>JALGBA010004090.1:0-1200000 GCA_023970755.1 Azemiops feae | reverse complement strand
AGTGCTCTGTGATGTCATGCTGGCCACATGATCGTGGAAATGTCTTGGGACAGTGCTTGTTCAATGGCCTTGAAACGGAGATAAGTATCGCCCCCTATAGTTGGCAATTACTATAAATGTAATTTATAAATGTAATTTATAGTAGATTCGTTTTTTTACTGATAGTACGGTTTTTTGTGCCTCAATCTCAGTAAGTATGACCGCTGTAGCCCAGCACTCTGAGAAGGCAATAAATTGGGATGTCATATTATCTAGCCTGGGTTTAAATCTCCAGTTAGTTTTGAAACCTGCTATAGAACATGGAAAAGGCAATCTCTTTTTCTTGTTTGCTAGACTACATCTGTGAGATTTTTGCAGAGATAAACTGGGGAAAATATTTAGAGGAAATATTTAAAGATAAATTGGGGATTCAGAAGGAAGATGTAAGATAGATGAGATAAATATAAGATAACCTTTATTGTCATTTTTTACTGTGAGCACACTGGCCCATATTAAAAATGAAATTCTGTTGCCTGCTCCCAAAAGAAAGTATATATCTACCCATACACATACATAACACACATATATACACACTATATATATATACGTATACACATACACATACACACACACACACACATTAAATTCGTATTTTTAGCGTAATTAAGGACAATATATATATTGTCCTTAATTACGCTAAAAATACGAATCCCGGGTATACTCATATTCAAGAAGATAATCGAACACCAGGATAAAATACAAACGAAACTGTTTTAATACACTTAGCTTTCGTCGGCTAACTGCCAACGTCGTCAGAGTAAAATGCCGGTGTTTTGGGAGCTTGCTTATAAAGTCGGCCATTTTTGCACTCTGCTCATGGAGCGAGTTACCGGTCTGCCCGCCCCAATTGGCCGTATTGTTTCTAGCTGTCCCGCATCAGTCCATGTGTTCTTAAACTCAGGGATCATTTCCTCCCTTATGGTTGCTCTCCTTGTCTGCCTGGTTCGTGTCCGACTGCCTGTTGCTGTGGGTTGGTTCCCTAACGCTTCCTGTCCTATGGCCACCCCTCCTTTTGGCTGTGCCCTGGCTCCCCCCCTTAGTTCTTGCACAGGATGCACTGGGGATTCCTTCCTTTTGGCAGTTGTAGTTCTTTGTCGCATGGGCTAGCCGTTCCGATCTTGCATGCCCGGCGCTCGTTGCCTTCGTCGCAAGTTGTTACGTTGCTTATCAGGCATTAAGTGTGTTAAATTTGGATTTCTCTTCCCATATTTGGGCCGACCGGGTGCATCACAAAAAAAAAACACATATATACAGTGTATATATACAGTGTGTGTGTATATATATATATACATACTGTGTATTAATCACTGTTCATTTTGAATACATAGCAGAAAGAGGAAACTTGAGAATTCACAAGATTGATGGTATATGTATCACTACTTCTGTAGGGAAATGGGGTACCTGTGCATTTTAGATGAATCATTCTGTGTGTTTTAATGTAATAAATAGGATCCATTTCAGCCAAATAGTGTTTTAAAGAACTGGAAGAAGAAATCTTTCACAGCATTTCAGATTAGTAGAATAAAACAAACATGACATTAAAAGTATACAAATAATTTGTATTTAATTATGCCCTAATTGCAACAGATTAATTGGAATGCATGAAAATTAAATTACGCTAATTCAATTTTCTGCTCCATATTGCAGTCTGATATACTTCTAGGTTTTCAGCTAAGAAGTTATAACAATTGTATCCAGGGAAAATATATATAGAAAGGAAATCAAATGGTTTTGGCCAGTGTGACAATTCTGAACAATTCTGCTTTAACTGACCCATTTTTTTAACAGTTTTTACACTTTATCCTAATGGATGTATCTATGTTTCTTTCTTTGCACATTATTTAATATTATTTTAGTTACCCAGAGGAATATGTTCAAGCAAGTAGTTGAGTTGTACAAAATGCTTTATGAGCAAGAAGTGTACCTCAGCAACCTGAACCATAGAATCATAGAATTGCAAGGGACCTTGTGGTTCAACATTATGAGGCTTTCCCAATAAACAAATACTTAAAATACAAATAACTGAGCGCAGCTTTCCAGTTGTGCTTTACATTGGGATTGTGACAACCATCCTATCCCTCATCCCTAGATCGAGCCTCACTATTGCAAAGGCTACTACATTAGTTGATTGGTTAATTTTGTCCTATTTATATTCCCATGCTTTTCTATTTTAACAGGATTATATGATTTTTAGTAGCTGCAATAGCCATGCTTTTTAAAAGCATATTTATGTATCTCTTTGGTTGCAAAGGCTGTTTAAACTTGTCTGATTTTGAATTCAGCTATACCTTGATTTTTGATTAGATGGAATGGTGTAGATGACATGAATGCTTGGAAGTAGCCCCATGTACGTAGGTGATCCTGGCATGTTTAATTTTAAATAAATTGGGATGTGGGAGATTGAAACCCTAGAAAAGAAAGAAGATAGATCTAATCCTTTGCCTCTACCCCAAGTCTAATTAAATGCTTCCATCATTATTATCATTTGTTATTTGCAGTTGGAAAAATTTCATCCATGAGAGAGCTTTCTTCCCATTGCAGTACAGGTAGTCCTTGATTTATGACCACATTTGGGATCAGAATTTCCATTGCCAAGCAAGGTGGTTGTGAAGTGAATCATGTTGGATTTTACAACTTTTTTGCCACAGTTGTTAAGTGAATCCTTGTAGTTGTTAAGGAATGGTGTTAAGAGAATTTGGCTTTACCCAATTGCCTTTGCTTGTGAGAAGCTGGCTGAAAAGATCGCAAATGGTGATCATATACCCCTAGGATGCTGCAATGGTCAGAAATACATAAATAGTTGCCAAGCATCAAATTTTTATCGTGTGACCATGGGGATGCTGTGATTGCTGTGTTAGGACCAATTGTAAGTCACATCTTTTTTTCAGAGGCATTGTAACACCAAATGGTTGCTAAAGAAATTGATGTAAGTTGAGGACTGTTTGTGAAAGAAGGAACGTGATGATGGACATGGTTAGTCAATGAGTCGATGCCCTCTTTCACCACATTATGATCCTAATCTAGTGAAGGCTTTCTTATACCACCTTTTTTTGTCTTTGAAACAAATGTACAAAACAGTCTGAGCTTAAGAAATGTCTCTACTAGTCTTTCCCTATTCCTGTATCTATCCTCCCCTCCCAGTTAGGAAGGGGCTAGTACCTTAGGTAAATAATTATCTTTTCAGTTAAGTATTCTGTCAAACAAGAGTCCTAATATCATTTCCACAAGAAGCACTGGGTATTGAAAGCTTTCAGAGACATTAGCTATGCAAGAGTGCCTTGCTTAAGGCTTCCCTGGCAATTGGCAATTAGAATGTCAGCACTATGCATTCAATTTAGCTTGGTTTAGTTGTTTCGTTTGATTCTAGTTATTCTGGCTGGCTTCGTAATAGTTCAGTAATGTTTCCATAATGAAGACTTAGGAAGTGATATACGACCTCATTATAAGGCTCAACAATATGATACCCTTTTTACTTAAATATATGTTTTAGTGGAAACTGTGCGGAGTTAGATGGAAAGAAATTGCCTCCAACTCAAGCCTACCAAGACTGGGTGGCTGTGGGTGCAAACCCAGATCTGGGGATATTCCACTTTTGACCTTGGATGAAGTACCACTCCCAGGTTGGTATGCAATCTGAAGGTGTTCCCAGATTTGCAGCTCCTGCTTAAAAAGCAGGTATTACCAGGCCCCCATCTGGTGTGTTAGTTGTGCACTTTCCCATATTGGGACAAGAAAAGGAGCTTTGTACAATCAGTCATGCTCTAGTCACCTTGTGGCTTGACTATTGCAACATAGTGTACATGGGGCTTCCCTTGAAGATCACCCCAAAGCTTTTGTTGGTCCAGAATGCTGCAGTGCAAGCTGTAATGAGCATGTTTAGGTATACCCATGTAATACCTCTGCTGCCCAAGCAGTTTGCTTCCACGTGCAATTCAAAGTGCTGGTTACTACTTATAACATTGCACATGGCATATGGACTGGTTACGTGAGGGATCACCTGTCACCTGTAACATTAGCCTGATTGTTTTGATCTTGCAATGTTGGCATTCTCTGGATTCCTTTGATGAAACAATGTCATATATTGGGATCCTGAAGCATGCGTTCTCTGCAGCAGTGCTTGCCCTTTGGAATGAAGTTTCCTCAAAATCTAGATAACCTTTCACTCTACTATTGCTTTTATCCACCTATCAAGCCCTTCCCAAGAACCTAGGATAGGCTGACCTGGATGTTAGATGGTGTTAAAGGTATCATCGCAGAATGTAAGCTGTTCCAAGTAAAGCTGCCTTTGCAATTGACTGATGGTGATTTTGTCTAAAAGCTATTACTATATTTTCTCCCTACATGCTTAAGCATATGCCAATAACCAAATATTCAATAAAACCCAAGCACAGAATAGCAATAGACTTAGACTTACATACCATTTCATAATGCTTTACAGCACTCTCTTAAGCGGTTTACTGAGTCAGCATATTGCCCCCAATAATCTGGGTCCTCATTTTACCAACCTCAGAAGGATGGAAGGCTGAGTCAATCTTGAACCAGTCAGGATCGAACTCCTGGCTATGGGCAGAGTTAGCCTGCAATACTGCACTCTAACCACTGTGCCACCACAGTGCATGACAAAGTATTTGTATATATTTTTGTATGTAGATGGGTATGCAGACTGATGGTTTTTTATCCAACCTTAAGAGCTTCAACTAATTCTACTAACTCCCCACCATTTGCTTTAGATGTATTGGCTCTGAAGAATTTGGAATTATTTTTGTATATTGTCACTCTGTGTTTGCATTCCTAGCTTTGTCAGGCAGTACTTGTTCCTGTGTCAAGTCTCAAAGGAAACAAACTGCCTATTTCATTCCGTGTCCAAAATACATTTGTATGCAACAAATCTATAACATTATTTAGGGCCAAGTAAGTATAACATGGGAAGAATGTGAATAGATCTCAGCACAATAAATTTCTTCTCCTGAAAAGTAACTTGGTGCGAAGAGAATCTGGAGTGCAGAGATAATCATTTAATCCTTTCCCCAAATGCTAGTCAGTTCCCAAATAAATTCCCTGTACAGCTGCTATTTTCCACTGCTAATAGCAGCTAGCAGGAACACTAGAGGTAAGTGATTTAGTTTGAGGTCAGAGCTAACAGTGGATTACCGATCCAATTATGTCTACTTTGGCTTTTTGCCTTAAAGTGCAGGCAAATCTCATACCAATATATTTTTCTCAGAAAGTTATTGCAAAGGAAAAAGAGGCATTGCACGCAAAACTTAAGGCATGATTCATAATTAAGAAATGCTTATTCTTTTTCATGGAGGCAAGAGAATAAAATCTCATTTTATGGTCACATGCAAAATGTATGGGCCACTGTTACTTGGCAATGTGGCTGCAACTAGTATACATAAACATTAAGTGTCAATGTCTCTGTTAGGATACAATTACCTGGAACACCTCACCCTCTAGAGCATGGGTCGGCCATCCGAAACGTCGGATGAGCCGCACGGACCCATTTAGCTTAAAAAAAAAAACGCTGGGAGCCGCGCGTTCGCGCATGTGCGCGCACCCGCGCATGCGCGCGGCCCCGTTCGCGCATGCGCGCGCGCCCAGCGCACCCGCGCATGCGCACTTGCGCACCCGCGTGCCGTTCGCGCATGCGCGCGCGCCGTCCGCGCATGCGCACCTGCGTGCGCACACACCCCGCACCCGCCCGCGCATGCGCTTGCCAAAATGGCGGAGGAGGCTCCGGAGCCGCAGGTAAGGCCTCAAAGAGCCGCATGCGGCTCCGGAGCCGCGGGTTGCCGACCCGTGCTCTAGAGCAAGCATTTCTAAAGCTAGATATAAAAGGAACATTGATTAGATATGTCATTTGGAGAGAAAGAGCTAAATGAATATTGTAGATAGGTCAACAAATGATTGATTTCCCTCCCTCTTTCTTTCTCTGCCCCCGGGATTTATGAAAATGGTCAGAATAAAGTAAATTTATGTTTGTTTCATAGCAATCCTAAGTAGTGGTTTTGGTTAGAGCAAGAGTGTTCAACCTTGGCCGTTTTAAGATTTGTGAACTTCAACTCCTGGAATTCCCCAGCCAGCCTCAGATTCTCACATCCAAGCAACAAGTTGCAGGATGAAAGTACATAATTTAAGCTTTTAAAGGGTTAACCCTACCCCTTAATTAAATGAGTCTCTGGGTTACTTTAGTTGCACATTTCATAACTTCCACTCTTGCCCCATTTCCTTCCCAAAAGTTATATTGCTAAAATAAAAAAAATATATGGAAGAATAAATCTGTCTGAAAAGATTGAGCTCCAGATTTGACGTTCAAAAAAAAAAAGTGTGCAGTTCACAGTTCTATAACTCTAAGCGCTCTTCTTCATATACATGCCTTGTAAATGTTTTTATATAACATCAAGAATAACATCAACAATCAAGAAATTATCTCTCTCTCCTCCCAGTTCACAGCTGAGGTACCTTTAATTGTTTCAGCTTGATATAGACTGCTAGCATTGAATGTAACCTTGATATACCTTTGTCCAGACAGCCTGTAATCTCAATAAAATGAGATTTGAAAAGGAAACAAGAGAACCACATGGATAAAAAAATCTAGGAGTCATACATGAATTGAAATGGTACTTTGACCACACTTCAATTTTTTGGAAGTTATAAGAAATACAGGATGCAGCAGACAAATTGCCAAGGGAATTGAATTGCAATTGCACACACCAGGCCTACATATAGTAAAATGGACAGCATCGCTTCACATTGTATGCAGGTGGGACAAATCACATCTTAAATGTTCCTGTGTAACTTCTGAGTAACTTTGTGGGGTGCAGAAGGCTGCAGGAAGCTTCCTGATACAGAAGAATAGACAAACTTTTTGCCCTTTTTTGTGTGTTTTGGGGGGGAATTCTTCTAGATTTTATTTATATCTCACATTTCTTAACCATCCATCTCCCTTAGAGAGGGGCTCTGAGCGGTGTATTCATTGTAGATTTTCTTGCTGATTTCAAGGCCAAAGGGAAAGACAAGACACTCAGAAGGTCTTTCTTGTCCCAACCCAAATCAAGAATTTTTTAGATGACAGAAACTCTGGCTTCTTACCTGGCTTGTCCAGTCTTCCAGTTTTATTAACTGAAGATATTACTTACTTTATTGGAAAAATATACTTATTCTGTAAGTTCTATTGATGAAATCGTTGGACATCAACAGCAAAAGAAACAATGAAAATTAAGGAATAGAAAATCCATGTGCAGGACAGAAAAACCAAAAGTAATAACAAAAAACAATCTACAGGGTCTCAATAACTACTTTATTTCAGTTTGGAAATACAAAGAGAATTTTAAGGACATTTGGAACATCATCAGGGCGAGATCCATATGTTACTCCAGAAGGCAGGTGCTGCAGTAGAGTAAGCATAATTCTGGGTCCTGATAGATGATGTAATATAATCAAGGGGACTTGGAATACACTCACCATGGCATTACAGATGGTTGTAATTTGGAACATAAGAAAAGTAAATGGTAAAGAGCAGGAATTAATGAAAGGAAAAGCAGAAAAATACGTATGTTGTGTGTTAGTGAGACTAACTATGGAGGACGTAATTGAAAGTGGTTTGATCTTTTAGTGTAGTACTGCTGCACAAGGAAACAGCAATAACACTTATAGAGATCAAAACAAAATGGTGGTCCTGGCACTGGGATCCAAGTCCCAGCTTTTCTACATGCAAGTGCAGAAAAAGAGTGGGACTTGGATCATAATGCTGCTACTGCCATCTTGTTTATAACTCCCCCCTTACTACAGCTCACAAATATCACCGTTGGGCCTTTTCACTCACATTTTGTGTATAGGGTATCCCCTTTCCCTGGACAGACCTGAGACTAAACAAACTTTGGGTTAGGATTTCATCACCACTCATTGAATCATGTCTAGCTGCAGCCACGTTTGTTCACTTTCTTACCATTTTTTCTTTAATTTGCTCTACCGCAGTTTTTCAACCTCAGCCACTTTTGAGATGGATGGACTGCAACTCCCAGAAGTCTGGGAGTTGAAGTCCACCGATCTTAAAACAGCTGAGAAACACGGTTTTCAAAAAATAAAACAAAAAAACCCCACCTCTGCTCCCCAAAAAGCTTTTTATTGCCACGCCGTCCTTTCTGCTCCTGGCACCTAAGTAAGAGCGCGGACGCTTCAGCTGTAACGTGCTCGATATGCGTGAACAATAACATTTGCCCCGCCCTAGGGCGGGCTCGCTGGCTCTTTTCTCCGCCTCCTTACGAAAGCGTGACGTAAAGATCCCGCCTCAGTTCTGTCCAGTCCGGCTTCCGCAGCCGGCACGCGCGGGAGAGGATGTTTGTGCCTTTGCGGTGGATCCGCGAATCTCCCCGCCACTTGCTAGTGTGCGAGAGAAGCCACGTGCAGCACGCGCGATCTCGACATGTGGCGCACGTGCGGGAGCACGCTTTCAATTGTGGGGTGAGTGAGTGGGTGTGTGTGTGTGGGGGGGGGGAGCGCCTGGCTCTGAGGCTGTTCAGAAGGGAAGGAGAAGCTGATTTTTTTTTTCCCTAAGGGGCAAAGCAATTTCTTTGTATCCATGGCCATCCCGGCTGCGGGTTCAGCGGGGAAGCAAGATTGCATGTTTCTTTAAGGAGAGGCATCTCCTGTTATCACCTCGAAGATTTTTCGGGGCGGTTGAAAGGTTTAGCAAATGTGTAGTGGCCCATACTAGAGAAAGTTGTACTTGGTCATGAAACCAGCCATAATGTGAGTTGCGCATTTATTTGTTTGTGTGTCCAATCACACTTGGCCAATACTATTTATCAGTTTGTATGCAGCCTCAATCACTCGGGTAACTAAGGGCGGCTTACATACTGCGATTAAAACAGTGTGAAATAATGAGTAGGCAAGAAGCAAAAACCAGAACATAACACCCACTGAGTGTTGAGGGGGATAATAACTACAAAAGTTGTAACAAATGAAATAGAGGCAAGTCCGAGTTATAGACTTTGAGGCACCAGGAGAGTTCTTGTTTTAATGTCCCTGGAATCCTCATCCTTGTTGGTGTAGTGAACTGTGATTACCATTTCCACTTCCTGCAGATTTTGATTCCATTTTTTTCTTTGAAGTCAAGAGCTCAGGTTTATATTCCTCAAAAATAAGACTTATTCTCAGTTAAAGTAAGGAAGAATTGCAGTATAAAATCTCTGTTTTAAGATTCCGCAATAATCTTTTTAATTGTTTTGTTTTATTATGTAGTCCCTGACTTAACAGTCATTCATTTAGTGATTGGTCGAATTACAAGGGTACTGAAAAAGTGAGTTATGATCATTTTTCACACGACCATTGCAGCATCCCCATGTTCACATGACCAAAATTCAGATGCTTGGCAACTGGTTCATATTTATGATGGTTGCAGTGTCTCAGGGTCATGTGATCACCTTTTGTACTCTTCTCACAAGCAAATCAATGAGAAGCCAGATTCATTGAACAACCATGCTACTGACTTAACCACTGTGGCAAGAAAGGTCGTAAAATGGGGCAAAACTCACTTGACAACTGTCTTGCTTAGCAACAGAAATTTTGGGCTCAATTGTGATCATAAGTTGAGGACTACCTGTATCCACCCAGCTTAGTTCATACTTCTGTATCTCCTATAGCAGTGATGATGAACCATTTGGGCTCACCACATCAAAAATTACGAAAAACCTAACTTGATTCTGCTAAGTTGTCATCAGGTGTCTCCCCCCCAACAAGAGAGATAATTATTTGCATATTCATTTATTTAAAAACAATACAGTCCAATCATGTGTGCTGCTATGTATTATATAAAGAAATGTCAGAGAATTACAAAAATGAAACAGGAGTAGAACCAATTTGTTTGGTCTATGGTTAAGACACCGGACTAGAAAGCAGGAAACCGAGTTCAAGGGCTGCCTTAGCCTTAAAAACCAGCTGGGTGACTTTGGTCCAGTCACTCTTTCCCAGTCCAACCCATCTCACAGGGCTATTGTGAGGAAAATAGGAGAAAGATGTGTTGGATATGTTTGCTGATTTGAATTATTTGTAAAAATAATAAAGGTGGGATACAAATAATTTTTCGGAGGATGCCCAAGAGCACACCTTATTCTTGTGCAACCTCCGCACCCTTCAAAAATTGCGTGAGAATGAGGCATGCTTTCAAGAATAGTTGTGGGGTGTTGGTGAATGCTGGTGTGTCATATTTGACACACATGTATAGGTTCGCCATCACTGTCCAGTGAGATACTTACATAATGTCTTATTTATATGTCTGTTCCACAATGCCTCTAAATGTGTTTACAATAAAAACATTCCTAATAAAAAAATACGTTAAAATAATATAAAACACTGCTCATTAAAAATTAAAACATTCATTAAAAATGGTGGTAGACAACACTGACACTTTCCAATATTCATAATGGAATGAACCAGTTTGAAGAGGCCTTTGTTACTCTCTAAACCAGGGGTGTCAAACTGCTGGCCCACGTCATCAGGAAACCGCGCCCACTCCATTGCCGGCAATGGGGAAAAAGCTCCGATACATCGCGCAACATCATGTGACTTCGCGAGTTTGACATGTCTGCTGTAAACCAAATAAAAGAGAACAAAAAATAAAATATTAGAGTACCCTACAGTAGCAACATTATTCAGTAATGTCACCAACTGGAACAAGTATCTTAAATTTTAATTGCCCCCTCTTTAATTTAATGGTGCTGCTTGTTGCAACTATATTTTTTAATATGAGGTTCTGTGTGTGTGTTGAAAGTACATGTCTGCTTATGCATTATGATTTATGTATATTTAAGTAAGTGGAACTATTGTATTATACAGTGAGGGGAAAAAGTATTTGATCCCCTGCTGATTTTGTACGTTTGCCCACTGACAAAGAAGGGATCAGTCTATAATTTTAATGGTAGGTTTATTTTAACAGTGAGAGATAGAATAACAACAAAAAAATCTAGAAAAGCGCATTTCAAAAAAGTTATCAATTGATTTGCACTTTAATGAGTGAAATAAGTATTTGATCCCCTATCATTCAGCTAGATTTCTGGCTCCCAGGTGTCTTTTATACAGGCAATGAGTGGAATTTTATACAGTCTCCAGACCTTAATCCCATAGAAAATCTGTGGAGGGAGCTGAAGTTTCGAGCTGCCAAACGTCAGCCTTGAAACCTTAAATGACTTGGAGAGGATCTGCAAAGGAGTGGGACAAAATCCCTCCTGAGATGTGTGCAAACCTGGTGGCCAACTACAAGAAACGTCTGACCTCTGTGATTGCCAACAAGGGTTTTGCCACCAAGTACTAAGTCATGTTTTGCAAAGGGGTCAAATACTTATTTCACTCATTAAAATGCAAATCAATTGATAACTTTTTTGAAATGCGTTTTTCTGGATTTTTTTTGTTAGTCTGTCTCTCACCTACCATTAAAATTATAGACTGATCCCTTCTTTGTCAGTGGGCAAACGTACAAAATCAGCAGGGGATCAAATACTTTTTTCCCTCACTGTAACGAGCTGGAGTAGTATCTTAATATGCAACATCCAAGTATGTTAGAGTTTTTCATATTGTATTGAGTTTTGAACAAAGAATTAAAACACTGCAGTGTAAAAAGCATCTCAAGAAATTTGACACCGTAGAACATGGGTATCAAATTAGATCACGTCATGTGAGGTATCGTGACATATCGCAACGTTTTTTTGCCTTTGTGGAGCTGGGGTGGGCGTGGCCTGTGTGTGACGCATCCGGCCTGTGGGCCACCAGTTTGACACCTCTGCCATAGAAGAACAAAAAGGCAATTGTGTATAAATTAAAACTATCTACCAGGGGATTTGTGTAGACCAATCCTGTGTAGAGGCATTGTATTGCGATTACTTAAAAAAAAAAACTAGATTTATTTTTATTTTACTTTCAGTAAAGTACAGTAATAATAGTCTAATTAAACCATCCACTTTAGAGGTCCCCAACCTTTTGGCACCAGGTTCCGTGGAGAGAGGTTTTTCCGCAGACCGAAGGGTGCATGGTTTTGTGTGCTGCCTGCATCCCATGGATGGGGCTTTGCTTGTTTGTGCGGCCTGGTTGCTGGCATGCCGCGGCCCAGTACTGGTCCACGGACTGGGGGTTGGGGACCCCTGATCTACTATATTTGGTATTCTGGCTTTCATCTCATATGTTTAAAATCTATTCAGGTCACTTTCATTTCTCAAATGTTTACAGAATCTGATTGTGGTACTTTAAACATTCCCCCCCTTTTGCATAATTGTCAGAAAGCAAGATATCATTGTAAATACTCTTGAATCCTTTCTTCCCAATACAGATGGGCAAGGGGATGTGTTTTGCTTGTCAAAGTCTCATAGCAGTTGGTTGGATTCCATTCATTGTAAGGTGCTTCAGCACAGTATTCTATTAGTATTTGTAGAATGAAATTGGATGTTAATAAATTGCCTATAGAACTCTTATCATCATGGAATCTTTATTTTTCATTTCACTATCTAGCTCTAGTTTCATATAACAATTTGTGTATCTGATGAAATTGATTAAAAGTGTGTGCCTTAATAAGGTATTGAGAATGCTGAACACTTCATTTTGTAAGCAAGAGATTAATACAGCTACTGTTCTGGAAGTCAGTAAAACCAAGAGCAATGGAGCTGTGGTACAACGCAGAAGTGAATTAATCTGGCCTCCTTAAAATAGCTAAAAGATTAAAATCATCATAGAAATTGTCCCAATGTCCTCCTTTCCAACAAGAATATCAACATTCTAATAAAGGCCTGAGAAGGAGCCTGTTCAAAGGAATGTTTGTTGAAAAAATTCTTCACATGCCAGGAGCCTAGTGACTGAAAAAATGAAAATCCAATCAGAAGATTAAGGCCGCTGGATAATTTAGATAATTCAGGAGAGCTGAGTTAGTCTGTGGTAGCCAGAAATTAGAAGTAGTCTGAAAACACAGTTTCTGATTAACAGATTTTATTAAAAATCATAAACTTCTGTGAGCTAAGCATCATTTCCATTTAAGTATATTCATTTTGTTTTATCATAAAAGATAAAATACAAAACAGAAAAACAAACAAAAGATATATATCCAGCACTTACAACAACAAAAAAGAAAAAAGATTGGTGTACAAAATAGGAGAAAAGGTGACCCAAATGTCAAATTTAACATTAAACATATAGAATCCATCCCAGCTGAATGCTGAAAAAAAGAGAAAACAATAAATTCTCCTCCCCTTTTACAAATATATATATATATATATAAACATACATACACACAAACACATAACAAGAAAAAAGAACAAGTTAACAGGTTAAGGTAAACATTACACTAATCTTCAAATCTCTCTTGTTAACCATCTGTTATTGTATTTAACATGTAGAAAGTCCACAAATGGCTTCCAGACTCTTATAAAACTATCTAATCCATTATCTGATCAAAGCAGTTAATTTCACCAGCTCTGCTAATTCAGTCAATTTTAAAATCCATTCTTCAACAGTTGGCTATGCATCATTTCACGAGAGACGGGTAATTAAATTGATGTTGGGTTTTCAAAGGAGATGTAGTGGAGGAGGGGAAGGTAGTTATAATTGTAATGTTTGTAAATTGCCTTGAGATTACTTGATCTACAAGCAGTGCATAAACATTTAAAGCAATAGTATGAGTGCCATAATGAAGATAGGCATGTACCATAGACAGAGAAAGCCAATGATGTATCGTGGGTCACCGAATTGGAATTCGATTCAAGAAATGATGTACTGTACAGTAGACTAAACATTGACCTGCTATTTGGTATTGTTATTTTGTGCAAGATCTATGGCGTTGTTTCATTTTGATGTTTTGCAAGGAACTATGTAAAAATGTGTGTTTCAATCCATTTTATCAATGAATAGAAGATCTGATTTGTGTCCCAAATGTTCTTTTGATAGGTGTCCTTTTTGATACCTGATTGTGGAATAGTTCCACAAGCCCTAAAAAATGCAGTTGCTGATATTGGGGAATATTACCTTGTAAAGAATTTGTTTCTTCATGAGTTAGTGACCCAAGAATTCATTAACACATTTGTGAAGAAAGGTAAGTGAGAATTGACTTAGATAACTGAGTATGAGAGTAGCTTTGTTCTCTCTCCTGAGCTCCCATCCCATGGAATACACGCCATCAGTCCTCCTGGACTCACAATTGGTAATAAATTATTATGATCTCAGAATATGTTATAATCCTTAGGAGAGAATATGATTCATTTTACTTTTGTTTTAGGATGGGGAATTCTGTAACTTTCCAAATTGAAATTCCCTGAAATTGAAAATCCACAGTGATGGACATAACTATTTTAAACCCCATTTAATAATACGAGGATCTCTTCATCCTTTTATTTGCAGCATTCCCTCATGTGCGGGTTAAGTAGCTAACCTGCTGCACTGAATGAAAGTCTTAGGTCTCGTGTGTTCTTTGTCTTTTAGAAGCAATAACCTTTTGTGACATTGCTAGAACTAGCAATTGCCTCCCCGTATTGCTTCTCAAGAATGAATCTAGAGGGAAGTATATTCCCTGGCCCAGCACTAGTGCTGTGGTGTTGGAAGAGAAGATATAGCAGCAACTCATAAAACTGTTGTAATAATAGTCATCCAGGGAACCCTTTTGGTTGGAGATAAATAAGCTTCTTCCTCTTAATAGTGGTTCTGTCTTGTATTTCTAGTATGGTGTTGTTGTTGTTTTTTTAAAAAAAAACCATCCAAACCTTGTGTGTATTTTAGGTACATGTTATGCTCTTACATATAATACAAGAATTGACCAAGACAATACAGCTGCTTTGCTACCAACAGGTATGAAATCAGATTTAAGATATAAGAGATGTTTAATGGCTCCAGAATGTTAGTTATTTAACCCAGTGGGATTAAGCAATAATTGTTAAGAATGAGGGAAGATCACAGCGTACATATGAATCATTTAGCCAAGTATCGTGTTTACATACCTCGAAATTAAGCACTGACACATACACCTCCCCAAGTCGTCTTCATACATAATTTGAAGTTATACTTTTAACCACTTCTTTTTAGGTGGAGGGATTGCAAAAATAAATTCTTACACATATATATTCTATAAGTTAATTTCACTTTGCACACCTCCTTCAGCATGCAACAAAATTTTCCAAGGGAATGAAAGACCCACCCCTGAAAACGCACATATTCAGCTCCTGCTTACTTGCATTGTTCTTTATCATCCAGAAAAGAGCTTTGTATGGAATTTCTGAGCTGGCGTCCCTAACCTTTAAAAATTGGGGCAGAGGGAGAAAAGCAGTTTTATACCTTTTGAGAAATTAAGCAATTTATATTGCTTAATTCAACTATCTGAATTTTCTTGAAAAACTGGAGTTTAGTATCAGTGGAGTTAAATGCAAAGGCAAAGAAGCAAAATGAGGTCATGAATTTGGTCTACAAGATTTTTATGAGGATAAATTAACACAGTTGATGTTTCTACCCCTTTGTGTAATTGTATATGGTGAGTTTTTAGGATGAAAGAATTATGTCTATTGCTAATTTTTGGTGTTAAAATATGTACAAATGAAATAGGTTATAACTTGTTCTGAACCATATGGGTTTTGCTGGTTATAGGCAAATTGATTTTATCAGTAGACAAGGATACTTATGAAGAACTTGGACTGCAAGGCCATCCTTCTTTGTATTCTGGTAAAAAGCCAATGAGATACAGTAAGTATCCATAGTTCACAAATAATACCCATTTGTTTCTGGTTCTTAAATAGTTTTATGAAGATTTGGGGCAGGGGGGGGAAAGACTTGGAAACTGGAATTCAGTTGAGTTCAGTTTGAAAAAAAACATTTTAGCCACCTGTACATGAACAATAGAGAATCCTTCACAGAAATTTGTCATGTGCCCCTGTACTGTAGTTGCTGTGTTGGAATAGCTGGAAGTCTGGGATTTTTTGGAAGTGCAGGAGTGTGTTTCCATCTGGCAGATGTAGACATTGGGAATAGAGCTGAATTGGGGTCAGTATTAGGGTCCCAACTGAATTATAATGTCTTGCACATATATTTTATTATAATATTTAACAATATTTTGTGCTAATATAAAGGAGAGGGAGAGAAAGAAAGAAAGAAAGAAAAGCTTTTTAATTATTCAAATAACATGTGAACTATTAACACTTGTTCTTTTTGTTCCTTTAATAGTTATTACAGTTGACTTGATGGATACAGCTTTCAGTCCAGAAAATAAAAAATATAAGAGAGTAATTTGGGCCCTGAAGGAAAAAAAGCCACTTGAGTTTGATTTTTTATTAACTTGGCAACCCACAGGTAATAGAATTACAAAAATTAATTATTCTTGGCTTTTGATATTTTTATGTGTGCTTTCAGATGAAAAACAAGATACAATATGAGAATTATATAATATAATCTGGGAAGACTGCTTTTAGGTTTGAATGTAGGGTTCTTTTGAATTAAGCTCAACTCTAGGTATCTTAATCGACTCATACAGATACTTTTTTTTTTTGGAAATAACACTGTGCCATTGTACCACTGGGTTTTTTCAGCTTGCTAGTTTAGCCTATTTCCCTGGGAATTTCCTAGTGATCTCCCATTCTATCCTTGTTAGTTTTTTGAGATCACCTAAGATCAGCCTATTGTGGAATTATTTCAAATAAAAAGGAATGTTTCTTAAATGATTTAAAGTACAACAGTAGGTTTGAATATGAGATTAAATGCAACATAATAGTACAGTACAGTACAGTAAAACCATAATTTAATGGACCATTTGCTGGGACAGGGTATTTGTTATTCCCAAATGTCTGATAATCTAAAATACGTGATTTGCAATAATTGTTACTTAAACTCAGGCAAAATGGCTTAAAGAGGTTTCTCAAAGGAAAATGGAGATTAACAAGATGAGAGTAAAAGGTTGGAGGTCATAATCTTTGGGCATTGCATAGATGCAGTTGCAAGAAGACTTCATTTTAATGCAGCTTTTCAGTAGATTAGATCTCTTTTCATGTGCCGTGACAGGAACTGGAATACTTTTAACTCAGGATGTTTATTTTTGTGGCAATGATTATCCGTCTTTCAATGTGGGATGATGTTTGGTTTTTTTTTTTTAAGGATCAGAAGAAGCAAATTTGATGTCCTATTTTTCTAAAAAGGAAATACAGGCTTACCGGCCAAAAGTAACTTTTAGCACATTAAGAAATGTGCAGTGTCCAATTCTAAAGAGTGATAAATTGCATGGCGAGCCAGATGCAGCATGCAGCGCCCAAGAACTGTTTGAGTGGCTTGGGGCCATTTTTACTCGTGTTGGCTTGTAAGTATGTTTGCATTTATTTACAGTTAGCAAATCAAGAAGCCAATGATGAAACCTTCATCATACAGCCAAAAATAAATCTTTGCTAAATTCTAAATTTGTGGAAAAAATGGGATTTTTAAGAACACGTTATCTCTGGGGAGGCCTTAGTGACATTTGGAAGAGGTAAATTATCTAGGGGTGTGTTTTTGTCTTGGCACTTTGCCCTTCTCTTGAAGGCCAGCTGTGTATCAACCTCATCTGCTTCCAGTTTGAAGTCCTGACTGTTTGCTCTCCTGTTACAGTATCTATAACCTGGCTGCCTTTTTGTCCCTTAAGCCCCATGTGTGATATTGTGTGTTTTAAATTTTACTTGGTTATTTTATGGATTGTAACTTGCCACAAGTTCCTCTGGATAGTGAGTAAATTACAAATGTTTATGGGTGAATGAATCCCAGTGGACTTTTATTAGGTTTTACTTATGTATTCATTTATTCAGTTTATGCGTGCAGGCATGCAATTTGTATCTCATCCACTTGCACATACTCTGGATGGCTAAGTTCCATGCAAAAAAAAAAAAAGTTGTGCAAGTATTATAAGATAAATTTCTTAGCAACAAAGGGGTCCTTTTTAGGAAGAGGGAATGGAGCTCCCTTCAAAACCAAACCCACCCCTCTGCAAGTAAGCAAAGGACAGATTTCTGTAGTCACAAAATAATGAATGAATGCTCCAAACAGGTTTTATTTTTCATTTTCTCAGTTAATTTAGAATAGCCATTGGTAGGGAAAAGAAGGATGTGTGATATAGCTGGAGTACAAAAGAACATTAAAAAACCCACAAGAGGAAGACATACAGAAGAGTCCATCCTTGCCAAGGATCAGATAGCAATAGCACTTAGACTTTTATACCGCTTCACAGTACTTTACAGCCCTCTTTAAGCAGTTTACAGAGTCAGCGTATTGTCCCCAATAATCTGGATCCTCATTTTACCGACCTCAGAAGGATGGAAGGCTGAGTCAATCTTGAGCCGGTGAGAATCGAACTGCCGAATTGCTGGCAGCCGGCAGTCAGCAGAAGTAGCCTGCAGCATTATGTTCTAATTACTGCACCATCATGGCTCACATCAACATCCACTTAGCTTTAGAGAATGAGCACTCTAATCCAATCAGTTTAAATATAATAATCACCAGAAAGTTCATCAAATGAAGTACCCCCCCCATCACATCTCAAATCATTACATCTACTCTTATTACATCAAATTCAACTTTCATTAATTAAAAAGCGCAGATGGGATACTTTTAAGAAGTGTTAACATTTTATTAATAAATACAACATGGATGGAAGCATTGAATGCGCATCTAGTGCATATAAACTGAACATAATGAGAAAGGAAAAAAGTATCAGAAGATTCAAAAATTTAGATCCAGAGTTGGATTTAGTTTCTTCGAAACTTCATTTCCTTTCAAAATGCATGTATGATTATTAATAAAAGTCTAGACAATCAATAGATGACATTAAATTGTATATGCAGGGGGCATTGTTCAGTTATATTTGCAAATATCAGTTCAAGATGCAGATTCTTCCAAATCAACCATACAAAACTTTGTTGCTCCATTTTAGCATGCTGCTGTATCAAAAGCCATTTTTCATTAGTATTGTCTTTACATGGTCAGAGTTTTCATCTAACTTTTTTATTTTACTGACATTCGTCAATGCTTCTTCTGCCCCTTCCTCACCAGGAGAGCAACGTAGCAATGTTGCCTATGTGCATTTCATTTTTTTCTTTTTTTCTTTTAAAAAAGCTCACAACCAAATAAAATGACATTATAACAGATAAAGTAATTGCAAAAAATGCTAAGAAAAAATATAGAAAAATGTATAAAAATAAGCAGCATAAAATAGCAAAAAATATTTATTTGTTATGTATATGTAGGGGTGTGGGTCTATACATATGTTGTACATAGTATGTTTAGATGTGTGTCATGTATGTGTTTCACTTTGAGAGCGGGCAACTGAATTTAATTTTTGATGTGTGCCGTTGTGCCCACAGTAAAAAAATGACAATAAAGCTTATCTTATCTAGGAGCCGTCAAAACAGAAGTTACTTAAATTCTGTATAAAAATGCTAACACCTTTTGGTTTTATTTGCTTGTTTGTTTATGGAGTGCCTGCCACATCTAGATAATGAATCAGTGAAACTCTGCTATAAAGCTCCAAAACATGAAAAAAAAGCAATTAGCCCTGAATGGATGTTAAGTATCTAATATAATTTTTAAGCAGAACATTTATTTGCCATGTTTAAATGTTACATGTGTCCCAGAGCTGTTTATCTTACATATCTTCTATTTGCAGAGAAAACACATCCTCTAGTTTTTTATCAACCTGTGTATGTCCTCAGCCAAGCACATTGATAGAACAAGTTTTGATGTGTACAATAACTGGCTTTATACCATCAGAAAAGATCATTCATTTATTGGAACAAATATGGTAAGCAGTGACTTGACTAATTAGCATCTAGAATTGTTCAAATTAAGGCTGCTGCCTAGACTTGCTAGAGAATTAATCCCACAGAACATAGCCATATTTTTGCCATAATTTTTTTTGTATTAAGTTTCTCTTGTGCCTGCAAGGCCGCATTTCCATTCTACTTACTTAATTTTTTTATTTGGTGGTAGTAACCTTTATCTCAGTTTACCGCAACCTTCCAAATATTATTGTTTGAACTTTTCACTTAAATTTCAGGGCAGCAAGGAAGTTCTTTTCCTTGAAGAGCATTTGAGGGCAGGTCCAGGACAGGAATGATACTGGATTTCATTCAGATGAATTGAAATTAAATACAGAAAATGGAATAATTAAATACAGTGAGAAGTAATTTTTGCCACTTGAAAAAGTTACATTTGGATAAATATGGAATGTGGGGTTCATTCATACAAAATACTTTAGGTTAAAAAATAACATGATAGTCATATAAGTGTATGTATATGCATATTTATATTAGATAATATATGGAATTGTAACTATTGTAACAGCATTATTATTATTTTTTGTATTTTCCACTTATTTTTAAGCACTTGTTATAATAAAAGAAAAAAAACTAATAAAAATAACATGTGAACAACATATATAAAGTCTTGTGGTTTCCCAAGGCTTTGATGAGTACAGATTGTGCATTCCTGATATAGAATATCAGAAATAAGAAAGCTTATTTTCAAGTTTTCTTTGAAGTTATACCAATAATGTTTCATATTGTATTGATCACTAGAATTTTGTTTAATGACTGCGGATTTGGATAAGAATTTGTTTATTTTCTATTTTATGAATAACTAAATATTCTCCTTTTTCCATTTGTATATTCAAAAAGGGACATTGTCCATCCATGTTCGTGGCAAAGACAGTTTTTACATCAGTGCTCTTAAAGTGTTTGAGCCCAGTTACCCATTTTCTTGGTTTTGAATAATGTCATTGCTACCAAACCTGACTCTACACTTTCAGACAAAATGGAAGACCCAAATTGGATTGTCTACTTACAAGCAATTTGTAATTGCTCCATTACCTTCAGGATATACCCCAATTATCCCCTTGGAGAACCATAAGAACCATTGTTTCACATGTTGGTTTGCCCTCTGTGTTAAATAAATTAATAATACATGTTTATCACAAAAATCCACTAGCCTTAAATAGAAACTACTATTTTCTCATATTGTACTCCATGCCATATTTTTGACTGCAGTCTTATTATGTACATTGATATCATCATCTTGTAATCACAGTACATGGGAAGAGAATTGTTCCCTTTTGAATAGGTATGGTTTTTAATTTCATATGCTTTATTCGTGGCATTATTTTATCTTTTCCAACAGTTGCTATTTTGAAGACCCAAAACTGGCTCACTGGGTATCTCTGACTGTCCATGGTTTTGCTGACAGCCCTGTTTCCTGGAGAGAAAATGAACATGGCTTTCTAAAAGGAGGAGAGAATTTATACAACTTCATAATTTTTAGGAATCTAAGCTACTGGCTTCAAATGGCAGTAGGAGCTTATGACAACTGTCCATAAATAATTTCCTTGAGTGCCATTCCAGGTAGTAACTGTAAATAAACATTTTAATGAAAATATTTACCCTTTAGAAGGGTGTGGGACAGTTATTAGCTTCCTGACTTAAAAAAAGTGACTAAAACAGAGAAGTAATGTTGATCTTGAAGGCATGAGTGTAAATAAGAATTATGAGGATTATGGTTTCTGCCAGTTTAGTTAAGTATGAATTCACAGGTTTCAAGCACTGTGCTGCATTTTTCAAAATAAGATGATAAATTATTCTTACCAGAACTTATAGCAGGTCTATATATCTACATCTCTTAAAGCAAAAGTGGAATAAAAATAATAAAGTTTTGCTGTTTTGAAGAAGCAAAGAAAATCCTTATTTTACCTTTGTGCCTTTAATTATTAACTGATGTACTTATTGCAGATTAGTAGCTTTTTGAAATTTGTAGAATGGGTTGACCTTTGTCTTAATTTTCAGAGTTTCATTAGGTACTTGGGGTGGACGGCAGTGTCCATGGAGAAGATGGAGGCACATAACTTTGGAAGAAGACCCATTCTACCTGCATTCTTTCTTTAAAACTTCAACAATTGGGTCCTGCCACAAGGTGCTCATTTTACAGGAATGCTACTTCAAGCACAGATTGTTTCAGAACTTTCTTAGACATATCTCAGACACTGGAAGGAGCGTGTGCAAAACTTCTAAATTCCAAATGGTTTCAACCTGAAAATGTCCCATTCTGAATCTGAAACAATTGTTTTGAATTTGAACTGGACTGTCGTGACTTTCCCAGAATTGTTCCAATGTTGTTCTGAACATTTCAGAAGTGTTTTGAGTGTAAAAGAGCTGTCTTGAACTCAAAGTGGGATGTTTTGGACTCGGGCTATTCAAATTCAAAGCTTTTTCATGCCACTAAATGCTGAGTGTAACATTTGAAGGGGGCTAAGGTGAAGTGGTTACAAGAGGCACCAAAAAAAAATTAATGAATTAGTTTCTATTAAACAATTTGGAATGATAATGTTGATTAGATGTGCATTAAATTAGATTATAGATATTAGATTAAATATATATAGTTGTGTATCCTAGTATGTAACAGCATCTCATCCAAGCAAATTGAGCTCCCAGCCCAGCAGCTTCTCTTCCAACCTCTGCCTGCGAGCAGACAAGACTTTTAGAGCTTCTTGACTAGAGCTGCTTCAAATCTAGGTGGGGCATCCAAAAACGCCGCTTGGTTGCTGGCCTTGGCTTCATTCTCCTGAGAAGATGCTGCCGTATGAGCCAGCAGTGTGCGGCAGCAGCCAAAAAAGCTAATATAATCCTTGATTGTATAAACAGAAGCATAGAATCAAAATCACGTGAAGTATTAGTACCACTTTATAAAGCCTTAGTAAGACCACACCTGGAATACTGCATCCAGTTTTGGTCATCACATTACAAAAAAGATGCTGAGACTTGGGGAGAAAGTGCAAAGAAGAGCAACTAGATGATTAATGGCCTGGATCACTAAAACGTGAACAGTTGGAGGATTTAGGTTTGGCTAGTCTAGAGAAAAGAAGGACTAGGGGAGACATGATAGCACTATTCCAGTATTTGAGGGGGTGCCACAAAGAAGAGGGGGTCAACTTATTTTCCAAAGCACCAGAAGGCAAGACAAACAACGGATGGAAACTAATCAAGGAGAGAAGCAGCCTGGAATTAAGGAGAAACTTCCTAACAGTGAGGACAATTAACCAATGGAACAGCTTGCCTTCAGACGTTCTGGGTGCTTTATCACTGGAGGTTTTTAAGAAGAGACTGGACAGTCATTTGTCTGAAATAGTATAGGGTCTCCTGCTTGAACGGGGTTGGACTAGAAGAACTCCAAGGTCCCGTTCAACTCTATTCTGATTGAAATAAATCGTCATAGTTCTTTCATTTTTCTTTACTTGAGCCAGTCACAATTTAGAAGGGATTCTGTGTAGCAGTTGTCCTTTGCCTCAGCTGCTTCTGACAGCTAAAATTGGTCAGGTATTTTAAGAATAAATTGGTGAATTACTATTTGATCAAACCCTATCTCAAAGTCTTTTGGTCTTATGCTTTGCAGCCTGCTTTACTTGACAGCATGAAAATTGCTTACCATAGTCACAATTTGAAGAGTGAAAGTTCAATCCTACACATTGGAAAGACACTTGGTATCAAGAAAATATCTTGATATACCTTATTTATCTCATAAGGGAGTAATTTTGTTGTTCATTTATGCTGCCTTTATCAAGAGATAAATGAGAATTAGGTGACCTATATCTGATTGCAGAAGTATTTTGATGTGAAGTCCAATTAAATTGTGGCAGCAGGCATATAATAAAAATACATTTGTTCCATCCATTGATTACATCGCTATAACTAAACCAGTTAACATGCCAGCATGATTTCTTGGCATTTCGTTGCTGAGCATTTAGGCATTAATTTGAGTGATGCAATGTCAGTTTTTTAGGTCTCTATAGTAATAGCCAGTTTAATTTACCCTATGTCACATTTAAATTATTTTTAAGATTTACAAATACAAAGTAATAGGAAGAACTAAGAAAAGATAAGTAGAGCTGGATATATTTCTGGCAGAGCTCCAGAAATTTTATCATTGAAATTTGTTCCATTTTCTTTTTATATCTGTTGTCTCTCTTGAAAACACACACACAAAGCTGCAAAACTAAGTTAAGATGAATTTACTTAATCAGCACAATGTGAAGGAAGTACTAAGAAGAAAATGGAACTTGCACAACAGGTTCCTATAAATATTTAAAATCCTGACTTCAATACAACACACTTCAAATAATACGAATGTCAACATTTATTAGACCTAATTGATTAAAAATGAAACCAGCTACTTCCTATAGAAATATTAAAACAAAAATATTAATTATCCAATATGCAACAATTACAGTAATGTAACTAACCAATTTTGCTGGTTTATTTAAAATGGTGAGGTAAAATTCAAAAACTTCCAAGTAAACTTACATTAAAGGGCTGTTGAGGACACCTGGATTTAAAAATATTTGTGGTGGGGCAGGAAGAGGTAAATTATAGACAGATTTGTTTCATGTTTATACTTATACTTAAAACTACCCAGTGTGCACCACTGCTGCTTTTCTGAAAATATTTGCTCACCAGAGACACATTTTCTTTCAGAACCTTTCTATACACCCATTTTTTTCCCTATCAATTGTTATAATTTTGTTGCACAAAGAAGTTCCAGGAAGACTCTTCTCAAGCAGCAAGAGGACCCAACAGAAATGACGGAGGAGAGCACTGAATTGGACCATACAACTATCTGAATACAAGATCTTCCTCTAATCAAGAGCTGGAACTGTATTGGAATTGTAGTTTTGGAATAAAACTGAATTAAGCCAAAACAAAACATTGCCCTGTTGATTAAATCAACTAGAAACTGTTATCTAATTTGCCAGTGGGGCACATTTTCAATAGCCTCTCTCGATTCTTATAACTGGCATGAGCTTTAGAGCCAGAGTCCCAACCTCAATCCCACATCACCAGCTCTTTTCATCTTCCCCAATTTAGTTCCTAATGGAAGTGTTAAGATTTAATGTCTAACATGCTGGGCTCCCAACTTTTAAGAATTCTCAGGTTTGATCAGAACCATCATAAAAAACTAATGCTATATTGCAAGCAGTTCTGAATGCAGCCCTCATAGGAGGACTATTGCCATCTTAACGCTCTTCAATTTCCCCAAATTCTGAGCTGGCCACTAAGGAAAATTAATGATTTGATTCACTACAGTAGCACACTCTTATCCTCTTTAAACAATTTTAGATTAACAATTAAAATACAGTTTCCTGAAAGCATTTGAAACACCCACAAACCCCCCAACTATTTTCAAAAATGGCCAAAATCCTTTGTGGAGTATCGGCTTCCAAATGACTTCTAACTTTCAAACCTGGACAGGAAAAAGAAAATACCGGCCAACAGAATTCATGATGTAGGTTTTGCTCTCCTGGGCTTTTAGCCAGGCAACCCTTAAAACCAGCAATTACTGCTGTTAGAGTGACACTGAAACCATTTTTCATTCTTTTTCCTTTGAAGAGGCTCTCTTCCAGAAGGTCTGAAGACTTTTTCCCTGTGTCAGTAAGATATTGTGTGAAGTTACATTATACCAGGAATTGTTGACCAGCAATGCTGCCTCCTTTCTAAACTCTTTGAATGGCCTCTAGTGAGCTTGAGAAGTCAAATGCGTGCACAGTTGAATTAATAAAATCTACTGTGACTTTCACAATAAAAGGGATATGTAGGAAGGTAAGCAGAGAGATCATCCTGCAGGTAGCCTGGAGTTATAAAGAAGATGCCAAAAAGTAAAGCTTGGAATGAATTGAGGCTGGCAGAAAACTAAGAACAACAAAAAGCTAAGGAAGAGAAAAACAGAGAAGAATCTGTATGCCAGTGATTTAATGGAGAGGACAAAATGCCAACGGACAGAAAAATAAAGGCAGAATTATTCAGTTTTTACTGTAGCGTAGCTTTCTCTAAAAAGACGACACAGTTGACATCAGGCAATCGTGAAAAGCAAAAGGGGGAGAACTGAAATTTGAGATTGGTGGAAATATGGTTAGGGAAAACCTAAGTATACTCAGTTTAAATCTCAGGCTAGTGAAAGGATTTTCTGATGGTTTGGCCATAACTCTTATGTGTCACTTTGAGAAATCCTGGTGAGTTAATGTTTTGTGGATTTGCTTACAGATAACTCCCTTTTTATGACTCTGTAGTCACTATTCAAGGTAGAGTCGGGGCAACGGGATGGAACTAAGCATTTACCGGTCTGATGCCCTTCCTGACACCACGCAGAGTTCAGAGCAGATTTTTTTTTTTTTGCGCCCTAGGAGAGAGAAAAATCTGCTGCTACCTAAGATTGAGCACTCATCCTTCTGAATGACAGGTGAGCATCTTATACCACTAGGCCCCCATGCCTCTGGCTTACAGATAAGGGATGGGATAGGGGAGGGAGAGATAATTGCTTTTTAACCCTATAATGGGTGAAGAGCTACTAAATGTGTCTATTCTTATTATGATACAAGTTGGAAGTCTTTATATATAATTTCTCTGTTTTCTTTCTTCCTGCAACTTTTAATTGTTTTCCCTTCTCTTTCTCTCTTAAGTTTGTATTAATAAATTATTAATACAATATATATTAAAAACAAATAAATTTCAAAATGGATTTTTATAGGTTAGATAAATCGGCAGACAGTAGCAGAATAAACTAGGGAGAATTGAAAATTAGGGGATTAGGAAACAGAAAAAAGAGATGAGACTATAGAATAGGGGAGGTATCCTGGTACCTGTATATTTCTCCTAATTGGTGGGGTACAAGCACAGCATGTTGGCTGGCAAGTAATTAGGAATGGATAGATTTCTGTGAGCAACACATAAAACAGCTTTGATGCCCTCCAGTGGTATACTGACCACAGTATGTCCAAACAGATCTATAGTCTCCTTACCCTTATCAGGAAATACTATATATGGCACAGGTGTGACTAAGGCTGCTAGCCTAGTTTACCAGCTTCTCTATTATGTGAAATCCTCAATTGAGCAAAGCCTTGGAGAATATCTAGGCCTCACTGGGTGATGACCATTGCAAAAGAGAAGATTGTACTTGGAACTTAAAGAGAATTCATGGCAGAGAAATCTAGCAATTACAGAAGGAAGATTAAGTGATCTTGTCTGTCTCCTTCCTTATATATTGGGAGAGTAATTGAACCCTCCCAAAGATTATCATCTTCTGTAGCAGAAGACAAAATATGGTCTGTGTTATTTCATGTATTTTTGGATAAATGGGTGAAGAATGCTGGCACCAGTGTTAGAGGTTTATTGTTTGGGATATGTGTGTTTGTGTGTGTGTGTTGTGTGTGTGTGTGTGTATGAACATACGTATATTTTTGTATGCAGCTAATGCTATTTATTTTATGGAAGGGGCAAGAGAATGGGGAAGGTTAAGAAAGTTGCGCTTGGTTGGAATGAACTTGCTCCTCAAGAAGAGAAAGATGAGATAAAGAATGTGGAGATTCTCAGTCATCCAGGTCATGGCTGTCCCAAAGGTGCTTTTTTTCAAAAGGCAAGTGGATTTTGCTTTTTTTCTTTGAAGATGTTTCGCTTCTCATCCAAGAAGCTTCTTCAGTTCCGAAGAACTGATAAGATAAAGAATGTCAGGCAATGCATCTAGTATTGCATAGGAAACAGGGATAATTTGCAAGGTTAGGAATGGTATGGAGGGGCATATGAATTGTATTGGTGTTAACTATTTTTAGTTATGTATCCCTTTCTTGTTCTCATTTCATCGCTTCAGTGTCTTTGGCTTGCTGTCAACTTAATTACTTTCTTGATTACAAATTGCATGGGAGTCAGCAATGTAATGTGGCTAAAAAAAATGGACATGCCATTTTAGGCCACATTAACAATGGTTTCTAAATATGGATAAAGTTTATAGCACTGTATCCAGTTCTGGGCACCAGACTTTAAGCATAACAAAATGAAACCAATTTAAAGAAACGCAGTAAGGGTGCTCAGAGGACAAGAAATTTATTAGATTAAAAAACATTAAAGGCATTTTAACCTTGAGCAGAAACACTGGTAGGGCAAGGAGTACGGTAACATTTTTAAAATATTTGAAAGGATGCAACCCTGAAGAAAGTCAATTGGTCTTTATTGCCTCAGTGCACAAGTCACAAGCTTAAGTTATGTGAAGGCAGATTCTGCCTTCTGCCAATATTTGAAAAAAAAAAAAACACTAGAAAGAAGAGTTTGACAATTGCTCAGAGAGCTGATGCTCCCTTCCCCCCCACCCCCATGTTGAATGGGGTGAAAATTGATTCAGTGAAAATCTGAAGAGCCATCTTTTCAGGGATTCCTGTAGTTTAGTAGTTTATTGATTGGTCTTACAACTGTATCAATAAAATAAAATAAAATATATTGTCTGTAAATAGTGCTTGAATAGTAAATCTGACTCAATGGCCAAAAGGTTTTGCACCCCAATCCAAGAAGACACATATGCTCTGAACACCTTTAATTATAGCAGATTTAAGCACTGGATGAAGGAAGGCAACACAATGCAAATCTGATGGAAGAATACCTACCAAACACGCATTTCACCAAAACATCACACTTGGCAGTCAGGTAGGCCAACTAGATGGCAGCATTTGGATGATGTCAAAAAGCCAACCGTGATCACACCTGTTTAGGACTTGACTGGGAGACCATCAAGAAAGAATGGGAAGATGGAGAAAAACATTTTGGAAGAAAGCAGTGGCCATTCAATAATAAACTCTGTACGTTCGTATGTTCACAAAATCACCAGGATGGCCTCTTTGGAAATAGTTCATTATGTTATGTAGATAAATCTTTGATGATGTTTACCCAACTATATTTTTCCTAGTTTTTGCATGGCAAATACAAGATTCTGAATGAAAGCATAGATATGGGCAACTTCTAGCCCTTTACATCTCGTTGGACTACAGTTCCTGGCTATGATAGTGTGTGTGTGTCTGTCTGTCTGTCTGTCTGTATTTGGCTTTGTCAATCAGTGCCCACAGCTGTTACTGGGAAATGATTAAAGAATCAGTGCAATGCACAAAACAAATATGCCAAAAATATTTCTGGATCTGTTACGTTTAATTATGTCGAAAACAGCCCAAACACATCAAAGCAAAGGGTGAGATGCACAAACTATTTCCACAGAACACTTGCCAAGAAAAGCAGAACTTTTATCACATCTCTTGCAGGGCCAATTACAGATAAGGACCAGAATGAGAAAGCTGCTTCATTGTGAGTTCAGCTATTGACTCATCTAGCTCGGTATTCTTGATACTAACAATACCTTTCCAAGGTTCAAAGAGAATTATTTACAAACTTGTGCCTGAAAGTATGATAACTTTTTCCATGTGACAACATAGTCCCTCCCCAATATTTACATTCAGTCTGTTTACATGTTAAATATTTTCTTACAATACTGATAAATACACACACAAACAGAAGATGGTCCTTGTTCAGTGACTGTTCAAACTTAATGACAGTGCTGAACAAGTGATAGTTACAACCCCACCTCCAAATTCTGAATATTGTAACGTCCCTGCAGCCACGTGATCATGATCTGGGTCCTTAGCATCTGACTCATGATTACAATGTTCCAGCGAGCCAAATCATGTGATTGTGATTTCTGACATTCCTGGCTGGCTTCCCACAAACAAAGTCAATGGGGAAGCCACCAGGAAGTCAGAAGTTGCAGTCATGTGAATGTGATTTTGCATTTCAGCACTGTGTTGCTTAGCAACAGCAATTTCGGTCCCAACTGCTGTCATTGAGGACTACCTACACTAATCCAATATATATGTGAAAAATAACAGCACCTCACGTAATGGAATAAAGAATGGCATGTAACTGCGTTATTTCAGATTTTATGTTTGTTTTTTTAGTATCAGGACAATTCCTCTTTTTGAGTGAGAATCCCAATCCTTTTCTGTTAATAATATGAAATCAAACAGTAGTTGCACTGACTACGGAAGAATGTGGAAGAAGATACAGATGAGTTCATTTTGGAGAAATGCATGCTATTATCATTCTGTTTTGCAATTAATTCCCAGAACCCAGTGTCAAGAACTCCTATTTGCTGGATAAAGTAAATGTGAAAAATAAGAATTCCACACCCAACGTTTGTTTTTTCAGCCTCCCATACTGGTCCCAGGAAGGGAAGGAAGCAGTGAGACCTGATTTCTCCTTTTATGAATGTATCATATTCTTACTTACCTCTATATTCAAAACCATATAAGGAGAGGGGGGGAAATATTGATTTGCATTTTTAAAGTGTCACAATGCTACTCTTAAATATATAAATGAATATTTTTATAAGACTTCAAAATAAGTACAATGTAAAAATAATTGTACATATAATTTCTTTGCTTCTTAGGCTTAGAGGTTGCTCTAATCAACAACTGACTCTAGGTGGCTTGTTCAATAAGAAAATTATAAAATACAGGTAATCCTTGTTTAATAGCCACTTATTCAGCAACATTCGAAGTCATCATAGCACTGAACAAGTGGTACTTATGACCGGTCTCAAAGTACCAGCTGTCTTAGCAATCTGCAGTCATGTGATCTGGGCTTATGCTTATATTGCAGCATACCACAGTCACACGATCACCTTTGAACCTTCCCTGTTGGTTTTCCACAAGCAAATTCAATGGAGAACCCATCAGGCAAGGTCACAAGATGGTCCGCTATGTTGCTTGCACTCTCCCACAACCGGCAGCAGCCAACCTGGTCCCGCTGCATTTGCGCTGCACCTCACAGATCACCCATACATCCTTCCCCACCCAGCAGGGGCCACCCCTGCTTCGCCCTGTTTGCACCACGCCACGCCACTTAACTGCCTGGTGACCTGCTTGCAAGCCACTTGGGACTCACTTAACAACCTTCAATCCTCAATGACAGTAATGGGGGGGGGGACTTGAATTGCCATCACTAAGCGATGTGGTCATGTGACATCACTATTGATGGCCGCATCACTTAGCAACAGAAAATCTGATCTCAATTACTGTACTGGACTCAATTACTACCACTATGGTAGTACAAAATAAAGGTCCTCTGAACCTTTGTAGCTCAACCACAACAGTGCTAAATGGATTTGCACAATGGTACTATTGTTACACCTGGAAGTGCCCTTAATCAGAAATGCAGCAGTCCATATTTATTTCAGATGAATTGCTGCATTGTATGTGAAGGGCAAGGCTACATAAAAAAAAATAACATGTTTATTTTGGAAAGACATGCACAATCAAAGAAGTGATTAGGTCCACTGGAATCACCATTTTTGTGGGAAGATGCCTGGGAATGCACTTCACTCATAAAGTACAATCACAAGGAAAATGCAATTGAATGGTCATACATATGCAAAAATGAAGTTTTGCTATTTTCTCTCTGATTGAATGGGCAAACACATGTGAAAAGAAATCCTATAAAGCCAATTCTAGCCAACATTTACTTTCCTTGATTATGGCGTACCAGTAAGCATTACTTATTTAAAAATAATATTTCTCCCAAGTTAACAATAACTTGAAATGTACCTGAACATATCCATGCTGGTTTTTAAGGAACAGTGTGGAAATGACTGGCTACTGTAGTGCAGTGATTTAAACAAAGATCAAGGCGCCCCAGGTTCACATCCATCCTGAGTCCCGGGAGCTTCCTGGGTGACTGACCCAGTCACTCTCTCAGCCTAACCTATCTTGCTGGATTGTGGTGGGAAAAAATTGGGGAAGGAGCATTAAATCAATTGCCTTTAGATCCAGAAAAAGATGGGCTGTACCTCTTAAAAAGTAAATGGAAGATTTAAGTAGATGACTGCATTCTCTGGGGATGCTGTATTGTTTGACTCCTTGAGCTTTAGAAGCCTCAAGAATTACCTCCCACAAAATTCCTTGCTGTAGAGTAGACTGAAAGCCTCTGGAGAGATGCAAAGCACTTGCATAGCACTGTGAAGGCTGGGATTCTTGGGACAAACAAATGCTACTAGAAAAAGCCGTCATTCAAGGCCACATTCAGTCACATAAGAGCACAATCATGCAGGTGATGAGAGGATGCAGCTGCGTTTTACATCTGAAAAGTTCCTGTAAAGGTTCAGGCCACAAGTGTACCAAACAGTGAAGTGTTTGAGCTCCACTTGTTCTTTTAAGACTATTCCAAACTTGGGGTGGTGGTGATGGTGGATTCCAAACCAGAGTGCATTTATTATTGGCCATAAATATTTTTATCTAGTACATTATTACAAAAAATTTGCTAAGAGCAAGGACAAGAAACAATGTTTGTGTTCTCTGCAACCTATTTTTCACTTGAAAAGGGACTTTTATATCTTTGGTTAACAAGCACTGTAAATTTCCAAATAAATAATACTTTGTTTTTCTACTTAAAATGATTAAGAATATTGCTTGAAATACACAAAGTTTTTTTATATAGGAATGATGCGTTGCTTTCCTCTGTTTTTATCATCAAGCAGACCTCTTTATTATCATGTGAAAATACACCCCTTTTTTCCACCACCACCGAGTTTATTTATGGACTAGTTACAATGAAGGAAAAAATTATTTGATCCCCTGCTGATTTTGTACGTTTGCCCACTGACAAAGAAATGATCAGTCTATAATTTCAATGGTAGGTTTATTTTAACAGTAAGAGACAGAATAACAACAAAACAATCCAGAAAAACGCATTTCAAAAAAGTTATCAATTGATTTGCCCTTTAATGAGTGAAATAAGTATTTGATCCCCTATCATTCAGCTGGATTTCTGGCTCCCAGGTGTCATACAGGTAACAAGCTGAGATTAGGAGCACTCTCTTAAAGGGAGAGCTCCTAATCTCAGCTTGTTACCTGTATAATAGACACCTGTTCACAGAAGCAATCAATCAATCAGATTCCAAACTCTCCACCATGGCCAAGATCAAAGAGCTGTCTAAGGATGTCAGGGACAAGATTGTAGACCTACACAAGGCTGGAATGGGCTACAAGACTATCGCCAAGCAGCTTGGTGAGAAGGTGACGGTGCGGTTATTCGCAAATGGAAGAAACCCCAAATAACTGTTAATCTCCCTCGGTCTGGGGCTCCATGCAAGATCTCACCTCGTGGAGTTTCAATGATCATGAGAACAGTGAGGAATCAGCCCAGAACTACACAGGAGGATCTTGTCAATGATCTCAAGGCAGCTGGGACCATAGTCACCAAGAAAACAATTGATAACACACTACGCCGTGAAGGACTGAAATCCTGCAGCGCCCACAAGGTCCCCCTGCTCAAGAAAGTACAGGTACAGGCCGTCTGAAGTTTGCCAATGAACATCTGAATGATTCAGAGAACTGGGTATAAAGTATTGTGGTCAGATGAGACCAAAATCAAGCTCTTTGGCATCAACTCAACTTGCCATGTTTAGAGGAGGAGGAACGCTGCCTATGACCCCAAGAACACCATCCCCACCATCGAACATGGAGATGGGGCGTTGTCTTACCTGAACGCCTTTTCTCAGCATGAAGATGGAGAATCCACCAATGGGTTTAGACTATCTTCCTGCCCAATGAGACTAAGTCTATCAGAGTTGTTACGCCTCCTGCTGGGCTGATGCTTCCCAGACACGACGAAGGCGAAGCTGCTGACAACAGTCCGATGTGTTGACTCTCTTTGACTCTGCCCCTGACACAGGGCCTGACAGGCCTAAAGGGGACGGGCATGGATTCTCCATCTTCATGCTGAGAAAAGGCGTTCAGGTAAGACAACGCCCCTTCTCCAGCATGCAGATGGAGAATCCACCAATGGGACATACCAAAGCAGTCCTGTCCCTATGGGAGGGAATCAGTCAGGACCTGTGTCCCACTGGCTGACGCCACTTGCTGAAGTACTCTCCGGCCAAATGATGCCTCTGCAGAGGCAAATTTGTCCAGCCTGTAATGTCTCACAAACGGGGAAGGCGAGGACCAGGTCGCCGCCCTGCAAATGTCTCCAATGGGTGCTTGCGTTGCCCACGCTGCTGCTGTAGTGGCACTGCAGGTAGAGTGAGCGGTGATACGGCCGGGCAGTGGCAGGGACTGCAATTGGTATGCTCTGGCAATGCAAGCCCTGATCCACCTGCCTATGGTAGATGATGAGACCTTCCGTCCCATGGAAGAAGGCTGAAACGAGACAAAGAGCGCTTCCGATTTGCGGAAGGATGAAGTTCTTTTGATATAGTGGCGTAACGCCCTTCTAACATCTAAGGTGTGCCACTGGCGTTCTAGATTGTGAGAAGGCCGGGGACAAAAGTTTGGTAGGACCACCTCCTGTGACCTGTGGAACAACAAGTTCACCTTGGGGATAAAGGTCGGGTCCAGCCGGAGGACCACTCTATCGCTGTGAAAGACGCATAGATCCTCTCTGACCGAAAGAGCAGCCAGTTCCGAGATGCGTCTAGCAGACGTGACGGCGACTAGAAAGGCCACCTTCATTGACAAGAATTGCAGGGAACAGGTTTTAATGGGCTCGAACGGTGACGAAGTAAGGGCTTGCAAGACCCGTGGGAGATCCCAAGAGGGATAACAATGAACCACGGGTGGCCTGGTGTTAATTGCGCCCTTGATGAAGGACCTCACCATTGGGTGCTGGGCCAAGGGTGTCAGAGTGTCACACGTGAGCATTGTGGACAGAGCCGCCACCTGCCGGCGGATGGTATTGTGCGATAAGCCCTTGTTGAGTCCCTCGAGTAAATACTCCAGGATTCTCGGGATCGTGACAGCCGAGAGGTCGAGGTGGTTCCTTGAGCACCAACCACAGAAGTTTCTCCACAAGGAGTCGTATATTCTATTAGTGGAGGGGCGTCTGGAGGCCTGAATCAGGGAAATGACTCCTGCAGAATACGACTCTCGGGTTAGGAGCCGCCGTTCAATTGCCAGACGGCTAATTGGAGGTGCTGGGGTTCCAGGTGCTGTAGGGCCCCCTGACTGAGAGCCACCTGTTCTGGGGGAATCTTCCACTGTGGGGAGGTGGAAAGACCCACGAGATCGGCAAACCACGGCCGCCTCGGCCAATGTGGAGCAACCACTATCACCTCCGCCCGTTCCTGTAGTACCTTCCGGATTAGGGCCGGGAGCAGGGGGAGAGGTGGAAAGGCATACAGTAGACCCTGGGGCCATGGGCTGCGGAGTGCGTCCGTCCGTTCTGCCCCCGGAGACGGAAACCTGGAGAAGAACCTCGGGAGCTGGGCATTCGCTGGTGAGGGAGCTCGAACCTCTCCGAGATCTCTCTGAACAGGTCGGGATGCAGGTGCCACTCGGAGTGGTCTATTGTTGACCGGCTCAGCGAGTCTGCCTGCTGGTTTGCCTCTCCCGATATGTGCTCCGCCCTGATGGATGAGAGATTGGCCTCTGCCCAAATACCTAGTGACTGGGCCTCAGCCATAAGGACCTTGGACCGAGTGCCCCCCTGCCGGTTGACATGGGCCTTTGCTGCCACGTTGTCCGTGAGCACTAGGACATGTTGTCCCGCCACCTTGTCGCTGAAGCGTAACAGTGCCAGATGTATGGCTCTGGTGGCGGTCAGGCAATCTGGACCGCAATCGGCGAGTGCCGGCACGCACTTTGGCCGATCAGTGGCGGCAATCACCTCGGTGATATGTGCCTGCGCACTCCTCTCATGGTGGCGGCTATCACCTGAGTGATCTGTGCCTGCACACAAAGCCTAGGTGGTGGCGGCGGTGCCAAGGGGCGTGCCAGCTCACGCTAATAATGTCTTCCTCAATGAGGCCCGGACTTATATTGTCCTGGGAATGGTAGATGCCAGACCAGAATCTGGGTTAGCAGGGCCAATGGCAGCGTTTTAAGGCTATAATGGTATCTTTGCCCAATCGCAAAATGGCTGCCGCTTGTAAATGGCTGCGGCTGAGACAGACGAGTGGGCCTCTTGGCTGAGGGGCCCAGACCAGAGTGTATAAACAGACTCCCAATGGCAGCTGTTTAGTTTAGAATAATGTCTTCCTCTGATCGGCCTCTGGTTGCCTCTATATGAGAGAGCTGCCAATTTTGGATGCTCGGGCCGTCCCTGTCAGTCCATTGGGAATCTAAAATGGCGGCCGTCGTTTGCACGCCAAACTTTTCGGGCCCTCAGTGAGAGATGAGGCTTTCAAGATCATCGGCCCACGGTTGAGGAGCGGAGAGGTTAAAAACGAGCGTCCTAGGGCCTGCTGTGCCTCCCAGTGGCCGAGCCAAAAGGGCAACTCGAAAAACGGCCTGAAGGCCGACGCTCAGCTGTGCGACGGCCGCTGGCGAATCTGCCGACAGCTGCTCCGCGGCAGTGATTAAATCGACTCCGGTGTCCGACTTGATTTCGGCCGGGCCAACAGTCAGCTGCTCCGCGGCAGCACCGGGAGAGAAGAAACAAGGATTTTTCGGCTGCAGCAGCTTTTTTTTTTTTTAAACTGTCCCTTCTGCAGCCTGCGCTCGAGTTAGTCGGCGCACCGAAGAGCGGTCTGCGAGCGGGCCCGGAAGCCGACGCTCAGCTGCTCTGTGGCAGAGGAAGAGATGCTCAGCTGTTGTTGCCGTGATTTACAGGCTGTGAGCAGTATTTTGGAAAGGTACCTAAGAGGAGAATCCACCAAGGGGTTGGAAAGATACAACTTGCCTAGCTTCAGATTCAACACGCGTCCATGCTGGGATGAAGACTAAGTCGTGTCTGGGAAGCATCAGCCCAGCAGGAGGCGTAACAACTCTTGACAGACTTAGTCTCATTGGGCAGGAAGATAGTCTAAACCCATTGGTGGATTCTCCATCTGCATGCCGAAGAAGGAAACATTATGCTTTGGCGGTGTTTTTCTGCTAAGGGGACAGGACAACTTCACCGCATCAAAGGGACGATGGATGGGGCCATGTACTGTCAAATCTTGGGTGAGAACCTCCTTCCCTTAGCCAGGGCATTGAAAAATGGGTCGTGGATGGGTATTCCAGCATGGCAATGACCCAAAACACACGGCCAAGGCAACAAAGGAGTGGCTCAAGAAGAAGCACATGAAAGTCCTGGAGTGGCCTAGTCAGTCTCCAGACCTTAATCCCATAGAATGTCTGTGGAGGGAGCTGAAGGTTCGAGCTGCCAAATGTCAGCCTCGAAACCTTAATGACTTGGAGAGGATCTGCAAAGGAGTGGGACAAAATCCCTCCTGAGATGTGTGCAAACCTGGTGGCCAACTACAAGAAACGTCTGACCTCTGTGATTGCCAACAAGGGTTTTGCCACCAAGTACTAAGTCATGTTTTGCAAAGGGATCAAATACTTATTTTACTCATTAAAATGCAAATCAATTTATAACTTTTTTGAAATGCATTTTTTCTGGATTTTTTTGTTGTTATTCTGTCTCTCACTGTTAAACCTACCATTAAAATTATAGACAGATCATTTCTTTGTCAGTGGGCAAATGTACAAAATCAGCAGGGGATCAAATACTTTCCCCCCTCACTGTAGTAGATATGAAGTATCTATTATGAATATATATATGTAAAACATACACAATGCCAGGAACTCTTCAATATCATCTTGCTCAAGCCCACAAATTTTGAGGCGCAGCAGGGAAATGAAGGCTGTTGTATGACCATCTTCACACCACTGAAGAGGCACATACATGGTTTGTACAACTCATTGTGAAAATAATAGGTTGACTATAGATCATAATGGAGAATTACACACGGCAGCAAAAACAAGGTGGTTGATTAAAATATGTAGGACTTTTGTCTTAAGCCAATTTTTTAAAAAAGCAACATACAGTAGTAATCTGAGCCTTTTTCTGCAAACGCACTGCAGTTGTTCAGATGTGAAGAGATTAGTCCTCTGAAAACTAAATCATATTATTTTGTTTTTTTACCCTGGTTTTAGAGGCAGCACAAGTAAGGTTACAGCAGAGACTGATGTCTCCACATGACACCAAGGGAAAGTGCTTATACTTTTGTACCTGCATTCCAGAATCTAAGAGGTAGAGTAACCAACCTTAAGAATTAATCCAGTGAGTTTTCTATATGCCTTTTAAAAGTTGCTTTTGCTGCAAAACAAGAAATTAAGACATACAGTCTGGGAAAAATATTAAAATTTACAAGAATTACTATAGACCACAGTTCAAAAAAAGACCTCAAAGCTATAAAAATGCATTTCCTGGGGAAAGATGAAAGAACACTGAATGGAGAATAAGGACAACATTTTGCAGCATTTTTAAGAGGTGTTAAGAAATATTAGTTTTATTTTAACAGGTTCACAGCTGAATATTTATTCTATAAAAACTTTACAGATTGTACAGTTTATATATAGTTCAAACTACTAGAACAACAAAAATTAGGTCCCACAGATGCAAAAATACTGTACCAACCCAAGGAAAAGCAGATTTACACACTGTACATCTTTCTGCTAGGATGAGGTGGTCAGGCTCCAAGTATAAAGTTCCAAACTGTACAAAAATAAGGTTTAAATTTTCCCCATTCTTCATACATTCAGTAAGATTGCAAGTATAGATATCTAAATCCTAGTAGATATCTGGAGTAGGAATCATCATACACTCCCAACAGGAATGCAAAATAGGTCTATTTACACAGGGCACTCTTGTATACCAGACTGTCTATTATGCACCCTGATCCAGAAAAGGCATGAAAACAGAATTTCACCAGCACATTGCCCTTCTGGATGCAGTCCCATGCGCACAAAAGGGCACTGTGTGTGTTTGATGGGAAAATGGAGGGGTTGCCTCCAACACTTGATGTAGGGTTGGGAGGCCACGGATAATAATCCTGCATCAATATAGCCTGCCAAATAGATAAGCAATACCTCTACGTACCCACTTCAGTTAAAAGCACTATTCCTGTTCTCTGGAGGGGAACCTCATCCAATGCCTTGCAAAATGCCTAGAGCCTGTTGCTGCATGGAGAGTTCTCTGGATCAGGGTCATAGTGTATAATTAAGATTAAAAGCATTGACAAAAGACAACAGACAGCTAAGATAAGGTAGCATGAAAAAGGAATAATTAATAGTGTGCCACACAACTTTTAACTTATTAAATAAAATATATTCTACAGGAGGCTAAAGATGAACATAATATATATATTTTTGGTGTATTTCTTTAAACAAGCAAACAGAACAAAACAATGTATATAGATTTTTCACCCAGCAATAGAAGCAATTATGTAGTAAAATAATTAAAAAACCCTAAATTTTTATAAAACCACTAAGACTAAACTATTATTTAATCCATAATATATATGGTATTTCAGTGATTCACTAATACTGCAAAACAAAACTTTTTTTTTTTTTTTTTGACAAGAAACTGGCATCTTCATGCTATCTGGGTAAGAATGGGGCATGTTCCCCAAAACATGAAGGGCTGAGTGTTTGTATATAATAAATCCTGAGCACACTTGGGTATTTGGGGGAGGAGAGGCATTTTCTATATAGGGTATTTTTTTCTTAAAAATATTTTTTTTAGAACACATCATTATTTGAGGTATTTTTAAACCTTTCTCAAAATTCAAGGCAATGCCTCTTCTTAACTGACTTTTTGGGCAGTGAAAGTAAGGGCCGGCCAATACCCGTTTTAACTCTGGACTCTAGTGAAAAAATAGTCATTGCTTCAGGACTTTCCTGCCACATACAAAATAATGCAACATCTCATTTTATTCACCATTTTCTTCTGATACAGTACTAGCCAATGATAACAAAGTAGAAGACAAAAGTTTGGTAGTGCACTCCATTATATATTTTAGTTTGTGTATATAAAGAAATATAATATATATATATATTTATATATATTTATATATGTGTGTTGTGTGTGTGTGTGTGTGGAAAAAAGAAAAAAAATGTTCAATGCTTAACATACAGTACTTCTTTTAAAAACCCTTGACCATAAAACCATGTTCCTCTACCTTTTAGCCCACATTTTCTGAGCCTTAGGTATGTTTTATTTTACTTTCAGTTAGGGTATTGATGAAATCCAGATGTCCAAGTAAATACAATCCAGTGTCAATGCACATCTCTTCAAAATTCATCAATCTTCTTCTGTAAGTATTTTAAAATTGAGTCCATCCCTTGAGCAGAACCCCAAATTTTCTTTAAAACTTCACACTCCTTATCATTGGCTTGTTCCAAGTCCACCTTCATAATACTACGAACTAAACCTTTGGATTCTTCAAGTACCTACATTGAATTTAAAAACAAAAAAAGCACAGGCATGGTATTATTTAATATTCAACACATGTTTTATTCACAAAGAGTGGTTAGAGAGTAGGCATGTGAATGGAGACTGTTGCTGTAAGTGCACTGCTTTACTATGGATGGCAGATAATCACAGGAGAATCACAGCTTGAACACAATTCTTCTTTCTCTTTTAAAAATAAGCCATTCACTTTCCTAATAGGAACCAACCACTCCTCTCTAAGAAGGTATATAACAGAGTAAGCATTTCATATATGAATGAAAAATCAGTATACTTATATTTTGTCGGTTATATCTTATCAGTTATATCTACTCTATCCTAACTCTGCATCAATGCCTTCTTTAAAAGGTCACAAAGTTTTTAAAACATTTCAAAACATAAATGTCTAAATGGATTTATTAAAATATGGATTTCTAAAGTTATTTTGCCTTCAACATTGCATTTTATACTTTTTGTTTCTGCTGATCTAGGAACTGAATTGCAAATTCAGAAAAGTACCAAATAAAAAACTGAACAGTGTATTCCAATCCATCCTTCAGTCTGGGAAAAGATTCAAGCCAATAATTGAGTCATAGACCTGAAAACTGGAATACTTCGCACATCTAAATACTTGTACATTTGAAATCTATCAAGAGCTATTTATCTAAAAGAGTAGAATAAACAAAATCATCAAAAGTTTGGAATTAAATTTTTTGGGACGGGGGTGTTGAATCCTGGCAACTTGGCAAGTTTTTTTGGAAGAGGTTTGCCGTTGCCTCCTTCCTAGAACTGAGAAAAAATAACCAGCTCAAGTTATCCAGCTGGCTTCGTGCTTAAATTGGGAGCAGAAGTCACAGTCTTCCAGTTTTTAAGCTACTGCCTAAATTAAACTGGCTCTCTCTGCAATTAATTTTCATTACAATTTTCTTTTCAAAAGTTCCATTCCTGAGATAAGAATTTTTGTTTGCTAAATTAATAATATTGCATTTGTTTCTGTAAAACAGAGGTCCCCAACCTTTTGGGCACCAGGGACCGGTTCGGTTCCGTGGAGAGGTTTTCCCGCGGACCGGGGGCGTGGTTTTGTGTGCTGCCTGCATCCCGCGGATGGGGCTTTGCTTGTTTGTGCGGACCGGTTGCTGGCATGCCACGTCCCAGTACTGGTCCACGGACCGGGGGTTGGGGACCCCTGCTGTAAAAGACTACTGCATTTCTTTTGGCCCATTCTGAATTTATCTTTGCCTTTTATGATATTAGTTATCTTATTTGTATCATCTACAAAACTGAAGCATTCCCTTAATTTCTTTCTCCATGTTATTAATAAAAATAATTGAATAACATGCATATAGACATTGTTGAGTTCTAATGACCACAATTGTAGAGCCAGAGCTATTTGTGGTCCAGATTAGAGAATGAAGTCTCTACATTCACCTGCTGGAACTCTGGAGAATCAGGGAAAGGACAGCAAATACTCTTTTGCCAAGCACTTTGATAAACAGAGAACACTTCTGAAAATATAGGTTGCCTGAACCGCCAAGAAAGGAAAAACAGACAAAAAAGCAAAAAAAAAACACAGGGACCATCAACTTTTAAGAAAATTTCGCCTTCCCTTCAGCAGTGCTTTATTTTTCCATGCTACATTTTTGACGTTCTTCCTGACTTCCATGAGTTTAATTTGCATAAAAATAGTTTTGTATGAAAATTAGAACTAGCAGTAGTAGATTAACAACAACCCCACCTTATTTTGGCAGAAAAAGTCTACATTATAAACGCTTTCCTTCATACAGTTGGCAACAATATGAATGCATAGTATGAAATGAATTGGGCAATTGGAACGGAAAGAATGCTCGTCAAATAAAAGTCAAAGTGACATCGACAAGGTGACTATACTTTGAAATGATTTATGCTTATATGCACAGCTGTTCAGGCATGCTAAAGTTAGGATGTTAACCATTTTCAGGGACTTTCATTGGCAATTTCACAAATAAAACTCTAAAGATTAAATGTTAAGCCAATCCCATCATCTCTGAGGCTATGTTTCCTCTAGTCTGCCCTTTTCATATAAAAAAAGGGATTCCCCACTCGGAGAAAGGAAGGAAGGGAAGGCATGTAGAAATCAGTCAGAAATCCAATGGCTGCTCTGGCTCAACGGCCTCTGTGCCCCCGGAAAGTCACCAAACTGGTAGTAGACTTGGAATTTGCACAAATCAAATCTTTTCCTTGGGTTTCAAGGGAAGAGAATGTAAACCCAAGGATTAAAAAAAAGCAAATGAAAAAGTCTGTCTCCTCTCTTCCACGTGTGCAGGAAAGTTTTTGGATATATTTCAAACTGATCTGTTGCACGAAATAGGATTTTCCTATTAGTACCCTTTACTCAATTTTTCTTCCCTTATCAAATGTTTCAGTTCAACTGATTTGGGCTAATGAAATAGCGAAACAACTAGAAATATATGTAGTACAACTCAAGATAATATGGAATAAATTTATTTTAGCTTTGTTTTACTAAATGTGAAAGAAATGTCAACAGATCCTCACTGATTTAGGGCAGCATGAAGTGTTCCAGAACATTGTCTTATTCAACAATTTTCTGAAACAACCACATGTCTGCAAAAAGGCATTCTGTTGCTACTTGAAGAGATCCTGGACGAATCCTCTCCTCTGAATTCTGATGCACAGTTGCACTGTTTGCACATCTGAAGTGCTATTTCAACATGTTGCTCTCCCTTGTGGTTTGATTGCATGTTCATTCCCCCATATCACTGCTCTATTACACAACTTCTTTGATTACAGATAAATGTGGAAAGGACTGATAAGGGTAAAAGTGAGCAAGCATTTAATGTACAAGTAGTATATATTCAATTTAGAATACGATTTGAATTTTTAATTTTCCTAAAATTAGCATTTTAAAACCACAAAGCACAGACAGTAAAGTGCAAATATTATCTCAGAAAGATTAACTGCCTCAATCCCTCTAGCAAGTTGTGGTGGGACTGCAATTAACATAGATGCTGTGCTAAAAATGGTTATGTGCATGCATAGAAGACATGCAAGTGGGTTTTAATTGCTGCAAGAAAACTTAGTGAAGAAACATTAACATCCCCAACTGTAATTAAGGCTGGGGTGAGACAACAAGACAGCTGCAATGTGGAAGCTAGTATCTTTCATCCTTCATTGAAGCTACCCAGCTGTCTCTGGTTTGGTTATATAAGCATCTTTTGCTAATAATAATATGTACTAAATCAAGGCTAGATGTTAAACAGGTTGAAGTTGCAATCCACACTCCATTGCAAATCTCACCCTACACTGTGGAACTATTCCAGAAAGGCCATCCAAATAGATTAGAAGAATACAGTTGAAGGCACACTTAAAGTACTTTTAATGGACTGCAAAATGTATACTGGTCCCACTCAGAACCACTACTAGAATGCAGGTGCATGATCATATCATATCTAATGCAGCGGCAACAAAATATTTTGTAATGGTGGTTGGAGTTCAGCATATTATAAACCTTACATTCTGCATTAGCAGATAATTAAATGCAAACATGTTTTTATTTTGTAAGTAAGTTATTATACAGTAAGAAATTCTAAATTAAACAGAGAAATGTGATGGAACTAAGCAGTGGTGGGATTCAAATATGTGAACAACCGGTTCTGTGTGTGGATGCTGCTTCCAAAAGTCCATTCGGGGCCTGGGCAACAAAAAATTAGCTACCGGTTCTGCCGAAGTGGTGCGAACTGGCTGAATCCCACCACTGGAACTAAGCTGTTCAGGTAAAAAGTCAAGAGACAGTTTTCACGCCTTTTTCCTTCCATAGTTTTGGACCAGATATTTATACCAGGACAGTCAAAACAACTGAATTTTTATAGTGCATTCTTACCATAAACACAATTTGTTTTACTAGATTTATGCATTACACAATAACTGCATTACAGCTGATGATGCGCTGTTGGATATTGGGAACCTATTTGCAGAATTCATTCACACATCATTTCCTTCTCTCTGTGAAGTATTACAATCTGCGGTTGAGTGCCTTTTTAAAAGAAGAGGCAATAAAGTGGCACCTTTTGGGTTCAAAGTTAACTGGAATAGTTGGTGGAAACCCTATCTGCCCATGTACGTTCTGAATAGTGAGAATCCTTCCCAGAATATTGGAGGGCCAGATCAAAATGGTTTTAGACTAAATTTACTGTGTGAACGGATACTTAATCATTATAACAGTCTGAGTATTAAACTTTTATTGAAAGAAGCAAGCAACTTACAACTGAATTACATGTGACAAGTTCCTTAATTCGAACCATAACTTCCTGTGTGAATGTTCCTGGCCAAAATACTTGAGACACCAGTCCTTTTGAACATGCTTCTTGTGCTGTTAGCTTCCTTCCACTAAATAACATTTCATTTGCCTGCGAAAGATAGAAATTATTTGTAAGTTATAACAAACTATAACAATTTTCTAAATATAAACACTCTGGCTTATAAAAAATGCTCCTACTTGGAACAATTAACTAGATTACGTTACTTTTTGTTTGTGTGCTGAACTGAAATAAAGCAAATATTGAAAGCAACACAATAATTCAATGTCAACTTCTAACCCTACATAAGAGTTTCAAAGTATTTATGATCCAAGACATGCATTGTAGTCTGATCATTTAAATAAAGAATTGCCAATGATTATTCATCAACTTAAAATCGATTGATTTTTTTTTTAAAAAATTATGTTTATTGCCAAAATATGGAATTTAGATCCTTACATCTAGATCAGTGGTGGCGAACCTATGGCACGCGTGCCAGAGGCGGCACTCAGAGCCTTCTCTCTGGGCACGCACGCTGTTGCCCCAGCAGAGTTCGCCAGAGTAGCGAGCACGTGGCGTTTGGAAGCGACAGGGCAGGAAGTGAGTGAGCAAGCGGCGTTGGCCTCCCGGGGATGCCCCGGAGATGGCGAGGGACTGGCCCCCGCCACCCTGGCCCCGGCCACGCCCACCCAGTGGGCCACGCCCTCCTGAGGGCACTACAATGCTGATGCAGCCCTGGCACTTTGCTATAAATAAGTGGGTTTGGGGTTGCAGTTTGGGCACTCGGTCTCTAAAAGGTTCGCCATCACTGATCTAGATCCCTTTTTTTAAGGAAACAAATCTAGTTAATATTAGAAGAAAAGCAAAAACTAGAACAAACCATTGCAAAATATATCATTGGTACTAAAGTTAACAACTTTAATTGCCTTGAATTGATTGCTGAAGCATAATAGCTCAAAGGAAGTTGACAGGGTTTGCCATAGAGAAACTTTGTTAAGGGAAACAGATTATGAAATCAAGCTATGGCAAATAACCTGCAGACCACTTGTAAGTTCTATCAGTCATTTTTGTGACCTTTGGGGTCTCTCTCTCTCAACTTTGAACTGCCATCCCCCCAAATCTCAAAAATATTAATAAAACTCCTTATTATTTTTAGATGGAAAATAATAAAATAAAACAAAATAGTTATGCAAGGTCAAAGGTCTACAATTCCTTTGTTCCAATGGGAGTTGAATACATGAGAATCCAAAAGATAAATCAGGAAGCTATTTGACTCTGTGTTGTAGCTCACCTGTACAAAAAAAGGTTATCTATTTTATACACCTTTATGAATAAGGTTTAATAAATGTGCATAAATCTGCATCTTTTCCTCGGAACTAAACAATTCTGTCCCTTGTCAATTTTCAAGCCATTTCTTATATTGATGAATTTAAATAGCTTGTGTAAGTGTTAGTTTATGACCAGTTTCAATTCACTAATTACATTGAGGGGTGTTCCAGTGTTTTTAAAGTATAAAAATTGATACCAAGCCTCTACAGAGCTTCAGGTACTTATTTTCACCCCTATTGAATACAGGGTACCTATTGATTCTGCAATACCAAAAAAATGTAGAAAAAGGAAAAAAGTGGAGGGGGAATGATTATCAAGGGCCATGCTTTTTATGTACTTTATTAATCATGCTCTGTAGATTTTTATTCCACCATATTTTCTAAGATTAAAAAAGTTTCACATTTCTTAGTGCAATAGAATCTGTGTAATATATTTTCAATATACTTTCAAATATATTGAAATTTTCAAAAATTTTCACTATGCATGCTTATAATCAGAAATGTCCATTACTGGTTCCTCTATGGTTATACAGCTTCCGAAGTAACCATGAAAAACAACTGCCTCATTAATAGGAAGTAACACATGGTAGGCTAAGCAGATTAGACTATTAGACTATCAGTCCACAAGACTTAATCCCAGCTTCACATAGTTTATAATCATTTATACTATCTGAAACACTAGGAAACCTTTCATACAAATGATATATTTTTAGTTCAGCTTGCACAGATGCATTTGAAAGACCTATGATTTGCTTCTCATTGGATACCCAACTGCCTTCTTGATTTTATTTCAACTGACTCCAGAAAAAGGCTTGACTGCTTTAATGTAAGTTTTTAATTTTTTTGTATTTTTATGCTCCGCATGTCCTGAAGCATCTTTTCTAAATTAAATCCAGCATCTCCTCTTCAGCCTTATAAAAATAGCTCTTAACTTACTTTAGAAGGTAGAATGTAAGTAAAAAGAACTGAATATGCAAAAATGCAACAGCACAAAAGCACATGGCTGTATTTTAAGAGCCAGAAATCTTTTCATCCTGAAAAATTACTGGTTTATTCCAAAACATTGCCCTTATACAGGATGAGTCAAAATGTGACATTTTGGAGGGGTACATGGAATAAAAAATATATAGTTATGTCAACTCAATTATACTAAAAACTATAGGCACATCAAATGTTTTAAATACATAGCATATATATTTACAGGTAGTCCTCCAGGTACGAACCTAATGGAGTCTGCCCATTAGGTTCATAAGTCAAAAAAATTGTCAAATGAATCAGGCTCAATTTTACAAATTTTTAAAATCAAATTCATTAATTGAATGAAATGGGCCATTAAATGAACAAAGAACCGACTATTTCATCCGATTTATTAATTCATCGCTGCTTGAACTGAGAGGCTTTCCTCGCTGCTGCCGGCTACCCATCAACTGTTTCTGGTGCAGCCTTCGACACAGGAACTAAATTGCCTCCAAGCAGGCTGCAGAGCTCTCCATTTGCAACTGTTTTTTTTTTAAAACCCATTTGTTGCTAGTCTGCTTTAAAAAAAACAACCACTTGCCACTAATTAGCTTAAGAGTCTCAAGCCAGGCACCCAGAGGAAGATGGGGGAGGGCTTTACAGAACTGCAGACAGTAACAGAGATGGAAGGGACCTTGAGGTCATCTAGTCTAACCCACTGCTCTCGCTCAAGAGAGTATTTCTGATAATTGCCTATCCAGTCTCTTCTTAAAAGCTTTCAGTGATGGGGCACCCACAACTTCTGGAGGCAATTTAAATTTAAAACCTACAAACTCCAGTAATATATGCTAATCTCCAAAATAAAAGCAAGGAAACACAACGTTAGAGAATGCTTTGTGTAGATGCTGGCTAGCATTTCTACAGTTTCCAGGAAAATGCGAACAAACTTTATCTTTGCAAAGTACTGTACTTACAAACACAATAGTTTGCAAAGTACAGTACTTAAAAAGAAGAACAGTTTCCAAAGTGCTTGCAAAGAGTTTGCAAGCACTATAGAGTAACAACAAAAAAATATTTTAAAACACTCACAGAAGCAATTCTAGCACTCCAGTCCTCAAGCCCAGGAGGCGCCGGCTGCAAAATTCACCGGCTCTTGTTTGGCCATGTGACCAGGGACAAACAAAAAATGAATAAAAACCCACCTCTTCCGGCTTCAGGAAATTGCATTCGTAACCTGACAACAGCATAGGCAAGTCACAGAGTTAAAATGGCCGTCGCTTGCAGCAGTGACTGAATCCAAGTCACATGGCTACAGAGGCCTCTTTTTGGTTGCAATTTTGAATTTCTAATGTAAGTAACCTTTCTGAATAAATTCGTTTCTGTGAAAACTTGCTAAATGAACATTTGTACCTGGGGGATTACCTATATTTTACAGATTACTTACAGATGCCAGACCCATTATTCTTGGGAATGTGAGAGATGAACATCCATCAGGACTTTGCCCAAATGTTGTATATGGAGTCTGAAACCAAGCCTTCTCATTAGCCCATACCACATCACATAGAGGTAATATAGATGCTCCAAGTCCAATAGCTGGGCCATTTACTGCAACAATTATGGGCTTCTTAAACTGAATAAAAGTATTTACAAAATTCCTGAAATAAAGTAAGAATATGGTTACAGCTCACATTTTAGCAGCAATATACTTTAGTGAAATCTATTTCAAAATTGTAACTATTCTAATACTTATTGTTTATAAAGACTTTTTTGAAAATGTGACAGGCACAACCACATTTTCCTATTAAAGTATAAAATGAGAACTAGTAACACCACTATTTTATTGGAGGTGAAATGGAGGGAGGGCATCAAATTTAATTATCAATCTCTAAAGGAGAAAGTGAACGTAGTAACACAAGTTATTTGTAGCCAGTGTTTGCCTTCAAGTAGTTTTTTTTTTAATTATTAAAACGTTTCTATTACAGGTATTTCTCGACTTACAACAGTTCATTTAAGTGACCGCTCAAAGTTACAACGGCACTGAAAAAGTGACCTATGAGTGTTTTTCACACTTAGGACTGTTGCAGCATCCTCATGGTCATGTGTTCAAAATTCAGATGCTTGGCCATTGGTTCATACTTATGACGGTTCCTTTGTTCCAGGATCATGTGATCAGCTTTTGCAACCTTCTGACAAGCAAAGTCAATGGGGAAGCCAGATTCACTTAACAACTGTGTTACTAATTTAACAATGCAGTGATTCACTTAACAACTATGGCAAGAATAGTTGTAAAATGGGGCAAAGCTCACTTAACAAATCTCACTTAGTAACATAAATTTTGGGCTCAATTGTAGTCGTACGTCAAGGGCTTATCTGTATTTTGCTAGGATGCTCAAAACAATTTGATAAATACATATAAAACATATTTTTGAAAATAAAGAACACTTCAGCTATAAAATGAACTTTACTTCAAGAACAAAATACATAGTTTGCTAAAATATGTTTTTTTTAAATACTGAGGATAAACAGTAAGAAATAAAGCAACTGACTTGTAGTTTCTCATATTACACACTTAAAAAAACAAAACAAAAAAACACTTGAAATAATATATTGTTAAACATTTCATTTTTTCTCTTCGACATTGCCTTTTGTTTTAGATATTAAGATTTAGTTTTGATAGAGTCATTTCTTAACAATGTTTCTCACATTTGGTATTAATAATAAATAGTGGCTTGTTACAAACCATCCATCCAAATTTCCTTTTCAATGAAACAGGGAGGTTGGGAAGCAGAACATTAAACTCTCATTCTGTGAGTTGGAGGGTCCATACACATAGACTCTCTCAACATATAATTTCCAAACATCTAGTCTGAATAACCTTTCTGGATAATCTGGTTTCCCATAATATGAGACTTTTATGAAAGGTAAAAATTGCATCTATTCAATAAGATTCTTCCGAATATAAAAACTGTCTTGGAAACATGTTTAACCATGCTTAACCTACCGGGATGTGCAACTCTTCCCAGTTTGAAAGTAGACACCTTTACAATATCTCCAAAATAATAAATATTCTGATTTAAATCCATTTACTGACTGAGGAAAAAAAATCCAAGTATAATTGGGAATAACAGTTTTGGTTTCCCAAATCGCTGTTTTAGCTCATGATTTGGTTAAGCACAAATAGAATGATTTTACAAACCTGATTGCATCTGCCATCTTAGTACTTTCCCTTTTTCTATCATCTGTCAAACGCCGGATAAAATAAATGAAATCAAGGCCACAGCAGAAAACACTGCCAACTGCACTAAGAAGGACAAGTTTACTGTCATCAACGGCTGCTGTATTCAGTGCACTCTGGACTTCTTTCATCACCTGGAATGAGATGCATGAAACACATGGAAAAAAAAAAGGATATAGAATATTGCTTCTGAAAAGATTTTCATTTACCAAGTATTTCTGTAATGTGAACAGCAGGTGGCATATGTAACCAATTCAGCGACATCTAAATTTAGGACAAAACTCCTTCCCCCCCCCCCAAAAAAAAGACAAGACAACAACGGACAAATATTTTTAAAATTTAAGCATTACCAATATTAACTAGCGTTGTGTTAAATTTTACCAAGCTCAGCAGTATTTATTCCCAAGGGATAAGCCTGAAGTTTATGAATATCTAAATTCACTGAAAAATTAGACAGAAAATCTTAATTCTTAACAAATAAGGTCATTTATAGATACAAAAATACAGAAAAATAGTACACAGGCAAATCAGTAAATCACTTAAGGTAAGTTGAAGCTTCATATTTACATCCCTGTCAAATAGCTTTTGATTTCCATTAACCCAAATGTTTAAATATACAGAACTTTAGGTTTGGAAACTAATATGATTGCTAGTATTGTATCAGTGTAATACTACTAGTATAATACTGTGGCACAATTCATAACTTGTTTTAATTTATAATTTCCCAATTTATGACCTGCAGTGGTGAAATGGACCTATGAAGTTTCAGGCAGACTTGTTTCTTAAGGAGGGGTGACCCAGTGGCTCAGCAGTTAAGATGCTGGGCTTGTTGTCTGGAAAGCTGGCAGCCCAGGTTTGAGACCCAAGCGCCAAGTGACAGGATGAGCTCCCGTCCTCGCCCCAGCTCCTGCCAACCTAGCAGTTCAAAAGCATCCAAATGTGAGTAGATAAATAGGTACGAGTATGGTGGGAAGGTAACAGCGCTCTGTGTTGTCATGCTGTCCACATGACAGTAGAAATGTCTTCAGACAGCGCTGGCTCAATGGCCTCGAAACGGAGATGAGCACTATCCCCTATAGTTGGCAATGACTAATGGAGGAAAATCCACAGGGACCCCTTTACCTTTTTTTTCTTAAGGGCCCTCTGAAAATTAAAAAAAAATCCAAAGCCTGGACTTTTTTGTAAGAAACATGTTCTACCAATGAGGCACCTTTGAGCTCTCCCTATCATTCTAGTCTTCCTGAAAATGCCTCTGCATCCTTATCTCAAGCACTAAACTCTACACCTGCATTTACTAATTTACTAATGTTTTGCCATTGATGTGCTGCTTAACTTTTAATTTCTACACTATTTATTTATCAAGATATGGCCACTCATCTGACAAAAAGTGACACTCGGTGGCATACAACCAAGTAAAGCAATAAATATATAAAAACAATTATTATTAAAAATATAGAACAGTCATTATTAAAAATATGTAAACCACCAAGCACAGGAGAGAATAAATACGAATCCCAATAAGAGCCATCTTAGAATATCATTGTTCCTCTGGAACCCCGGGCCTGAAGACATAACTAGGTCTTGAGGGACTATTAACAGATGAAAAACTAACTTCACTTTGCGGAGGAGAATGTTCCATAAGGAGATGCCACAGCAGAGAAGGCCCACCTTCTGGGACCCACCTCTAGCAAATGGGACCTGAAGTCTCTAGCAGATGAATCCTTAAGCATACCTTTTCTGGCAGATCTAATGGGTTGGGCAGATGTAATCAAGGAGAGGCGATCCCCATGCCATGAAGGATTTTAAAGATTAAACCCAACACCTTGTATTGACCTTGAAGCAAACTGGCAATCAGTGCAACCCACAGAGCAGAGGTGTAACATGTTGCCCCAGTTGAAACTTCTGAATGCTCTTCAAGAACAGCCCCATGTAGAGCACATTACAGTAATCCAATCTGGAAGTGACTAGGGCACAGGTGGTTGTGAGTTTCTGAGATAGCAGGAATCCCACCCTCCCAGTTAAAAAATCAAAAGTAATGAAACAACTCTAACCTCTGGATTTAATGAATTGTTCTCTGATGATTTGGTGGATAGTAAAATATGCGTGAATCCATCTTGTTTCCTGACAACAATGTCTCTGTAGCGGTAAGCACTTTCAGTTTGCCGCACACTGAATCGTAGCCTTTTATCAAAAGGCTGATCTCTCCTTTCATCAATAAATCTTCGTTTATTGGCTGCTACTCCTGTTACTGATGTCTGAATGTTGGTACCATTGGTTGCCAAGGCTTCTATAAAGGTAGATGTTCCTGTGAAAAGGGTTACAGTATTTTTAGTCCTCAGCTTTATTCAGGAAGCACATCAAATTCTTATTATATGGAAAACATGGTAATACCGAAATACTATAGCAAAGCATAACAGAAGCAAACACTAAATGTCTTAATGAAAGCTTATAAAAAAGCATTTCTGAAATGCAATTGCTTAAGGTTCTACAGAATATATGTGAGAGAAGGAGGGGATTATACCTACATGGATAATAGGCTTAGGGTGGATATTAAAAGATAGATAACCAACACTGAATTCTTAGAAGAATCTTTATTTCATTGCTGATATAGCAAAATGTAAAGAAGTACAGATACATACACATACAAAATATAAAAAAAGTACATGAGCACATGTGTGTTGACTCAGTGTACTTTTCAGTGTTGACTCTTAGTGATCATGTAAATCTTCTCCAAGGTGATCTGTCCCCAACTTGACCCTTCAGATCTCCCAACAGTGCACCCATTTCCACTGTAATCAAGTCCATATAACTTGCTATTAGTTGTCCTCTTTTTCTTTCTACCTTTTCCAGCATTATAGACAACTGAAAGTTTTTATATAATGTGTCCAAAATATGATAATTTGAGTCTGGTCATTTCTGTCTCAAGTGGCCACTCTGGATTGATTTGTTTTATGGTCCATAGTATTCTCAATACCAGAGTTTAAGCAATCAATAATCTTTCTCCACTTTCTCCACTTCTTCAAAGTTCAAGTTTCAAATTTACAGGTTCTTGATGTTTCTTTCTCTAATTTTAAGATTTATGTCTTTTATAAATATAAATTCTCTTTCCTAAATTCCATATCCAAAAAGGATTGAAAGTGATGTTATTAATCTACAGACCTATACATATACAAATATGCCACTGGAAATTTTGCCTTGTCATTTATACACTTTTCATATTTCATAGCTGACTTATTTTTTAGTGTTGTTGCTATTTCATAATCTATTTTAAAAATTTATGTTAAAAGACACTTTACAGATTCAACAAAACAAAAGATTCAAAAGTATGGCTCATGGTTCCATGATGACCCAGGCTTCCAGGGAAAGATGGCCAATTGAAGACAGCTCCACAGACAAATGGAGCTGTTGATTTGCAGCTTCGTACAAAAGAGCCAAAGTAGATCAGCTCCTTTTGAACTTCTATGGATTAAACAGAATGACATGAGATTGCCCAAGCTATTTCTCCTTATGGATGTTTCTTTTCCTCACAAAAAGGCCACAGGACAGTAATCTTGAGGTGGGGATGGGGAATTAGGAGATGGGGGAGTTCACCATTTTTTTCCAGCTGCAAAGTGAAGCCTTTCCAGGATACTACACTTCCCTTGCTAACTATTTTGGAAGCTGACAATGGATTTAAGGAAGTTAGACACCTTTGGAATGACAAGATTGGAAACACTGGCTGAGTGAATGCTTTTAATCCTTAATATTAGAATATGAAGATTTACTTTAAAAGTTTTATAACTTTTAAGAATTTAAATAACAAAAAGTAAAATAAGGTTTTGGGTACATAAAATTCTAGGGGTTCAAAAAAATTAGGTTTTGGACTTTGAATATTAATATTTTGATATATGTATTTTACTTTTAAAGTTTATAGTTAGTGAAAGAAATTATATATATAATTAGCTTAAAGAATGATGTGTAGGCCTTCCCTATTTTATGATAGATTGACAATTTTTCACTGAAAATGTGCCAATGCTAAAAATATGAAAAAGTATCTTCTGATTAAAGATATAAAAGTGGTAACTTTTGGTAGTTTGAGAATAATAAATTTAAAAATTACTGGGCTAACTTAAATTCTACGCTTGACAGACAAAGAAAGAATTGTACTCTGGAAACCTGCATGTTTAGTCATGAAATATAAAAAAGGAATAATATCATCACATACTAAGCACTTTTGTATACATGTACTCCGATGAGTATGAAGTTAGCCCTATTGGTTGAAACTGGACCTTTTAACTATCTATAACAACCAAAGGGTATTTACTTCTATAATTTAACAGAAAATAAGTACATTGATTTCATAGAAAATAAAAAATAATAGATACAAAATATACAAAAAATGCCTATTAATATATGGATTTCCGCTTGAACTTTAAGAAAAGTAATTCTGCTGGATCAGACAGGTAATCCATATAGTCTCACATGCTTCTTTCAATAATGGTGACTTGTCACTATGAAATATACATAGACCTCATGAGGATACTCTCAAGTATTTTATATTCTTAGAATTTGATCTTAATAAATATATATTCCTAAATATGACTATCGATACAGTTGGTAAAATGTGTATCCAGTGTGAATGTATTTTGCTCTTTTAAATTGTCTGGTCTGTTTTCCTTTTGTGTCATTGCTGTATCGATCAAATACTTTGAACTGTTTTGAAGGAACATGGGAATAAATTAAGCTTTTAAAAAATTGATATTTAAGTAATCAGCTGACCAAAGAACAACATATTACTTTAAAGATATGGCCTTTAATTTACTGTACTACATTGCTACTAAGCACCCAATTTCTTTTTTAGAACAAAAAGATGTATAGGAACTTGTAGGAACTTCTCTGAGTCCTACAATTTCTCCTGGCAGCATGCTTCCAACAAACCTCCCTAATTTCACTGATACAGTTTTCACTGCCAAATGTTTTTGGCCATGGCTACCACCAGCTGAAATCTGACTCTCCAGTGGCATTTTTGCTCATATTTATCACTGTTCTGAAAAAAGGTGGGGAGTACAGCATTTAAGTAGCTGTTTTCAGTAAAGATACCAGTTCTCTATGCATCCATCTTCACAGAAAATAACAGAATGCCTTAACAGATTTTGAGATACACAAAATTAGCATAATATAATATTTACTAAATTTGGTAAGAAATATGTTCGGACAGCTAAATTTTACTTTCACGTCCATGTTCACTGTGCTTGCAGAAAGAGTGTAAATTTCTAGCAAAGTAGACACTAGTTCAAAACATATCACCATAGATTCCGTGTATATGCCAACCACGTATTCTGCCAATGAGCCTGGGGACCTCAGAACTATATGGAGCCTGCCAAGTGGCTGGTCTGATTGTTTGTCTCCAGGGGATGGGAAGTTATTGGTTTTTGTTCTTGGGTTTTATTCCTGTAAACATACCTACTCTGTAGCTCTCTACCCACTCCTTCCCAAAAACTTGCAGGTACCCATGCATTCAGAGGCATGTGCAGAATGATGTACGACTTACAAAAACTGTACTGTATTCATATCAAGTGTCCTCATACAATTTTGCACAATGCTGAATATTAGTTACCAGTTATTAGTAACTAGATAAGAAATTATTACTATCAGCAACTTGAAAGTTCTGTTTGGAGAGATAAATTTCCACGCTTACTCTAGACCAAAATGTTTTAACTGCACTTTAAGACAAACAAGGAATTAGCTTTTATCCTTTTCTATTCCAGTGTAGCAGTCTTGTAAATGTGATGGTGATTACAACCATGCTCTTTCCACCATCCTTCTACTTTTGGTAGCATTCTAACAGTGTTCTCTTTTACAATTTTAACATGTTTTCTTTTGTTTGTTCCTTAGATGAAGAGCAGAACAGCTTCAGATGTAGGCTGTATACTGAAAAACAGATGACAGAAAGTCATGGGGGTTGGATCCAAAGAACCAGAGCAGAAGGAAAACAGTACTATTCCTAAATGCACTATAACTGTATTAGACAGGTTCTAAATTCATTTGTATCTTCTTCTGTAGCATGGCTAGCTCAGGAATTCTGGGAGTTGAAGTCCATAAATCATAAAAGGGTCATCCTTCTCTATCCCTGCTCTATAGGGACCTTTGCAAGTAGAAGTCTCTTGAATATAGTTTTCTTTTTCATCTATAACATTTTACATATAGTACAGAACAGCCCACTGAAAACAGAAAGTATTTTCCACATATAGGAGGACATCTCTTAATCTGGCCTTATGTGTATAATTTAATTTAAGCATCTGCTGATTCCAAACCTACTCTGGACAGTGTACAATAAAGCCAAAAGAATTGTAAGGAAAATACTTACTCTTGATAGAGACATGTAAGCTTCTAATCAAAGTGACAAGGAGTATAACATAATTTAAGTCCACAACAGATAACATTTGTAAGCGGTTCAGACAGAAGTCTTCTCTAATTCACAGGTGTATATGGAGGGAGGAGGAAATACAGCACGATCAGACTTGCAAGATTATGTTATTGTAGCCAGTCTCATTAAAAAAATATATAGCTTTTATGTGGAGTTGATTTCTTGGTTGGATCTATCTAGTGAGGCTGATAGAATAGGAAGTACAATATAATAATTACAAGTTGTCCTTGAGTTAGATGGCAATTGGGCCTGGGCTTGCCATTGTTAAGGAGTGCAGTTGTAAAGTGTGATGTCACAAGACTGCATCATTTACCAATGGTAATCCCAGAAGTCCCCAATGCCCTCATAAATCCAGGACATGCCGTCGTTAAGTTGGAAGTTGCAGGAGTCCCAGATAAGGAGCGTGAAGGGGGTATTGAACGGGGGTTGGAAAGGCAGGGGAGGCCTTGAGGAGTAGCAGCTAAGAAAACCGGGGACACAGAGGAGTATATTCCTTCCCTCAGACTGGTATGAGGGAAAAGTTCTGTTTCCATCAGACACAGCCAAGATTCAGAAGAAGCAAACAGTCAAAAAGCCCAACCAGGAACAAATAAGGAGAAAAGATGAAGGAAAAGTAAAGATTTTTGACAGAACAGAAATAGAAAGCAGAACCTAAAATAGAAAATAATTAAAATAGACAAGAGTTTTATTATTAAGATTTGTTTCTACACTAGCTGTAGGCATTTATAATTTACAATTACTTTTCTTTTACTTGTAAACTTTTCTTTTGTAAAATAAAAAAAATCTTTCCCTACAGGGAGATGCAAAACCCCAACCAACCATCCAAGTTTCCATTACTTGGTGACTTTTGAGTCTGGTTGGTTTGGTTATTGGTCGGAACAAGCAAACAAAAAACCCTGTGTGTCATAGCCACACCACAAACAGGAGCTCCAATCATCCTAACCCAAGGCCTGAGTAAATAACTTTTAAGGCTTTCTGGAACATCATCCAGATAAGACCCTCATGGAAATCAGGAGGAATCTCATTTCAGAATGAAGGTGCGAAGACAGGAGGCATGTTTTTTGGGCTCCAATAGATACATTTAATTGAAGAAGTGTGCAGCGCATCAACTCTGTTGTATTAAACTTGGCTGATACCACAGGCGATAGGCAGATCCTAAAACAGCCAGGCTCTATTTCATGCAGAGCTCTGTAGGTCATAAGTAACATTTTGAATCACGGTTTTGAAGCATACTGGCAATACTACGCCATCTTCCTATCATAGCTTACCAAGTGCCTCAGACAGTGTTCTAGCTGGAGAAAAAATATTTGCCAGCCTAGTACTTACCCTGTATGCAAAACTGTTCCTTAAAAACTGTAGGCAAATTTGACATCTGAACAGTAGGTATATGCATGTATCTAATGTCCAAATATATTTTACAACGTTGGACCTCTTTAGAGTGTACAGTTATGTCGCTTAGGTCATTTAAATCAGTAGAAATAAACATTTATCTTTCTCCCAGAATGAACACTAACAAAATGAACACTAATGGTCAACTACATGAGCATTAAAAATGGCGCACACTTCAGCATAATAGTATTTACTAAACACACATTTGTGTATTGTGAACATCAAAGACCCCCCACCCCCAAAACCTACTGGGCCATTAGACATATTTGGGATTTAAGAGAAGGGACTCACAATGGATCATTTTTCTAGGCCAAAACTGGTGTATCTCTGAGAGAACAAATTGGCTAAGAATAAAAAGGGATGCATGGGGGAGGGGGTGTAGTCTCCAAATAATAATGTCAATAATGAGTAATGTCACTCTTTTGCCACAAAGGAAAATAATATACTCAGCAAGCAAATACAGCCATCCACATACAAACAAAAACAAACAAGCAAAATACATACACATTAAAAAGTCAGTTCATTCAAAAAACTGAAGCAAAATATGCCCTGTAGCCAAAATAAGTAAATAAGTAATTTGCTTTCTCATGACCTACCTATCTAGAAGAGATTTCAATTATTGAAGAAAAACAGAATAAATAAATCACAAATGTAAGAATACACTTAAATGGTCATAATGGGAGTAGATGGGAAGTGGAAAGCAACTAAGCCAGTGATGGCGAACCTTTTAGAGACTGAGTGCCCAAACTGCAACCCAAAACCCACTTATGCATCGTCGAGTGCCAGGCGGGTGTGGCCCATTGGCTGGGTGTGGCCAATTGGGTGGGCGTGGCTGCGGTGGTAACGGCAGACAGGGTGGGACTAAAAAGTTCAATCAATCAATTCCAACTTTGCAAGATCTTTTTTTCCCCCGCAAGAAGTTGAAATTGACTGATTGAACCTTTTTTTTTTTTGCACACGGCGGCGGAGGCCTAAAGCGAAAAGGTTTTATAAAACCCAGCTGAAGGCCTAGGACTGGGGCGACAGCACGCGTGCCCACAGAGAGGGCTCTGAGTGCCGCCTCTGGCACCCGTGCCATAGGTTCGCCACCACTGAACTAAGCTGTACTTTGATGACTGGATGTGTATAACAGTGTAACTAAATCACACTAAAACCGGTAATTCTTGCCAGTAAAAAAAAAGGTCAAGTTAAATTTATGAAACAATTAAAATAATTTCTTCAAAATATCAAGAGCAAATTGAAAACAGTTCCACATGGCTAGACAAATCACCAGGAAATGAGAGGGGAGGAGTATTTTTTTACTTAAAAGAAAATAGGAAGTAATGAACTTAGGGACATGTTAAAACAAATAAAGAAGTACATAAATAAAGCAAACCTTCTGAAACATACATAATTACAGATGCTAAAAATTTGCAGTGATATAAGAGGAGGTTAAAAAAAGAGATTAAGGTCAAAATAGAGGAATGAAATGAAATATAATTTTGCAGAAAGTGAAATATTTTCGAGGAAAAGTTGGGATGTAATAATAAAAAAAGAAATTAACAAAAGGTCAGCCAAGTAACACTGAGTATTACAGATCACTATTCGTGCATTATTTTTAGATTTGTTTTTGATCCCATCTTTATATTTCTATAAATAACTTAAGATGGCGAACATGTCTGATACTCCTTTCTCCTCTTATTTTCCCCACAACAACAACCCTGTGAGGTGAATTGGGTTGAGAGTCACTGGCCCAAAGTCACCCAGCCAATTTTTCATGCCTAAATTGATATCATTTTGTCGAGTGAAAAGACATATTCATAATTAACACAGAATCATTTTATTTCAGATGGGCACTTAAAATGGGAATTATAAAGGTAATGGAATAGCAAAATTTCTCCTTTCCCTCCTTTTCCCTTTTATGTGCAGGTACAATTTGCATGCTAATACGCAGATAATGACCAATCCTATTTCAGTCAACCTTTCCTCTCCATAAAAAAACTTTTCTGTGCATAAATTATGTGTGGTGGGGTATTTAGAAAAAGAGACACATATCACAGCATTATAGGAAAACCAGCTAATAAATCCTACATTCATCCTGATAAATAAAAAAAAGGAAAATTGGGCATGCCATCCATCAAAGAGCAGAGTTTTATTATTGTGTACCAGTGAAAGAGTGCAAGTCATGGATAAAAAAATTACAGAAATATCTTCATGCAGAACATAACATACACACATTATATAAAAATGTTAATAGTATGTAAATCCTAACAATAGTAAAACTAGCCACGAATAATTATTAATTAATAACAACAAATAGGATGCTTCAATCTCTAGCGAATCATACAAAATTACCTTGCCATTCAACAAAGCAAGGAACCATTGTCAATTGGCTAAAGTGGTGTTTCTCTGCCTGAGCAGGGGGTTGGACTAGAAGACCTCCAAGGTCCCTTCCAACTATTATCATCATCATCATCACCACCACCACCACCACCTCCTCCTCCTCCTCCTCTGGCTGATCTCTTTTATTAGGCAGAATGCTACAGTTAGACAGTTTACTTGAATGAATTCTCTTTGGCACAAACTTGCATTATTTCAAAATCAGTAGATTTTCTTAACTTTCTGTCCAAAGTTTTGTTTTACTAATATGAATGCTTGAACAATAAGACATTTACTCTTCCTAGCGGAATGCAATCAGAAAACTGCAGATGATTACTCTAGGAGCAGATCCATGAGATCCATCAAAATGAACTCAATTGTGGTATGGATGAAAGCAATAATGAAATCTGCTAACATCTATTTTTTTCTGGTCAAAAATACATATTAAATAGTCATTTATGAGAGATGTACCAGAATGTGACTATATGTTTCTGAAAGCTGCACAGAAAAAGATAAGACTACTTCAGAGAGATTTTCATTTAAAAAGCTGTCACAGTAATTTATTCTACAAAGAATTATATTTTAAATTTAAAATATAGAAGTTGAATAAATGGATTATTGGGTAGAGCTAGATATCACAGCAGAGTCAGGGCTACTGTTGTAAACAACCAACCCAGCTGTGTAGGCTCTTCTTTCCCACAATAAATGGCTTTGAAAATAATATCATGATTTCATTAGAGAGAGAAAGCATGTGCACAAACAAGGAAGAGCAAGTGAGAGAGGGTACATTATCTGCCTGTTTCCAACTCTTCAACCAAGTTATTTATTTAGTACATGTTACAAAGATAATGGGCGCCTATTACAGGCTATCATTTTCAGCAACAACCCCCTTTTATTGATCTCTCAGAGGATCAATGGATTACATCAAACAATACATATGCAGATTTAGTTTACCCAACAAAGGTCTTCCTTGCTCCTTTTTCTGCATTTCTGGTGGGAATATCTCTTAATTTGCAAAGCTGAGTTGGGAAAGAAAGTTGAATAGAGGTAATCCTTACAAACACAATTTGGACCAGATTTCTGTTGCTAAGCCAGGTGGTTGTTAAGTAAGTTGTGCCTGATTTTAGGACCTTTTTTTGCCATGGTTGTTAAGCGAATCACTGCAGTTGTTAAGTGAATCACGTGATTGTTAAGCAAATTCGGCTTCCCCTATTGAAGCTGGCTGGGAAGATTGCAAATGGTGACCACATGAACCTGGGACACTGCAATGATCATAAATACACACAAGTTGCCATGTGCCTAAATTCTGATCATATGATCATGGGGATGCTCCAACGGTCATGTGAGGACCAATCATAAGTCACTGTTTTCAGTGTGGTTTTAACTTTGAACAGTTGCTAAACAAATGGTTGTAAGTCAAAGCCTGCCCATATTCAGCACAAAAATAATGTAACATGGCCCCTTAATATTATAAACACAGCTAGATTAATCTTCTGTTACTACAACCATAAAACTGCTCAGATGGGAATAAAAAAAAAACCCTCCAAGAAGTTAGAGCCAGTATATAAAAATGAATTATGATACATTTCTTACATTTGATAAGAAAATAACACATATACATAAACTGATATCAATGATACACAGATTTTCCAATTTATAATTTGTTGCTGTGGCTTAACTGGAGCTTAAAAGATGATGACCCTTAAGGTCCACCTCACTTCCCATAGTTCCATAAGTTCCCTCTCAGCCAGTGACAGTATTGCCTAAATAAAATTTGGCATTTAGCCCAACATTTATGATTTAAAATGCTGTCTTGCTTTAATATTATCCCCATATCTATGGCCATAATAGTATGTTTAGATTTGACTTTTAGACAAGGCTATTTTAGATGAGAACAGGAAATATTTATTTTAATACGGTGTTTGCAGGTTGCTTTTTAAAATAATATAGTGATATAGTTACTTTATATATATATATATTCTCTCCTATGTACACATATATACAGAATATATTGTAGTCCCCCCACCAAATAATTCAATTATCCAAACCAATACACACTTGGCAGTTTTGGTCCTATCTAAAAATATTTTCGGTACCAAACATTGATGGAACTAATTTTCCATTTTCAGAAGGGGCCAGTATAGAAACAAAACTATATGAGTTCAATGATGAGACTACTTTTATTCTTTTAATCCCATAGAAAGCAAGGGGCCAGATTTATGGACAAATGACTTGAAAAAGTACAATTCAAGCTTTATATGCATCCGACCCATATATGAAGATATGTGCACATGCATAAATTATACACAAGGCAATCAAGGCAATTCTTTTTTTAAAAAAACAAATTTAGTTTATTTATGTATTAATAGTATAAGATACAAAAATACAGTAGAAAATAGTAGGAAAAATAGGGGAGGGAAAATTGTGGGAAAAAGGGAAAAGGACAGAAAAGGTGTTGACTTCCGACTCCCTTTGGTGTAGTAGAATAACATAATAACATCAAATCTCAACTTTTTACTTTTACATAATAGTATAAACTAGCCATTTCTATAACAACAAACCTAAATCGGTAAAACCCAAAATCAAAGTTTCATTTTTTTCCACCTCAAGCACAAAGTCCAGAAGCGGCTTCCAAGTAGAAACAAAAGTAATTGTATTTTTGTCTTTAAGCAAAACAGTCAGTTTAGGCATCTCTGCTAACTCCATCAACTTCTGCAGTCATTCATCCATTGTGGGAACTGAGGTGTCCTTCCATTTTTGTGCATAAAGTAACCTTGCTGCCCTCAACATATATAGCATCAAAGTTCCAATTTTTTCCCCCCAAGTCTTTTTCCATTAAACCCAAAAGAAAAGTTTCTGGTTTTATCTTTATATTCACTTTGAGAATCTTCTGTATTAAGATGCGACTCCTAGTCCCAATATTTCTTTGCTTTGTCGCATGTCCACTATAAGTGATAAAAGGTCCCTTCTTTATTTTTACATTTCCAACATTCATTTGAAATACCTTTATACATTCTTGACAACTTATCTGGTGTTAAATACCAACGATACATCATCTTATAAAAATTTTCTTTTAAGTTATAATTTAATGTAAATTTTAAACCTTTCGTCCACACATTCTTCCATTGTTCAAGCATGACACATCCAAAATTACTTGCCCACTGAGTCATACAGTGCTTTACATGTTCATTCTCCAAATTCAAATTCAATAACAATTTGTAAACTTTAGCAATATGTTCATGACTACCACACAGTAGGATTTCCAATTCGTTTTCCCACAAAATCAAAACCATAACTCTTTTTGTCTGCTTTAAATCTTTCTTTCAATTGTAAATATGCAAACCAATGGCAGACACGTCCTTTTAACTCTTCCTTAGACTTAAGGATAGGATCACCAAAGTTAAAAGATATTATTTGACTGTAAGTCCACCAGTCTGGCTTCGCCAGCATTTCTTTTCTAAAAAAAGCTTCCTGGAGTGACACCCAGAGAGGCAACTTTACAACTTTATCTTTATTCCAAACTCTTAGGATGGCACGCCTAAAAATGATTATTAAAATCAATATTTACTTTGTCTTACCATAGGTAACCGTGCCATCCGAATCTTAATTCATGATCTTCTAAATCAAGTACCTCTCATTTAGCCAGACCAAATACAAATGCATAAAAATACAATTTCAAATCTGGTAGACCTAAACCTCCTCTCCCCATAACATCTTGCAAAAGGATGGTGATATATTGATTAAAAAATCTGATTTTAAGGTTGAGAAAAAAGTGAAATACTTGGGGTTTTATTGACAAATACAAACATAAAATTGTTTCACAATAACTATATGCTTCTTTGGAATGATATCAAAAAGGATTTATTAAGATGGGATAAATTGCATTTATCATTATTGGGTAGATTTTCTGTGCAACTGATACTCCTTTTAAACAATGGCAGAAGGATATTTCCAAGTTCATATGGCAAGGGGAAAAAAACCAATTAGATATAATTAGATATAAAGCAATTCTAACCAGAAAGTATTTGGAGAACTTTTTCACTGCTTGCAATTTTCTTTTTTTTCTCAATTTTTTTTAGCTTATTAAAAAAAAGATTAAAATACAAAACACCAAAATATTTAAAAACAAACAAAAAACCACAACAAAAAAGATATTAACAAAAAAAGTGTCTTAAAAAAACCAACACATAACAACAACATAACATCTTCCCTAATTGAATGCTGATTGGTATAGTACAATAATTTTAGTTTCTCACCCCTTCCAAAACAAGCCAAAAGAATTTTAAACTGTTAAACTACTAAATCTACTTACAAATTGTTAGTCTGTCATTGGTAAACTATACTAATAACAAAGCAGTTAACAGAAAAATAATAATAATGAACGTATTATGTAACAATAAAAAGTAATAAATATTATGAAAAGTAATAGGAGAAAGACATAGTTGAAATTCTAAAACCCTCTGTTAACAAGCTGTTATTGTAATCAACTCGTAGAAAATTTACCACAACTTCAATCCCTAATCATCCTAAATATTAACCTTAATTGGTTATGGATCAAATATCCAAGACTGTTTCTTTATACTATCTCTTATCAATTGCTGATTGATTGAATACAATAGGTCCACTCTCCAAAGCCAATCTATCTTCTCCCAAAATTCCACATAAAATCGTTCCTCAATTAGATGTATTAAATCTTGTTTCCCACTCTCCACCAAACCCCTTAAAGAAAAAAACATTTGCCACTTGTCGACTCAGAGAGTTCTCTGCTATTATTACACTGCTTCCAACTTTAAATCAATACATATGAAAGGTTTGAATGCAAAGATCATCTATGCTAAATTATCTTATTTAAAAACGCGGACAATATAACTATGGAGGTACTGACGGCAGAAAGAGCACTGTCAAAGAAGAGCAGTCAAAGGGAAATAAAAGAAACTGTACGTCATTCATGCATTATAATAAAAGATCTAAGACAAGGACTAATAAAAGATCTAAGACAAGGACTAATAAAAGATCTAAGACAAGGACAGTGTTTTCATTTCAACTCTTCCCTGGCTGCCTGTATACACACAATGCACGATTGGAAACTTGCATTAAAATAATAAGCTCTTCTCCTTTCAGAGGCTTGTGCTGCATCATGACACATCTACAGAAGGAACAGAACAACTTGCATCATGATGACGCTTTTATTATTTACTCCATCACTTAAGGATACTTCTAATAACAAGAATGTACATACATACATGCATAAAATTTGACTTCTGGTCATCTAGTCTAATTTTAAATATCTTTTGGTATTTATTTAATCTTCAGACTTAGCAGCTATTTCAATGATCAAGTATTACTAAACATAAATAAAAATACTTCAAAGCTTATTAAGGTTTTATGTTACTATCTTATTTTACTGCACCAAAAGGAGTCGGAGGTCAATGCTTTTCTTTTTCTTTTCCCCTTTCCCCTACACTTTTTTCTCTTCTCCTTTTTCTCTCTTAATTTCCTTATTATCTTCATTTTTCTTTGTATTTCTGTATTTTATATTTTGATAAAACTAATAAAATATTTGAAGTCCAAAAAGCTTAATTAGGCAAGAAAATTGTTTTGGAGTCATCTTTTATATTTTATATAAAGCATTCCAAGACAAGATATTGTTTTAATATCTAAGTTAAATTTAACTCACATCAACTTTGCTTTTAGTTCTTACAGAAACAAAGATAAAATTCTACAATTGGCTGCACAATCCATGGCCCATGAGCCATACACAATCCCTAAAGTTTTCTATTTCCTATCAAATAATGATGGTATGTAATCAAATGATTCATTTTGCTGCTGCCACAATTCAACAGGTATCCCTTCATTCACTAGCTTGTCTGTCTTTCTTAGCATCTTATTGCTCACCTCATTTCCATGGAACGGTAATCTCCAAATTGTCCTTCCTTAGTATTTGTACCTTTCCGTAGCTTTACTTTCTAAGTCTATCCACAATACCATTACGGTTTGCATAAAATGACGAGAAATAATGTCTATGGGGGGAGGGGGAAGCGTGGTATACTAGAAGGCAAGAGCACCCCACCACTTCTGCTCCCCTCCTTCTCTTTCTTTTCATGCAGACGTTAGAAATGTCCACAGTCTAAGACTTCAGAAAGAGAAAAAGTGCATCTAAGTAGGCATAAGAGAAGGAGAATAGCAGTCCAGGACTGAAGCAGTTATTTTCATGTCCCTTCTGGCTGCTTCTTACATCCTACTTTCTACTGGTGGACACTCTGGTTGGAAATCAGGAAATAGGAAACAGCTGCAATATCAACAAAAATAATTAAATAAAAAAAGGATTTTTTTTTTTAGTTTCTCTCATCCCTGAATCACTGCTATGTTTACCATTGTTGTGTATTTCGTAACAGGATGGTACAGAACACAGCAATTGTCTGTTGTGGAGTACCTAGGTCTCAGCCCAGCCTGTTCTTCTACTAATATATTCAATCACCCAACCCTCTATTTTCCTTAAAAGATGTTTTGCATGAATCCACACTGTTATATCAATAAGACTTATAGGACTGTAATTTGGAGGGGGGTATCTTCTTGTCTCCTTTTTTGTATATTGGAACTTGTCTTATTATGGAAACTACTCTATAATAAGAAAAGCACATAAAATGAACCCTGAATGTATTAAATGTTCTAATTATACAATAGTTAGCTGAAGTTATAAAAATTATATATCTCATGTTGACATTGATAAGAATGGCAATACAGTATATGCTAAGACATACAGTATATGCCAAACAATGCAAATATAAGGGGCGTTGTCTTACCTGAACGCCTTTTCTCAGCATGATGATGGAGAATCCACGAATGGGTTAGCTCTGTCTTCCTGCCCAATTAGACTGAGTCTGTCAAACTTGTCACGCCTCTCCTGGGCCGGACTCCCCAGTCCTGACGAAGGCGCAGCTATTGACGACAGTTCGACATGTTGGCTCCCAGACCCCTGACACAGGACCTGACGGACACTGAGGGGTGGGTGTGGATTCTCCATCATCATGCTGAGAAAAGGCGTTCAGGTAAGACAACACCCCTTCTCCAGCATGATAGATGGAGAATCCACGAATGGGACATACCAAAGCCGCTCTTGTCCCTATGGGAGGGAAGCAGTCTGGGCCTGTGTCCCACATTGTGGCACTACGTGCTGTAGCACTCTCCGGCCAAAGGAGGCGTCTGCGGAGGCAAACCTATCTAACTTGTAATGCCTCACGAACGGGGAAGGCGAAGACCATGACGCCGCCCTATAGATATCCTCAATGGAAGCCTGTGTCGCCCATGCTGCGGAAGTCGCAGCACTGCGAGTGGAATGAGCAGTAACATGACTTGGAACTGACAGGGACTGCGACTGACACGCCCCTGCAATGCAAGCCCTGATCCACCTGCCAATAGTGGAGGCAGAAACCTTTTGCCCCATAGAAGAAGGCTGAAAGGAAATGAAGAGGGCTTCCGACTTGTGAAACGGCGCCATCCGCTTGATGTAATAGCATAATGCCCTGCGAACGTCCAGGGCGTGCCATTGGCGTTCCAAGTCATGGGACGGATGAGGACAAAAATCTGGCAGTATTACTTCCTGCTGTCTGTGGAATAAGGTATTGACCTTAGGAATAGAGGATGGATCCAATCGAAGGACCACTCTGTCCTCATGAAAGATGCATAAGTCATCTCTGATAGAGAGAGCTGCCAATGCGGCTAGCTGAAGTGATGGCTATCAGGAAGGCTACTTTAGTTGTCAAGGACCGCAGTGTACAGGTTCTGATGGGTTCAAATGGCAGTGAGGTAAGGGCCTGTAAGACCCGCGGCAAATCCCAAGAGGGGTAGCGATGAACCACGGGCGGTTTGGTGTTGCTCACTCCCTTGACAAACGAGCGCATCATGGGATGCTGAGCCAATGGCTCCGAATTGCCACATGTGAGCAACGTGGATAGAGCCGCCACCTGCCTGCGGATAGTATTGGACGCCAAGCCCTTCCAATATTCTCAGAATGGTAATAGCCGAGAGAGCCAACTGGTTCTTTGCACACCAGTGGCAGAAATTTTTCCATGTGGAGTCATAAATCCGGTTTGTCGTAGGCCGTCGGGAGGCCTGAATCATGGAAATCACACCTGAGGAATAGGACTCCTGAGTCAGGAGCCGCCACTCAAGTGCCAGGCGGTTAACTGGAGCCACTGGGGCTCTGGATGTTGCAGAGCTCCCTGGCTGAGTGCAATGCGACCTGGAGGAATCCTCCACGGGGGAGAGATTGAAAGGCTCGCGAGGTCGGCAAACCACGACCGTCTTGGCCAGTGTGGTATAATGAATATCACCTCTGCCTGCTCCTGCAGTATTTTCCGGATGACTGCCGGGATGAGAGGGAGAGGGGGAAATGCATATAGCAGGCCCCCGGGCCATGGACTGCGGAGGGCATCCGCTCTCTGGAGAGGGGAACCGGGAGAAAAACTTCGGCAGCTGGGAGTTCGCCAGAGAAGCAAATAAATCCAGTACCGGATGACCGAACCTCTCCAATATCTCCTTGAAGAGAGCTGTGAGCAGGTGCCACTCGGAGTGATCTACTGTCGACCTGCTTAAGAAATTCGCCTGATGATTTGCCTCTCCCAAGATATGCTCGGCTCTGAGGGAGGAGAGGTTGGTCTCTGCCCAGGATCCCAACAACTGGGCCTCGGCCATAAGGGACCTTGAAAGGGTACCCCCTTGCCGATTCACATGGGCTTTCGCCGCCACGTTGTCCGTGAGGACCAAGACCTGTTGTCTTGCCACCGCTTTGCGGAAGTGGCGTAGGGCCAGGTGTATGGCTCTGAGCTCCAACCAGTTTATATTGTGCTTCAGGTCTGACCGGGACGACCGGTCCTGAGCCAACTGAGACCGTAGGTGCGCTCCCCAGCCAAACCGACTGGCATCCGAGGTCAGGGTAAGCCGAACGGGTTCTTTGAATAATGACCCTCTGGCTACCGCTGGGGAGGTCCACCACTGAAGGGATTTTAGGGTCTGAGAAGGAACCCTTACCCTCTGGTTGGAGGTGCTGGTGCCCAGTCTATGGAATGGGAGCAAAAACCCTTGCAGATTTCTGGAATGTAGTCTGGCCCATGGCACTATCGCCATGCATGAAATCAATTTCCCCAACAATTGGGAAAGCGTGGCCAGTGTCACAACTCGCTCCCTTTGGGACTGGAGGACCAGGGCTCGGATACTCTCCTGACGTTCCCGAGACAGATAGACCTCGCAAAGTCTTGTGTCTAGTACCATGCCCAGATGAAGAAGGCGGGTTGAAGGAACTGTCTGACTCTTTTGGAAGTTCACCGAGAATCCGTGGTCTTGAAGGACAAGGCCAGATCTGACTGGGCGGCTGGAATAGAGGATGACTGGCTGAGAATGTTGTCCAGGTAGCACTGAATGCGTACCGGAACCAGTCTCAAATGTGCTGCTAGCGCTGCCAGGACCTTTGTGAACACCCTGGGGGCCGATGATAGGCCAAGGGTAGTGCCCTGTACTGAAAGTGGCGATCTGCGCAGCAGTGGAATAGAACCCCCTGTCCCTTTTGTCCAGCTGGTACCGGTTATATGGCCCGGATAGCCAGAAGACGTCAGATGGCCTCCTTCATGAGAGCCTTCTTTGCCGGATTTTTGGACAATGGGCAAGGGACGAAATGTCTCGGGGGGTTGGATATGAATCCCAGAGACGGACCGAATCTGTTGGTGTTTGTCTGTTTGCAGACCTAGTCACCCTGAGGCTGAATTGCTCCGAATAAGGGAGCAGAGAGACTTAATTTGAATCAAGGACGACCAAAGAGATCAACTCAATGGTCATGGCCGGCCCACCTGTAGGCCACTTAGCGTACACGTGTAATCCACTTAGTGGTGGTAGGGCCAAATTAATGGTTACGGTCCGCATGATGGTAACAAATTGTAAACAGAGGAGGCATAGGCAATCAAGGCTGTGAATCATAGTCCTTGTGCAGGAGCTGAAATGGCAGCTGCTGAAGAGGGCCTAGTGACCCTCTGAATCATTGGTAGTTGCTCCTGATAATGCCTCCTGCTGAACTGTCTCTCCTCCGGTTTGGCGGATTCTTGCACCCTCCTGATTGGAGGATTTGGGGCTTCTTGCACCTAGGAGTGCAGCTTACCTCAAGGGGTCTGAGGTGCAGCATTGTCTGCCATTGCAATCAGAGACATCTCAGTGGAGTGCTGAGAGGCATCTCAAGTGTTTTGCATCGGTGTCTGCCATCGTAATTAGAGATACCTCAGTGGAATGCTGAGAGGGATCTCTGCTGAGAGGAATCTCATAGGAAGGAGCAGAGTGCTGATAGTGGCAGGGCCACTCAATGTAAGGAATGGTGTGCTTATGGGGTAAAGTGGCTGCAGGACCAAGTTAATGGTACTGCCCTCACCCATGCAATGCTCCTGATGGCAGTAGGGCCAGTAAGGGCACGTCAGTGCTCAGGTCAGTTCAACTGTGGCGGCAAGACCAACTGAATGGTAACGGCCAGCTCACATGTAGTTCACTTAGTGATGGCAAGACCAACTCAATGGTAACAGCCAATTCACATGTAGTTCACTTAGTGATGGTAAAACCAACTCAATGGTAACAGTCAACTCACATATAGTTCACTTAGTGACGGCAAGACCAAATCAATGGTGACAGCCAACTCACATGTAGTTCACTTAGTGGCGGCAAGACCAACTCAATGGTAATGGCCGACTCACATGTAGTTCACTTAGTGACGGCAAGACCAACGCAGTAACAGCCAACTCACATGTAGTTCACTTAGTGACGGCAAGTCCAACTCGATGTCAAGGACCACTCAATCGTAAAAGCCAGCACATTAGTAGCAATTGGCGATGGCAAGACCAATTCAATGGTATGGCTAGTACACTTTCACGACCATATCCAGGCCTTCTGCAAGGTCAAGATGGTGGCTTGCCTCCGAAGGGGGGTGTGCCTGCTGGCCTCACTCTTCGCCGTTTTGGAAGGCCTTTTGCCAGAAATGGCCTTGGCCTTGATTTTTCCAGCAGCCTCCAGCTTGGAGGACTTATGCTTCTTTTGGCCAGTAGTGCTGGTAGTGACACCGTGTGAAGGTTGAGATGCCGTGCTGTCTGCCATCACAAACAAATGAGATATCTCAGTGGTGGGCTGAGAGAGATCTCGATAACAAGGAGCGGAGTACTGTTTGTGGCTGTGTGCCACGGCCCTGGGATCAGTCAAGTACTCTTGGTTGATGGTGGCTACTGGACCAACTTAATGGACGCTGGCATACCTGCAACGCTCCTGATGGCGACAGGACCAGTGACTGCCCCCTCAGTGCACTGGTTAGGTCTACGGTGGCGGCAAGATCACCTCAGTGATAACGGCCAGCTCACACGTAGTTCGCTTAGTGGCGGTCAGACCAACAAGTGGTAATGGCCAGCGAACTAGCCCTAGTTGGTGGCGGCAAGGCCAAGAATGGCCCGGCCAGCACACTTCGTCCATTGGTCTACGGTGGCGGCAAGACCACGGTTGTAATAACGGCCAGCTCACGTAGTTCGCTTACTGGTGGTCAGACCAGCGAGTGGTAATGGCCAGCTCACTAGCGTTCATTGGTGACAGCAAGGCCAATGATGGCACGGCCAGCACACGTCGCCTGTTGACACGGGCGAATGAGGCACCTAGGCTGTGGCCTAGGGAAGGTCTGTTGCCTCCTGTCAATGTAGGCCGGTAAGGGACTCAAGACCACTTCAGTGGTTACTGAGTAATACAGCAGCTGGGACAGGCCTGCATTGCGATGCGCTGTTTTTTGTTTTTTGTTTTGCTGTTTCAGTCTTTCACAACGTGTCGGTCAGGCGTACGGTGGTGGCAAAACCACAATCGGTGAGCGCCAGCACACACGTATCTCGTTTAGTGGCGGCAAATCACCTCAGTGATAGGTGCCTGCGCACAAGACCTAGGTGGTGGCGGCGGAACCAAAAGGCGTGCCAGCACACTTTGATAAAAGCGCTATTGCAGAAACTTGCCTCTAGTTTCAGAGTCCTCTGAAGCTACTTTAGTGGAGCAATGGCTGTGCAGGTTTCTGGAGCTGCCAAAATGGTGGCTGGAGGGAGCGACTGCAGCACCTAAAATGGCCACCGCTTCAATGACAAGCCCGAGGGGATTCTTCATCTCGGTAAAAAGCAGAGAAAACGGAAGAGAAGCGGGGCATGGTGAGTTGCTGGATGCTGTTAGCCAGAGGCTACAAAGAGGGCCGAAAGGGTCAGAAGCGGCCCAGCTAGTCGCGGCGAGGACGCTCGCCACACGGTGCGCAAAATGGCACCCACAACGGTCGCGACGATCGCAGTGAGAAATGGAGGCTATGGCTTCCCTAAGAAACAGTCCTCTGTCTCTGCTTGAAGGCTTCGGCCTATCTCACTGAGAGACGGAGGCTAGGGCCTCCCTGATAGACAATCCTGTCTTTCTGTCCCTAAAGGGGCTTCGCGTGATCGCCTTGGGAGATGGAGGCTAAGGCTTCCCTAAGAAACAGTCCTCTGTCTCTGCTTGAAGGCTTCGGCCTATCTCTCTGAGAGACGGAGGCTAGGGCCTCCCTGGAAGGCAATCCTGTCTGTCTCTCCCTAAAGTGATCAGACGCAGCGCTGGTCCCAGCGCTGTCTGGAAAATGGAAAAAAATCCACGAATGGGTAAGAAAAGGATTAATCCTACCTGCTCTGGTAAAGTTAATTTGCTGGGAGCCAAACTAACACGTCTGTCATGGGCCAGACTGAGTCAGGACTGGGAAGTCCGGCCCAGGAGAGGCGTGGCAAGTTTGACAGACTCAGTCTAATTGGGCAGGAAGACAGAGCTAACCCATTCGTGGATTGTCCATCTATCATGCTGGAGAACCTGGTGTTTACTATGCTTATAAGTCTCAGATGGAGAAATGAGGGAGAAAAATTTGGCATCTCAACCAAACAGTATTCAAAAACAGGAAATAAAATAAGAAAAGAACAATTAGAAGCAATGGGACATTGGCAATCCCTTCCATTTTGTTGTTGTTTTTGTTGCATTTTCCGTTTCAAGATAGTTGAATTAAATCACTAGTAGCTAATATTGAACAGCAACAACCAAAATCAAAGCCATTGGCAGGACTCTTCCAGAATTTGACACTGCTGTGAACTTTTGCCATTATACCTCACTGCATCACAATCTACTGACAATCTGTTCAGATTTAATTGTGGAGATTAAAAATGTTGGTAGTGTTTGCCTTGTTAGCTCTCCAAGATGCATAAATGATTCTTATGTACCAAGGTGCATAAATGATTCTCACCCTTTCTATAACTCTTAAGATTAGTAAATTATGCTTTTGCCACATTCTGAAAATGATAAGGAATACTTTTCATGGTGAACAAAAATGTAGCTGAACAACAAACATTTTAAGTTAGTGCTAACTCAATATTGTTGACCATAACTGGCAGAAGCGCTCTCATACTGCTGGCTTGACCTTTTTTTAAAATTCTCTGCATATAAACTATGTGCTCTAAATCAGAAGTCCCCAACCTTCTGGGCACCAGGGACCGGTTTTGTGGAGAGAGGTTTTTCCGTGGACCGGAGGGGGCGTGGTTTCATGTACTGTCTGTATCCCGCGGATGGGGCTTTGCTTGTTTGTGCAGACCAGTTTCTGGCATGCTGCGGCCCAGTGCCGGTCCACGGACCGGGGGTTGGGGACCCCTGCCCTAAATGGATGTAGTTACACTACTCTCTTCACTGAATACGCTAAGAAGTGCTAGGAAACAGCTTTTGAGCCAGTGCCTACCTTAACAGATTAAGGCTATTACAGGTTAGTATTTGTGGGAAATATATGAAGAAGTTGTAGATTAACTGATTCAATTTAAAATATAGGTTGATGGGAATCTGGAAACAACGGTTAACTTGACTGGCTATTCCAGTAACACAATTCATAATCCATTCTGATCTAACCTCAGTGGTAGATGTTGAAATTGTTCTAATTTATTACATTAATTAATTTCAACAAGCAACAGTATTTCATGACACAATGAAAAGTGGGACAGCGAAACAATAGAACTTTTTAAAAACTTCCTATCAACATCTACTCAATTATAATCAGAAACCCATTTAATGATTATATCCTGGGAAGAGTAAGTGAAGGATGAAATTATGTCTTATTTCCAGGGATTTTAGAATTAAGTTTAATAACTAACCTAATGATGGGTGCAGAACAGCTCACATATTTGAAATCTAATAGAGATCAGATTTCTCCCACCTTGGATGATCTTCAAATCTCTTTATCTGGCAATATACTCTGCAATGGTCATGCTGGTTGAGGCATTCTGTGGAAGTTGAATTCTACACTCTTGGAGGGTGTTCAAAATTGGAAAGATTGGTATCAATCCTAGTATACTTAGGTCCAAAATGAAGGTAGAATGAAAAATATAAAGGCGTCTATTGCACTCAACAGATTTTTCAAAAGATCACTGTGGCTTCAGAAATATCTTTTAACTTTTTTTCTCTGAAGTGACATCCAGCAAAGTTATTAGTGATAGTGAAAGTCCTATGAAACAAAGACTGCAGCTGTACAAAAACAAAAATGTTAACATATGTTGTTTTAATAAATAAACCAATAATCCAGCATTGATTTTCTAATACTTTCTCAGTAGGTTTTAAAAATGTCTTCACTATTAAGTTTAAGCACCACTGACATCCTGGACTTTTAATGTTAAAAGTCTGCATCTTATATTTAACATGAAACTTCATGATAGCACCAATTTCAAATCAGACTAAGAAGTTCTCAGTGTTTACCCAATGAGCATGGAAACACTATTTCATATAAAATATGTGGTATATAAAACTACATTTTTCCTAGACTCAGGCACCAGGATACTTACCTGCTTTGTTTCCTGTATAGTTAGATTTTAACCACTGAACAAAGCAATGTACAATTGTAAGTACTTTAAAGTTATACTTGCCCCATAAACTGCTAAAAACTGCCTTGAGTTCTTTTCAGAAATGAGAACAGAGTTAATCAAATTATCATGGGATGTAGTGTTAAGATACTGGACTACCTGTTTAGTATCTATACGTTTTACAATTTCTTAAAGACTGAAGGTATTGAACTCCTTCAGGTGCTGCATCAATCAATCAATCTGTCAATCAACCAACATACAATTCCTTTGTATATCATATATCCAGGATTTTAAAAGTAATGTTGTACATAGTTGTCAGGCTGGAGTAGTTGCCACTAAGGAATGAAGAGAATGTGCAAGCCCTGCAAGGCTCAGGCTGAAGAGAGCAAGGAGCTGCTATGACCTCTTTATAATAATACATTTTCTGGCCTCCGAATTGTTTGCTTAAGAATTAATATGCCTTACTTAAAAAATGATAAAGTTCTCACTTTCTTTTTAAACGTTAAAAAGTACTAAATTGAATACTTCAGAAATCCTGTTATTAATTAGCTGAAATGTTTTATCATATTGATCTATTATTTTTCAGTTCAGATATTTAACACACAGTCATTGAGTTCCAGCTGGCACACTTCCTTGCTTTCTTTTGCCTCTCTCTTGTTCCACATGACCTCCTTCTTTATCCTGCTTCTGGAGTGACTTTCATTCTTTGCCATCTCCACCTCCTCATTATTTCAAGTAACTTTAGGTGTCCTTGAGTTCACAATCCTTACTTCTGTTTTTGCCTTTCCTATTACATGCACAGTACAGTTCTCTATGTATATACCGATACCATTTGGAGGCACACAAATGCAAAAATATATATAATTTACTAAGAAACTGCTTGGCTTCATTACTCTGAGTACAAAATCTTTAAATGTTTTGATGCTGAATAGTTTTTGAAATAATATGACATTCTTTTAACTCAGGGGTCTCCAAACTTGGCAACTTTAAGCCTTGTGGACTTCAATTCCCAGAATTCCTCAGCCATCCATACTGGCTGGAGAATTCTGGGAGTTGAAGTCCACAAGGCTTAAAGTTGCCAAGTTTGGAGACCTCTGTTTTAACTAATATCAATGTGCTGGAAACATTACAGCTCAGGTAGAAAATTGTAACCTATCTTTCAGGCCATTTAATGTTCTATCAAAGTGACCAAAAAGGATTTTGTTTTGTTTTTCAATATACTGTACACATTCTTTCTTTCATTTCATTTCTTTCCCTCATTAGAATATAAACTATATATAGGCTTAATCTAGATATAAAAAGAGACAGTTTGGTCTAGTGCAGGGGTAGGCAACCTTGGCTCTTTATTAAATCAGTTGTTCAAAGTAAATTACTGTTTATTTCATAACTGTTGATTTTTATCAGTTTTTGAAATAGTTTTTAAACACTCTTTATTAAATCAGTTGTTCAAAGTAAATTACTGATTTCATAACTGTTGATTTTTATCAGTTTCTGAAATAGTTTTAATCAAGAGTTAATAATTTAATGTGTAGTGCAGGGGTAGGCAACCTTGGCTCTTTTATGACTCATGGACTTCAACTCATGGACTTCAACTCCCAGAATTCCTGAGCCAACATGGCTCAGCTGGGAAACCTCTCCCTTTCCCCTCAGCATGGCTGGCTCAGGAATACTGGGAGTTGAAGTCCACGAGTCATAAAAGAGCCAAGGTTGCCTACCCCTGGTCTAGTGATTAAGGTATCAGGCTAAAAACCAAGTGACTGTGAGTTCTAGTCCCACCTAAGCCATGAAAGCTGGCTGGATGACTTTGGGCCAGTCACCTTCTTTTAGCCCACGGGGTCAAGCTTGGCTGACAATCAGATTGGTCAATTCCTGTTGCAACCAAATGGATCAACATTTAATTGATCAAAAAAGAAAAAAAGGGAAAAAAAGAGCAGGCCCTGCAGTTGCAGGAAAACACTTAGGAAGAAAAAACAAATCTAGCGATATAAAAATAATTAACATATATTGCAGTGCTGGGCAATTAAATGTCTGATTTTTAACAATGAGAATAGACACAAAACTACATCTCCTATTCCAGAAAACTGTATTTAGCAGAAAATAATTGAACACAAGAACCCAAATATTCTTATCGAAACAGGCAATAAGTATAACTAAACTAGTGTATTATGAAACAGTGGAAATTTCATAGTTGCATGCAGAAATGTAGAATTTTTCTATAGTTTTTATTTAAAAAAAATAGTTGTGGAGCTCACTCCCAGACTGACCCCACACTTACTTATTTAAACTGTTTATACGGCATCTCATCTTGCTGCAGGGATTCTGGTTGCCCAACAGTAATAAAACAAAATAACAATCCAAAGCATTAAAAAATTACAACAACATATAGCGTGCCAAAGGTCCAAATAACAGATGGGTAACAACAGGACTCACCTGGCCCCAAAACCTAAAATATGTTGGCGTAAAATATGCTGCCAAATAGCCTTAGTAACAAAACCAGCTTGTGGTTCTGTTCCTACAGTTTTAATCCCTATCAGATTCGGTGTGACAAGCAGAAACAATTGAACACTGGAGGACTTGCAGATAATCTGATCCTCTGCCATGTAGAACTTTCTGGGTGACAACAAGCACCTTGAATTGCACAGAAACCTTAATGCAATGAAGTGTATCTTGCCAAAAAGTGGCATTACATGGTCCTATTTTGATGCGTTCCAAAGTGCCTGCACTGATGCATTCTGGATTAGTTGCAGCTTCCAAATGGTTTTCAAGAGTAGCCCCATGAAGCCTGAATTACAATAGTCCAAACAGGAGGTGACTAATACATGATACTGATGCTTGATCCAGAAATGGGAGAAATGGGCAAACAAGATGATTTTGTGCACAGGCCCTTCTAGTCACAACTGCCACGTACTCCTTGAGCAGGAGTTATGAATCCAGGAGAAGTCTTAAAATTGTGCACCAATTCTGACTGGAAGAGTGGCATCTCATTCAGAATTAAAGATGGAATGTATCTGGATCCAGGAGGCCTCAGAATCCAGAGCCACTCAGCCTTGTCAGAGTTGAACTGAAGCCAACTCTTCTCCAATCAGATTCCTACAATTTCCAAACAATGGGAAAGTATCTCGATGGCATCACAGGAGGATTTGATGGAGAAGTGTACACATGAACATCAATGTTCATTATTGATATCTCAACCCATGCCAATGGATGAGCTCATCCAGCGGCTTTATGTAGATGTTAAATCGGAGAATGGGGAGAAAATAGAGTCCTGAGGCACTTTGTGAAGCAGCAGTCTAGATCTTTTCCCCTTTCTATTCTGACTGGCTCTGGAGAAAGAAGAACCAGAGTAATAGTGTGTCTCCTATTCTAATCTCCTGAGTTGGTCCAAAAGAATACCATGATTGATTTTACTGAAAGCCACTGATCGATCAAATAAGGCAAAGAGGGATACATTACCACTATTCTGATCCCACCCAAGGACATCAATAAACATGATCCAGAGTTTCTTGGTTAACACCCATCCTTGTCCAGTGTTGGTGCCACACACAAAATCTGGCCATCTTCTCATAAAACAATTTTTGCCACACACAAATTCCATTATAAGGTAAGCAATAATGCATGTCATGGACTGGGATCTCTATAGTTTCTAATGGCCATTTTAGACTACTACGAAAATGTCCCCCAACAATTACAGGGTAATCTCTATGGCTATTTTAGCTTGTGTGACAGGACAACCCCTGGCTCCTGCAGGCTATCAGCCTGCATTATGCTTAGCCTAAACCATTCAGAGTGCTTGTCAGGTTCATACAGGTTGCTCATATACATGAGTTTAGTGCTCTTTTGAAGAGTGTTAGTCCAGTACTGCACAATGACTTTAAATAAGGGAGTTAGAGCTATATTGGTTTTATTGGTTTTGTTGACAATGAGTGCATTATAGGTTTTCCATTGCTTCTGCTGACAATGATTTTTATGTAGATGTACCTCATACTGTTTCTATTACTGGGAATGGGAAGAGAACATCATTTTGTCTACACCACAAGCTACTTTGTGTTGCCAGTCATGGCCACTCACTGCCAGAACTGCATTCATTCCCTTTTGAAAGAATGCTGTGCCTGTGTCCAAAAATAGCTGAGCTGACAGATTGCAGGAGCAGAGGAAGAGTGCAGAGTGAAAGTGGAAGGACTTCTCCAGATACTTGGTCTCTGCAACCTATTAGTAGGCAACACAATAGGTGGCTAAATCCATCATTCAAAGCACATGCTAATGTTTGCTCAGCCATATCCCATCCACATAAATGAGAACAAGTGTTGTTTTTCTCACAGCCAAGTAGAAGGGAAACAAAGGAAGGGGAATCCAAATTTGACTTTCTTAATTTGTCCTGCTTTAAAACTGTTGGGACAGAACCATTAGCTGGCTTCATTACCAAGGTGGAACAGGGCCTGGCTACTTGGCAGAACACTTTACACCAGCATATTTTTCTGCTAGCTCATGGACTAGTACACTGCATTTCAATGTGGCTGTCCGGCTGTCTTTAGTTTCTCTTTAATTTCCACATGCTGTTCTTTAGCCAAGTAGCCATCTCTATTTTTTGTTTGTTCCTATTATCAGTCAGTAATTACTCAATGAAGGATAACTCAAAAATCAGATTTCTCTGTAGGATTCATTCCTTATTATTAAGAACTTGCTGGATAGCAGAGGGGAAGAACATAGAAGAACTCTCTATAGAAAGACCAACATTTTTTTTTTAACTTAGATTACTACATATCAAGCTGACCTCTAGAAGTCCTGGCTGGCTCCTAGATTTATAAATGTTTTGCAACCCAGATGATCAACTTACTATATATTCCTGGGAGCACATAAATAAACAAGGATGTTTTCCAATAAAAATTAAATCCAAGGGACCAAAAGCAAACCCTGTTTTTCCACTTTTAAAAGTGCATAGGGTATAGTTTTAAATTCCTACTCTATTTTCAATCTTCTTCACAGACTTTATATAACCTATATCTCAGTACATTTTCATATATTTTAGGAAAAATAGGATATTGTGAATAAATCTAAAATTCATTTTTATTAGGACCAACTGAGATTCACAGTCATAAGCTTTGAGTTTCTCAGAGTGGAAGTTAAGCAAAAAGAAAGAAGTAAATAAAATGCTAATAAAGTTCATGCTGAGGAAAAATGAAGCAACATTTTCTCAGGAGATATCAGGAAGGCAGTGGACCTTCTGTCTTTTGGGAATGCTAAGCTTTATCTTTATTAAATACTAAATATTATTAGATACAGTATTAGAAAAATACCAATAAACACCAACTGAAGGTGTTAAAAGAAAATCAATCCTTCACGTAGACATTAACAATATTGGAAGCTGGGGGATCTGTAACAAATAAATTTACTATTACATCTAATCAGCTTGTCTATTGTATGGGGTCATATGCAAAAGAATAATTTGGTAATGTTCATACTGCCAAACATGAATTTAATTTTAGATTACATGTTAGGTACATAATCAATGAAACCTAAACTATAATGATTTAGGGAAAAGAGGCCCATATTTTATTGCTTATTACTGCTTTGTCCACAGGATTCCTAGCTGGATACTTAACTTTGGGTTTTTTTAACTGAACAGGTACATTGACTTTTTTCAAAGAGGTCAAAAAAATATAGGTAGCTGGGTTTCTGGCGTAACACATAATATTTAGGTCATTATGAAAAAAATAAATCCATGTTGTAAAATAAGTTGGTGTTTTAAGTTTCTAAATAATAGCAATCTGGTAAGTTTGTTTAATTTTTAAAAGACAGAATGATTGCTTCAGGAATCAGATTTGTTTGAATAGTGTTTTTTTTAGAGTATTTACTATATATAATTTAGCAGTGAGGCAAATAAGCTTTGCTGTAAGGATTTAAAAGACTGGTTCCTAACTATTTGTTTTAGGTATCACTAGCCACTCCATCAAAGTCCCTAGGCCCACCAACATTAAAAAAACTCCTATTTTTACATGCAGTTTATTATATTCATTGTTCATATTTCTCATATAAAATTTCAAGAACATGTTGACAATAATGGCTACTATTCTAACTATAAGATACAAAAGAAATAATTTCATTAACATCATTAATAATAATTCAAATTATTGGTGAGAAATCACTGGTGACATTCAAAAACATCCCTTCTTGACAAATCTCACCTTAGAATGAAGTAACACAATGCAATATGTGCTTGTCTCAGTTGATTTAAAAAATCTCTATACAACCTTAATTTAACAACTGCAAAAACTGCGGGTTGCATGCTTGATCAGAACTACTTTAAGATATATGCTCGCTTGCCACTTCATGTCCTACTAATACTTCTAGTTGAGACAAAAAAAACGTAACTTCATTCAGATGAATTATCTATAACTAAATGGACATTAACTACCTCCTAAAGCCCAAAGAGACTAGGTGCAATGCTCTACAGCAGGCATGTCAAACACATGGCCCACAGGCTGCATCTGACCCATGCAGGCCACGCCCACCCCTGGTCCTGCAAGGGTAAAACAAAGCCCGATACGTCACGACACAGCCCGCCATGTGATCGGGTTTGACACCCCTGCTCTACAGGAAATATTCTAGCTGTCTTTAAAACAAGAATAAAAGCTACCAGACAGCTTAAGGTTAGAATTCCAGAGTTCTAAATCCATAGGCACAAGCAAAGTAGAAATAGGAGCAGCTAAGGACATAGAAACTGCTTCCAAAAAAGCTTAGCAACCTGATACTTGTCTAAGAAAATGTAACCACTAAAGTGCCAAGCCAATCTTTTCAATTTATATTATACGATTCTAACAAAGTAGGTTGTATTACCACACACTTTGCCCAACTTTTCTAGTCACAAAACAGTATTGTTCGTGCCAATTTTTGGAATTATTACAAAAAAGCATTTTAAGACAACTATTTAGATAATGCAATTCCCAAATGTAAATGTATATAATACTTAAAATTCTTTCTGGGCAGAAGCTATAACATTTATTTATCTTTGTTAAGCGGTAATTTTAAAAAAATCAGAAAAATACATTTTCCATCTTCATCAATAGGCTAATTTAAAAATAATTAATGAACATAAGTTAGTTCTGTTCATCATCTGATTTCATTGTTTACATTTATCATGTACCCAGAAACTGTAAATATTTTCTGGCACTGTCTGGAAAGAAAAATCTTCCATAGTTTTACTAGAGTGAAATGAATTGTATAACATAATACTGTAGTTATCTTGAATGCTAAGAATTAAATCCTAAAGAAAACTTCTAAGAACAGAGATTGCACATTTATTTTTGTTTGAATTCAATAGCAAATTGAAATACTGCACTCTGGAATACAGTTCTGAGAATTTGTAGAACTGCTGCCATTTGAAGTTCACCATCATTAAGTAAATATTTTATCTCAGTTCAGAGATTATCTTTATAAGTATACATATAAGAATGTAAAAAAAGAAAAGAGCAGAAAACAACAAAATATGCTCAGTTCTTCTAGATCAGGAGTAGGCAACCTTGGCTCTTTATGACTCGTGGACTTCAACTCCCAGAATTCGAGCCAGCATGTCTGGCTCAGGAATTCTGGGAGTTGAAGTCCACGAGTCATAAAAGAGCCAAGTTTGCCTACTCATCTAGATCTTGAAATCCGGGATGTGGATAATCTTAGATGCTTCTTCTGTCCTGGTTTGCCCTGTTACTGGCAAGGGGGGGGAGGGATGGGAGAGAAGTTCTGCCTGCCTGCCTGCCTGCCTACCTATCGATCTCAGCAGGCCATCTTGCACTAGTCCAATCTTGGTTCCAGGCTGCATTCATCTGGCCAGGCATGGTCATCTCTGCGCCAGAGATGGACACTCAACTATGGCCTCCTTCCAAGTGAATTTCTTTGGGGAGCTCACCCCAAAGAGGTTTTCATACAGTCTTTCAGTGTAGCACTAGTCATTGTACATGTTATCTGCACTGATTACACCATAACCATAGTATCAACCATACTAGGCTTTATGACTTTATACGGGTTAGGGTGGTTAGGGTAAGGAGCATGGAGCTGCTTGTGAGTTACAATCACTGCCTCACTTCTGGGCACAGGCAGTCTTGGCCTGAAGAGTGGGTTAAGCGTAGCAGCAAGAGCCTCTCCAGTAATGAAGCAGAATCCTGGAAGGGAAGAAGAGGGGCCCTGAGTATCTAGTAGGGCTGACCAAGAGCAGAGGCTTGGTGCTCTTTGATCTGGGTGGAATCTCAAGAGGCAGCCAAAGGCTGTGGACTTCACAGCCCCTGCTGGCAACACCTGGTTCTCCCCAGTAGGAGCAGGAAGGGGAGATTTGCCCCTCACTTATCTGGCTCAGCGTCATACAGTGGGTGGCAGCCCTACTCAAACACTCAGGGAAGCAAGAGTGGCCAGATCTTAGAATGATGCTGAGCAACCCAAAGTTTACAAACTTGCCCTCCTATTCTGCCCTCTGGACTTCTGTCAGGATTATGAAATGTGGGCCACAAAATTACAGGTGATTTTTTTCTGTCACTGTGCTGGCTCATGCAGTTGTCTGCATGTCCATAGGCCAGATAGGATCACCTGGCTCTCTTGCTATCTCTTCAGCAGGACAGCAGACCTAGGGCTGTGGCAGCTCAAGGAAGTGGGAAGCAGGCTTGGTGGGAAAGATGAATTGAGCCCGAGACCCTTGTGGCTTTTTCTGTTGTCCTCAGGGCTCTAGGGCTGGTTGAGAGCCTCATTATCTGCTAGTAAACTGCCCATCAATTAACAGGGATTCATTAACATCAAGACTGTTTATAGCTCACTACTAAGTACAACTGCAAATAGTTTTAAGCTTATCACATTATCCAAAATGCCACCAGGGATGTGATATAAAGTTAGATATATGGTAGATATATCGAATGTTTTGTACTGTACATAGACAATGGACTAAAATTTGTTGTAAATATTCTATAAAACTAAGAATGCTTGTGAAGTTGCTAAATTGCTTTTCTAAAGACAATTATAGCACCATTTGTTGCAGCAACTGGTGCATGGATTGCTTGTTCCTTATCTCTTTAGTAATTAGGACATACATAACAACATAGCAAAGCTTTTTCAAAAAGTCATCTGCAAGCAACTCTAAAAACAAAACTTGAAACATAAATAGTAACTGAAGGTCACAGACAAGGATTATTTATGTAAAAAAACTGAAAAGGATGGAATTGATGCTTGGCTCTATTTTTCCAACATTCCTTTAAAACTACATTTAGTTTTTTAGTTTCTGATTTGCTTTCTTACTGAGTCAACAACAGCAACACAAACCGAAAATTAATGTTAAAAAGAAAAAATAAACCAGGGAGAATTGTAAAACAAAAACCCATGCAGCTTACAAGTATTTATTTTTTTCAACTTATACTTAATTGGACACTACCAGAGATTTCATCAACAATAAAGTTGAATTCCATAAAAACCTTTCACCCACTCCTTGTATTGAACAGATTTATCCCTATACCTAAAAAAAAGAGGATGACTAAGGAATACAGAAAAAGAGAAAGGTCAGTAAACAAATATTATTTTTACTTTTTCCAAATTCCTGAAATGATTGTTTAATGTTAGGAAGAAATAGTATCCATCTAACCAGCAGGAATTCTAATGCTAGTTCATTAGATTTATCATTATTTGAAATCCTAGTCATAACAACAATTACCTTTGTTGAAAGGCATCAGGATAATGTTTCAAAACCGATATGCCAAAACCTCCATCATGTTCGTTTATAGTACTGTATGGTTTGCCTAAATTTATTTTTTTTAATAATTATGGAAATAGAAAAAAATTAAGTAATTGGCTACAAAAGGGTTTTTAAAAAAATCAAATGTTATTCCTTTGTTCCTACTGTAGTACCATTTAAAATACATTAATTATAGGCTGGCTCTAGATTAAAATTACATAAACCAAATTGTTCAATTAATTATTATCCACAGAAATTTTTCCATTGCTAAAAATGTATTATGAACAAGTCACTAAAAAGCATACAAATTAGTGGCAATATTTTACAATAACTTAATTTAAATCAACTATATTTCTTATATATGGAGAGCCAAGTATAAATCCAAATTGTTCATTCTAAAAGCTGGATATTAACTAGTGAAACAGAATTCAAAGGCAAGCAAATTCTTTATACCCCTGAAAACAGGCTAGCAATACAGACACTGGGGTGCAACAAAGCAATATAGTGGAAGGGAGGTTATATTCTAAATTCACAAATGAACTAGACCAGGGGTAGGCAACCTTGGCTCTTTCATGACTCGTGGACTTCAACTCCCAGAATTCCTGAGCCAGCCATGCTGGCTCAGGAATTCTGGGAGTTGAAGTCCACGAGTCATAAAAGAGCCAAGGTTGCCTATCCCTGAACTAGACACTGAAATACTCTGTAACTAAATACTGCCGGGGAGGCAAAAAATCCAGCCTATATATTGCTGAGTGAGAATGATAAGGGAAGTGTGGTTTGCTGCTCAGCACATCTTTTTAGGAGAACATCTATGATTAATTGCCAAAGAGATTATTTTATGAAAGGAATAGGATGACACTACAAGAAGGTGGCAGTTTCCCTAGAGTCCCATAAACTAATAATGTTCTGCATCTTACTAAATAAGAGGGAAGTCTCTAAGAAATCTAAGTAGATGCCAGCACTTGATCAAATTATCAGGGCTTAAAAGCTAAGCAGGACCCGATTAGAATTTGGATAAAGGCTGAAGGTTGGACTGGAATGTTGAAAAAACATCGTGGAAAAAGGCAACAACAAACCACTGCTAAAAGTCTCTACATGGATATATCGATATAATCAAGCCCCAAAAAGGTGTTTACTTTTACTCTGATAATTCTACTTTTTCTCTCATTTCATAAATAATGTAACAAATTATGAAGTCAGTAACTCAAATTATTCCCTGGTGTTCATTCCTTTTTTTTTTTTTTATGGATGTCAATTGTTTGGACAAAAACAAATGTTTGGAATAAATAAAAGATTGCAGCAAAGAATCAATAGAAAATGCAAAAAGCAAGCCAATAGCTCCAACATGTAATTAAAGATAAAAGTTGATAAACGACATCCTTGACAAGTTGGTATATACAGAAATAATTCAATTTCCAAAGATTTGTGTTAAATTTGATAATGGAAGCACTGGCATATTTTAACAATCAATCAAACAATCCAGGATGTAAAGTGGCTTGAGCTGAACACAAATACTTATTATATATGGTTAATATATTATGTCATTGATAATTTTGGAATGTTCTACAGATAAATTTATTGATATCACCCCATACAGATTCCAAGCCAATTCCTAAAACTGAGCTTTCCAATAATGGAAAAACCTAAGTTTTTTCTTTCAGGAAAAGCCAAAAGGAATGATTTTGAGGGATTTACAATACCACTGAACTGAATATGTTTTTTCTGGTTTGGTTGCCTATGTTTTCCTTTGGAATAAATTCAGCAAATAGCCCGGCTCCCAAATTTTTGTGAATGCAGTACATAAACTTTAATAAGGAACAATTAGTAACTGCCTGTTAACCCAGTCCTTCAGGTTAGTCTCCTTCAATTAAAAATGTTCCTGCTCATTCTGAACCTCTGCACAATGTAGAAATAATGTTTCTGCCAATATTAAATTGAGATATTACTATTAAAACAGCAAAACAAACCAAGCAAAGAACTACTAGAAGCAGAGACAATATAAGAACTAAGGACAAAAATTCCTTCAACGCTTAAAAGAATTCACATGCCCTCTAAAATATTACGATTTTCTGTAATCAGAAGGTCAACAGCAAAAAGAAAGTTTCATCAGCCAGGTGGCTATTCCAAATACTACTACAGAAATGCCCCTACTTGAAATAATATCCTACAGTGAGATGATAAGTGAACAGAATTCTGAGTAAAAAAAGCTTCAGTTGACAAGAACATATACAGTGCCTTGGTTTATATAACATTAATCAGTTCAGTTATTATTTTGAAGCTTAATTTATCTTTAAGGTGTCCGTCCGTCCATCCATCCATCCGTCCATCCATCCACTACCCATCTACCTACCTACCTAGCTATTTAATTTACTTGGGTTAAAATAGTTAAGTTATTTAGTCTCTTACATTTTAAGAATATACAGGATACATGAGAATATATAAGTTCTGGACTCTAAATCAGTGGCCCCCAACCTTTCGGGCATCAGGGACCGGTTCCGTGGAGAGAGGATTTTCCCATGGACCAGAGGGAGCGTTCTTTCGTGTGCTGCCTGCATCCCGTGGGGTCGGGCTTTGCTTGTTTGTGCAACCCGGTTTCTTGCATGCCGCAGACCGGTGCCAGTCCACGGACCGGGGGTTGCGGACCCCTGCCCTAAATCATAACACCTATGAATGAAAAACCATGCAGCTTTTAAGGTACTTTGAATAGGAATTCTTTTTGTAATATGGATTTATTAATAAAGTAGAAACAAAAATCTTCTCTGTGATGTGTGGATAAATTTAATTCACTGTGTACTCCTTGGAGTTCTCTGAGGTTGATTGTTTGCTTGTAGATGTTTGGGCTTTGCTCCCTGTTCATACATACCATGTTTCCCCGAAAGTAAGACCTAACCCAAAAATAAGTCCTAGCTTGATTTTTGCGGGTGGACCTAATATAAGCCCTATCCCAAAAATAAGCCCTAGTTTTGGGGCGAGATGCATGCCTAAAAATCAAACTAGGGTGGGGGAGGAGCTGTCCCACGGGCCCCACCCCCACTTACCAGGCCTCCCATGAATTGATACCTGCCTCTCCTCACCGGCCCACTTCTTCTGCAGCGTTCCCTGGCCTGCATTTCGCAGTCACAGACCTCTCTGGAAGGCCTCTGCAGCCCGAGAACCAAGCTATGGATTCAATCCATAGCTCAGTTCTTAGCTGCAGAGGCCCTTCCTGACTGCGAAATGCAGGCCTGAGCTCCATTGTCAGCTGCAAAATGAAGCTGCTCCTTCAGCCACAAAAGAAGTGGGCTGGCTGAGCAGGGTTGCCGGTGCCGCCGCGGCGAGGTGAGTGGAAAAGACACCACACGAAAGACCTGGTGCCTCTTTTGGAGGAAAAAAAAAAAAAAAAGACCGGATCTTATTTTCGGGGAAACATGGTAGTAGCTTGCCCTGCTAGTATTGGAGGAGGTGTGTTTTTTTTTCTTTGATAGTGCCTTGATTCTGGTATTGTTTTCTGCTTGTTTGTTTGTTTGTTAATCCCTGTTTATCTGAGTGTTGGCTGCTGAAAAAGGTATGCTCTGGTCTTTTTGTTTCCTTTCTAGCTTTTTTTTATTGTCTCTTTTGAATGTAAATAGGGTTTATCTCTATGTTTAGCTAATTTGATGGCTGATTGACTGTCAATTTGTCTGAATACCAAGCTTCCAGAAATTCCCTAGCATTTTGGGGATTTAGCTTGATTAAGATGCTCAAGTTTCCCAATTGAAACTATGGTTGAGTCTGTCCATGTGTTGTGAGATTAAGGAATTTTCATTGTATCTTCTGACTATTAGTTGGTGTTCATGGATGTGCTCTGCAAGTCTCTTGCCTGTCTGCCCTACATAGTGGCTGTTATAGTCCTTAAGCTGTATGTTGTGAAGGACTCATGCCTTTTCTTCTTGGGCTACCTGGTCCATCCTGAGCTATATATATTCTCCTCTATTGAAATTTAAGTCAGTTTAACTAAACATCATGGAATCTATTTTCACACAAAAGAAGGCCTAAAATGTCAATAATGAAATTACTGGAAGTTAGACCATAGGATTAAATAATACAATAATATTATTTTTACTCTCTCTTTAAAATATTTATATATCACTTCATATTAAAAAGCTTCAAGCATATACAGTAAAACTCAAACTAGTAGGCTAAAATTGTTTTGTTAATTAAAAGACATCTATGAGTCTCCCTTTAAAGGAAACCTTTAAGTAGTTTACAGTTACAATTAAAACTGCAATTAATAAGTTAAAGTAATGAATAGAAAGTACTTTAAGACATTTTATTAAAAAATAGAGAATTATCAAATAAAACCAGCCAGATAAACATTAAAACTGTAAGAGAAAGTACAAAAAATCACAGCAGCAACAATTCTTATTTACTAATAATTTATTTATATTATTATTAAATTAAATTATTAAAAAGCTAGAGAGAACAAAAATATTTTGCTGGTAGCAGGAACACAATAAGGATGGCAGTAGCCATACTCACTTGTAAGGGATTCCAAAGTTGGGGACTAGCTGAAAAAAGTGTTTTTTTTTAAGATCACTATGGGAGAGCATCTAGGACAGCCTCTCTAAATATGACCTGATGCTACAGATAGAAATATTCAAGAATAGCCATTCTTTCAGATGTTAGGATCCCACATGCAAAGAAATTTATAAACCCCTACTGTGAACTGGGACCAGAAATAAATTGGCAGCCAGTGAGGATCATACAGAACTGATGAGGTATTCATATTATGGTTCCATTACATATTTTTGCTGAAGTATGAGTCAGAAATGAAGTTTCTGATTCATCTTAAAAGCCAATGTGAGATATGTTTTGCAATAATCTAATTAATAAGTTACCATGGCATAGCATACTATAATGAGGTCCGCTTTATCCAAAGCTTTGAAACTGCTTTGTACCAGAGGACATTTGTGCTTCTTATGGCAAAAATGGGTCCAGAGGTACTCCTAGACTACGAATTTGATCCTTTAGAAAGAATGCAATCCCATGTAGTAGAAGTTGAACTCGATTATGATAAGCCATCAACAAAGTATGCCTTTCTCTTGTCTGGATTGAGCTTCATTTTTTTTGACCATCATCAAATCTGTACTCAGGTATTGGTTTAGCAATTCTACTATCTCAGCTGAATCCAATTAAAAAGAGGGACAGAATTTAGAGTGCCAACAAACTGACGACATTTTATTCTGAATCTTCAAATGATTTCATTCAGACTTTCATGTAAAAGCTGAAAAACATAGGGGATAAAATAGAACCTGGTAGAACCCCACTGTATAAATGCTATGGAGTCAAGCAAAATCTGCCCCAATGCCACATTCTAGAAAAAATCATCCTGGAATGAATTAACTTGGAGACCTCTCCACAAGGATACCTTGTTTGATAGTATTGAAAGCTGCTGAGATATTCAGGAGAATAAACATAGTGACATATAATTATCTCTCTTTGGGCACAGATGACCGAGTATGGTAACAAGACAATTTCAGTGACAAAACTTGGCCTTAACCTTCATTTAAACAATTCATATAATCTAAGAGAGGATTTGATCAACTATCTCATCTTCTAGCACCCTGTCAAGAAAATCAGTATTGGGTATTGGCACATAATAATTTAGATCTTCTGGATTCAATGATTTTTTCCCCCAGGAGTGGTCTTACTAGAATCTTCTTAAAGATGCAAGAATTACTCCTTCTCAAAAATTTATATCCTTCTGAACCTAGGGGAAACTGTCCTCCCCCCGATGAGGCATGAAAGACATGGGTGAAGAAATATATATGTTGGGCTGTTGCTTTAATCTCAAACCAACAGCCCAACTACCAACCTGAGCTACTAATATTCAAACCCATCTCAAACATATATGTGACTGAATTCAAATCAGCATTTTGTCTGCATTATTGAGACTTTAAAAATGAAAACTCCAGGCAGGGTCTTACAAACAGATTGAACTACTGAAACTGTATATTTTAAGTAATTTGACTGATTTTGCCTCAAAATATCTACCAAACATGTCATAACAAGCTATCAACATTTTTGTATGATCTGTAACTGGGCGGGCTTCTGAAAAGCCCTGTATCCTTGAAAAAACATACATAAGAATGTTTTATGCCCATATTAAATAAAATAAAGATTAGAGAATAAAGCAGAGGCAAAAAAATTAAAAACACCAGCAAAGACCTGGGAGAATAAAGCTCATCACCAGGCACCTAAAAGATAAAAAAGATATAGCCCAGGTATTGGACAGGATTCAAAGTCAGAAGACTACCACTAAAAACCTTGCCCTGGGTTAGTTATTCACCATACTTGAGTATTGGAGAGCACCCAGAGTAAATAAGCTCTCTGAAGATGACTTCAGAAAGAGAAAGTATTTCCTTTTAGATACTGAGAATAGCTTTATAGATTAATAACAGCATCTTGAATTGGGACTGTAACTGGGAGCTAGTAAAGATCATAAAGAACTGCTGAGATGTATAAAATCTGTTGTAAACACTTGTTTTCTAAATCTTTAAAAAGATTTACTTGTCAGCTATTTTAGACAGGCATGAATTATTATTACTTTTGGTTCTGCAACTATTTTTCCCCGATCAAAAGAAAGAAAATATATTCCACGTTTCATTTTTCCTTTCCTCAAAGTCTCAGGCAAATCTTATCTTCATTACTTCTGGGTGATATTCAATTCAATTTGCAATTTGAGCTAAGAAAATTCAAAAGATTATGCCATTACTTTTAAAATAGATTTTATTTCAGTACCTTTATTCAGTTAAGATTCAAATCAAGTATCTTTATTATAGTCTACAAACAGCTAAAACAGTAAGAGAGAAAGATAATTTCATCCAACAATTTGTTGTCAGGGGGGAAAGACAATGAAACAATAAAACAACATATTTAATTTAAAGTATTGTGCAACTGTGTGACTCAAAGTATTTGGCAACTAGACAAATACCTGTCATGCCATAGAGATGGTATATTCAGTTGAATTTAACTTTCCTTGGAACAATAAACTGTCCTAATTTATGCATTTTTTTGCGATTTGACTTCAAAAATCATTTGTTATGTAGCACAGAGTTCCCCAACCTTTCCAGCTTAGTAGCCTGGAAGAAAAGGGAGGAGCAGGGAAATGTGCGTGCCCGCGGCCTGCCCGCACACAAACGCAAATGGGTGCGTGCATGGCAGTGGGGCTAGCATGCATGCGCATGCGCAAGCAGGCTGCATGTGCCTGCGGCAGCGCCCATGCACAAAGGGGCCGCTGGTGCATGTGCAAACAGGCCACTAGGCCTGCACGGTGCTGGTGGTGATGCTAGCGGACCCGCGCATGTGCAAAGAGGTTGCTAGTGCCCGTGCAGCGGTGCTACCGCAAGTGGGGGGGCTCACCAGCTATTCCTGTGATCCAGTGGCCAATAGACCACGGCCCGGTACCGGGCTACGGACCATAGGTGGGGACCCCTGATGTAGCATAAGACTAACATTTTGAAATAAGTCTAAAGTCCTCTATAAAAAAACATAATTAGTTCATTATATCTACAATATTATTTGTGATACTCAAAACAAATTCACTAACTTAAAAAATAAAAAAAAATTCAGGCATTTTAAGTGAATGTCTACATTATTTAAAACTATTTGGTTGAGTACTACTGCTAATAATAATGAACTTGAATCTTGAGTAAGAATTAATATTTGAAATTTAATCATCAGAGGTATCAACTCGTATTTAAAGTTAAGTTTTATTTGTCATTCTATTGCTTGTTTTTCTCAGTGCTAATCTATCCTACTGGGATTTCTTTTCACAGTGTACTGAAGCTTTAACCATCATAAATAATGTTGTTTCATCTACAGATTCTTCTATTTCCCTGTTCACTCCTTTTTCTGGGTCATTAATGTATGTATTAGGTAACTTAGGAATACAGCTACTTTCCTCCACTGAATTGCAATAACATATAAATATGAAGCATACAAGCTCATTAGTTTTATTGCAAAATTCAAAAAGTTAAGTATTCCCTAAATTCTGATTCTGATCTCATACAACCCATAGAAATTAATTTAAAAAGAGCTTTGGCTACATGGAGGAAGATAAAAAATTAACAGTGTCATTCATTATTTTCCTTAAAACAGAAGTTTAAAACAACTGTATTTTATAATCAAATTGCTGAACATCTGGAATTAGAAATCTTTCTAGAATATTAACAATGATAAGCATAATAAAAATAGCTCAGAAGACAGAGAAGAAGAAATGTGCAGATTCTATAGCAAGAATGCAGTTGGTTGGATACAACAAAAACCTGTAAACATTCAAGATCTAAAACTGACTTACACTGCAGAAATCCATAGACAGCTCACCAAAACACATACTTGTGTGGCAAAAGATTCACAAAATGGAGCATACATAAAAAGGTTACTGAAATATTTTATTGTTATAAACCTCTGTGTGCCTATAGATTATATTCAAGCCCTTTTCCCTGAAACATATGCTTTCCACTCCTTATCCTGCCAACTCACTAGGCTATCTTGGTCCAATGTTAGAACCAGAAAGGCCTGTTTTGAATGCAGCAGCTGTCCAGCAAGTTTAAAAAAAACCAGAAGAAAATGCAGTTTTCAGGTAAATCTCTTTAGCCCAACTATAGAGCTGCAATGCAATAAGCTCAAGAGCGTACTTGTATTTTTCCTTGACTGTATCTTCTATCTTCTTTAATGTAGAACTGTTTTATAATAATGCATTTACCACAATTTTCTTCAGTTCTCCCCAACTCTTGTAATTCAGAACTCTTTACCAAACAACAAGTCCCCAGTTTATTTAAGCTAGGAAATCATGACTTTTAAACAGGTAAGAAGACTGGATTACATTTATACTGCGGATGTTGCAAATAAAAAAAGAGCTGGGATAATATAGCAGTAAGCAAAACTGCACTTGCCCTTACAAACAAGATGACCTATTTACTATGGAGAATGAATGACTACGAAGGGGAAAATAGCATATATCAGCAAAGACCATGGGAGATCTAATTTTTGCTACTATTACTTATCCAATGGTAGTCCTCAATTTATAACAGGTCGCTTAATGACTGTTCAAAGTTAGGATGGACTTTACAATTGTCCCCTCTCCAATCACGTGACTGCCTTTTGACCACTTGGCTGGCTACCAGCCTGCATTTACAACCAGTTGCAGTGTTCCATATTCATGATTTACAATGTTTTTTTGCTGGTTTCTGGTATATTTTTCCCAGAAAAAAAACACCCATCCAAAAGAATCAATTCAATTAATGACCATCTGAATAGCTTAAGGACCATGTGATTTGCTTTACAACCATGGTGACTTGCTTTGGGACCACTATGAAAAGAGCTGTAAAATCGAGCCCAGTCATGTGCTATCTTGACTTACAACTACGCCTTATGACTGAAATTCCTGGCTCCATAGTGGTTGCAAGTAGAGGAACTACCTGTATACATTTCAGCTACTTTTAAAAGATTCAACATGAGAAGGTGTATGATAATATCCAAACTATACAAATCTAAGTGTGGAAGCAAATGCAAAAAAAATAATAATCTCATATTGAGGTACTAAAGAAAAAACTATTTCAATATGTCAATATGGTATGATTTTTAACTGGAATCATGAGAGGAAACTAAAAGAATACCTGTTTTAATCCAAAGATACTTATCTGTCATGTTTACAAAAAAAATAGGAAATAACCTAACCCTAACCCTTCTTTGGTTAGGAACAACTTACAAAGGTATAATTGTTCATTTATCAGCTTCCTTTATAATTTAGAAATTTTTAAAGCAACACACTGTCTATTTGAATACAATATACCTTCATTTTGAAAAAAAGTATTTTCTCTAGGAACACATTTAGAAGGAGAGAATATGACAGTAGTTTTGCCTTCATGCTAATACGAATTTCTGAGATATGCTTTTGCATCTGTTGTCTATTTTTCATGTGAAATATAAAAATAAGAGATTCAGGTCAGTAATCGGTTTTACAATGACCACTGTTATGACATCGTAATTAGCATCAAACACCCACATTTATTAGAGCAAATCTACTTTGCATTTTGAATGATTGTTCCGATATGCTAGGACCATTACTAATTTCTTTTTGGGTGAAACAAAGATTGTTTTCTTGTGATAAAATAAAAAAGAAAGAAAATAACTGTCATGTAATTTCCAAACATTCAATAAAAGAAATAAATGATTGATATTAGTTTATGACTATTACCCAAGATTTAATTAACTAAAACCAATTTGCAGAAAATACAGACTAAGATGTAAACCTTATCATTATTTTAATTTGGTTCTAAGGCAAGATGCCACACCCATCTTCATTAAAACATCTTCATTAAAAAAAAAGAAAAATGCGGAAGCGTTTTTTGATGTTGATGTTACCTAGTTTGGGTAAATGAAACGTCTGCAAGAAAACAACCAAACTCAGAGAGTACCAAGGACCCCTCAAACATGCAGACGATATTTTAAGTAGAGCAGAGGTCCCCAACCTTTTGGGCACCAGAAACCAGTTCCATGGAGAAAGGTTTTTTCCCGGACCGGAGGGTGCATGGTTTTGTGTGCTGCCTGCATCCCACGGATGGGGCTTTGCTTGTTTGTGCGGACTGGTTGCTGGCATGCCACGGCCCAGTGCCGGTCCACAGATCGGAGGTTGGGGACCCCTGAAGTAGAGTACAACTCAGAAGAAGAATATTCCATTTCAAAAATCAAATTACTTCATGAAATGTAGCCCAGTATTTTATTTAAACCATTATTTTATGTGCCTGGGACAACAAACCAAGAAACAAAAGGAGTGAACACCCTTCTACTAAAACACCATTGTAAATCTAAAGCCAAGCACAGTAACCTGTTCATCACAATGTATCAGCTACCTCTTGTAATTATAAAAGTCTGAAAACTATCACAACAATTGCCTCAATCACAGTAAAATAATAATCAGATAGGGCAACAAGGTGGATATAAAGAAACTGGTAATGTGCAACTCATCTTGCAATGCAAACCATGTCAGATCGGCAATTAGTAAACATGTTTAACATAAACACAGCAATGAAGCAAAAAGTAAGGATAATTATAATTATATACTTATATGAGATCTGCAAAGTTTTTGATCATTCGCCTTTAAGAATAACAGCAAACATTCCTAGTAAATTTTACTTGCACTGATGTATGTTCTAATAAAAAAACAAAGGTATCCTGTTCTGTGTATTAGAAATTCTTTTTAAAGAAAAATATTAATTGTACTATTGTGCCAGCACTAGCAACTCTGTAGTATTTTTTTAAAGAAACACATCTATTATTGTAAACTGTGTAATCTACTTCATTCAAGCTTAATTAAGACACATCAAAAATAGACAGTTTTACATATGCTTTTTGAAAAAGAATAAAAATAAGCATGCATATTTTATTTCTATTACTTAAGTCTGCTAAAAATAATTGCTTAAATAAGGTAAATATTGTAGCATATTACAAATGAAACAGATAGAAATTAAGTATTATATGTGAAACATGTAATATAAAAATAACATTTTTAATAGTTTAATTGCTATTACTGGAAAGTACAATGTAATGCAATATAGCTAGTCCCTAAATGCTAGTGCACAGCTAGTTTCTTAATTATTTTTTTCTACATATATACAGAATCTATACTCCCTCTGTGGGCACCTCCATCATTAATCTGCTCTACAAAGCAATACCAATAATTCTGATATTACTAGAGAAAATAAAGCGAGATAATACTGGCCAGAAACAATCAAAAGTTCTTGAAATCTTTTTAGAAATATTTTCCAAATATTTTGAAAGTATAGATTCCAGAAATGTAATTATCACCAAAAGTATCTTCTTACTTGACTCTGAACTATAACTGAATGATGTAGAAGAGCAGACAGAGCTGGAAGGTGGAGTTAAATGAATCATCAGTTTAGAGTCCCCGCGTTCCCACAAGAGACCCAAGTCCAGCTCCCCTAGTGCCAATTTAGTGCTGATATTGACTAGATTCTTGCGTAAAGGCAATAATAATACATCCTCTGACATAACAAATAGTCTGGTTCTTTGTACCTGACATTGTAGATAGTTAGCTCAGGATTTTAGTGCTGCTTTCATACAGCCTTTCTATGATAGCCAAAGTTAAATGTTTGCAAAGTTTTAACATACTGGAACCATGGCACTGGTTAATTTTTAGGAAGCTGTTATAGTGTAATGTTTTCAAAAATATTTTAACGTATTTGGAGGTTTTGCAGTCTCAACTCCTTGCAAGGATTTCAATTACACACCACTAACTCCTCTGTATCTAAAAAGTCTAGACCAGGGGTAGGCAACCTTGGCTCTTTTATGACTGGTAGACTTCAACTCCCAGAATTCCTGAGCCAGCATAGCTGGCTCAGGAATTCTGGGAGTTGAAGTCCACCAGTCATAAAAGAGCCAAGGTTGCCTACCCTGGGTCTAGACACTCATCAAATTCAGAAGAGCTATTCTTATTTTGTTTCAATAGAACGAAAGTAGGAAACTCATTTTTTAAAAAATCCCCAAACAATCTGAGCTAAAATAGTTCAGCCTATAAGTCAATGAAACAGTATACAGCACATGCGTGCTATATAGGCAGACCCTCAATTCAATTCCCAGCATCTACGAGCAGATTTGAGAATGGAAAGAATGGAGGCTTAAAACAATGAAATTGTATGCTAACTATTAAAATATTAGTAAAAATAAACTAATATGGAGCAAACATTTCACTATTGTGTAGTAAAAATTTTGGCCAGCCTTCATGCATCAGAAATTCATCATTCTTAATATCCTGATAAAAGTCAAACTTACAGTAATTTGCTTTATTTTAATCCTTTTTCTGAGGCTAACTCTAATCACTGATTAATCTTCAAATGTAATTATGGACATGAGGTACAACTATATTTTTCTTTCATTTGTAATCATGACTGAGAATAAAAGATATGCTTGCCAAAAGGACTACAGATATTTTTAAATTGGTAGATAAGACATCCTTTACTATGAATACCACATAGCATTAAAGAAAGTATTATGAGTATAAGAGAGTAGAGGGGAAAAATGTAACTGAGAAATTTCAGTGGCAGAACATCTGTCAGCAGAACAGATTTTTGGTTCTCTAACTCCTACCTTACTAAACATTGTGATGGGCTGACTTCTTCATTGTTCAGCCACCAATTTTCTTTGGATACAGTAACTGTGAGGTGAGAGGCACTTATACAAAGCTGTTTTTCTTATACAAAGCTGTTTATGATTTTGGCCTATAAGAATCCCCAGTATACAAAGGAAATATGACAGAAGAGGGATGAGAGAATCATCACAATAAGCAACAACCTTAAGGTTTTATATGCTTTCAACAATTCTTCTTAGGGAAACTCTTAAACTAGAATGATCTACTTGGCTTTCAAAACAGAAGATGGGATAATAATTATGTATTTCCAGTGATATTATGAAAGATTTCAAAAGCATCACTGAAGAAATAATTTAAAAAGTAAAAAAAAAACTAAAAATATTCCAGATCTAATGAAATATTAGATGGCAGATGTTCAGTTTTTAATAATCCCTTTTATTTTACGTTAGCAATTCCTGTACACACTAGCAATTTTTTATCAGAACCTTTAATTAAAATTTAAAAAAAAATATTGTTGCATCTGAATATGTAAAATGTGCGTTACAATTAGATGCAACAAAGTTCACAAGATGTGTGAGTTTATATAGACAAGGTTTAAAATAACACAATTCAATTTCAAGTTCTGAAACGTGGAAGTGTTATACAGTTAATACAGGTCGTCCTCCACTTATTATCACAATTGGGCCTGGAATCTCAGTCTTGAGCGAAGCAGTTATTAAGTGAGACATTACATGATCGCTTCACTCAGCGACCACAATCTTAGCTCTCTCAGTTGTGGAGGAGAAAAATGCTAGTGAATATCAGTATTCTGAAAGACTTTTACTAGACTTTTTGTCAGATTTTAGGTCCGTTCCTCCACATGTGGAAGGATTTTCCCTTCCTGCACGGGGATGGGTAGTGGTAATCCCTTGGCATATCCAATGTTCAATGTCCCCTTCTCCCTTGCAACCTTGCCTGCCAGTTTCCCAACTGACTTTCCCCAGTGAAGATTGCAAATGGTGATCACTTGTAAATGCAAACAGGTTGCCAAGTACCCAAAATTCAGTCATATGACTAGGAGAGCCAGCATGACATTTTATGATAGCTGGAAGTACTTCATGAGTCGTAAAGCACCTATTCTGAGGCTGTCGTGACTGCAAATGGTTGTTAAATGACTGGACTATCTGTAATGTGATATATGAGCCACAAAATGTATGTTTCCAATTATATCTGATGTATGAACTGCCCTAGGCAAGCCATTGTGATTTCATTTGCATATCAAGCCAAATCATAGTTAAGGAATGCTAGCTGTGGTTTAGTTTTAGTATAATGTCTAAATTGACAAGGTACAAGAAGCAGTTATTCTTTTTCCAAAGGCCTTTGCACCTAGAATTTAGCACCTTAAAAATGATGAAAAACACAGCTGACATGCAGCTGTAAACTAGGAATTCTTTATATTTGGAAGTTAAAATGAACAGAACCCATCTGAGCCTTAAACCTCCATTTGCAATGTGTATTATTAGAGAAGTGTATTCAAATTTAATATTTCAGTGCAAACGTTAAAAAGTGCACATCTGTTACTAAATTAGAAAGCACTAGACAATTAACAAACATACACATATGCCTGGAAGAACAGCATTTAGCATTTAAAGAATCTTGGCCTCTCTGTATATTCGACCTATTCTCATTAGTGCCAGACGTTATGACTAATTTTAATGTACACTGGAGTTGTAATCTAAAATAATTGGAAAGCACAAATTTTCTTTATCAGGCCTACAAAAACTTTTTCAAGAAATATGTACATAGAATACTGCTGACTTTTAGGTCAGAGACAATTTTTATTTGGATTTAGTAACTAATTAGTGGTTGTAACTAGAAATAAGCTCTTGGGTAACTCTGGTTCTAGAACTTAATTGACTTGCAGAGATATAATAAGGCTGACCAGACTAGTGATTATGAGTCAAGATGTTTCCCTTGCAATTAAAGAACCTCCTGAACTTGAAAGCTTTTGAGTGCCTGCTTTGAACAAATGCATGCCTAGAAAACATCTCATGAGCAAACTGTCCCTCTGGATCCAGCTACTGGACACATGAAGCAACTGCAATCATTTCACTGCTTGGTGTGGCAGCTTTGGGGCTTTCTAGATGTTAAAAATATACTAAATAAATAAATACAAGTTAATAGAACTCCCATCGGATCCCTTGATTACTACCAGGGATTGAGTCACTGAAAATACAGCTTTATAGTAAAGTTACATATTTTAAACATATTTGCACTAAACTAGTATCTACTTACGCAGATTTGATGAGTGTAATGAAAACAGTTTATCTTTTGAACCACCTGTAAAATTGGTCTTTGAAGTCTATTACTATCACCCATTTCTTTTTATCAGCAAGGATGTTTGTTTATCTTGATCAATACCACTCATTGTCTTTATCCAATATTTTTACAGCATTGCCTTTCTGCCAAAATGGGCAAATGCTACTTTCGTTATAAGATGAAGGAATTAAATTATTGAAATATCAAATCTAAACTACAAAATGTATTGCTTTACCTGAGTTCTATTTTATCTAAATATTCCTCATACAATTCCAACAGGATGCCTTTCCCAATCTACTTTTTCAGGGTTTTCATATTAATTATAAAAACATAGCTTAAAACTGGAAAAAAAAACCTTTCAAATCAGAAAGCAAAATCATTCATGCTGAATTAAAAATAAATAAATAAAACTAGTAATCTAGAAAAACAACTAATTCAAAACAAGATACTATGCATTTCATTTAGAAGTGAGTTTTAATCTCCTCATTGGAGCTTATTCCCTGATAAATAAATATATGAGTGTAACCTTAATTTCCATTCAGGCCTTCATGAGAAAGCTAGGGATAAACAGAATGATGGAAGAGCATAGTAGTACAGTTCTAGAAATAGTCTCAGAAATCAAGACCTATGTAACACATCCTCCTCCCATATAGAAACTTCATATACAATTCCAGTTCTTCAACATCTATACTGTAATATTTCAAATGCTTTATAAAAAGACAGAAAAAAGAAAAAAATTGTGTGTTCAATAGAACTATAAAATATAAATAAGAGTGGAGGGAAGACCTAATAATGAATTATAACAAATTCAAAACATATTTTGTGCAGATGTCCACATCCAATGTCAGATAATTTTACTCCTTTCTTTTCCTGTAAAATTTCTCATATTCCCTCAAAGATGATTTTCTACCTAGAAGAGGATAACTGAATATATATAATATGTCATAAAAGAAAAACAGCAATATACCAACAAGTCACAAATTAAATAAATGCACTTGTCCAAAAATGTATTTCCCTATTAACATCTTAATGAACTTCACCATTTATTTCTGAAATCTATGAAGCAAATAGTTTCAAGCAATTAATAGATGGTAAATTTAAGACCCTGATAAAACCTATCTTTAAAAAATCAATCATAATTATGCTTCTCAAAAAAGTATAAATTAACACATTTTGTTGTGAGTTTTATCACAAGATTGGCTCCCACTCTGACAGTCTTTTGCAAGGCCCTGAAGATGTGGTTCTGCCAATGGGGACCCCAGAGTGATAAGGAGCCCATCAAGTGGAGGTGGTGAGTTATTGGTTTTTCTAATGGGGTTTTATCCTTGTGAGTCGCCCAGAGTCACCGAGAGTGATTTGGGTTGCCATATAAATTTTCTTAATAAATAAAAATCAAGAAGCAGTCAAGGTAAAAAAAAATACATATTGCATATTTGTTCCTGATACAAATTAGATAACAAGACAATTTCCAAAACATTAAAAAGTTACTTATGTGAATATCTACAAAATTTGCTGAAAAACCTATCCATCCATCCATATCTTACCTTTTCCATTTATTGTTAATGCAGATGCAATATTAGCTGTTACTGGCATTGGCAACTGTGGCACTAATGAATGTATTCTTGGCCTGCTCCCCATTCTAGCACGTTCTTCTCCAGGACCTAATAAAGCTCCAACTGGTTTTTCTGCTGCCACCTCTGGTGCTACAGAATCTTCATGATCCTGCTCAATGCGATCCAGCTTATCAGGACTTTCATTCTGAAAGCCATCTACTGCTGTCCGACTCTTGATAGGACTTTTGGGCACAAGAATTTTGATACCTGATTTTGAAAGGTCCATGTTTTTTCTACCAGAGAGGGGAGTGTTGTTTTTCCGAAACTTCTGGGCAGCAAATAGTTGATTTTTTGATTCGTGGTCTTTTCCAATAACTAAGGACTTGGACGTTTTTGAAAAAGAACTGTTAGTAGATCGAGAAATTTGTTTTCTTGCATTATTTGGAGATGTCCTATTTGTCCTTGTTAATGTGCTTTCTTTTTGTTTTTCATTGTGATGTCTGTTAAATTCATGTATATATTCTTCACAATTTACAAGGTGCTGTTCGGGTTCCCATGTGTCATCTTCACTCTCATAGCCTTTCCATCGTACTAAATATTCCGTTTTTCCTTTCTTGTTTTTTCTTTTATCAACAATTCTCTCTACCTGTTGAAAGAATTAGAGATGGCAATGAAGATGTACTTGTGAATGTTCAAACATGAATGTACAATGAGGCAATTTGAAATACAGAATCTAGAAACAATTATGTTTTGTTTCAATAGTACTCATTAATTTTGTCAATCAGTGTAAATAATTGTATACTTTATTAGTAAGCTCAAACAACCTTAAATGTACACAAATGCAGGAAAGTATAAAATAAATTATATGATGATGACTAAAAAGAAAAATGGTACTAATGGCATACATATTTTTAAAGTTGTACACTGCCTGGAGTCATAATGTATGAGTTGAGTGGCCATATACATTTATTTAATATATAAATAATATTTAACATTCTGTGATGGGAAGAACTCTGCACCTTCCATTATATATCAAGTATTAATATATTTATTGCCATCATAAATTACTAGGATGCCTTACTCTCAGTGACATAATCCTAAGCTTCTATCCTAATAACAACAAAGAGAAAACAAGATTATAACCATTGGTGAACATCTATCTTCAGATGTTGGGCAACCTATCTTGGGAAACTCATGCATTTATTACATTATCTTTAAAATGGTGGAGGAGGGGAAATGGCTCTTTAATGGGCAAATTAAGAATGCAAAATCTTTTTGAATTCCTTACTAATGTCACCTTTCAATATTACTGTCAATTCATTAAAGACATAAAACATAAGATAAAATAAGAATTCTTACGGTGACAGAAATGTAAATCATAGTAGATCTGTATTCGTGGAAATCAGTTCTTGGGAAATTTTTCATCTTTAATCATAAACAAATATAGATAAATATAACTTGATATATTAATGTTATTCACATATTCATCATAATGGAGATAACAAAAATTAATACATCACATTTCCTCTTGATGTCCTATTTGAATTCTTATTATATTATCTCCCTCTCCCCATGCTGACAAAAAAGTTGGTTTTCTATTTTTCTAAAGTAGAACTCTGTTAATACTTTTGTAACAGACCACTCAAAAATGAAACTAGTATCTATAAAGTGGCTACAAAGAGAAGACAACAATAAAGAAACACTAAAATCTGGAATGACTTAAAATCGGATGGAAATTTAATTTTCAATTTTCAAACCAGGTTAATTTCGATGATTGTAATGATCACATTATTTTTAATATGTTTAAAATATATTTATTTATTCTGAATTTAGTTATTTAAAATATTTGTTCCTGGTATGTTTTCATAACAAATATTTCAACACTGAATACATGTGACTGCCATAAATAACATGTTTGCCTGCTCCCATAAAACAGGATGTCATAATGGAGATGTTGTTGATAGTACAAATTATTTGCCTTATATTATAGTATATTATCTAAATTTAATAGATTACACAATTTTACTAAGTAGCAGGATTTGCATGGTTATGAGTATTTCATACAAGAGCATATTGTTGCTACAGAACTTCCACCTATTTTTTTCATCATTTGAGGGTCTACATCTTGCAAAAATCATATTCAGTGTTACTCATCACAGTCAGAAATATTGGCTCATGGAATGCGTATAGTATAGCAAAAGTGATTCCTTTCTACAAATTCAGCATTGCTACATAGTCTACGTTTATCAGTGTATTATATAAATCATTTCTATCAAAATGTAAAATTATCTATCAATCCATGGAAATGAATATGTTGAGATAAGCATTAATGTATCGCACATATGCAAATAAGTTACAAAATTTGCTTTAATTTATACTTGTAATGGAAGATAAATCTAAAACCTAAAATCAAACAATAGCTGCTGTTCATATACTGGTGAAATGCTTTAACCAATTTGGTAACTTGATGAGAAAGAAATTAAAGAGATTAGATAGATACGCAGGCAGGCAGGCAGGCAGGCAGCCTTTTTGCACATTATTGTTAAACTATTTTCAAGCCGATATCTCATTTCTATATATGTATACCAAATATGTTTTCATGAGATATATAAAACCATGTGTGCGTGTTTGTGTGAGTCTGTGTATATCTTTATTAAATTTCAAAATAAAGTAAAATAAAATAAAATACAAGCTAATATAAAGGGGAAAAGGGAAAGGGAATAAAAGGGAAAGGTTAAGTGACAAAAAACCCATAAAACAAATATATACAAAAAGTGACTTCCAACTTTTTTCAGTGCAGAGACAGAGACCTCTCTCTAAGTTTAAATAAATAAATAATATCTCTTTAAGGGAGATGGGCAGTTCAGAAATGTGAAACACACACACACACACCTAAAATAACTAAAATAATTTAAAATATTAACCAATATTTTTTTTAAAAAAATTCATATATTAGTTTAACTTTAATCTAACATATAAAACATATCAATCCACAATAATTTTCTAGTCAAATAAAATCTAATCCTCAAATACTGAAGTCAAAAATTCATTTCTCTATTTATCCTATAGAAAATTTAGCAACTATCTCCAAGCCGCAAGAAATTCAGCACTTGAAATAATTTCTTATGTTATTCATTCATCATTCGTTCATTTTCATTCAGTGTATGGCATATCAGACATGGACTAGCAATATATATTAACATTTCACCTAGATTAATAAAACACAGTAAAATATAAATGTTAAAAAGATTTATGTTCAAATACCAATGTCTAGGCCAGGGGTAGGCAACCTTGGCTCTTTTATGACTCGTGGACTTCAACTCCCAGAATTCCTGAGCCAGCATGGCTCAGCTTGGAAACCTCTCCCTTTCCCCTCAGCATGGCTGGCTCAGGAATTCTGGGAGTTGAAGTCCACGAGTCATAAAAGAGCCAAGGTTGCCTACCCCTGGTCTAGGCCATCTAACCATTGAAACACAGCATCATTTATATTAAAGAAAAAACAACCCAGATACTGGACTGGTAAATGGCCTCAGATTACAACCAGCCACGGTGTGATCTAATTTGATGTGGGATCCCACAGTCACACTGAGGGGAGGATACTATGTCCTTTTAAAAAAAAATAAAAAAATCCCTGCAGACACCATTTGAGGTGCAAATCCTATTGTCCATTGCTGACACGGTAGTTCAAAGCCTGGCACCTTTTTTTGTGGGGTCATTTATATGTTTTCTTATATTTCTTATATAATAAAGGTCTTTGGAGAATGTAGACTCAATTCATATTTCGTATTCTTCAGTAGAAAGATTCCTTCTATCCACTGGTAAGCACTGTACTTACACAATGACTCTTGCTGGTGGAATGGTAGAGAAATAATTACTGACAAACCCCACCACAACCTTGGCATATCTTATATTTTCTAAAGTTTTAAATCTATTACAGTCTTTAATAAAAAAGGAAAGCCTCATTTTTTCACTTCCACTTTAGTTTCAAAACAGATTTTAATGTTGTTGTTTTTTTAAAAATTACTCACGTTTGTGTAATCCCTGTGAGAAGCAATGCACAGTAACTAATTTATTACACAACGTAAGGAATATGTAGTGTACCCCAAAACCACTTTAAAAACAAGTTAATGCAACATAGGTTTCATTATATTTAGTTTTGTTACGAATTTGCAATTTAGTTGTCAATTAATTCTAAAATATAATTTAGGAAACACTTCTATACTGTGCAACTGGTTCTAGTCTATTAGTGAAATTCAGTATAGATAGGCCTCATTTAGCTAGTCTTGTACAGAGATCATTTGCAGTTACAACAGTGATGAAAAAGTAACTATGCCACCTATCTTTGCATTTATGACTTTTGCAGGTCTGTAAAGCAAGGGAAAGCTGAAGTAAGATCCATAAGCACAGTTGCACTTTCATGCAGGAACTGTTTCACTTAACAACCAAATTAAGTGGTCTCAATTGTGATTGCTAAACAAGGAATACCTGTATTTTATATTCGTATCCTTCAAAATCCAGCAAACATAACAGAATGAATCTGGAAAAATATCTTCCACACTCTTTGCTTCTCCGGTTCTAGATCCTGACCCTGACATAGCCTCTAAGTCTGTGAGAAAATATAATATTTTATTTTCTGGTTTTTCTTTTATCTTTTACGTCAGCTCATTTGACTATGTTTGTTGTTTGAATGACGGGACAGGATAGTAGAGTCAATAGAATTTTAAAAGATTTTCATATTTAATTTTAGAGCAAATTACATTGTTTAGCATTTGAAATAATTTAGAGAATCACAAATCACTATTGCTAATATGCCAACTTATTTACTGTATTTAATTTAAATATATTTATATCCCCCCCATCTAAAAACCAGAACTCTAGGGATCTCACAATCTAAAAACACTATGTATATATAACCCACCCATCTTTAAAACAATTTTGGGTGACTCCAACAATAAAATTGGTTTACTTATAAATAATAAACAAATTATAATGCAATAATTGTAAAATCTAAAACCATAAAATAAAAAACAAAAACCCAGCATCTAAACCATCCCTCCCTCATTCTAGCATAGCCCCAGGATAAAAAACCGGGAAAGGGACCTGAAGCGTGCATGTCCGATCTAATCTGGTAGGATGGGTAGATACTCTCAGATTGAGGGGGTTCTGTAAATAAACTGGTCCTATGCTATGTAAGGCTTTAAAGGTGAAAACCAGTGTCTTGAATTTGGAATGGGACATTTAGGCGCCCACCATTGACCATGCCCACTTTACCCCTAGCCACCTGCCTCAGCTCATTGGCAGCTAGTTTTCCTCTTCTGCTAGCCCTCCACAGCGATTCCCCATGGCCAATGGCCCCCTGCCCCTTTTTCCCAGGCTCTGTTTGTCCCAGATATTTTGCTCCATGGGACAAGAAGCCACAAGCCAATTGGGCAAAATGCCTGGGACAAATGGTGCCTGGGGCAAAGGGCCAGGCTGAAGGGCTAGGGGCAGAGGGCCATTGCCCATGGAGAATCGCCGGGGAATAGCCAGCGGAGGAAAGCGAGCTGTGAATGGGCTGAGCCGGATCGCTGGGGCAAAGTGGGCACAGCCAATGGTGGGCGCCTAAACATCCTAGATCCCTTGAATTGCACCTAGAAGAAACTGGAAGCCGGTGAAGCTCACAAAACAGATGTAACATGGGGAAACCTAGGAACTCTCAGTATTGCACATGCCTCTGTGTTCTGGACCAGTTGTAGTTTCCAAATGAACCGTATGTAAAATTCTCTGCAGTAATCCAAACTGGAAGTGAGTAAAGAAGGAGTGACCATGAGTAATGCCTCCTGATCCAGGAAAAGGCAAAATAGGCACACAAGACAAATCTATGCAAAAGGCCCCCACTAGCCATGGCAGCCACCAGCACCTCAAGCAGGAGCTCAGTTAAGGAGGGCCTCAAATTGTGCATGAGCTCAATGTGTTACATAGACATACATATGCCCAACTTTGAAATTCATTTTAAAAAAGCATTCTGATCACTTCTGTAATGAAGATTCTGACAGAGTTCAAACAAAATACTGTTGAAAGATGTTTGTTATCTGTGCATATTCTGTGATTTTGCTACTGGGCAAGGCAGCTCCATCTGAAGCAGATTTTTCCTTAAGAATAAATAAAAACCAGATGTCTTGAAAATAATTGTTTAATACTACCAACCACATGTTAAAAAATAATAGAGCTAGAACTGTATTTGTAGGAGAAAATATTCTTGTTCAAAAAGTAGCATGGCAAGATCTTTCTCATGAAATAAACCTAATACAGACCTAAAAATAAGTTCTACTCAGGCATTTAAAATCAAGCAATAAAGAATTGTCTCTTCATGCAGCTGAAATGGCAGCTAATGTAATTGTAGAAATAAAAATCACATGCCAGAATAGTAGATAATAGAAGCAAGTGATCTGACAGGGATCAGTTGGCATGATAATAATTTAAAACCCTTTATTAGATTACATCTGTACAGTAGAGATGAGACTAACTGAAGATAACATTAATGATTTGCTTTACAATGATTATTTTAATACAATACACACATTTCTAGAGTTATACTAATATTTTAGCTATTTACTTATCTAGAACACTGCCTTGCAAAATGTATGTTCATGTGTATTGAAAGGTTAAAATTTTGTTTGCGTGGTTAAATTGTGCAGATACTTCTGACTATAATCCTCAACTTCTGAGAAATTCAATTTTCAAAGCAATCCAGTAAATAATTAATATGTTTGATACAATTAATATTGGCTTTCTTTGGGGGGAGGCTCCTTCCTTATGCAAAAAATCTAGTTCATTTTGAATACTTATTAGTTTTTTTCAAGGTAGGCAAAATCATTTATTGCCTCCTGTAAACTCAACATTGCCTCTTTATGCATGAAAGCCACTATGACCCAGTGGTCATAGTCTTTCTTTCTTTCTTTCTTTCTTTCTTTCTTTCTTTCTTTCTTTCTTTCTTTCTTTCTTTTTCTTTCTTTCTTTCTTTCTTTCTTTCTTTCTTTCTTTCTTTCTTTCTTTTCTTTCTTTCTTTCTTTCTTTCTTTCTTTCTTTCTTTCTTTCTTTCTTTCTTTCTTTCCTTTCCTTTCCTTTCCTTTCCTTTCACATTTCTGTATTTCTTAGGTGGTAGGTAAACCTTTATCACAATCTTTGACCAAAATGTGTATGTAACTATAGAAATATAGAGACAGATATAAAATATACATTAAAATTAAAAAAGTTATGTGAGTTAAAGAATAAGAAAAGAAGAGGGAAAGCTCTTTACATTTTAATTCAATAATGAGCAATTTTTTAGGCTACAGTGATAAATTTAGTAAAATGACATGTGACTTGGTATCTACTACTGGTGCTAGAGAACCAGTATGGTGGGTTGGTTAATATACCAGGAGAGAAACTAGGAGACTTTGACTTCTAATCCTGCCTTGGGCATGAACCCAGTGGGGTCAGTCACTCCCTCTCTGCCCTAGAAAGAAGGCAATGGTAAACCACTTCCAAAAATCTTGCTCAGAAAGCTACAAAGAACTAGCCTAGTCAGTCAACAGGTCCCAATGACTCAAAGCCCCCCCCCCAAGCTACCATTGACTGGTACACAACACTGTAGAATCATAAGATAAAAGTTTTAAAATTCTGCCCAGAGGGACTCTTAACATTCTAAACAGAGAATGCTAAACTATTTTATGATGAATATAAGTAACCTTGATTTATGATTATAACTGAGCTTGGAATTATGGTTGTAAATTGTGCCGGTTGTTAAGTGGGTGACCACATGACTGCACCAAATTTTATGACCTTTTTTACAGCAGTTGTTAAGCAAATGTGGATGTCATAAAGCAAATACCATGGTTGTTAAGGAAATCTATTGGCCTCCATAGGTGCTTTTTTGCTGGAAGCTGACACAGTAAATGGCCATAAATGCAGGCCAGTTGCCAAGTGCCCAAAATGTGATCATGTGACCATGAGAGGGCAGTGCAGCCATCGGAACTTTGAATCTGGGTCATATGTAGTCCTAAGGAGATTGTTGCAACTTATGTAATTGAAGGACTACCTGTATAGCATCTTGACCCATTTTATAAATTTCAAAGGAAAGCCAAATCTCTTTTAATATGGCAAACATGTACCGTTTATACATTTTATCAAAGGCTTTTTCAGAATCACATGGTAAAATTGTAAATCGATCTTTATTTTTATTAAAGTCTATTAAATCTATACTAACCTAATACTGTCTCCTGCATGCCTAATTTTATAAACTTAATCATTCTTAGTAACAAACAATATCACTTGCTGTATTTAGTAACACTGTTGTTAAAACCTTTTTAATCAACATTAATAAATGGATCTGATGATTAGTAGTACGCTGAGTGTGATCTATACTTGCTTATATTAATATAATGTTAATTAAATCCTGCTGATAAAATTCCCTTATCAAATATCTCATCATACAATTGACAAAGTTTTGGCACCAAAGATTTATAAACATTTTATACCACCTAACAGGGAATCCATCCAAACCTGGTATTTTACCACGTGCCATTTTAAAATCATTTGTTTAAACTAGGGGTGTCAAACTGCCAGCCCACGGGCCGGATGTGCCCACCCCATTGCCGGCAATGGGAAAAAAGTCATGATACGTTGCGACACGTCACATGAGGTTGCGAGTTTGACACCCTTGGTTTAAACTCTTACTCATATAATAGAGCAAATAAAAGTTTTTTTTCTGTCTCCTCTAAATATGGTAGTTTAATTGTATTTTTAAAAGCCCTTATATCTTCATCCTATACATTCTCTGGTTTGCTATATAATTCTAAGTGGAATTCTTAAATTCTTAATTCTTTTGTCTCTTTCACCTCTAATAGTTGGAATCACTGCCCTACATTTCTTTTGCTTTAAGCGATTAGCCAAAATGTTAACCAGTCTCCCTGTTAATTCTATTATAAACATGTGAGCATGAATTGTCTGTGATAATATAGTATTTCATTCATATTTCTTCTTCTGTATTTGTAATACTTGCCCATAAATATTTCAATTCATCTTTCAATTTTCCCTTTTATTTTTAATCTTATTTTATATGATATATAAGCTGTAACAACAGATATCTTTATACTTCTCTTTCAAAAATTTGCACACTTGATATTTATGAATTCAAATCAAAGAATTGTTAAGGCTTCTAAATGCATTTATTGAACAAATTGTTTATCCTTCAAAAGGGAAACATTGAAATATTAATTTTTTATTACCTCGACTGTTTTTTGAAACCCATTTCAAGATAATTTCCTTATGGTCCAATATATAACAAGCACTGATATTACACTCTTGAATTTGGTGATTTAAAATAAATATTTAAAAAATAATCATGCCTAAAAATTTGCTACACACATTAATAAAATGTGAATTCTCCTTTAGTTGGATAAATGAATTCTATTAAATTCAATTATTCTACATAAGTATTATTTGTTTCTCTCACTAATGATTGGATTTTTTTTGTACCAGTATATTTCTATCAGGCTTGAGATCCAATATTTCACTTAAATCTCCTCCATTACCAAATTGTTATAAATCCACTCAACACTCAAAAGTGTTGAAAACATTCATAAAACATAATATATACATAGAGCATAAAAATAGAGAATACAGATTACATTCATAAACATTAACCATAGCTATTGCATCCCTATTTTAGCACATAAAATTGAATAATGCTCATTTACATCTCTGATAAGCTATTGTACACAAGTTGATTCCTTTTCACACCAAAATACACACACCTTTAGACTTCATCAAAGTATCTGTAAGATAAACCAGTTCCACACAAGCCTTCATTAATAAAGATGCAACCTATTCCATTAAACAAATCTTCTGTAGATAAATATCTGAAGTAACAAATTTGTAATATGCTAAGATTACAGTTTTAGATTCTTACAACCCTTCTACAGGTCTCTAGTTGCACTAACTAACTTCATTAATTTATTTTGGCCCACTTATCGTTTCCCTAAACCAATTCATTTTATGACCTATAACAAATACTGTAAGTAGTAATGAGCTGTTCTGTTTGAATTGATCATGTTTCTCACAGATGTGAAGCCTGCATAGAAACTCAAATTAGCATTCAAATATCATACCAAGATGATATGCAAATGTAATAAATGAGTAGAATAAAGAATTAGCGGTTGCCTAGACAATGGGAGAATGCCTTAACTTCTATAGCAAGAGTGTCAATGGACCTCAAAATATGACTTAATTCCACAAGAAAAAGTAGTATTTGGAATGTAATGATATATAAATGTAGTAGAAATTAACATTATATGTCTGGCTAACATAAAGGCTCTTCTGCATGTTGGATACAAAACATTGGTACACTACTTAGCAGTTGCAAATGATTCTCAGCAGATCTAAGTTATAGATTTTTAAATTAAGTTTATATCCTTTTATAAGTGTTTGAGAAATTACTGTCCTATCAGCTTTGAAATATACTACAAATAGTCCTTGCTAAACAGCCTTAATTGGGACCCGAAACTCCACCACAAAGTGAAGCAATTTCCTATGTGGGAAATTATGTGGCTGTGACTGTATTTTCTGATTGCAAAGAGACAAGACTACTCAATTCCACACCTTCAGCTTGTTTGCCTCCTAATCATACCCCTGTCATTTTTGAATGTTCAAGTGCCTTGCTTATGGTCTTGCACATATCAAAAGCAATGGTATCACCCCAGCAGCCCAGGACTGGGTGCTGTGGGCATGCTACTCAAATTTGTTACTCTCCTGAAATCTCTTTCTCCCCAATCTCCTCCCTCTGGGCGGGTGGTCTGGGAGGGTCAAGATACGTAAAACGATTGGGAGTTTGAATTGATATTATGTAGTAATATTTTTGCAAGTGACAACCACAGATGTGACATAATGGATAGTTTTTGCATTAATTATACTTGTTCATAGTGGAGATACACTCAAATCTGCATGTTTTCTTGCTATAAAATAGAACGATTACTTAAATTCTTTAGATGCTTAATAAGTATGTTTTATTTCTGTTAAGATAGCTTTATTCATTGAGTGAAAGTGTTTTTAAAAGTGAATTCACATGGAACAAATTAGTGCAGCCATTTCCCACAATACTGAATCCCATGACTTCATTCTAATCTCTACTTTTTCAATAAAACATATTAATTTTATAAAATATTTTAAAATTGGTCAACTTCACTGCTCTATTGACAGAATACAGGGCATAAATTTTAATAATAACTTTACAATGAAACATGACACATTTTTTATTCATCATCAGCTTATGGCTACCATTTACACTGAAAATGTGAGGGAAGAATTTGTGCCAAATTATCTATACAGCATATAAATTCTTTGAAAGGAAAGTACTTGTTGGAATTCTGGTTATTTAAATCTTTGTTAAAACAACTAATACTGAAATGAGAAATTTGTTCTTCACATAATTGATAATTGGTAATTTTCAGTCTTGACTACTACTAGAGAAGTCTTATATTAATTCTAGGGAAATTTTACTTTTTTTTTTTTTTTGCTAGGGAGACAATCTTTATTACTTTGACCCAATGACAATAGACCACCTTGCTAAATAACTGACTGCTGGAACAAGTCACCCATGTTTTTCTGCAATTGATGAATCAAGTGGACTTGCACCAGAACTAGATAGATGGGGCGTTGTCATACCTGAACGCCTTTTCTCAGCATGATGAATGGAGAATCCACGAATGGGTTAACTCTGACCTCCTGCCCAATTAGACCAAGTCAGTCAAAGTTGCCACGCCTGTCCTGGCTCAGGTCACGCCCCAGTTTCGAAGAGGGCGAAGCAATGACTGTACGACGTGTTGGCTCCCAGATCCCTAACACTGGACCTGACTGCGCAGAAAGGGATGAGTGTGGATTCTCCATTCATCATGCTGAGAAAAGGCGTTCAGGTAAGACAACGCCCCTTCTCCAGCATGAAGAATGGATAATCCACGAATGGGACATACCAAAGCCCTACTGTCCCTATGGGTGGGAAGTAGACTGGGCCAGTGTCCCTGTCGCCGGCACCACTTGCTGTAGTACCCTGCGACCAAAAGAGGCCTCCACCGAGGCAAACTTATCAAGCTTATAATGGCGTACAAAAGGGGAAGGCGAAGACCACGTCGCCGCCCTACAAATGTCAACTATGGAGGCCTGTGTAGTCCATGCTGCAGAGGTAGCAGCACTTCGAGTGGAATGCGCCGTCACATGACGTGGAACCGATAAGGAGCACGCCTGATACGCCTCCGCAATACATGCCCTGATCCACCTGCCAATGGTAGAAGATGAAACCTTCTGACCCTTAGAGGCTGGCTGGAATGAGATAAGGGCTTCAGATCTGCGAAAAGGCGCAGTCCGCTTGACGTAATATCGCAATGCCCTGCGGACATCCAAAGTGTGCCATTGTCGTTCCAACTCATGAGACGGGTTGGGACAAAAGCTGGCAACACAACCGCCTGCGCCCTATGAAACAAGGTGTTAACCTTGGTAATAAAGGAGGGGTCTAAACGTAGGACCACCCTGTCCGTATGAAAAGCACACAGGTCCTCTCTGACAGAAAGAGCTGCTAGCTCTGAGATACGCCTGGCCGAAGTAACTGCGATCAAGAAGGCGACCTTGAGAGACAAGGATCTAAGGTTGCAGCTCCTAATAGGCTCAAAAAGTGACCCGGTAAGGGCCTGCAAGACCTGCGGCAACTCCCAAGTTGGATACCTATGTACCATGGGCAGTCTACTGTTGGTGACCCCCTTGATGAAGGAGCGGACCATGGGGTGTTGAGCCAGTGGTTCTGCATTATCACAGGTAACACTGTGGACAGAGCCGCGACCTGTCTGCGTGTAGTGTTGGGCGCCAAGCCCTTGTTAACACCCTCCAACAGATAGTCCAAGAGCCGTGGAATAGTCACCTCTGAGAGAGCCAGGTGATGGCTTTCGCACCAACGGCAGAAATTCCTCCATGTGGAGTCATAAATGTGATTGGTTGCCAGCCTCCGGGAGGCTTGAATCATGGAGATCACTCCCGATGAGTAGGAGTCTTGAGTCAATAGCCGGCGGTCAAGTGCCAGGCGGTTAACTGGAGCCACTGAGGCTCTGGGTGATGTATGACTCCCTGTATGAGCCTTATCCGATCCGGAGGAATCCTCCACGGAGGGGCCACTGATAGGCTCACGAGGTCGGCAAACCACGGTCGTCTCGGCCAGTGCGGTGCAATGAATACGACCTCTGCCCGTTCCTGCAGTACCTTCCTGATGACTGCCGGGATCAGAGGGAGAGGTGGAAAGGCATACAGCAGACCCTGTGGCCATGGGCTGCGAAGGGCGTCCACCCTCTCCGCTCCCAGAGAGGGGAACGGGGAGAAGAATCTTGGGAGCTGGGAGTTCGCTGGTGAGGCGAACAGATCCAGAACCGGTCGCCCGAACCTCTCTGATATCTCCTTGAAGAGATCTGGGTGTAGACCCCACTGTGAGTGGTCTACTGTAGCCCGGCTTAAGTAATCCGCCTGCCGAGATGTGTTCGGCCTTCAGGGAGACGAGATTGTGCTCTGCCCAGGATCCAAATAATTGAGTCTCGGCCTTGAGAGACCGGGATCGAGTACCACCTTGACGGTTCACATGGGCTTTTGCCGCCACATTGTCCGTGAGGACTAGCACGTGATGCCTCTCAATCTCTTTGTGGAAGTGGCGGAGGGCCAGATGAATAGCTCTGAGTTCCAACCAATTGATGTTGTGCTTCAGGTCTGACCGGGACCACCGGCCCTGAGCCAACTGAGACTGGAAATGTGCTCCCCAGCCAAACAGACTGGCGTCTGTAGTCAGAGTTAGCCGAATGGGATCCTTGAACAGCAATCCTCTGGCTACCGCTGGGGAGGTCAACCAGAAAAGGGATCCTAGGGTCTGGAATGGAACCCGTACCCTTTGGTTGGAAGAGCTTGTGCCCAGTCGTTGAAATGGGAGCAAGAACCACTGAAGGTTTCTGGAGTGTAGTCTGGCCCAAGGCACTATCGCTATGCATGATATCATCTTGCCCAGTAGCTGGGAAAGGATAGCCAGTGCCACTACACACTCCCTGCGGACCTTGAGGACCATGGCTCAAATGCTGTTTTGACGTTCCCGAGACAGGTAGACCCGACAGAGGTCTGTGTCTATGACCGCGCCCAAGTGTAGAAGGCGGGTTGAGGGAATCAGCTGGCTCTTTTGAAAATTGACCGAGAACCCATGGTCCTGCAGTGTCTTTATAGTGAGAGCCAGGTCCGCCTGGGCTGACCGAGCCGAAGACGACTGGATGAGTATGTTGTCCAGGTAACACTGGACGCGCACCGGCACCAACCGTAGTTGTGCAGCGAGTACTGCCAGGATTTTGGTGAAAACCCTGGGAGCCGACGAAAGGCCGAACAGCAGGGCCTTGTATTGGTAAGGGCTGTTGAAGTAGCAAAAACGGAGAAATTGCCGGTGGTTTGGATGTGTCGGTATGTGGAGATATGCCTCCGTCAGATCTATTGATGTCATGAAGTCTCCCCGTCTGACGCTGGCCAAGATGGACTGGAGCGTCTGCATTTTGAACTTCCGGTATGAAAGATGGGAGTTCAGGCCCTTGAGGTCGAGTATCGCCCTCCATCCCCTTGAGGCCTTTGGAACGACAAAGAGGATGGAGTAAAAGCCTTTTTTTTTTGTTGTTGATCCTCTGGCACCTTCTCTATGGCTCTTATATTTAACAGGTGCTGAATGGCTTCCCTCATAAGGCCCTTTTTGACTGGGTTCCTTGGAGGGGGACAGGACAGAAAGCGTCGAGGGGGCCAGGTCACGAACTCCAGAGACAATCCGTCTCTGATGGTGCTTAGCACCCAAGAGTCCGTGGTCGTGGTCTCCCATTGGTGGAGAAAGTATGTTAGTCTGCCACCTATGGGAGAGGTCCTCCCTGAGTCATTTAGACTTATGAAAGGGACGGCCGCCCTTGCCTCGAAAAGACCGCTTACCCTGAACCTGGGGTCTGGATCTGTCTCTATAGCCAGACCGGTCAAATGAGCGGTCCGCACTGGCAGGAAAAGGCCGGGAGGCCTGGCCTGAGGAGGGATCTGGTCCGGAACGAAAGGACTGCCGGCAGGTGTACGGGAAAAACCATCGGCCCGACCTCTTTGAAAGGTGGGAAACTACCCTCCATTTCTCTCTGTTCTCTATTAAATAGGGAGTCAGGGCCTCCCCAAAGAGACGGCCGCTGCGGTACGGGGCGGCGGCCACTCGCCATTTGTGCTTGGTGTCAGCCCTCCAATTCCTGAGCCATAGTAACCTGCGTGCGGCGATGTTGGAGGATATGGCACGGGCCGAGAATCTGGCGGCATGCAGAGACACATCTGCCATATATTCCGAGGCCGCCATTAACTTAGTTAAGTCCTGATGGACTCTTACCTCCTCCGGAGGAATTCTGGCCTGGAGTTGGCGGAGCCAGATGAGAGAGATCCGGGCGAAGAAGGAAGTTGAGGTGGACGCTCTTATTGCCCAAGCCGAAGCCTGGTGTGCCCTGCGGAAGGAAATCTCAGACTTTTTATCCTCGGCCTTCAAGGCCTCCGCCATATCCCCTGGCACCTTGGAGTCTGAAAACAAAGGGGTTAAGGATTCGTCCACCTCAGGCACTTCCAGCGCCTCATTCAAGACCGGCACCATGTCAATCAACTTACGGTTGATTCCCCCTATTGATGGAAAAGCACCTGGGGACTCCCATTGCCCCTGAATGGATTTCAAGAACATGGGGGGGGCAAGGGATTTGTTTGTGTATCACAACCGGTTCAGAAAACAACGGGCCCGTGTCCTGGCTAGAAGCCTGTTCAGGTACCTGTTCAGGTACCGATGGCTGAACCGGATTTATCTTACCGGTCGCACAGGCCTTGCGGAGCAGGGACGGAAAGAGCGCGGGATTAAACAAGCCTACGAGAGGAGGAGGTTCCTGAGGAGATTCCTCATCGTCTGACCACTGCCCCTCCGCATGGCTATACTCCGCGTATTCCGAGACACCGCTGGCAAAGGAGTGAGGTGGTGAATCTGATTCTGGGTATTGGAGAGCGCCGGACCTCGAGAGGTCTGGTGATGCCGTGGAGACCATGGGAGTGGAGGCCACTTGTGTACGCCCCGTGGGCGTCATAGCCTGAGCAACTGCCTAGGAAACCATAGCCTGTAGATGAGCTTTGAAGAATGGGTCCTCCAGATCGCGAAGCCCCACTGCTGTGGGGGTAAAATGTGGCTTCTGGTGCCTTAGGATCCTGAGGCCCCTGTTCCTCTTCAAAGAGAGAAAAGTGCTCCTGATAATGGCCAGTTGAAAAAGTCCCTTCGGAGTCCCGTGCTGGGGACCATATGGGTGCGGGGGGCTCAGGGTGTGGGCCACAAGGCAGTGTCGCCATTGTGGTAGGGGGCGGATTGACCGTCTCCCCTACAGCCAGTTTTTGTGCACGGGAGAACTGTTTCTCCAAGGCATGATGCCTGCGGCTGGCCTGTTTGTCGGCCGCCTTGGAGGCTCGCTTGTTTGAGCCGGCCTTAGTTTTGGCCTTGATTTTTGCAGTTGCTTCCTGACTAGAGGACTTACGCTTTGTGTGTCCACCTGAAGTGGAAGCCTGTGGCTCGGTGTTATCTGCCATTGTAAAGCGAGAGTTTTCAGTGGGGTGCTGAAGCGTCTCGGTCTGCAAGAGATGCGGCTGTTAACCACCAAGGTGGGACCGGCCTGCACGTGGATCTGTGATAGTCTGGCCCACCGGCAAGCACGGAATCACACTTAGCGACGAATGTCGCACGTCACTTAGCGATGATGAAACTGAGCGTGGGAGACCTATCGTTGAGGTCAAGTTCGCGTTTAGTGACGGGATCACATGTGTCTCACTTAGTGACGGCAAGCTCAGTATTGACCGTTCACTAGATGCAGACTATGGCAACAGGCTATAACTGGCAAGGCCCATATAAGCGTTGAGTGATGATTGTTAGAAGAGAGCAACTGACGCTGGGTCCAATTTTGTTAGGCCTGGTGTGTACAAATACAGGGGGCCACAGTATCCGTGCTGCAATATAGGGTCAAGCAGAGCCCTCGTGGCCAGCAGCAAGTAAGGCCTAAAATGGCAAGCAACCAAAGGCCTGATTAGAATCAAAATCTCCTGACACACACTGAATAATGATTCCAACAGGAGGAATGCAAATGAGTGGCCTTTTGAATTACTCCCTCCCCTACTCCGTCTGGAATTCAAGGCCTTGACTGCTTGCTGCAGACTAAAATGGCGGCCACCAGTAATCCGGACCAGGGGAAAATGAAAGTAAGCTGATTTAGTCGCTTTGTCCAGGAAAAGACAGTTTTCCTTGAATCCTGGTTAAATTAAGAGCTGCCAAGCCTCCCTTTTGTCCTCTGAAGAGAGAATAAATAAATCAAAGGAGAAATGGGCCATTCCCATGCGGGGCCCACAATCGGCTAAATAATTTCAAGGCCCAAGGCAGCCTAGATAACAGGGAGCACTCCCTTTTCCCCAAACTGCTCTCTTTAAAAGATAAATCAGTAATTACGAGTAATGACTATAAGGAGCTGGATTGGCCGAGTAATTTTCAAGGCCTGAAGAATGGGGAACTCTTTTCCCCCCAAAAGGTTCACTATAAGCAAGAAATCAGCACTGACAATAACGAAATAGAGAGGGGGAGAGGCACGAAAATCAACAAGAATCCACGAATGGAATAAACTTAATAAAACCTGCTGTTCTCAAGTAGCTGGGAGCCAAATCTACCACGTCTGTCTGGGCTGAAGACCAAATCGAAACTGGGGCGTGACCTGAGCCAGAACAGGCGTGGCAACTTTGACTGACTTGGTCTAATTGGGCAGGAGGTCAGAATTAACCCATTTATGGATTATCCATTCTTCATGCTGGAGAAGCCCAGATTATTTGACTCCAACAATTAACCAACAATGATACAGTACTATTTCACTGTCCTGATTTCTTGCTGATAAATTTGACAGGACTCAAAAGAAGTTCAATCCTTTCTTCCCTAAATAAGAATTATTTATATTCTTAAGATCAACTAAATTTTTCAGATAGGATTTATACCTGGACTTTTGACAGATGAAATTTCCAAATGGGCAATTTCAATCACAGAAAATATTAACTTTGTTTTAGACAATTATGCCAATTTTATGCTTAAATTGGCACCTTCCTCTGAAGACCATACTAATCAAAACAGTTAACTAAAATTTGTAAATTGTGCCAGGGTGAGCAGGGGATATGGAGACGACTTTTAACATTATTCTAGAAATGTGCACTGGAGGAAGGTGACTTTAATTGACTAGTTTAAAGAAACCTATTTAGTGAACTGTAGGATGAGCTGGTTCAACAAGTAATACCTGATACATTAGATTGAGGGCACACGCTTGGTCTCTATTTATATTGTAGCATTTCTGAATATTTTGTATTTATCTACCCTGAAAAAAAAATCCCGTAATTCTTGTGGAACTAAATGCCACAAGTGCCCTGATTGTCCCAAGCCTGCCTTCTCAGGAATCTCAGGATCCCACTTTAGGAGCTCAGTAATTGGGTTATCCAACAATCAAGAAGACTTCTGATATATAATTCAAAGCACTGGCTATTCATTCTATTTGATTTATTTCAGATAAACATTCTCCTGCCTTAACGGATTCTGGATTCACAGACAAAGAATTAATGTTGTAATGGGATATGAGAATAACTTTGGGAGATAGGAGGAAAAACCACAACCTAGGCAATGATCTTATAAGAAAAATTCTATAGAAAAATTTGAGTGCAAAGAAGGAATGGGAGTGGAGAAAGCATCTCAGAATTATTATAGCCCCTTACATCTGGCCATTGTTTGCAAATATGTTTTGCCCACTCAGATAATAGACCCAATTATGCAAGTAGAAGCTACTCATAAAAAAGAGGAAGTGCCTATGCTCGTATAGTTCCAGAAGCCCAGGACCCTACATCTGCACAAGTTGGCTTCTTTAAAGGTACTTACTGATAACAATTTCACAAGAGGTTTATTGGACACACAACATCTCCAGCCTCAAGGGAATTTTTTTTTGTCATATAGAAAGAGGAGAGTGGTTCATGAATTCAGACCTTTGAACTCTGTAACAATATTGGATTCTCTTTCCCAATGATCTTTGAACTTTTGGAACAGTTACAAAAGACAACTTAGTAAATATGATCAAAGAGGCATTACAATAAAGGAGGAACATAAATTGCATAAACACTTAATTGCTTTTGATATATGGTGTGAAAGATTGAATATATAACTAGACAACCAGTGATCCATTGGATCATCATTTGGGTCATCATTTCAGAAATATTTCCTTACTGGATTCCTCAATGGCTTCATGGCAGAGGTTCTAATATACTGCCGTTGCTGGAAAAGTTCTTAAAAATCCAGGTAGCTATTCAGAGATGTGAAAGTAGCCCATTTTGAACTGCAGTTATGGACAAATTATTAGATTTTCCTTATGAAAATTGAGGTGCCCTGGAATGAAATGGTTTTCCCACAAAAAGATAGAATTTCTGAGAAAAATGTTTAAAATACACAAGGTAAACTACCAAAGTTTTTTGTTGTTGTTGAACAAATAATTTGGAGCTTGTTGATCCATGGAGATATAAAAATGGTGATTCAAAAGAATGTTTTTCTGAAAGACATAAACATTCTTCAAGAATAAATATGATTTGCATTTCTAAGACTTTGGCTATTAATTTTTATAAAGTTGAGACATTACCAGACTTTTTTACATCACAATCCAGTGACTTTAACTTTTAAAAGGTAAAATTGACCTTTTAAGTGGAGATTGGATGAGATTTGTTCTTACAAAAGGAAATGGTAGAGGACTGTAAAAAGAAGTTAAAGGAATTTTTTGAGAAACGTACAGAGGTAAAAGATGGGTTTAGTATGCAAATAAAATAAGAGGATATTTTATACAACAATAATAGTGAACTTAAAAACACAAGAGAAAATACAAATGATTTTGGATAAGATTAAAAAAAGAATTTAAAACAGTATGAGAGATGGAAATAAAGATCAACCATATAAAGCAAAACAAAATTGTATTTGCAAATAAACCAGGGAAATTGTTAGCATAAAAACTTCAAAAATAGTGACATTAATATTACCAGAAGGAAATATTGTAATAACAGATAATGCAAATATGCAAAAAAAGGTTTCACCAGTATACTACTTTATAGAATGATCAAGATATTTGCTCAAAAAAAGTAAATGAATATTTATATAATCAGAATTTACCAAAAATTACTGAGAATAACAGAATAACAGAGTTGGAAGAGACCTTGGAGGTAAGAAACCCTATACTTTCAAACAAATAGTTGTCCAATCTGAGATAAATTTTGAATGGATCTATAACAGTAAGTAAAGCTATTAAACAGATTAACACAAGAAAGTGACCTAGTCCAGATGGGCTGCCAGCTTATTACTATAAATATTTTGAGGATGGTTTTTTTTACAATCTTTACAACAAACAAAGAATATTATTCTACAGAATGGAAAGATTCTTGATAGCTCGAAAAAGAAGCATAAATAGCATTAATATCTAAATAGGCACAAAATTAGCCTTCAACAAGAAATTATTGATCAATATCTTTATTGAATAATAGCTATAAATTGTTTATTGTGATTTTGGCTGAAAGTTTACAGATACCTTTACAGGACTCTATTCAAAAAGATAAATGCAAGATTTTATCTAAAAGACAATTCCAAGAAAATATTCAATTCACTTGATCTTAGCCAAAAAATTGAGAAATGATAAAAAAACATTAGAAATGTTTTGGATATTTTGGAGTACTTGGGAGTAAAAAAATGAAAAACAACTTGCACTGATATTCTTAAATTTAGAGAAGATGTTTAATAATTTGAATTGGATTTTCTTGTTTAGAATTCTGGAACTTATGAGCCATGGATATAATATTAAATAAGTAAGATCAATTTATACTTCACAAAAAAGCACAAATAATTGTTAATAGAGAACTAACAAAAACTTATAAGACTAAAAAGTGACAAGACAAGATGTCACCGCTTTTGTCATTTTAATTCTTGAAGTACTGAATAGCGACATACGAAAAGATGAGACAATTATAGGAGTTAAGGTTAAGAAAGTAACTTATAAGTTAAGGGCATCTGCAGTTGATTTGGAAGTTCCACTAGAGGGAGTAAAAACATTAATGGGAAAATTAAAGGACTTTGGTATGTTAGCAGATTTTAAGATCAATAGTCAGAAGACAAAGTTGTCAATGAAAATATGAAATGAAAAGCAAATAAAACTAATGAAGAAAACTTAATATTAAGAATAAAGTAAAATATTGGGTATTACTAACAAATATGAAATATAAGTTATTTCAAAATAAAAACTGGAAGATTGTGAGTTCTAGTCCCACCTTAGGCACAAAAACTGCCTGGGTGACTTTGAGCCAATCACTCTCTCTTAGCCCAACTCACCTCATAAGGTAGTTGTTTTGGGGAAAATAGGAGAAGGAAGGAGTATTGTGTATGTTCACTGCCTTGAGTTACTTAATAAAAGTAATAAAGCAGGAAATAAAAAATAAAATAAAATGAATGGAATTACAAAGGACATGTTAAGATGGGGAAAATTAAAATGGTCACTGTGATGAAAATGAATGTTTTGCCGAGAATATTTTTGTTTCAGACAATATCCTTTTTGACAACTGATGTACCACTGAAACAGTGGCAAAAAAAATTACCTATGTGGCAAAGGGAAAAAAATACTAATTAAATATAAAATGTTACACGATGCAAAGGAAAAAAGAGAACTGGATTTGGAAGATTTGAAGTTGTATTTCACAGCTTTTTTGCTCTGGATAAAATAATGGATGTTGCTGAGAAATAAGAGACTAAGAATTAAAAAGTCATAAACTGAAGTTTGGATAACTTGGATACTTACGGTACAATCAAGTTAAAATTAATGTATATTTTAAAAGACTTTTTATTAGACATTCCATATTTAGAATATGGAATAGATATAACCCCAGGTTGTGCTTGAAAACTCCTTTGTGGATCTCAGCTCAAGAAGCATGTCATAAAAGAGAAACAACAGGCAAAGACAAATGTATGAGAAATTATTAGAAAACCATCAAGAAGAATTTAAAATTATATCAAGAGGACTCTGCTTGTTATTTTTTATCTTTCTAGTTTTTTTCTTGCTTTCAGCTTTATCTGTTTTTTTTCTTTTTCTTTCTTACGTTATATTAGTTTCTATCAGTTTTTCCTTCTTTTTTAAAAGTTTAAGAAGATGGATGGATGGATGGATGGATGGATGGATGTAGATAGATAGATAGATAGATAGATAGATAGATAGATAGATAGATAGATAGATAGATAGATAGATAGATAGATAGATAGATATATTTTTTAAAAAAGAAAATAATTTTATAATCTTTTCCAGCCTAGTAAGCATCAACAACTATTTTTGAAGGTCCTCAGTAATCTTCTTTGACACCTTGGGCCATGATACTTCCACATGCCAGTATTGTGAAGATCAGCCTTGGAAAGTGAGTATCAGAATTCTGTTCTTTAAATAAGGCAGGATTCCCATACTCACACCTGATGTTCATGCTGTTTCTAATTTCCCCTTTAAATGAATTAATCATCCTACTGGTTCGCTTATTTTTGTCATTCATATCTATGTGGCTTTGGATAATTTTCTTCAATAATCAATGAAGAAGCTATTTGTTTTTGACTCGTTGCTTCACTGGGTAATATTTATCTAGTTTATAGTTTGTGTGGAGAACAGATCATGTTTTACGTTATACCTATGCAAAATATTAAAAAATCAAAAAAGGTTCACAAACTTTTAAGCACCACTATACTTCTGTTGGAAGGACTACTTCTTTTAGAAATGCCTCCACTCTTGGAACACTATGTTTGCCACAAGTAACTTTTTATTAAAAGTATTTTAATTCTGGTCAATTGAAAAAGACAATCTGGAATGGAATACACACTGCAAGAAATTCCCCGGGGCATTTTTCTGCTTGGAGAACTTAATGCAACATCTGAAGCATATGTATGCCTTGTGAAGGTGCTGGAAGGGTCTGGCTATTTGAGCAGTGGTTGGGAAGGGAAAGGGACTTTCAATTCTTGTTGCTTGTTCTTAAGTAGACCACTTTGAACCTACATATTTTAAGAGTTGAGACAGCAGCCTTATGTACTCAACAAAGTTAGGGATATATTTTCTATGAAAATTAGCAAAGGGCAGAAAGTGCTGCATATTTTAGATGCTTGCCATGAAAATATAAATTGTATGTTTTCAGGATTCATTTATATTCCTTGTATTGAGATTCTACAAAATGATCCAAATAGTTCAGTTGGACAAGATTAAACATATACTTTTCCAAATCAGCAAAAAACTTTTTTATAGAGTTGCTCTGACACATCTTACGCAAATATGGGTTTTCTGACAAAAATCATTATCTTAGTATACGATGTTGCCATCACACTGTTGTCAGCTCTCAGTGACCACTTACGTTTTTCTCTACACCAATCCAATCTAGTGCTTCAAGTCTTCCAACAGTGTACCCAACACAGTGTCCATCCACTTTGCTGGTGGTCTTCTCTTTTTCCTTCCACTAGTGTTAAAGCCTTCCCCAGGGAGCTAGATCGTCACATAATGTATCCAAGTGGATAATTTGAAACTGTTCATTTGTGCCTCGAGTGAGAAGTTTAGGTTGGTTCAATGATCAATGTATTTTTTTTTTTTTAGCTGTCCACAGTATTCTCAGGAGCCTTCTCCAACATCATTTTCAGAAAGCTTCAATACTTTTCCAATCCTGCTTCCTCAAAGTCCAAGTTTCACTTTCATAGAGTGTCACATGGCTTGCACAATTCTGATTTTGGGTAACTTTTCCAAAGTATTCAAGGCTGCTCTACCAAATGCTCATCTGCAGGGTATTTGATATCGTCATTGTCAATTCTAAGGCTAGTTTTTCTAATTGTTGCTATTAGTTTGGACTTAAATTTAATTTTGGTCGCATTTTTCATTGTGCTCCTTCATTTTTACTACAGAGCTTGCAGATTGTTTGTATTTTTGGCTACCAGAGTAGTGTCAACAGCATAATGCACGCTACTGATATTTCTTCCTCCAATTTTAAAACCACACTCATCTTCTTCCAATCTAACTTCCTTTAATATATATGCAACTATAGGTTAAATAAATAAGGACACAGAACACCGCCTTCTCTCATTCATTTCCTAACCTGGCGCCAGTCTGTTTTGTTATGCTCTGACAGTAGTGTAATTTTTTGATATAAATTTCTCATCAGGACAAGGAGATGTTCTGGGTATTGAAGCAATGTAGAATAAACTAATTTATTTGCAAACACTGAACTAATATAATTGAAGGAATTTACTGTAGTTGCATAGCACTGGTTCCACTCCTCCAAGTTTGTTATACTCATTTATTTTCTCCTCTAGCATCAGGTCCTCTATTTCTCCCATCTTATTTATATTTATATTGTCCCACTCCAAATATCTCTTGTTATGTACTTTATTCTATCATCCCTATGGCTTTTTTGACTGCCAATTTACTCTTCAGGTGTATGTTTTGATTAAACTATCCTACTTTGAACATTCAGAATAATTTTGAACTGGATGCTTGCCTCACAGAATCAGTTTAAAACCTGTTTTGCTGTCTTTCAGTATTACTTCAGACATTTACTTCCATCCTCATCCATTCTAAATGAATATATAAAATAATAAAATAAAACGGAATAGCCCTATTACCTATGCATGTGGTTTCACAGAAAGGTCTTCAATCATTTTAATACTCTCATAAAACCATTTTTAAACTGAAGTATAATGTAACTGCTTTTCCATTCTGCATCTACCTAGTCAAAAAAAGCTATTTGAATGCAGCATATGAAGAATCTTCTTCGCTTGTTCAAAATAACCTATATTTACCTTGTTCAAAATACATAGGTAAATCTCAACTTACTGCTACAATTGGGATTGGACCTTCCATCGCTCAACAATGTGGCATTAAATGAGTCAGGCCAATTTTACAACCTTTTTGCTGTGACAGTTAAACAAATCTGGATATCAGAACCCGCCTGGGAACGTCACAAATGGTGATCATGTAACCCCAGGACATTGCAATCATTGTAAATATATGCCAGTTGCCAAGTGCACAAATTATGATCACATGACCACAGGAACACTGTGATGGTCATAAGTGCAAGGGCTGGTTGTAAGTCATTTTTTCATTGCAGTTGTGACTGTGAACGGTTGTTTAAAAATGGTCATAAATTGAAAACTACCTATAAACTACCTCCTGTGTAGTTCTGGGCTGATTCCTCACCATTCTCAAGATGATTGAAATTCCACGAGGTGAAATCTTGCATGGAGCCCCAGATCGAGGGAGATTGACAATTATTTTGGATTTCTTCCATTTGCGAATAATCGCACCGTTGTCACCTTCTCACCAAGCTGCTTGGCGATAGTCTTGTAAGCCCATTCCAGCCTTTTGTAGGTCTACAATCTTGTCCCTGACATCCTTGGACAGCTCTTTGGTCTTGGCCATGGTGGAGAGTTTGGAATCTGATTGATTGATTGCTTCTGTGGACAGGTGTCTTTTATACAGGTAACAAGCTGAGATTAGGAGCACTCCCTTTAAGAGAGTGCTCCTAATCTCAGCTTGTTACCTGTATAAAAGAGCCAGAAATCTTGCTGATTGATAGGGGATCAAATACTTATTTCACTCATTAAAATGCAAATCAATTTATAACTTTTTTGAAATGCGTTTTTCTGGATTTTGTTGTTGTTATTCTGTCTCTCACTGTTAAAATAAACCTACCATTGAAATTATAAACTGATCATTTCTTTGTCAGTGGGCAAACGTACAAAATCAGCAGAGGATCAAATAAGTTTTTCCCTCATTGTATATGAAATCACATAGGAAAATTATAACTATGGTTTCCAACCATTTAATTTTGCAGTTACATAAAAAGTTACACTCAATGGGCAATTCACTGCTTCTCCTTTCCACTGCAATCTCCTGGGTTTCCTGAACAATCTGTCCACAGAGGATTTTCAGAACAAATCCAAGATGGTGGATGCTGAATTGCATAGATTTGGAGAAAATTGACAGAAGCGGCTTATACGAATGAAGAAAATGTTATATATAATAAGGCACTTTAGAGAGATACTTTATTACAAGTAGAGCTCTAACATAACACTTTATGTATCATCTATCAAATTGTTTAATTTTTCCATTGACATCAATTGAGATATCTCTTTCTTCAACCCTGGCAGAATTCAAAACATTTTTTTTTAATGTGACAGCTAGCTAGCTAACTAACTAGCTAGCCAAATTACTTTCTTGTTCCAACTAGTTTCCCGGGCTATTTATCCCGGTTATGATTTGAAAGGGAATACTCTACAGAGATTTTACCTAAAGAATTTTCATCCTCCTGTAAATCTTGTGGTAACTAGAGTCTACTGACATTTCCTTCAGATTGATGACTAGGAGCAATTTTGCCTTCAATGTCACAAGAACAGGAAGATTCGAGTCAGCATAACTATATGCAAGAGGAGCCTATACATTTCTGTTCCGAGTTTTTTAGCTACACCAAACCCAACTACAATAAATAATTAATCTTACTATAGATGTATATGGGTAGCTCTCACTGCTATTACTAGAAATATTTTTAAAATAGTCTCCAAATGTGAAGGAGAAATAATTCTGTCTGTTCTTTTCATTTCTTGTCTTCTTTCATTTCCCTGCCTCCTCATTCAATCACTCCACTCTTCCTCTTATACAGACACCTGAATAAGGGGAAAATCTGACTAAATCCTGAACTACTGATTATTGGCTGTTCTGGAGGTTTTGGTCCCTTAAATCAAAATGTAGTGCTCTAAGACATCAAAGCCTCAAGCAATAGAATCCCTAGGCAACATCACAGAACAAGAGAAAATAATTGAAGCTTTCACAATCTTAGTTCAGTATGGTCCATAGGCAAACAAAAGGCCACCATGCAGTGATATCAAGCTGAAATCCATACTCAGTATACCAACAGCCCAGAGGCCAAAGCAATGGAAACCTAGTCACATAAAGAGGTCTTTTAAGGTTCAGGTCAAATATAAGGCAAGTGCATGTAGCTTGTTCTGATGTCAAAACACTATAAGCTGTCAAAACAGTATAAGCACTTGCAGCAGTGATGGCGAACCTTTTAGAGACCGAGTGCCCAAACTGCAACCCAAAACCCACTTATTTATTGCCGGGTGCCGGGTGGGTGTGGCTGACTGTGTGGGCATGGCCACAGTGGCCGTGGCCATCTCTATGATGCTCGTGGGGAGGGACGCCTGTGGGGGTCGGGCAGGGTTGGGGGAGATCCAGGGGGACTCTGGCGGCTGGGGTGGGGGCCGGAGGCTTGTCCTGCAGGGTGAGTTGAGGCGAGGCACGGCGGGGGTGCCGATTGCCGCAGGGCAAGGCAAGGCAGGGGCTGGGGCAGCTGCTGCCTGACACTATCGGCCCCTGCACAGAGGACAGCGAGCGCATAGGGGTAGATGGTGTCCATCAGCAGCCACAGCCTGCCGGCTGTCCTGCATCATGGCGAACTGGCCACAGAGCCCCATCGGCATGGGCGGAGACGGCTGGAATGAAGCCTTTGCCCGGCCTGGGCCCCATCCGCTCGACGGCTCTGATGGGGCAGCAGCTGATGCTGCTCCAACTGGCCAACCACGCAGGGAAGCAGGAGGAGGTGGAGGGGCAGCCGGGGGTCTGGAGCCGTCTTGGCTGCTCACTGGCAGCCCGATGAGGAAGCGGATCTCGTGCACCGGCTGCTCCTCCACCTCCTCCCCTGCGTGGTTGGCTGGTCGGAGCAGCAGCAGCTGCCTCCCCCGTCAGAGCCGTCGAGTGGATGAGGCCCAGGCCAGGCAAAGGCTTTCTTCCGGCCGTCCCGTGGCCGTCTCCGCCCGCACCGATGAGGCTCTGTGGCCAGTTCGCCATGATGCAGGACAGCCAGTAGGCTGTGACTGCTGACGGACACCGCCGGGGCCGATGATGTCAGGCAGCAGATCCGAAAGCAAAGCTGTGCCGCCCATCCTTGCACTGGTGGGGGCGGATGTGGCATGCACCCATCCTTTGCCGCTGCCGCCCCACGTGCGCCTCCGGGATGTGTGTGCGGGACAATGTGGAGTGGCAGCGGGGAGGGGTGGGCGTGCGCCACAGCTCACCTTCCCCCACCACTGCCCCCACCAGCACGAGTATGGGCGGCACAGCTTCACTTCCAGATCTGCTGCCGGCTGGGCCTGGCAATGCAGGGCACCGCTGCTGCCTCCTGCCCAGCCCCGCACATTGCCCAGGTGCCGCTATCCCACGAGGCTGGGCAGCCGGTGTGCAAGATCCGCTGCCTCGTCGGGCTGCTGAGGTGGGGCTGGCTGCGGCCAGCAAGCAGCCGAGACAGCTCCAGATAGCCGGCCACCCCTCCTCCGCCTCCTGCTTCCCTGTGTGGTTGGCCAGTCAAGGGGCTCGGAGCAGCAGGAGGAGCAGTAGTCGCCACCCCTGTCAGAGCCACTGTGTAGACAGGGCCCACACCTGGTGAGAGCTCCTTTTCAACCGTCCCGGGGCTGTCTCCACCCATGCCGATGGGGCTGCACTGCGTAAGGGAGATGGCGGCTGATTCCCCCCTGGCCGCCGCCAGCCCGGTGCCCCTTCTATGCAATCCTATGTGACCGCAGTGTGGATGAGAGGCTTGTCCAGTGGGAGGGCAGCTTAGCCAGACCCCCTCACCTTTCCCCAGCCAGGACCTGATGACCCTCCACCCTCCTGCACCCACCCCAGTCCGAGACTCCTGTAGCCCCCCATATTCTTTTGCCCCCCCCAGCTGGGACCTCCAGCAATTCTGCAACCGGGAGCTCCTGCCCCCATCCCAGCCGACCCCCTCCCGAGCAGCCCAGTCCAACCAAGACGGAGGGAAGGCGAGGCAGAGAACCAGTTGTTAAATGATTTGAAACACGCCACTGGTTGCTTCCAAAGGCCGCTCACTCACTCTCTTGTCAAAACCTGTTCCTTTTATAGGTTTCCCTCACCCTGCCCAGCTCTCGCAGCTGTTCCTGGACTCCGCATGCATGGAGAGGGGGAGGGGAGCAGCCCGGCCCTGCGTCCCTCTGTCTGTGGCAATGGTGCGCGTGCCGACAGAGATGGCTCTGCGTGCTGCCTGTGGCACGTGTGCCATAGGTTCGCCACCATGGACTTACAGTATATATTCCTACCTGCAGGTTTTCTCTTGGCTCAATTAGAAGCCATTATGGCCCTGAAAACTTAAGAAAGTTTTTGTGAGTAAAAAGTACTGCCATTTGGAAGCAATATTCTTATGGATAATTTATCTGTAGATGAAAACTCTATTTACAAGCTTTCTGTCTGGGAATCCTCATGGGACTTCATGAATTGTCCCCCTGTACATCAGAATCCAGTTTTCAAGGAAAGACACTCTAATTCCTCTTTACTTGAGAAGGGGCGTTGTCTTACCTGAACGCCTTTTCTCAGCAGGACGATGGAGAATCCACCAATGGGTTAGGACTATCTTCCTGCCCAATAAAAGACTAAGTTTGCCAGAGTTAACACGCCTCCTGCTGGGCTGATATCCCAGACACGACGAAGGCGAAGCTGCTGACAATGGACTGATGTGTTGGCTCACTGTGCCCCTAACACAGGACCTGACGGTCCTAAGGGGATGGGCGTGGATTCTCCATCGTCCTGCTGAGAAAAGGCGTTCAGGTAAGACAACGCCCCTTCTCCAGCAGGACGATGGAGAATCCACCAATGGGACATACCAAAGCCGAGCTGTCCCTATGGGAGGGAATCAGTCAGGGCCTGTGTCCCACTTGAAGATGCCACTGGCTGTAGCACCCTCCGGCCAAATGATGCCTCCGCGGAGGCGAATTTGTCCAGCCTGTAATGCCTCACAAAGGGGGAAGGCGAGGACCAAGTCGCCGCCCTGCAAATATCCCCGATGGGTGCCTGCGTAGCCCACGCTGCTGAAGTAGCGGCACTGCGGGTAGAGTGAGCAGTGATACGGCCTGGCAGTGGCAGGGACCGTGCCTGGTAGGCTCTTGCGATGCAGGACCTGATCCACCTGCCAACCGTGGATGAGGAGACTTTCTTCCCCATCGAAGAAGGCTGGAAGGAGATAAAAAGCGCTTCCGATTTGCGGAAGGCAGAAGTCCTTTTAATATAGTGGCGTAACGCCCTACGAACGTCCAAGGTGTGCCACTGGCGTTCTAAATTGTGAGCAGGCTGGGGACAAAAGTCCGGTAGGACCACCTCTTGTGCCCTATGGAACAACGAGTTCACCTTTGGTACAAAGGCCGGGTCCAGTCGGAGGACTACCCTATCGCTGTGGAAGACGCATAGGTCCTCCCTGACTGAGAGAGCAGCGAGCTCCGAGATGCGTCTGGCGGATGTGATCGCCACAAGAAAGGCCACCTTCATGGACAAGAACTGTAGTGAACAGGTCTTGACCGACTCGAACGGCGGCAAGGTAAGGGCCTGTAGCACCCGTGGGAGATCCCAAGAGGGATAACGGTGAACCACGGGAGGTCTGGTGTTGGTAGCACCCCTGAGGAAGGACCGTACCAGTGGATGCTGGGCCAAAGGAATGGAATCCTGGCACATGAGTACTGTGGAGAGAGCCGCCAGTTGCCTACGGATGGTATTGGGCGACAAGCCCTTGTTAAATCCCTCCAGCAAGTACTCAAGGATGTGTGAGATAGTGACAGCCGAGATGTCCAGGTGATTCCCGGAACACCAGGCACAAAAACTCCACCACGAGGAATCATAGATCCTATTGGTGGAAGGACGCCTGGAGGCCTGAATCATGGAGATCACCCCTTCTGAAAAAGAGTCCCGTGTTAAGAGCCGCCTCTCAAGTGCCAGACGGCTAGTTGCAGGCCCTGAGGTTCTGGGTGTTGTAGAACCCCCTGACTGAGAGCGACCTGATCCGGGGGAATCCTCCACCGAGGGGAGACGGAAAGGTCCACTAGGTCGGCAAACCACGGCCGTCTCGGCCAATGTGGGGCAACCACTATGATCTCCGCCCGTTCCTGCAGAATTTTCCGGATGAGAGCCGGAAGCAGAGGAAGAGGGGGAAAGGCATAGAGGAGACCTGTGGGCCAGGGGCTGCGGAGCGCGTCCGTCCGCTCGGCCCCCCGGGACGGGAACCTGGAGAAGAATCTCGGGAGTTGGGCATTTGCCGGCGAGGCGAATAGATCCACCACCGGAGGCCCGAACCTCACCGAGATCTCCCTGAATAAATAGGGATGCAGGCGCCACTCGGAGTGGTCCACTGTCGACCGGCTCAACGAGTCCGCCTGAAGGTTGGCCTGCCCTGAAATGTGCTCCGCCTTTAAGGAGGAGAGATTGGTTTCCGCCCAGGAACCTAGTGACCGTGCTTCGGACATCAAAGTCCTGGAGCGAGTGCCGCCCTGCCGGTTTACGTGGGCCTTTGCAGCCACGTTGTCTGTGAGCACTAGGACGTGTCGACCCACCACCTCGTCGCTGAAGTGAAGCAGTGCCAGATGAATGGCCCTGAGCTCCAGCCAATTTATGTTGTGACTGAGGTCCATGGGTGACCATCGTCCCTGTGCCAAGTGACAACCCAGGTGCGCACCCCATCCGAACAGACTTGCATCCGTCGTTAGGGTGAGTCTGTTTGGTTCTTTGAATAGGGAGCCCCTGTCTACCGCAGGGGAGAGCCACCACCGAAGGGAATCCAGAACTCGGGGTGTGACCCCGACCCTCTGGTTGGATGCACTGGTGCCCTGCCTCTGGTATGGGAGTAGGAACCATTGTAAGGTTCTGAAGTGCAGTCTGGCCCATGGCACTATTCCCATGCAAGAGACCATCTTGCCCAATAGTCGGGAGAGTGAGACCAGAGTGATCCTCCGCTCCCTCCGTATCTGTCTGATCAGGGAGCGAATGCTGTTCCGGCGTTCCGGGGATAGATAGACCCTTAAAAGGTCTGTATCTATGATCGCTCCTAGGTGTAGGATGCGATTGGAGGGCTCTAGCAGGCTCTTTCGGAAATTGATCGAAAAGCCGTGAGTCTGAAGGAGCCGGACAGCTAATTCCAGGTCCGACCGGGCCTGCTGTAGGGAGGAGGACAGAATAAGGATGTCGTCCAGGTAGCATTGGACCCGGACAGGAATCAATCTTAGGTGGGCTACCAGTGCAGCCAGGACCTTGGTAAATACCCTGGGAGCGGACGAGAGACCGAATGGCAGGGCCCTGTACTGAAAGTGGTGGGACCCATAACAGAACCGGAGGAACCTCCGATGGTCGGGAGATATGGGAATATGAAGGTATGCTTCCGTAAGGTCGATGGAGGCAAGGAAGTCGTGCCTCCTTATGCTGGCCAGGATGGACTGCAACGTCTGCATCTTGAATCTCTTGTAGACAAGATGAGAGTTCAATCCCTGCAGATCGAGGATTGCTCTCCACCCTCCCGAGGCCTTTGGGACCACAAAGAGAATGGAGTAAAACCCTCGATGGGTTTGGCCAGCGGGCACCGGCTCGATGGCCTTGAGCTGCAACAGATGATGAATGGCCTCGGACATGAGACCTATCTTTGTCGGGCTTCTTGGGGCGGAGCAGGCAATGAATCGATCCCGTGGCTGCGACAGAAATTCCAAGGTGAGGCCGTGCCTGATGGTGTTGAGCACCCAGGTGTCTGTGACGGTGGCCTCCCATTCGTGTAAAAACATAGTGAGTCTGCCGCCAATGGGGAGGTCCGTCCTTGAGTCATTTGTGACCTCTGAAAGGACGGCCTCCCCTGCCCCGAAAGGGCCTCTTGCCGTGATATTGCGGCCTGGTTCTGGGAGCCGGGCGGTCAGGCTGACGGCCGGGCCTGGGGAAGGAGGGACGAGGCGGAGGGCCCCACACCGATCCTGGTCCCTGGCGGAAGGGCGGTCCCCGTTGGTACGGAGTAGCTCGCCTATCCGGCCTCCTAGTAAGGTGGGCCAACACCTTACGCTTATCCCTATTTTCAATAAGGTAAGGGTCTAGCGCCTCCCCAAAGAGGTGTCCATCCCTGCAGGGAGCGGAAGCCAGGTGCCACTTGGACTTCAAGTCCGCTCGCCACTGTTTCAGCCATAGGAGCCTGCGGGCTGCAGTATTAGCGGCCATGGAGCGCGCTGAGAATCTGGCGGCATGGAGGGAAGTATCCGCCATGTATTCTGCCGATGCCACCAACTTACCCAGATTCTGATGGGCACGAACCTGATCCGGGGGAAGCAACGCTTGGAGTTCCCTGAGCCAGAGAATTGACGTTCTGGCAAAGAAGGAAGTAGAGGTGGACGCACGCACGGCCCATGCCGATGCCAGGTGAGACCTACGGAGAGAGAGCTCGGACTTCCTGTCCTCTGCCCTCAAGACCTCAGACGTGTCACCTGACACGGTGGAGGAAGAAAAAAGAGAGGTTAGTGGTTCGTCCACCCTGGGAACCTCCAGGAGATTTGACAAGGCCGGGGAGACGGCCATGAGTCTCTTATCCGTTCCCCCTGGCGTTGGTAGAGTGCCCGGATTTCCCCATTGTTTCCTGATAGTTTCCAGGAAAAAGGGAGGACAAGGGATATAGCGCTCCGTCACCGTAGGTTCGGAGAAGAGTGGCTTGGGGTCCTGACTGGTTGAGGCAGTCGGCTGCTTTTCCTGCTCTGGTTCAATGTTGGCCGACGTGGTGGCCTTTAGCAGGAGAGACCTGAATAGGCCCGGGTCAAATAGGCCTATGAAAGGCGACGGGTCTGGGCCCGACTCCTCATCCTCTGACAGCTGGAAGTCAGTTGACCCATAACCCTCAGGATCAGAGTCCCGCGTTCGGGAGGAATGGTCCGAATAAACGGACTCTGGGTAATCCGGCCTCTCTGCCCGTGCCTGAGCTGGTACCACGGGCCTGACATATTCCGGCCTGTTCTCATAGAATGAGGAGGCCCTGCCCTGAGCATACGCCCGGGCAATTAGTGCTTCAAGTTGTTCAGGCCCGACCCCTTGGTGTTCAGGGGGACGAAGTCCAGCCGCTGTGGGCGTGAACGTGGCTTCGGGCGGGGGGCGGAAGCTAGCCGGTGAAGCCCCCATTGGGGGGTTCAATCCCGGGTCAGGGGACAGAGTAGTACTCTGTGGCATGGGGCCCTGATGGAAAAGGGCCCGTGCGTCAGAGGGACCTGGCAGGGCCGGTTGGGGGTTGAAGAGTGAGCTCTCCTGAGGGGCAAGGGGAACCAGGGGTTGGTCTCCCGCAGACATGCGCTGTGCCCTGGAGAACTGCTTCTCTAGAGCCGTGTTTCGCCTCTGGGCAGCCTTTTCTGCGGCCCTTGAGGCCTTTTCGCCAGCTATGGCCTTGGACCTGGCCTTGGCCTTTATCCTGCCTGCTGCCTCTAGTTTAGAGGACTTGCGCTTCCCTGAGACGGGAGTGCCGGAAGCGCCCTGCGCAGATTGATTAGCTGCGTCGTCAGCCATTGCAAGGAAGGCCTGAAGCCTGTTGCAACTCAGGAGCCGGAGTGGATTGCCCTAGGCAGAGCTCTGAGAGGCTGGAAAATGCCCAGTGATGCACTGAGACGTATTATATAGGCGTCTTGTGGCGACGAGACCCGATGGGTGAGTCGCAATCGGCAAGTGCCGGCACACACGTTGACCGATCAGTGGCGGCAATCACCTTGGTGATATGTGCCTGCGCACTCCTCTCCTTGTTGGTGGCGGCAATCACCTGAGTGATATGTGCCTGCACACAAAGCCTAGGTGGTGGCGGCGGGGCCCGAAGGCGTGCCAGCTCACGCTAAAGGTGAAATCCTTGCCAAGTTTTGCCCTGGGGTTGGTTGTGCCAGATCAGAATCTGAGCAGGGTGTCAATGGCAGTTTTGAAGCTGCAAAATGGCGGCTGTAATCAGTCCGCAAAATGGCTGCCGCTGCAATGGCGAGGCGACTTGTTAGGCCTGGGGCCTAGACCTGAGTCAATCTCCTGCAAGGATGGAGAAGGGGGGGCCGGCGCCTACACCAATGGCCTCAGTAGCAGTAAGCAGTCTGTAGGCTTTGTGCCGTGGCTGCTGCCTGTTGGGGCCGTCCCTGTCAGGCCTACTAGGCCTTTGGCTTCCAAAATGGCGTCCGCGATTTGCGCGCCAAAATCTGAGGCCTCAAATCACCCACTGTAGAAAGAGGCCCTCAGACTAAATTCTTGGCTGCCCAGTATCTGGGAGCGAGCGGCTTCAAATGCGTGTTGCGCCCCGAAAGGGAGCAACCGATCCTTGCTGGAGGCTGCAGGGCCGTGGAGAGGAACGGCCGGGCCGTCTACCCGAAGGCTGGCCTTCCGCGATGCCGCAAGAGCGGCAAGCTCCGACTCTCCGCAATTCAAAAAGCAAGCCTCCAGCCGCGCTAAAGCTCCGCGGCTCCCGCTTTCGCTCAGCGAGCCCGGAGGCCGACAGTAATCTGCGCGCGGGCCGCCCCGGCCCGACGATCAGCTGATCGTCCTCCGAAATTGCCGATGCCGAGGGCGGACGCGAGAGCTTAGGTCCGGAGGCCGACAGTCAGCTGTGGGGCGGCTTAGCTCCGGACCGACAATCAGCTGTCTGTCGTCAAGATCCCTCTAAGGGCTGGCTCCGCGAATCGGCCCGATCCGGCCGATCGCCGAATCAACGTTGCTGAGCGACCCGGAGGCCGACGCTCAGCTGTTTGCAGCCGGGAAGTTTAAATTTAGATAGGGGTCCGAATTGCTTTCCAGTCCAGATGAGGGAGAATCCACCAATAATATAAGAAATACGACCTGTCCAGAGCCAACACAACGTCCTAGCTGGGCTGAAGACTAAGTCGTGTCTGGGATATCAGCCCAGCAGGAGGCGTGTTAACTCTGGCAAACTTAGTCTTTTATTGGGCAGGAAGATAGTCCTAACCCATTGGTGGATTCTCCATCGTCCTGCTGGAGAATCCTGAGTTCAGGGGCTGAACAACTCATCTCTGTCTTCTGAGACATGTCTCCAAATGACTATCTGGCATTTATGGCACATTTCCATGTATCTGAATTTTAAACAGCATAAATCAATATTAGAAGAACATATGTATATATTCATTAAATTATTTCTTTTCAGGGTAATTAAGAGTATTGCAAACTGCAGAAAAGATGGAAGAAATAGCAAGCTGAAAAAACTGAAGTTATAAGAGAGAAAAAATGGAAATACATCTGAATTTGGTTTATACAACACTGTCCACTTTGTCTCACATATACTAGGCACTTTCTTAATCCATACACACTACATAACTTTATGTTTATCCTGACAATCCAAACTCAAAATTTATAGATCACATGCTAGGCAGAAGAATATTCTTTTTCGTGTCTACTCATTCTAGTTTTTCTCATACGTAAACCATGCAAACTTTTAATTTTCTCTGTTAAAACTAAATGCTTTGTTTCTTAATTTTGAGATCCATAACTCGCATTCCATTATATGCACACAAAAATACATGTACATTTATATCCCCAAACAACTCTAATTTTGCCACTAAAATTCCTTATCCATTTATATATAAATACATTAAACAATTAGGGGATATCACACATCCTTGATCTAATTACCACTCAATACTGAATCATTCATTACATACATGTGCCTCTTATATTCAAATATCATATTCAAATTATATTCACATTCAGCAATCAACCTTCAGCTCCATATTCACAATTTTTTCCATAATTCAAGTTCATTTTCTTTATCATAGGTTTTCTGTAAATCAACGAACATACAATAAATTTACCTTATTGCATTTATAGAGTTTTCAATTAAAAACTGGCTCACACATCCTCTGCACAGCATAAAGTTGCACTAAAATTGTAGACTTTGGTCATTTTTATGTTTTGTATCCTTTCAGTCAGAATGATTCCAAAATCTTTCCGGGGATATTTAACAAACTAATCCCCTAGTAGTTTTTGCACTCCCTCTTGCTAACTTTCTCTTATCTCTCAATCTTTATGTACAGTGGGGCAAAAAAGTATTTAGTCAGCCACCAATTGTGCAAGTTCTCCCACTTAAAAAGATGAGAGAGGCCTGTAATTGTCATCATAGGTAGACCTCAACTATGAAAGACAAAATGAGAAAACAAATCCAGACAATCACATTGTCTGATTTGGAAAGAATTTATTTGCAAATTATGGTGGAAAATAAGTATTTGGTCAATATCAAACGTTCATCTCAATACTTTGTTATATATCCTTTGTTGGCAATGACAGAGGTCAAACGTTTTCTGTAAGTCTTCACAAGGTTGGCACACACTGTTGCTGGTATGTTGGCCCATTCCTCCATGCACATCTCCTCTAGCGCAGTGATGTTTTGGGGCTGTGGCTGGGCAACACGGACTTTCAACTCCCTCCAAAGGTTTTCTATGGGGTTGAGATCTGGAGACTGGCTAGGCCACTCCAGGACCTTGAAATGCTTCTTACGAAGCCACTCCTTTGTTGCCCGGGCAGTGTGTTTGGGATCATTGTCATGCTGAAAGACCCAGCCACGTTTCATCTTCAATGCCCTTGCTGATGGAAGGAGGTTTGCACTCAAAATCTCACGATACATGGCCCCATTCATTCTTTCATGTACACGGATCAGTCGTCCTGGTCCCTTTGCAGAGAAACAGCCCCAAAGCATGATGTTGCCACCCCCATGCTTCACAGTAGGTATGGTGTTCTTTGGATGCAACTCAGCATTCTCTCGCCTCCAAACACGACGAGTTGTGTTTCTACCAAACAGTTCTACTTTGGTTTCATCTGACCATATGACATTCTCACAATCCTCTTCTGGATCATCCAACTGCTCTCTAGCAAACTTCAGACGGGCCCGGACATGTACTGGCTTCAGCAGGGGGACACGTCTGGCACTGCAGGATCTGAGTCCCTGGCGGCGTAGTGTGTTACTGATGGTAGCCTTTGTTACCTTGGTCCCAGCTCTCTGCAGGTCATTCACTAGGTCTCCCCGTGTGGTTCTGGGATTTTTGCTCACCGTTCTTGTGATCATTTTGACCCCACAGGGTGAGATCTTGCGTGGAGCCCCAGATCGAGGGAGATTATCAGTGGTCTTGTATATCTTCCATTTTCTAAGTATTGCTCCCACAGTTGATTTCTTCACACCAAGCTGCTTGCCTATTGCAGATTCAGTCTTCCCAGCCTGGTGCAGGTCTACAATTTTGTTTCTGGTGTCCTTCGACAGCTCTTTGGTCTTCACCATAGTGGAGTTTGGAGTGTGACTGTTTGAGGTTGTGGACAGGTGTCTTTTATACTGATAACAAGTTCAAACAGGTGCTATTAATACAGGTAATGAGTGGAGGACAGAGGAGCCTCTTAAAGAAGAAGTTACAGGTCTGTGAGAGCCAGAAATCTTGCTTGTTTGTAGGTGACCAAATACTTATTTTCCACCATAATTTGCAAATAACTTCTTTCCAAATCAGACAATGTGATTGTCTGGATTTGTTTTCTCATTTTGTCTCTCATAGTTGAGGTCTACCTATGATGACAATTACAGGCCTCTCTCACCTTTTTAAGTGGGAGAACTTGCACAATTGGTGGCTGACTAAATACTTTTTTGCCCCACTGTATATATTCACATGCATGCTATATATACTGATAGTCTTTGTTTTATGCCCAGTCACTTAGCAAACATTCGAAGTTACAATGGACATCTCCAGGTCTACTTACAATCAGGACTGAAATTTCCAACACCCCTCCCAATAGTCCCATAATTGCATTTTGGATGTTCAGCAATTAGACTGTAGCATCCCCATAGTCAGATGACTGCAATTTATTATGATTTTTGCTAGAAACCAGAAACCAGCATTTGTCCAGTTTCTGGCAAAAAGCACCCATGGCAGACCATCTATTCACTAAATAATTGCTGTGTTCCCTTAATAATCATGTGAGTTACTTAAGTTCTGCTACAAAAATGTTGTAAAATTGGGCACAATCATGAGGTGACCCACTTAGTGAAGTACATGACTTATTTTTTTCCCAAGTTCCCTTTTTTATTAGTTTGTAATATAAAATACAAAAGTACAATAGCAAATAATAGGAAAAAGGGGGAGGGAAAAGGGAAGGGAAAAATGTAAAGAAGGGAAAAAGAAAGAAAAGGTGTTATTTCCAACTCCCTTTGGTGCAGTAGAATAATATAATAATGTTAAACCTCAACTTTTTACTTTTACATCATGGTATAAACTAGCCCAGGGATAGGCAACCTTGGCTCTTTTATGACTCGTGGACTTCAACTCCCAGAATTCCTGAGTCAGCATGGCTGGTACAGGAATTCTGGGTATTGAAGTCCACAAGTCCTAAAAGAGCCAAGGTTGCCTACCCCTGAACTAGCCATTTCCATAACAACAAATCTATCTAATCAGTAAAACCCAAAATCAAAGTTTCTTTTTCCCTCCTAAAGCACAAAGCCCAGAAGTAGTATCCAAGTAGAAACAAAAGTAGCTGTGTTTTTTTCTTTAATCACAGCAGTCAATGTAGCCATCTCTCATCAACATTTGCAGCCATTAGTCCACTGTAGGAATCAAAATGTCCTTCCATTTTTGTGCATAAAGTAATCTTGCTGGCATCAACATATATAACATCAAAGTTCCATCCCCCCCCCAAGTCTTTTTCCATTAACACCCCCCCCCCCAAAAAAAGGTTTCTGGTTTTATCCTTATATTTACTTTGAGAATCTTCCGTATTAGGATATCAATCCTACTCCAATATATCTTTGCTTTATCACATGTCCACTATAAATGATAAAAAGTCTAGGGTTCAATTACAGTTGTAAGTCAAGGACTACCTATAGTGAAAATAGGATTATAAGTATAGGATTGTGCTACAATTTGCAAATAAACAAGCTTGCTTTAGCACTAAAATGTTCTTAATCAATTGTCAGGTGCAAGTAATCAGAACCGGAGTTGGGTTCAAAGCATTACAAGTTTATTACATGCTACCGATACACAAGACTCTTGTCTACTGAAGGTCAAACCAAATTGGTTCAACGGAATATGTCAGATAGATGCTGGAAATGTAAACATAACTCAGGAACGTATTATCATATTTGGTGGACATGTGGTAAAGCAAAGGCTTATTGGAAAAAGATACATTTTGTTAGAAAAAATGTTGGGAGAAGGGGCGTTGTCTTACCTGAACGCCTTTTCTCAGCATGAAGATGGAGAATCCACCAATGGGTTTAGACTGCCTTCCTACCCAATTAGACTAAGTCTGTCAAAGTTGCCACGCCTCCTGCTGGGCTTTATGCTTCCCAGACACAACGAAGGCGAAGCTGCTGACGATAGTCCGATGTGTTGGCTCTCTTTGCACCTGACACAGGACCTGACAGTCCTAAAGGGGACGGGTGTGGATTCTCCATCTTCATGCTGAGAAAAGGCGTTCAGGTAAGACAACGCCCCTTCTCCAGCATGAGGATGGAGAATCCACCAATGGGACATACCAAAGCTGTCCTGTCCCTATGGGAGGGAATCAGTCAGGACCTGTGTCCCACTCGATGATGCCACTTGCTGGAGTATTCTCCGGCCAAATGATGCCTCAGCAGAGGCGAATTTGTCCAGCCTGTAATGTCTCACAAACGGGGAAGGCGAGGACCAGGTTGCCGCCCTGCAAATATCCCCAATAGGTGCCTGCGTTGCCCACGCTGCCGATGTAGCGGCGCTGCGAGTAGAGTGAGCGGTGATATGGCCCAGGAGTGACAGGGACTGCGATTGGTATCCTCTGGCAATGCAAGCCCTGATCCACCTACCTATGGTAGATGATGAGACCTTCTGCCCCATGGAAGAAGGCTGGAACGAGACAAAAAGCGCTTCCGATTTGTGAAAGGCTGAAGACCTTTTGAGATAGTGGCGCAAAGCCCTCCGAACGTCCAAGTGGTGCCACTGATGTTCTAAGTTGTGAGAAGGTTGGGGACAGAAATTTGGTAGGACCACCTCCTGTGACCTGTGGAACAAAGAGTTCACCTTGGGTATAAAGGCCGGGTCCAGTCGGAGGACCACTCTATCACTGTGAAAGACGCATAGATCCTCTCTGACTGAGAGAGCAGCCAGTTCCGAGATGCGTCTAGCGGATGTGACGTCGGCGAGAAAGGCCACCTTCATGGATAAGAACTGCAGTGAACAGGTCTTAATGGGCTCAAACGGTGACAAGGTGAGGGCCTGCAAGACCCGTGGGAGATCCCAAGAGGGATAACGATGAACCACGGGTGGTTTGGTGTTAGTCGCGCCCTTGATAAAGGACCTCACCATTGGGTGCTGGGCCAAAGGTGTCGAATTATCACACGTGAGTACTGTGGACAGAGCCGCCACCTGCCTGCGTATGGTACTAGGCGACAAACCCTTGTTGAGCCCCTCCAGTAAATATTCAAGGAGTCTCGGGATCGTGACAGCCGAGGTCAAGGTGGTTCCTTGAACACCAACCACAAAAGTTCCTCCACGAGGAGTCGTAGATTCTATTAGTTGAGGGGCGTCTGGAGGCCTGAATCAGGGAGATTATGCCCGCAGAATACGACTCTCGGGCTAGGAGCCGCTATTCAAATGCCAGACGGCTAATTGGAGGCGCTGGGGTTCTGGGTGCTGTAGAGCTCCCTGGCTGAGAGCGACTTGCTCTGGGGGAATCTTCCACTGTGGGGAGATGGAGAGACCCACGAGGTCGGCAAACCACGGTCGTCTCGGCCAATGTGGAGCAACCACTAACACCTCCGCCCGTTCCTGCAGTATCTTCCGGATTAGGGCCGGGAGCAGGGGAAGAGGGGGAAAGGCATAGAGCAGGCCCTGTGGCCATGGGCTGCGGAGCGCGTCCGTCCGCTCCGCCCCTGGAGACGGAAACCTGGAGAAGAACCTCGGGAGCTGAGCATTCGCCGGGGAGGCAAATAAGTCCAGCACCGGAGGTCCGAACCTCTCCAAGATTTCCCTGAATATTTCGGGATGCAGGCGCCACTCGGAATGGTCCATTGTGGACCGGCTCAGCGAGTCCGCCTGTCGGTTTGCCTCTCCCGAGATGTGCTCTGCCTTTAAGGAGGAGAGATTGGCCTCTGCCCAAGTACTCAGTGACCGGGCCTCGGCCATTAGGGCCCTGGACCGAGTGCCCCCCTGCCGGTTCACATGGGCCTTTGCTGCCACGTTGTCCGTGAGCACTAGGACATGTTGTCCCGCCACTTTGTCGCTGAAGCGTAGCAGTGCCAGATGTATGGCTCTGAGCTCCAGCCAATTTATATTGTGGATGAGGTCCGTATGAGACCATTGGCCCTGTGCTAAATGTGAATTTAGATGTGCTCCCCAGCCAAACAGACTGGCGTCGGTTGTTAAGGTGAGTCTGTCTGGCTCCTTGAATAAGGAACCCCTGGCTACAGCTGGGGACGTCCACCACCGAAAGGAATCCAGGATTCGGGATGTAACCCTGACCCTCTGGTTGGATGCACTGGTGCCCTGCCTCTGGTACGGGAGTAAGAACCATTGGAGGGTTCTGAAATGTAGCCTGGACCATGGCACTATCCCCATGCAAGAGACCATCTTGCCTAGTAGTTGGGAAAGTGAGGCCAGCGTGACTGTACGTTCCCTTCGCACCTGTCTGATCAGGGACCGAATGCTGTCCCGACGTTCCACGGACAGGTAGACCACGCAGAGGTCGGTATCTATAATCGCTCCCAGGTGAAGGATGCGAGCCGAGGGCTCTGTTTGGCTTTTCCGGAAATTGACCGAAAAGCCGTGGGCCTGAAGGGTCCAGATGGTTAAGTTCAGGTCCGACCGGGCCTGCTGTAGGGAGGCGGACAGAATAAGGATGTCGTCCAGGTAACATTGGACCTGGACAGGGATCAGTCTGAGGTGGCCAACCAGTGCTGCCAGAATCTTGGTGAATACTCTCGGGACGGACGATAGTCCGAATGGTAGAGCCCTGTATTGGTAGCGGTGAGACGCGTAACAGAATCTGAGGAACCTCCAATGGTCGGGGAAGATGGAAACGTGGAAGTACGCCTCCGTGAGGTCTATGGATGTGAGGAAATCGTGCATTCTGATGCTGGCCAGAATGGACTGCATCTTGAATCTCTTGTAGACAAGATGAGAGTTTAGTCCCTTCAGATCGAGAATTGCTCTCCATCCTGCCGAAGTCTTTGGGACCACGAAGAGGATGGAATAGAAACCTCGATGTGTTTGGCCAGCCGGCACCGGTTCGATGGCCCCGATTTCCAATAAGTGGTGAATGGCCTCGCTCATGAGATTTATTTTGACCAGATTTCTTGGGGCAGGACAAGAGACAAACCGATCTGTTGGATGGGACAAAAACTCTAGGAAGAGTCCGCACCTGATGGTGTTGAGAACCCAGGTGTCTGTGGTGGTGGCCTCCCATTCTTGTATGAAGGAGGTGAGTTTGCCGCCAATGGGGAGGTCCTTCCTTGAGTCATCTGTTTTTTCTAAAAGGATGGCCTCCCACGCCCCAAAAGGGCCGTTTGTTCTGAAATTGTTGCCGAGGCCTGGGAGCTGGACATTCCGGCTGGCGGCCAGGCCTGGGGAAAAAGGTACGAGATGAGGGGGCCCACACTGCTCTTGGCCCCTGGTGGAAGGACAGTCTCCGCGGGTACGGGGTGGATCGCCTGTCCGGCCTTCTGTTGAGGTGGGCCAACACCTTACGCTTGTCCCTATTTTCCACCAGATAAGGGTCGAGTGCCTCTCCAAAGAGGTGTCCGTCCCTATAGGGGGCGGTTGCCAAGCACCACTTTGACTTTAGGTCCGCTCGCCATTGCTTGAGCCATAGGAGTCTGCGGGCTGCGACATTAGTGGCTATGGATCGTGAGGAAAACCTGGTGGCATGAAGTGATGTGTCCACCATGTATTCTGACGTGGCCACTAACTTACCCAGATTCTGGTGGGCACGAACCTGGTCCGGGGGAATCATGGCCTGGAGCTCCCTGAGCCAGATGATGGATGTCCTGGCAAAGGAGGTGGACGTGGACGCCTTCAACGACCATGCCGATGCTAGGTGAGACCTGCGCAAGGAAAATTCTGATATTTTGTCCTCTGCTCTTAAGGCCTCAGCCATATCACCTGAGACGGTGGAGGAGGAAAGGTGTTAATGACTCGTCCACTTTTGGAACCTCCAGGAGCTCCGACAAGGCCGGGGCGACAGTAAGCAGTTTCCTATCCGTTCCCCCTGGTGTTGGGAGACTTCCCCATTGTTTTCGGATAGTGTCCAGGAAAAATGGGAGGCAAGGGATGTGTCTCTCCGTAATTGTTGGTTCGGAGAAGAGTGGCTTTGGGTCTTGGCTGGTGGAGGGAGCCGGTTGTGGTTCCTGCTCGGGGCAAATATTCGCCGAGGTAGTTGCCTTCAGCAGGAGCGACTTAAACAGGCCCGGGTCAAAGAGCCCAATGAAGGGAGAGGGGTCTGGGGCTGACTCTTCATCCTCTGATAATTGGAATCCCGCTGACCCGTACTCCTCGGAACCCGAGTCTCGTGCTTGGGAGGAGTGATCTGAGTAAACAGATTCCGGATATTCCGGCATTTTCGCCCATAAATGTGGAGGGACCGTGGGCATGACAAATTCAGGCCTGGGATTTTGGTAAAATGAGGAGGCCATGCCCTGGGCATATGCTTGGGCGAGTAACGCCTGGAGCTGTTCGGGTCCCACCCCGAGGCTCAGCAGGACGAAGTCCAGCCGTTGTGGGTGTGAATGTGGCCTCAGGTGCTGATTGAACTCTGGCCACAGAAGCCACTATTTGGGGGCTTGGCCCACGATCAGTGAACAGAGTAGCACCCTGCCCTGTTGGGCATTCCGGGGACCAGGCCCGTTGGGCTGGTGGTCCGGGTGGGACAAGTTGGGGGTTAAAGAGCAAGCTCTCTTGAGGGGCAAGGGAAACATGTGTCTGGTCCCCTGCATTTAGCCGCTGAGCCCTGGAGAACTGCTTTTCTAAAGCCGTATGTCTCCTGCCGGCTTCTTGTTCGGCAGCCTTAGAGCTCCTCTTGCCAGAAATGGCCTTGGCCTTGGCCTTAGCCTTAATCTTTCCTGCGGCCTCCTGCTTGGAGGACTTGCACTTCCCGGAAACAGGAGTGCCGTGGTCGCCTTGCGCAGACTGAGGAACTGCGCTGTCAGCCATTGCACAAGGTAGCCTGTGGCCTTGGAGGCGTATCTCAGGAGCAGGAGCAGAGCACCAGGCAGATGGTGCAAAGAGGCTGGTAACCAGCTGGTAACCACACTTTTACCGATGAGTGGCGGCAATCACTTCAGTGATACGTGCCTGCACACAGAGCCTAAGTGGTGGCGGCGGGGCCAAGAGGCGTGCCAGCTCACGCTAATGGGTGTCTTCCTCACCGGGGCTTGGCTTGTATGCCCCTGAGATTATTTGGTGCCTAACCAGAATCTGGATTTGCAGGGCCAAATGTCAGCTTCTCAAGGCCGCAAAATGGCGGCTTTATCAGGGCCGCAAAATGGCTACCGCTTGGAATGGGCGAGGCGAGGTTCGCTTGGCCTGAGTGGCGTAGAGCGCCTGTTTTGGATTAGAGGCCTCGAGATTTTGTGACTAATAGCCTCTGTAATTGGCCTCCTGGTCGCCCTGATCGACTGCTCAAGATGCTCGGGCCATCCCTGTCAGGCCTGTCAGTTGACAAAATGGCGGCCACGATTTGTGCGCCAAAAACCGGGGCCTCAGTGAAGATATGAGGCCGGCAAGTTGGCCGACTTACGGCTGCCGGGAACGTTGTGATGGAGAGGCTGCAATGTGTCTGCAGAGGGGCCGGCTGTCTCCTACAGTGGCCCTGCCGAAAAAGGGCCCGTAAATGGCCCGAAGGCTGACGCTCAGCTGAGCCGCGGCCGAGAAGGAAAGCGCCGACACTCAGCTGTGCTGCGGCAGCGATCGCAGCGTTTTTGGCGGCGAGAGCGTTTTTTGGCTGCGGAGGACTGTCCTCCAATTCAGCGCCACGCTGAAATCGCAGCGGTTTTAGCTGCTAGAGTGTTTTGGGGCTGCCTAGCGTTTTTTGGGACTGCACAGGTCTAGCCGCTCGGTTTAATGGCCGCGCTGAGAAACGGCCCGTGAGCAGGCCCGAAGGCCGACGCTCAGCTGTTCTGCAGCAGAGGGTAAGGCCCTGACGCTCAGCTGCGCTGTTACCGCGATTTGCGGTCCTTTTAAAAGAGGATTTTCTGGGATGATGTTAATGCTGATAGGAGAATCCACTGAGGGGAATAGAAATTATACAACCTGTCTAGCTGTCAGAGAGCCAACACGATGCGTTCTGTTGGGCTGAAGACTAAGTCATATCTGGGAAGCATCAAGCCCAGCAGGAGGCATGGCAACTTTGACAGACTTAGTCTAATTGGGCAGGAAGGCAGTCTAAACCCATTGGTGGATTCTCCATCCTCATGCTGGAGAATATGTGGAATTTAAACCTGAACTTTTTCTACTAGGTATAATGCCAGAAAAGACTAATAAACAAAGTTTATATTTGGCTTTACACGTCATAACAGCAGCAAGAATAGCCTTCGCGCAATATTGGAAAAATGAAGCAGTACCACCAGAGGAAGAAATAATTAAAAAAATATTGGAATGCGCAGAGATGGACAGATTAACTATGAGATTGAAAGATAAAGAAGAAACAGAATACTACCAAATCTGGGAGTCATTCTACAAATGGCTAGAGGAAAGAACCAAGGATTAGGAATTGATTATGTATTAGCACTTTTGAATCCAGACAGCACGCTGGTTGAAAAATTAATACATGTATGTAAGAGAAAAACTAATAAAATCCTTATTAAAAAAAAAAAGAGGACTCAGATTGTTGGGGGCAATATGCTAACTCTGTAAACCGCCTAGAGAGTGCTGTAAAGCACTACGAAGTGGTATATAAGTCTAAGTGCTATTGCTATTTTCCAAGTACGTAATCTATAAATCAAATAAAATCTACTGAATCTTGCAGCTTGTAAAGACATTTTAAGTCAGATATTTCAGCATTCTTAAACACTCTTTATTAAATCAGTTGTTCAAAGTAAATTACTGTTTATTTCATAACTGTTGATTTTTATCAGTTTTTGAAAGTTTTTAAACACTCTTTATTAAATCAGTTGTTCAAAGTAAATTACTGTTTATTTCATAACTGTTGATTTTTATCAGTTTTTGAAATAGTTTTTAAACACTCTTTATTAAATCAGTTGTTCAAAGTAAATTACTGATTTCATAACTGTTGATTTTTATCAGTTTCTGAAATAGTTTTAATCAAGAGTTAATAATTTAATGTGTAGTGCAGGGGTAGGCAACCTTGGCTCTTTTATGACTCATGGACTTCAACTCCCAGAATTCCTGAGACAACATGGCTCAGCTGGGAAACCTCTCCCTTTCCCCTCAGCATGGCTGGCTCAGGAATACTGGGAGTTGAAGTCCACGAGTCATAAAAGAGCCAAGGTTGCCTACCCCTGGTCTAGTGATTAAGGTATCAGGCTAAAAACCAAGTGACTGTGAGTTCTAGTCCCACCTAAGCCATGAAAGCTGGCTGGATGACTTTGGGCCAGTCACCTTCTTTTAGCCCACAGGGTCAAGCTTGGCTGACAATCAGATTGGTCAATTCCTGTTGCAACCAAATGGATCAACATTTAATTGATCAAAAAAGAAAAAAAGCAAAAAAAAAAGCAGGCCCTGCAGTTGCAGGAAAACACTTAGGAAAAAAAACAAATCTAGCAATATAGAAATAATTAACATATATTGCAGTGCTGGGCAATTAAATGTCTGATTTTTAACAATGAGAATAGAAACAAAACTACATCTCCTATTCCAGAAAACTGTATTTAGCAGAAAATAGCCAAGGTTGCCTACCCTGGTGTAGTGGATCACAGTTGGCATGAAAAATAAACGCCCTATCTTCCTAATTAAAGGGTGCACCAAGGTAATCTATCTCCAACTTTCTTCTTGGGTCATGTTCTACCACATTCAAAATGATCAGACCAATTGACTTTACCCACTCCAAACTAAAATATTGGGTATTATTCTTCAATTCACAGAAAAAAGGACATGTACGCATAAAATGTTCTTTAAAAAAGGTAAAGGTTTCCCCTTCCCCTGTCTAGGGGGCAGTGCTCATCTCCAATTCATAGCCAAATGGGGCGTTGTCTTACCTGAACGCCTTTTCTCAGCGTGATGAATGGAGAATCCACCAATGGGTTATCTTGGACCTCCTGCCCACGTAGACCAAAACAAATCTGCTACGCCTCTCTGGTTGAGGGCACGCCCCCAGTTTCGAAAGGGCGAAGCCAATGATTGCACGACGTGTTGGCTCCCAGACCCTAAACGCTGGACCTGACTGCGTCCAAGGGATGGGTGTGGATTCTCCATTCATCACGCTGAGAAAAGGCGTTCAGGTAAGACAACGCCCCTTCTCCAGCGTGAAAGAATGGAGAATCCACCAATGGGACTTACCAAAGCCCTACTGTCCCAATGGGAGGGGAGCAGACTGGGCCAGTGTCCCTGCCGCCGGCACCACCTGTTGCAGTACCCTGCGGCCAAAGGATGCCTCCGCCGAGGCAAACTTATCAAGGCGATAATGGCGCACAAAAGGGGAAGGCGAGGACCATGTCGCCGCCCTGCAGATGTCCTCGATGCTGGCCTGTGTGGCCCATGCTGCTGAGGTAGCAGCACTGCGAGTGGAATGGGCCGTCAAGTGACCTGGAACTGGTAAAGAAGATGTCTGATACGCTTCGGCAATACAGGCCCTAATCCACCTACCAATGGTAGAAGAAGATACCTTCTTACCCTTGGAGGCCGGATGGAAGGAAACAAAAAGGGCCTCAGATCTACGAAAGGACTCTGTCCGCTTGACGTAACAGCGCAACGCCCTGCGAACATCGAGAGTGTGCCATTGCCTTTCCAAGGTATGAGACGGATTAGGGCAAAAGTTAGGTAACACGATCTCCTGTGCCCTGTGGAAAACTGTGTTCACCTTGGGAACAAATGAGGGGTCCAGGCGTAGGACCACTCTGTCCGTGTGAAAAACACACAGGTCTTCTCTGACAGAAAGAGCTGCAAGCTCCGAGATGCGCCTAGCCGAGGTAACTGCAACCAAGAAAGCAACCTTAAGAGACAAGGACCTAAAAGTGCAGGACCTAAGGGGCTCAAAAGGCGCCTGCGTAAGGGCCTGCAAGACCCGGGGCAACTCCCAAGTGGGATATCTATGAACTACCGGCGGTCTACTGTTGGTGACCCCTTTTAGAAAGGATCGTACCTTGGGGTGATGGGCCAGTGGCTCTAAGGTGTCACAGGTAAACACCGTGGCTAGGGCCGAGACCTGTCGGCGAATAGTGTTGGGCGCCAAGCCTTTATCAACACCCTCCAACAAATAGTCTAATATCCGTGGAATGGATACCTCTGAGATCGCTAAGTGATTGCTGTCACACCAACGGCAGAAATGTCTCCAAGTGGAGTCATAAATGCGATTAGTCGCCGGTCTCCGGGAGGCCTGAATCATAGAAATCACTCCCGAGGAATAAGATTCTTGGGTCAAGGCCCTGCGTTCAAGTGCCAAGCGGCTAATTGCAGCCACTGGGGCTCCGGGTGTTGTATGGCCCCCTGCACTAGACGAATCCGATTTGGAGGAATCCTCCACGGAGGGACCACGGAGAGGCTCACGAGGTCGGCAAACCACGGTCGTCTCGGCCAGTGCGGGGCAATGAATATGACCTCTGCCTGTTCCTGCAATACCTTCCTGATAACTGCCGGGATCAGAGGGAGAGGTGGGAAGGCATATAGTAGTCCCCCTGGCCAAGGGCTGCGAAGAGCGTCCGTCCTCTCTGCCCCCGGAGAGGGGAACCTGGAAAAGAACCTTTGAAGTTGTGAGTTCGCCGGAGAGGCGAATAAGTCTAGGACCGGCAACCCGAACCTTTCCGATATCTCCCTGAAGAGATCCGGATGTAGGCTCCATTCCGAATGGTCCACTGTTGCCCGGCTTAAAAAATCCGCCTGACGGTTTGCCTCCCCCGAGATGTGTTCTGCTTTCAGGGAGAGGAGATTGCTTTCTGCCCAAGACCCCAATAGCATGGCCTCGGCCATGAGAGAGCGGGATCGGGTACCGCCCTGACGGTTCACATGGGCCTTTGCCGCCACGTTGTCCGTGAGGACCAGCACGTGCTGCCCCGTCACCTGGTTGCAGAAGTGGCGAAGGGCCAGATTAATGGCTCTCAGTTCCAGCCAGTTGATATTGTGTGCCAGATCTGCTCTGGACCACCGACCCTGAGCCAACTGAGATTGGAAATGGGCCCCCCAACCAAACAGACTGGCGTCTGTGGTCAATGTCAGCCTGCTGGGCTCCTTGAATAGTGACCCTTTTGCCACCTCTGGGGAGGCCCACCACAGAAGGGATCTTAGGGTCTGAAGGGGGACCCGTACCCTTTGATTGGAAGAGCTTGTGCCCAGTCTTTGGAATGGGAGCAAGAACCATTGCAGGTGTCTGGAGTGTAGCCTGGCCCAAGGCACTATCTCTAGGCAAGATATCATCTTTCCCAGTAACTGGGAGAGGACAGCCAGTGTTGCTACACGCTCCCTGCGGATCTTGAGAACCATGTCTCGCATGCTGTCTCGTCTGTCTCGAGAGAGATAGACCCGGCAAAGGTCTGTGTCTATTATCGCGCCCAGGTGTAGTAGGCGTGTTACGGGAGTCAGTTGACTCTTGTGAAAGTTGACTGAGAAACCGTGACCCTGGAGGGTCCTTATGGTGAGGGCCAGTTCCGCCTGGGCGGCCAGAGCGGAGGACGACTGGATGAGAATGTCGTCCAGGTAACATTGGACGCGCACCGGTACTAGTCGTAGGTGTGCGGCAAGTACCGCCAGGATCTTGGTGAAGACCCTGGGAGCTGAGGACAGGCCGAAGGGGAGGGCCCTGTACTGGTAATGATTGTTGGAATAACAAAACCGGAGATATTGCCGATGGTTTGGATGAATAGGGATGTGAAGGTACGCCTCTGTAAGGTCTATGGATGTCAGAAAGTCCCCCCGTCTGACGCTTGCCAAGATGGACCGAAGCGTCTGCATCTTGAACTTTCTGTACGACAGGTGAGAGTTTAGGCCCTTGAGGTCTAGTATCGCCCTCCATCCCCCTGAGGCTTTTGGAACCACGAATAGGATGGAGTAAAAACCCTGTTTCAGCTGATCGACTGGAACCCGTTCTATGGCTCGTATGTGTAATAGATGCCGGATGGCCTCTCCCAGGAGGGTCTTCCTGACTGGATTCCTGGGGAGGGGACAGGAAACAAAGCGCCGGGGTGGCCTGGCCACGAACTCCAGAGACAGCCCGTCTCTGATGGTGCTTAGCACCCAAGAGTCCGTGGTGGTGGTCTCCCATTGGTGGAGAAAGTAAGTTAGTCTGCCACCTATGGGAGCTTCCCTCCCCGAGTCACCTGGGTCTACGGAAGGGACGGCCGCCCCTGCCTCGAAAGGGTCTCTTACCCTGAGCCTGCTGTCTGTATCTGTCCCTGTACCCAGACCGGTCGAAGGAACGGTCCGGGCCTGCGGGAAATGGCCGGGCGACCTGTGCTGAGGCCGAATCCGATCCCGTCCGAAAGGGCTGTCGACGGGTGTACGGGGAGAAACGGCGGCCCGATCTCCTGGAAAGGTGATAGAGAACCCTTCGTTTCTCCTTGTTTTCAACTAAGTAGGGGGTCAGGGCCTCCCCAAAGAGGCGGGCGCCACTGTACGGGGCGGAAGCTACACGCCCTTTGTGTCTAGTCTCAGCCTTCCAATTTCTAAGCCATAGAAGCCTGCGTGCGGAGACGTTGGATGCGATGGCCCGGGCAGAGAATCTTGCCGCCTGCAAGGACACGTCTGCCATATACTGTGATGCGGCCATGAGCTTTGTCAAGTCCTGGTGGACTCTTACCTCTTCCGGGGGAATTCTAGCCTGCAATTGGCGGAGCCACATAAGAGAGACCCTGGCGAACAATGAGGCTGAGGTAGAAGCTCTTATTGACCAAGCTGAAGCTTGGTGTGTCCTGCGGAAAGAAGCCTCGGATTTTTTATCCTCGGGCTTCAACGCCTCCGCCATATCTCCAGGTACCCTGGAATCAGAATATAAGGGTAGTAAGGATTCATCAACCTCAGGCACCTCCAGGGCCTCATTCAGAACTGGTTCCGTGTCAAGCAGCCTGCGGTCTATTCCCCCAGTAGAGGTGGGAGCACCTGGGGCCTCCCATTGAGCCCTAATGGATTTTAAAAACATGGGGGGACAAGGTATATGCTTGTGTAACACCACCGGTTCTAAAAACAGCGGATCTGTGTCTTGGCCAGGAGGCTGTTCAGGCACCTGTTCAGGTACCGAAGGCTGAGCCGAGTGTATCCTACCGGTCGCGCAGGCCTTGCGGAGCAGAGACGGAAATAGCGAGGGATTAAACAGTCCTATTAGAGGGGGAGGTTCCTGAGTAGGCTCCTCATCGTCCGACCACTCTCCCTCCGCCTGACTGTGCTCCGCGTATTCCGAGCCCCCGCTGGCAAAGGAATGAGGAGAATCAGAAATCGGGTACTGTATTGCACCTGACCCCGCTGGGTCAGGTAATGGCCTGGGAATTATGGGAGCGGGAGTCTCTTGAGGACGCCTCATGGGCGCCATGGCTTGGGCAACTGCCTGAGAAACCAACTGTTGCAGATGAGCCTTGAAGGACGGATCCTCCAGCTCACGAAGCCCCGCTGCTGTGGGGGTAAAAGTGGCAGTTGGAGCCTGGCCCACCAGGGGTGATCCCTCAAGGGGCCGTAGCCCCGCTGCAGTTGGTGTAAATGTGGCTTCTGGAGCCTTAGGGTCCTGAATTCCCTGTTCCTCTTCAAAGAGGGAAAGGAGTTCCTGATAAGGACCAGTTGAAGGAGTCCCTTCTGAATCCCGCTCTGGTGACCATGGGGCCTGAGGCTCAGGTTGAGGGCCACAAGGGAGTGCCACCATTGTGGTAGGGGGCGGCTTAACCGTCTCCCCTACAGCCAGTTTTTGCGCTCGTGAGAACTGTCTCTCCAGGGCACGATGCCTACGATTGGCCTGTTTATCGGCCGCCTTGGAGGCTGCTTTCTTTGAGCTGGCCTTGGTCTTGGCCTTGATTTTTGCGGCTGCCTCCTGACTAGAGGACTTACGCTTTCCGTGCCCACTGGAGGTGGAAGCCTGTGGCTCGGTGTTATCTGCCATTGTAAAGCGAGAGTCTTTCAGTGGGGTGCTGAAGCGTCTCGGTCTGCAAGAGATGCGGCTGTTCCCCACCTGAGTGGGACTTGCCTCCACGTGGATCAGTGATGGTCCGGCCCACCGGCAAGCACGGACTCACACTTAGCGACGGCTGTCGCGGGTCACTAGCGATGATGAGACTGAGCGTGAGACCTACTTTGAGGCCAATGTCGCGCTTAGTGACGGGATCAACACGTCTCACTTAGTGACGGCAAGCTCAGTATTGACCGTTCACTAGATGCAGACTCTGGCAGCAGGCTACAACTGGCAAAGGCCCAATGGGTGCAGCTAAAAGGTAAACTGCTGCTGTTTTTTTTTTGTTTGTTTTTGTTTTTGTTTTTTACCTAGCAATACAGGGGATTCCTATATCCCTGATTAGGGACAAATCTCTGGACAGACCCCTGACTGATGATTCTGAAAGGGTAAAGACAGAAGTGGGGCCTTTTGGTCCCTCCCTGTTTAGTGACCAAAGATGGCGGTCGCCAGAAGGGAAAACGAAACTAACAATCCTCCTGGAGTTGCTGGGCCTCCTTTCCGTTCTCTGAAGGGAAAGTGAAAGCGAGGTAAAAGGGCCGTTTTCCACGCGGCGCCAAAAATGGCGGCCGCGACGATCGGGAAGGAATTTGGAGACCCCGGGGCAGCCTGCAGAATAGAGGCTCCCTCCTCACAGCAGCAGCTCTCCAAACAAAAAAGCCAGCACCTCAGTTAGAAAGAGAGAGGCTTTTTTATCGAGTCGCGGCATCCAAAATGGCGGCCGCGACGATCGGCCGAAAAAACCAAGGCCTGAAGTGGTCCTAAGGGGGGGGGAACACATTCCCACCCCCAGGGGACACCCCCCTAGGCGCCTAGCAGGCGAGAAGAGCCAGAAAATCAAGGGAAAATCCGATGGGGATCGGATCGTCTCCCAGCGCCCAAACGGCAGCCGCAAATCAGCTGTGGGGGGGGGAAACACGAGTTCAACAGAAAGACAACAAATAAGAGCTGATTTCCCCTTCTAGAACAGCGCTGATCCCAGCGCTGGCCAGGGGGGAAACAGAAAGGCAATGAAGAATCCACCAATGGTAGAAATAACTGAACCTGAATCTCAAATCGCTGGGAGCCAAAACTACCACGTCTGTCTGGGCTGAAGACCAAAACGAAACTGGGGGCGTGCCCTCAACCAGAGAGGCGTGGCAGATTTGTTTTGGTCTACGTGGGCAGGAGGTCCAAGATAACCCATTGGTGGATTCTCCATTCTTTCACGCTGGAGAAAGCCAGTGCTTCCAAAGACGCTTCCGTGGTCATGTAGCAAAGGCTTATGGACACTGTTACCTTCCCACTGAAGTGGTACTTATTTATCTGCTTTGCATTTACATGCTTTGAACAGCTAGGTTTTCAGGAGCTGGGGCAAGTAATGGAAGCTCATTCTGTCACACACGTCTTGAACTACCAACCTTCCAGTCAACAAGCTTAGCTTCTTAACTGCTCAGCCACCACACCCCTATAAAATATTTGCCTTCCTTTATATAGATTATGGATATTTTTCTCCTTAAATAATTAGATTCCATTCATTAGATTTATAAAGGCATATAATTTGCTTAATAATGCAATAAAGGAGGGAGTCAGTTTAAAAAACAAATTAGACTTTTATATTGCTGGTTTGCCATGGCATTATAGGAAATTCAATACTGGTTCTTTTATTGTTAGAAAATAATTTTAAATTAAATCTTCAGCTTACTTTTTACAAAGTTGTGAAATATGTTACAATAACAGTTTTTGATCATAGTTCAATTGGTATATACTTTGACTTCAGTATTTTGTGCTGCTAATATCAAGGTGAGAAAAAAAATGTCCCACTTTCTATGTTCCCAAAATATCTAGGTTCTCAAACCTCCATGACTGAATAAGCATTTCATATTTCTATCAGGTAGCATCACATTTCTAGACATCCAGATGAACTGTCTGGAATACATTATTATTGTCCTAGCCAGAGATTTTTTACATTTGTTTTGACTAGAGTTTTCACTACCAAGACAGACTTACTCTAAATTAACTCTCAACATAATGGGACTTGCTTCCGTGAAATTGTGCTTAGTATTGCAGCTTTCATATAATTTACAAGACAATTTCTAGTATAATTAGACAACTTTTTAGTAGGTTTAGCCTGAATCATGATAATACAACACCTTTGAAACAGAAAAGCTTCTTTAATATGACTTTAGCTCTAAAATTGGATCTAGCAAGTCTAAAGATCATTACCTATATGGGGATTTGTAATTGGGGATTTCAAAAGAAGTATCAAATTGTGACCTGAGCTGTTACAACTTCATTCACCTTCTTTGTAATTGTGGATAGAACAGGATCAGTTTCAGTCACCTTGGACAAATCAGCCTTTCCCAGACTGCTGTCCTACTTAAGTATTAAATTTCAAATTCTCCAAATCAGACTGAATTAGGAAAGAGGAATTTGAGGCATAGAATATAAAGCTATAATCAGACATGTCTACTGGTTAGTGTACACAACAGGTATCCATTTTCATATTACAAGAAATGTGGAAAACTGAAGTCAAATTGTGTGACACTAAAGCAATCAGATTAAATTACAGGAGTAGAAAGTAGCCATTTAGTTCAGTCTCCTGCAGGATTGCAAGCACCCCAAGTGTTCCGTTTAAAAACAATCAGTGAAGAATAGTATACTACTTTTGAAACTGTTCCTACTCAATAATGCCTATAGCAAGTTACAATACCAAAATATATGTATCATGTCATTGTGCAAAGGACAACTTAGTTGTTGCACCACAACAGATGAGGTAAGTTGCTTTCTTTGTTCCATGATGTAATGGTGCATGTTGTTTGCCTCCCAGTTCTGTTCTTTCTCCACAGAGATCTGTAGATCTTGTAATGGAATGTGTGGATGATTTTAGGGAAAGAGGAGAAGAGATGCTGCCTAGGAAACAATCAGAGAAGAATGTCTATGGAGATTCTCAATCATCCAGGTCATGATTGTCCCAAAGGTGCTTTTCAAAAGGCAACTGGACGTTCTTGATTTTTTTCCCTTGAAAACATTTTGCTTCTCATCCAAGAAGCTTCTTCCGTTCTGACTAAATGGTGGGGAATGGACAGAGAGGACTACTGGTTTGAAAGAGGGATAAAAGAGCCATCTATATTAAAACAGAACAGCCCTCTCTTAACAGAGGAGGAGGTATACAACACAGTCCTTTCACAGCAGTTCCAAAAAGGTTCCACCCGTTCAGGTGACCCTGAGAATACAGATAAATGCCCAAGTGGTCTCAATGACTCTCAAAGAGCTAACCACAGACCTTCAGAGTGCTAACGACCATATGACTGCAAAGAATATAAAACCTTCCATTCCCCACCATTCAGTCAGAACTGAAAAAGCAAACATTTTCAAGGAAAAAACAAAGGAAGTCCAGTTGCCTTTTAAAAAGCACCTATGGGACAATCAGATAAGAAAGACAGGAGCCCCCAGTGACTTAACAATCAGAAAAAGAAACTTAGGAAAGATCTGCCATAATGGATCTAAATGTGTGTGTGTGGGTGGGTGGGAGCTTCTGCCTTCCGACATGCAAGATTCTGTTAATGTAGGCTTACAATATAGTAGAATTAGTTCATCTATTCATGTTTCCTGTCTAGTTCAGCTGGGAGAGCAGATAGATCCACTAACAAAATGTTCTTACTGTTAGGGGAAGTTTTTTCCCAACATCCGGCTGGAATCAACCTTTTTGTGACTTAAAACCATTATTCAATATCTAGCACTCGGAAATAACAGACAACAGATCTTGACCTTCTTCCATTTGACAATCTTTCAAGTGCTTGAGACTGCTATCATATACCTCCTCAGTCACTTTTTTTCAAGGCTTCTTTCTTCCTAGTAGTTTCTAGTTGTTTGATCATCCTCACTACTTTTCTCTGAAGTTGCTCCAATTTCTCTGAACTGAACTGAATATTGAATTTAAAATCTGTTTTGACCAAAGAAGGGTAAAGTGGAATGACTGTTTCCAGTGATTTTGAGAATATATTCTGTTGATGCAATCTTAAAAGTATTTTAATAAATATGGATTCTTTTGTATCTGCTTTATAAAAAGATAAATGATGCTCCACACCAACTTTATTTATTTCTATATACTGTTGACTGCATAACTAAAATATTATTGTGTCAAAATGTTTAAGAAGTTGACTTCTTAATCTTAGAATTACACTTTTAAGGTTTAATATTTTATTTTTAGAACTTAATATCCATCAGAATACATAGTCCTTCCAGCCTAATTTCTACAGAATGTGGAAGCACAAACTTCATAGGAATTAGAAATGTATCGTACAACTCTTGCCTAATTTATAAAGAATAATCCTAATAAAACATTACAAGAATACAAAACAAAAAAAAGGGAAATGAACAAACTTAACAATGTAGCATAAGCTAAACTCTTAAGGATAATGAGCTTTTAGACATGAAGTTCTCAAATCAACCTAAATGTAGAACCAAGTGATCATAATAGTTGTCTTGCTGTACATAAAGCAAAATATGCTCTTGGGAATACAATATGTATGAAAAAAGGGATTATGTGTTCCTGTGTGGGAAGGGTGTTGATTTCTGGGCATTTTCATTGCCCATTTCTCTTCAAATTTGACGGAGTTATTGATAGAATACACAGTGTATATTTAGCATATACAATGACTACTCACCCTCATTTAGTTGGTTTCTTTCACCATAAAATTACTAATAGCCATTTTCTTGCTCTTAATATGCCTAACGTGTCTTGACTAATCTCAGTGGTACATGAAAATCTTTGATTTTATTTGCTTAATAGGAAATTGGAATTAAAATCATATTTATAAAAACTTTTGGAGGGAAAATAATCATGAGGAAAAAATTTTTAAATATTTAAAAGGCAGTATGTAGAAGCACAGATGGGGAGGGGGAAAAGATATATGGGCCAAAACTGATAATGACAAAGTAGAGAAATTAGAATTGGAACTAATTATTTCTTTGTGGAACTTAGTTGGAATTTTTAAAGAGAAAAAAAACCATTTTCCGGGAGTTGGGTAAAATGATCCACTCTACCTCTTAGACTTAGAACCAAAAAATAATGAATGAGTTAGAAATTGGAAACATTTCCATTTTGAAAAGAAAACCCCTTACCTCTAATAGCATCCTTCATATTGTCAACCCTGTTGATATCCTCTCACACTCCTGTCCTGCAGGAGTAGACTCTAGCTAAATATCATTTGAGGACATATTTAATCCTTTTAGCTTTATTTTTTTTTATGTCTCTTCCTTTGGCTGGTGGTGTTTGTTCATTTTTTATAAATTTCTTCTTTTAAACTCAAAACTAACTCGGTTAGCAGGTTTTACACTAAAATATATATTTTATAGACGTGTTATTATTTTCAACTAGTTCAAGACTACATCTTTCAGTGTTTCTTAGCGTCAAGACTGCACTGTGTTTAGTATATGCAAAGATTCATCATTTATCCAATCTATGTAAGACTAACTGTAATTATTAATTACATAACATTTTCTCCTCTGGATGAAACCTTGACATCATTCTCCATCTTGAGATCATACGAAAGATCATTCTTCATTTTGAGATCTAGTAAGGTCATCCACAACTGAAAAAGTCTGTCCTCTCTGATCTGTCCAATTTATTTGATTTAATACACACTTTGAATAGACAACAGGCTGAATATACTGAAACTGCATATACAATGGCAAATTAAAAACACATCTATTCAGCATTGCAAACCATTCAGCCCTTTAATCAACCATACCATCACACAATAGAAGTTCTACTTTTGCTAATGTGAGTTATATGGAACCAATGAACAAGCTATTATTTTCAGGCACATGCTCAGAATATCCACTGTTATAAGCATTCTCACCACAACCAGTTACCAACAATTTAATAATGTGCAGAGACATCTGTTCTTAACACACATTGATTTGTATCCATTTCAGTATAATATCACCAAAGCCCACATCTGACTTTAAACTCTGAGAACATTAACATTTTGTCTAAATTAAATATTAGGAAGACTATTTACTGAGCACACAACAGACTAATGAGAAGTCATTCAGAAAGTGCAGGAACATTAAAGTACAGGAACAGAACTTGACTTTTAAAAAAGTTACAAACATAATGTTGTCCAATTAGCATGCTTTTCAATAAAACATAAATATCAAATTACTCTGTTGGCACAAAAAATGGTCTACCTACTTCAGTATTTACAATCAAGATCTCAAAGTACTGCTGAGTCACTGTTGAGTCACTCAAAACTGATAATTCAACTACCTCTACACTGAGGTAATATGCTTAGCAATATTTCCCACAAAGCCACAAATGAACAACAGACAAGTAAAATAAAATCTTTTCCAAAGCCTGTGGGAAAAAAAGTTTGTATTCCTGTTAAATTTCTATAATCTAATCATCTAAATATTAATTCTCACCTGTCATGGTTGAGGACTATGTGTTATTCCAAACATCATAGTTCTTAATTTTGTTTCTAAAAATCATCTTTGCCTGTACAGTTATTGATGCTAATTCTATTCCAGTTGGAATATTAATAACTAAAAACACACATTTAAAAGTACTAAAGCATCTAAGAGATTCTGTCAACTTCCAATTAATCATTTTATATATAACAAATTATAAACCAAACTTATTTTTTAAAGAAAAAGACAAAATTAAAAAAAAATCTTAGTAATTAACTAGAGTTCAATTATTTCTTTATGATAGGTAAATGCATATATGTATATGTGCCTGTGTGTGTGTGTGTGTGTGTGAATATGTAAGTGTATGATGAAATTTTTGATACACACACACACCTGTTCCAAAATTTCATCATAATAGGTTTAATAGTACCCCATGGTTTTACAACTTCATTTTTTAGTTTGCCTTTAAAAAGCATTTTGTAACCTCCCAATACAGATATCACCATTCATGCAGCACAAAACATATTAACTTGGTTTGAATCATTTTGCTTGTAAAACCAGACTTTCCCCAATGTATCATATTACAATTAATCAATTAGATAATTCAGACTAGGCTACAACTCTACACTGCTAAACATTTATAATGTTCAAATATATGAATATAAAAGGTCACGTCATGTCACTTCAAAATTTAAGACAAAGAAGAACAAATTCAACCACATCTATGTGACTAACAAATAATTTTAATTTTTTTAATTGAAGTATCCCTAGCTAAGGAATTAACTTTAAAAACTCTGATTAGATGGTCCATTGTATTTTTTAAAAGTCACCGTTTCTTACCTATAAATCCAGATATATGCTCATTAGGAAGAGTGAATAATTATGCTAGTGTCAAAGAAATCATTGTGATTTTCTTTCCTTTAATGTATAAGAATGCAGAAATTACAAAATCAAGCTTGAGATAATTTATGATTATAAAACTGGCATAGGCACCTGTGATCAGATGATCTCCACATACGCTTCCTAATATTATTATTATTTATTTATTATTGTATATTAGCTCATAATAAATAGTTCTGAAGGATTACAATGAGGGTAAGCAATGACTATTTAAATGTTTATAATTTTTGAAAGATGGACAAATCATGACAGGCTGTGAATACAGTGTTACCTCGATATTCAATTCAAACATTTTGTCCCAGTACTGATTGTTTGTTTGATACTCAACACACAAGCTAGAACTTGTCGGTTTCAGCTGTCTTGGGACTCACTACATTATTCCTTATGGGAAAAATCTGTTTGGTACTCATCGTTTTTTTGGTATTTATTGTGCCTCCAGAACCAATTACGATGAGTACTGAAGTACCACTGTATCTCCAAAGATATGGCTCAATATTCCAGTTAAATTTTAGAAGTGATTAATTTGTCTGAGATTCACATTGTGTCAAAATCATAGTTTGCTATTGCTATGAGTCAGTAAATGAAAAATGAGTCAGTAAAAATGAAAATAAATTTTGTGACACGTTTTATATAACTGTTCTATCTCATATGAATAATTTGAATGTGTGTTTTGATTCTAAGATATATGCGAATATACAGTTATTGATCATTCATAATGTATGGTTTTCATTCCTATAATTATATTAATAGCATAATATTTTGCTTCAAAAGTTAATGGAAAAATAACTATAAGGTAATTATAACAAAATGCATATAAGCAGCAAATTAACTCACTAAAGTAAACATGTTTTGCCCAAGGTATATTTCACATAAGTTATTTCACTAAAATCAAGGAATTCTTTATAATAGTAAGATTTTGATTTAAAGTCACATTTAAAAGCTAGCACTCACATTCCCCTGAAAGTATTTTTTAAAACTGCTCCAATAATGTTATCTAATATTATCTGATGTAACCTAAAATATTTGAGCATTTTAAGTTAAATGTGCAATATTTCATCTATTTTTCATTCAGAAACATGACTTAAAATGAATTATTACTCCAATCTTTCCATCAACAATCTCTCCATTTATCATAAACATTTATATAACATAATTATAGAAACAATACTTGGCTTTTTAGCACAAGATATCTCAACTCAGATTTTAACTCTTGTACTCCATCTTTTCTTTCCTCTCATCCTCTATGCCTATTTTCCATTTCCACTTATTTACATATACTGTCACGAAGAAAAATGACATATATCTATGCTTATGTTGTCTAGAAATTGCAGACATATAGAGAAACAGACACATAGCCACCGCCATTATCAAAGGTATATGTTGATGTATGCAATTTCTCATATTATTACTACCTTCTTTCACTTAAAACATATTTCAAGGAGGAAATTGCAGCACATCTTCAGAAGGAGTGTTCAATCTAACTGATTTAAGTAATGGGAAGAAAGGGCAATCCTTGAAAGTCACTCTTAAGCTGTTTAGGACTTAAATATCATCACTAACACCTTAAACTAACATTTCTCAACCTTGGCAACTTGAAGATATGTGGACTGCAACTCTCAAAATTCCCTAGGCAGCAATTGTCCATACATCTTCAAGATGCCAAAGTTGAGAAACACAGCCTTAAAGTGAAAGTGGAAGGCAACTGATATTTGATCTCTGTCTAGGTGTGCAGATATGCTCCTCACCATAGTTGCCATCTGTAAATCTAATAATAGCTGGGTTCAAGAAGCACATTCAAGCTGTGACCTTGTCCTTTGTGGAGAACTGCAATCCCATCAAAAACAGGCTTTTACCTCAATTCTCAAGTAGAGTTGCTGTCTTACCTGGGTTTATCCATAGTTTAGTTTCACTTATTCATTCAATATGAAGATTAAGCAACATTAAAATATTATATCCTTGACTTAGATGGAAGCAGAACACTGGGAGTTATCAGCATAGATATAGAACCTCAAGCCAATGTAAATATGTAAATCTAATAATGCGGTCTGAGGAAGAGGAGATCTATGGCAGAGGTTGAAACACACTGGACTAGCTCATCAGAAGTGTCCCTCCCATAAACAATATAGTGAGATGTAATTTACCAAAACCCATACCAAATTGGTCATCACCCAGATTAACAAGAGCTGTGTTGGGTAGTGGAGTTCCTGGACATCTGGTGACAATGGGCTACACAATTCAGGACTGTTGGTTGAGCAACCAGGGCCAGAAAGTGCATGACTAAAAAGTTGTTTATCTGCTGCAAACATATGAATATTGAAAACAAAGAAATAATGATTTATTATTTAAATCAAGTCCAACAAGAGGATATCAAAAGGAATGCACCAGTTCTGCAAAGAACACCACCCAGAAACAGAAATAACATAATAGGGCTAGACAAATCAAGGTTGATTTATAATAATAATAAAAAAAAGTATTCACGAAAACAGAATTGGAAGAACTGCAAAGGTCTACTCAGGGCAAAGAAATCAAAACCTTGCCAGAACTGCAGAGTTCTGAACTGTAGAACTCAGACTATAGAGGCAAACCAGGGGGAGTCAGCCAGCCCAGATATTGTTTTCATTTCTAAACAGAAAACCCTCTCTTCCGCCTTTTCCTCAGAAAGAAGAAGAGCCTCTAACTAAAAAAGAATTGAAACAAAGAATAACTGAGCATGTACAGCATCACAAAAACAAGAGGATACTGTTGCCTATATTGAAGTTTGTTCCAAAGAAAAAGCTAGCACAAGTATTGAAAGATGCCAATACTGTAATATCAAATATAAGCACCAGTTCACTGCAAGAAATAAACCAACTTAAGTATAGCACATCTGCACTTATAACCGAATACTTGGGATGCAAAATCAACAAACGGGGGGGGGGGGAGGAGGCAAAACAGCATACCACCAAAATGAAAGATCAGACTGGAAAATAAGATCAATCATCTAAAATCAGATGCGGGGAAGTTAGTATATATGAAAGAAAGTAAGCTGAAGAGCAAAAAGATCAAAGAATACCCGATCAAGAAATATCACCTACAAACAAGATCAAGGAAGCACTGGAAATAAAATAGCAAATAACAGCTATAGCCAAGGAGATCAGCAAATATAAAGCTTGAATGATACACTATAGGCAGAATTTCCAATTTCAGTGAAATCAGAAAGTTTTCTACCAATCCATCAATGGAAAGACTGCAGTGAAGCAATCAACAAATGACAAGGAAGAAGCGGTGAAGTTCTGGGCACAGCTATGGGACAACCCAAAGAAATATAACATGAATGCAGTTTGGATAAAGGAATTGGAAAAGAATAAAAAAGGTAAAATAAAAGAAATTGTAATAACAGTAGAAGTGGTAGAAAAAGGGTATGGAAGATCAAGATTTGGTCAGCAGCAGGTGAAGATCAATTGCATGGTTTTTAGTTGAAACATATGACTGGTTTCCACCCAGTCAAGCAGTTTAACAACATACTGCAAGGTGGTGAAGTTGAGGATTGATTAACGTGTGGCCAAGCCTATCTGACAGTGAAAAATCCAAGAAAAGGGGCTGCACCAGGAAACTACAGACTAATTACCTGCTAACCAACAACTTTCAAATTGCTAACTGGTGTGGTAGCGGTCAACAACATCTAGTTGAAAACAAGTTCTTTCTACCTGAACAGAAAGGAAACTGCTCAAACCGCAGAAGAACAAAAAACTGCAAGAGAAGGAAGATCAACACTAATGTAGCTTGGACTGATTACCAGAAGACATTCAACTCCCTGCCAAATGATTGTATAATCAAATCCCTAGAAATAACAGGAATTAGTCGAAACATTAGAAACTTTGTGCAAAGATCAATAGCACAATGGAAGATATGGTTGGTCAATGGTGATAGACTGAGAGGGGATAATATAAAGAGAAGAATTCTTCAAGGAAACTCACTATCAGCACTATTGTTTGCTACTGGACTAATTCCTCTGTCAACAATACTGAACAAGTCATACCATGTCTATAAACATCAAAAACAAAAGTCAGTCTGTCCCACCTCCTTTATATGGATTATCTGAAGCTATATGAAAAACACCACCTGAAATAGAATTGCTAATTAACATTAGACCAAAGTAGACCACAACCTACTTCTTGGAAAGCTAGAAAAAAGTGGGATAGATAGCATCACCATCAGATGAATTTGTAACTGGCTGACAAACGGTACTCAACGAGTAGTCCTTAATGGTACTATGTCTACATGGAGGGAAGTAAGCAGTGGGGTACCACAAGGTTCTGTCTTAGGCCCAGTATTCTTCAATATCTTCATAAACGACTTAGATGAGGGAATAGAAGGAGAACTTAACAAATTTGCAGATGATACTAAACTGGCAGGAATAGTCAACACCCTAGATGATAGGCTCAAGATCCAGATGGATCTTGACAGACTTGAACACTGGGCCCTATCTGTCAGAAGGTGTAGGGTCTCCTGCTTGGGTGGGGGCTTGGACTAGATGACCTACAAGGTCCCTTCCAACTCTGTTATTCTAATTATCCATATATATAGCCAAAATACTGAAATAGAATTTGGACTGAACAAAAGTACTGCACTCACCATCAAAAAGGGAAAACTAGGGAAAACTGAAGGCATCAAGATGCCCTATGGCAGGGGTAGGCAACCTTGGCTCTTTTATGACTCGTGGACTTCAACTCCCAGAATTCTTGAGCCAGCCATGCTGAGGGGAAAGGAAGAGGTTTCCAAGCTGAGCCATGCTGGCTCAGGAATTCTGGGAGTTGAAGTCCACAAGTCATAAAAGAGCCAAGGTTGCCTACCCCTGCCCTATGGGAATAATATTAAGAGTTTGGATGAAGATGATCACTACAAATACCTAGGTATCCTTCAAGCTGACAACATCAAGCACGCTCAAGCCAAGGTTAGAAGTAAATACATCATTAGAGTGAAAAATATATTAAAGTCTAAACCCAGTGGAGAAAATACCATCAATGTGATTAATACCTACAATTTCAGTCATTAGATACACAGCTGGAATAGTGGACTGGCTTCAAGCAGAACTAAAAGCCTTGGATAGGAGGACCAGAAAAATAGTAACAATGAATCATGCCCTTATCTATGCAATGATGCTGACAGACTTTACTTACCAAGGAAAATAGGTGGTCACCAAATGTTGCAAGTATACCAGATAGCCGAAGAAGAAAAAAGGACATTGGAAGAATATCTGAAGGACAGTGGAGAAGATTCACTGAAACTAGTATACCATAAAGGATTATTGAACATTGGAGACACCAAACTGGCCAAAAAGAAAGACCAAATGAAGAACAGAAAAAAGACATGGCAACACAAAGTATTACATGGCCAGTACATTTTAAAAAAATACCAGACCAAGCAAATAACATCAAGACCTGGCAAAGGCCAAGGGGCAGAAAAATTGAAGAAGGAGATCGAGGGGCTAATTCTGGCTACATGAGACCAAACCTTAAGAACAGAAGCAGACAAATTCAAAAGACAGCAACAGACAGCAAATGCAAAGAAGCTGAAGAAACAGTGGACCACCAAGTGAGCTGTTACAAGAAGATCACACAGACTGACTACAAACAACAGCATGATAAATTAGCAACAATGGCGCATTGGAATATCTGCAAGAAATGCTGTTTGCCTCCATGGAAGAATTGGAGGCACTACAAAATAGGCAAAGTAATAGAAAATGAAGTGTTGGACACAACTTAGCAACTGAACAACAACAATAGAAAATGAAGAAGTTAACGTGTTCTGGGACTTTAGATGTCAACATCCAGCTCGAAAAACTAAATAAAACTCCATGTTCATTCAGTTTCCAAAAATCTTACTTTTTATTGAATACATGGCATGGTAATGTTGAAGCAAAACTAACTCTGAGGTTCCCAGACACCAGTTCATAGAATTAAACAATAATTTCTCTGGCCAAACCCCCACCCTCTCACGTAGTCCATGTAAACAATTTAACTTTGTTATGGGAACAGTCTGCTTCCTCTCCACACCTGCTGCAGTGTCCTTGGAATGGTTCCAAATTCTCATGGTCTTCAGCAGAATCAAGGTTTCGTTTCTCCATCTAACCCATTCTAAAGCAACACCTCCCCCCACTTACTCTAATGGCAAGTTGAAACGAAGAGGCAAGTAGCTGCCAAAGTTTCATTCTTGCCATAAGAATTCAAACTGACAAACACCTACCTTATAATACCCCCAAACCTAATAACTGTCAATAAGAAAAACAAAAAAAATCTGGATCATGGACATGGCAGTAGAATTGGAAAAAAAAACTGGAGAAAATATAAACACCTGCAAAGAAAAGTAGAATGACTATGGCAAAAGAAAGCAAAGGTAGTAGCAATAGTGATAGGTGCAGAATGTATCTATGAACACCAACTGGCAGTCAGAAGGCATGATGAAAATTCTTTAATTTCACAACATATAGACGGATTTAACCATATTTTCAATTGGGAAAATGTGACATTCCTAGACCAGGCCAAATCCAAAAATGCCAGGGAATTTCTAGAAGCCTGGCACCCTGACAAATCAGCCATCAATAGACACATAGACATTAACAACATCGACAGATTGTGCAAAAGAGACAATCAACCAGCCCCAAAGAGAAAAAGACTCCAGCACCTCTCCACCAGTAATCAGCACTAAGATCAGCATAGATTAACTCCAAGGTCACCTTCAGACCAACAACAATCAAGTAAACAATACCCCAATCAAGAAACTGCCAAAGAGCCATTAGTAAACAGCCCAACTAAAGAATCCCTAAGACCGCCTCCACCCACCCAGACAGGCAAGACACCAGAATATAAACTGACAGCAAACGGCACACCTTACTAGCACTGATGATGTTACCTAGTTAGGGTAATGAAACGTTTGCAACAAAAACAAGCAAGTTCAGAGAGTACCAAGGACCCCTCACATTTCAACGCTGAGCTACAAATATTCTTCTTTATTGCTAGTGATTGCACCTTGGGTGCAATTCCAAAACAATTGGACCACCATTGGAATACCATCAGCATTGACAAAAATTCTTACTGATTGTAAATTTCTTAAAGAGAACTCATTCTTAAAGGTAGTCTTTATGCTCCTGAATTGGGTCACTCAATAACACAAGTAATTTACTAATTACTTTCTAAAGTTTTTGAAGATAAATGGAGGAAACTTCATCAAGCTTCAAAAAAAATGCATAGGATAATGCCCATACCATAAATGGATGGGTGGGTAGATGGGTGGGTAGAAGGAAGATTAATGCTGCTCATGGTTTATCCAACATCTTGAATAAATTTCTATTTAATTCCTAAAAACTTTTTTGAAACAAATTGGGACAAGTATTTAACTTTTGCACAAGTATTTTTTTCCACTTGATGTTCACACCATCCTTTCAACTCTTTTATAAACCAAAGGATGATTAAATCCAGTACAAATAAATTTAATCCACAATTTCTCCAAGTAATTTCTTTTTGTAAGAAAGCAAGGGTTGGTAAAGTTGTTTTGCATAAGCTGCAGTCTGTCTCTTTTCTACAATCTTCTGTACACACAAGCATAAAATCATCAAATAATTAATTAATTCATGTTTTTCCAATTAAAAATGCTTTGAAGATCTTATCAACACCATTTCCTAATTGGATTATCACATATATTATTTCTAAAAAGTTTATATTTCATTTTGACAGTTTTCTAGAATTTTTTTAAAATAGGTATATCTTGTTTTAATCATTTGAGATTATATTGTTGCCTCCTAATGCAGTAATTCCAAACCACTATTTGAAAATATTATTAGAGAATCCCAGTATCATAACTTATCTGAACAATACATCTCAACTGAAAAAAGCCTGATTATCTTTTATAGATATAACAAGTTTCAGTTCTCTTCCATCTGAAACATACCATTATCAAGAAACTGATTTTACTTTTCTTACTAAATTTTTCAACAGTAAAGCAGACTCTATAACTTTTTTAAAAAGTCCAAGAATATTTGTAAAGAAAGTTTCTATACCTAACCCAGCTTCAGTAATAACCTTAATCCTTTCATTACAGTTAAGGTCCAAATGGTGTACTTATATAAAGCACCTGCCATAGTTTTAAATATCTTAATTTGCTTTCTCAAGCATTCTTCCAAGTTCTTTAATTTATAGGGTTAGTTTTCTATAGCCCAATTAACATGACTGAGTGATAAACACAATGCATCTTGGAGGGGACCATTTTGTGCAATCAACAGTATGGGTTACTATAGCCGTAAGCAACTTGTAAATTCCATTTCTGGATAACAGATTCAAGAATTCCCAACATCGGAAATAAGGAACAGGATTAAATTGTCCAATGATCTTCCTAGAGAAAAACAATGCAGAAAATATAAGCACTTATGAAATACAGGTTCAAAAATCCCAACAGATTGAACCTGTTGCTAAATTATATTACTGACAATTCCCTCAAATAATGCTTGTACTGCCCTCTAAAGATCCCCCAAATCTTTGGCATCTTTAGTCATAATTTACTTTTATAATCTCTTAAACTGAGGTTGCAGATTACTGGTTCATAAAACAAATCAATTCAGAATGCTCATCCAAGACACAAATGTCCACGTTCAAATGATATTTGGAACACATTATGCAAAGATTTAGCTCTCTTGAGAAGTTTTTAGTATTGGAAAAGGTGAAAGGAAAGTGATGACCAATCATAAGATGGATGGACTCCATTAGAGCAGCGACAGGTACACTACTGAAAAACTTAAAGGACCAGACTGGGGATAGATAATCCTACAGGAAATCTAACTATGTGGTCCCTTAAGAGTGAACACTTAGTGGCACATAGTCTTCAATCAGATTATTAGTTCAAAAACTTTGTTTAAAAACTAAACTCTACTCACTCATAGATATGGATTATTGTCCACTGATTTGCTGAACTGGAAATATTTTCAGTTCCTAAATTCTTCCTACTGCATTACTTAGAATACAACATTCAAAGTACAACACAATTTTGTTTTACTATAAATAAAGTTATAAAGTCAGTGGAACACAATCCCTAGTAAGTATGTTAGAGTGGTACCCTATATTTTGTACTATTATTTAATATATTTTAGTAATTCTAAGGTTCCAAACTCACAAGGTTGCCAGTAAATTAAACACACAAATCTATCAAACCTGTCTAAGTAAGTATTTGTCCATGGTAGAAGAAAACTAGCCCTGGGTCTTCAATGAGTTTTACCTACCAAATGAATTAGAATGATTTCAAAAATTTAATTCAACATTCACCTATATAAAATACTCGATAAACTGCATCCAAAAGGAATCCCATTCTGTGCCTGTACATTAAAGATTTATAAATCACATCAAAAGACTGGAAATTCAAAGTTAAAAAAAGTCACCTTCCTCCATCCTCAAGCAAAGCCAACGAAGCTACAACACTTAATCACCTGGGCATCCCTCAAATAAAATAGCATGTGTTTGAACCAGCCAACCTCCACTCAACAAAAACCTCCCCAAACTTGTTCATTCTGCTAAAGAATGTAGAGTAGTATTAGTTTTGGATGTTTCGTGTTTTGTATCAACGCAGCTGGCTTCCCAGGCAAAGGTGTCAATGTACTTTCCAAAGAGAAGATAACCCTTCCTTTCGCCTTCCTCCCCCCCACCCCCAAAAAGCGGGCACTTCTGCAACACATTTTTGCACACTACCAAAACACTTCTGTGCGCAAGAGGGTCTGGGCAAGTCGCGGCTGTCAGCGCCGCTACCTAACGTCCGGCACCCACCCTTCCCTTCCTCGTGGCGAGACTGGAGAGGGGTAAGGGGTGGCCGTGGAGTTGAAGGGGGGGGGGAGAGAAAGCGGGTTAAAAAAAAAAGGGGGAGCGAGAGAAAGCGCAAGCCAATGGTTACACTTTACCGTCTCCTGCTTTCAGTCATATTTCCGTCCTCCTCTTAGCGAAACTGGGGGAGGGAAGAGAGGCAGGCTCGCAGTTTGGAAACACACACTCACACACACACACACTCACACACAGAGGGCCCCGCCAAGAAAAGCCAGAAGCCAAAAGAAACTGGGGAGAGGGGGCGCCGGATTTTAGCCCTCACACACCCCGAAAAAAAAGCGGGGGGGCGGGAATAAGGAAGGCGGGGACGAGGAGAGAGGGGGAAGCATTGGGGCTGTTACCTCGTAGAGTTCCTCGGAAGCCATGCTGAGGCGCCCGCCTGCCGCCTGCCTCCCAAGGTGGAGTTGGGTGCTGGTTTGGAGCTACTTTTGTCTCACTTGGGTGTCTGCTGTGGCCTCTGGTGCTGCTGCTGCTGCTTCGCTTTTCCCCCCTCAGATATGCGTGTATCTGCCTCGCTCCACAGCGCTCCTCTCCTCAAATGCCCGGGCGCTGGTGGTGCTGGTGGTGCCTCTGCCGCCCTCCTCCTCCGCTGCTGGTGGTGCTTGTGCGCAAACCAAGCTGCGCAACGGGGCTCGCTCACTCACACTCACACTCACACTCTCGCACACTTTGCTCGCGAGGCGCGGGAGAGCGGGGAGGGGGAGGGGGGAGGAGGAGGTAGCAGCTGCAGCGGCAAGGACTCCCTGTACCCGCCGCCGCCGCCACTGCCACCACCACTCGGTGTCCCTACCAGCGCCTCGCTTCGGCGCCTGGCTGACTCTCCCTCTAGGATCACTAATCGAGCGCAGAGAAAGCGCCACACGGCCGGGCTCTCGCCTTGTCTAGCGCCATCCTCTTCCTCCTCCTCCTCCCCTTCTTTGATCGCCCATTGTCTCCTCAGCTGAGCGGCGGCGTGAGGGGGCGGCGGGGATTGGGCCAATGGCCGCCGGGAGAAAAGGGGAGGAGCGACGAAAGGGGAGGAGGGAGAGGAGGAGGGAGAAAGTGGTGAGGAGGAGCTGGTCTGCCATATGCATCGTTGGAGGAAGTGGTGGTGGTGGTTGAAGAAAAGACTTGAGGCCAAGATTTGAGGCTGTTGGGACACTCTTGGCCAGAGCTCCACCTCTCATGAGGTTCTAAGGAAGGAACAAAAGTGCCTTTCTTCATCCTTGTCTTCAGCCAAGCTGACACATAAGCTCATCCCTCCATTTTCTTACCTCACCCATTAATCTTCATTTCCATTGGCATCTGAACCTTAGTATTCTGTGTCTATTTAGTTGTCCAGTTACATTCATTTACCAGTTTCTCCTCTGCCTCTTCTCTTTCCATCTCTTCATCCCTACGTTTCATTTTGTCCCATCTCGCACTGCTATCTCACCCTTCCATATTTATTTTGGCGAATAATGTTCTGGACAGGCTGTTACTTCCTTTTTTCTATATACTCATTTGCCCATCCTGTTTACATTTCACTTCCATTTATCTCAATCTTTTCGTGTAGTCTTTCTTGGCCGTTGACATCTTTACTTTCCTTTGGTCTCTTTCAATCTCTTTTTCTAAGAGTTCTCTTATGCAATCAACAGTTGTCCTTCTGTCACATTTCATGTACTATCATATTTTTTGGTCTTTTGGTTCCTACCTAACCATATGCATTCTCTATTTAGATTACGCTCTGCCATTTTTATCCATCTACAACTTTTTTGCAGTTTTATATTCACGGCGTACAATCTTCTTTTGCTTCTGTTTCTTCTTTATCTCCATCAATTCAGCATTTTTACATTAATTTTCTCTTGATGTAAATGTGTACTATCCATCTTTTCCCATTATTTTCTTAACCAATCCATTCTACATGAACTTGCTTATTTCCTCTTTACAAATAAGCCCTACTCATCACCCTTATACAATTTGTTAATATTCCCATTTATCTTTACTGCTATTATCATCTGTTATTATCATTGCTGTCTCTTAAACACTTCTATTGTCTACGGATTCTATCTATCCATTTGGTACCTATTGGTATCTTAGATTCATTTATTTATCTTTTATATATTTACACATTTTGTTTAATTCAATTCCTGTCATTTTATATAAAGCATCCAGAACATCAATTGGTTATACATAATTGTTTTTCTGCCTCTTGTACAGACTACTGTAAATATTACTGGGCATTTCGAACAAGATAGAATAGCAAAAGGATTTGTGAATAGCTTCTTAGCAAATGTCTTCCATCATGCCAATAGAAAAAAAAATGCTTCTAAAATAACTAACTAAAAGCCTATCATCTATCATCAATTAAGGGAAAGCCCTGATAGCTACACTTAATGATTTTCAAACAGGTCTATAAGGGGAGTAATACCAAGAATAGTTAAAACCAGTTTTTACAGTTGGGGTAATAATTTAGTCAATTATTTGCATATGGATACAAGATTTCAGCAGTAGAGGTCAATATCTATGAACCAATCTGATGATCATGGTATAGGGACTTGGAATATAAGAGAAATAAATCTACAGACTATGAATTAACAAATAAAATAGGTATGTTATATGATGTCTATCAGTCTAAAAGGAAGGGGAACGATGAAATAGGAACGAAAGTAGTCTTATCTTGAGGAGTGGCCTTGATTAATATATGGAGATGTAGATTTAATAGTGAATGAGAGGACTGGAATGTATGTCAGAAAGTTTGAACTAGAGTCTTGTAGGTTGTTATGGGAGAATATGAAAATAAAAATCCAGAGGTGGGTGATAGTTGCCTGTTCTGCTCCAGTAATGATAATAAAAGAATCACCCAGTCATGTGTTTTGGGAAAATTTGTGCAACATTTTGAATGAACATGATCCATAGGAAAAATATTCTGTTAGATGACATGAAAGGATAAGGCAATGACTTAGAAACATAATGTAAAATGTTTTTTGGTCACTAGAGAAGCCAAAGTGGATGAGAATAGTGACCGGTGAGTACATACTTGGAAAAATGTCTGCTTGTTTCAAACATATGATTTAAGCCTAACTGAATTCATAGTACACCTGATAAAAGAATTAATATAAATCTAAGAGCATGATTGATTTGATTGTCTATACTTAAACACTGCGATAATAAGTGAAGCATATGGTAGCATGAGAGACTTTAAATGAGACAGACTATTTTTTGATAATGTCAAGAAAGGATCTTAGGAAAAAAATTGACAAGAAAACAGGAAAAGTAAATGAAATCAGAGCATAGGAAGATAAAATATGAGTCTAAAATATTAGAAATAGATTAATGTTTCAACCAGATGAGTGAAAAATAGACATGGGGAAAAAGTTGTGGAAGCTGCTTGGGAGAGAAAAGAATTGTGTTATAAGTGTGTGGAGCTTATACTAATGAGAAGTATGAAAAAAGATGTGTAATTAGATTAAAATATGTAGATGAGAAAATGCATAAAAGAAAACAATTGCTAAAATAAGTTTTTGTAGCATGTACATAAAAATACAGTCGCAAAAATATAGTAAAGAAAAAATTATAAAAAGATTTTATGGAAATAAAAAACTGACTTGAAATTAGGCAATCAAAGCTAGGCAGTGATAAAATAATTTGGAAAAAAAGTAGAATAAGGGAATGATGGAGTATTTTAAAGATTCGTATGGAATTATAGTGGCATATTAATGTCAAGAAAAATATAATAAAAAAATATTGTGGTAAAATGGAGACAACAGCAGGGCTGCAAGTTTAGATGGTAGAATTGGAGAAATATTAAAACATGGTTATGGTATAGTCAAAAAATGGCTGTGCAATTTGTTTATTAAATGTGTGCAGACTACATCTGTGCCAGATAGTTGAAAAATGCTGTTACTGTTCCCTTCCATAAAGGGAAAAGTGGCATAAGTGAACGCAAAACTACCTGGCAATGAATTTATTACATGCATCTGGAAAGGCATTTGACAGAATTCTGATCAAAATGGTACAAGAAGTATATTTGTGAAGTTAAATATGGGATTTTTTTTGCCAAGCAGTGGTTATGAAGATTGGATTTGCTCTTCAGCAGGACATGTACAAATGGAAAGATGTTAAAAAAAATTATTCTATGTCGATTGAGAAAAAATGTATGTTAAAGTAAATGATGGAATATTTTATTTGAGTACAAAGTTAAAAATTGGCTGAATACAATATATGATGGGAGTAAACCATGCATGAAAATTAATAGAATTTGTGGTGAAAGATTTCAAATGAGCATTGAAAAAGACAAGGATATGTGATTAAGCAAGCACGTTTAATATGTTTATGAATAAACCTATAAGGAATCCCTGTGAAGCTTGTGGTGATAGAGTTTTGTTAATAGAGATGTGAACTTATGTGTTCTTTCTTAATGACACAAATAATGTAATATTTGGCTGCAAACTTCGCTGCAAACTGCAAATGTTAAATAGGAATATAAATCTGAAAGGTGGTATATCAATGACGAAGACAATTGTGTTTGATGATTGGGCAAGATAAGGTGAACAACTGCAAGTTATACATACATAGACTACAGCAAAAATATTACTGTATATCTTGACAAAATGTTTTCTAAAGATGGGAAATTGAGAAATTTTAAGATTGCAAATGCTGATTAGAAGTTTGTATGTCATCTGTTATGGGAAATGAAAGTTCCTTGAAACAACTTAAAACATTGTTAAGTGAGCTTGTTCTCACTGTTACATGGAAGTGAAGGTTGGATATCAGGAGAAATATAAGAATAACCTAAACATACAGGAAATGGAGTATCCAAGGAGTATGATAAAAGAGGACAGAGTCAAGAATGAATAGGTGCTGAATAAATGTGAACTGAATACAAACGTGAGTGATTCAGTGTGAAGGCAAGAAATGCACTGAGATACTTTGCTCATATAGACAACATGATCAAACTGCAGAACAAATAAATATATGAAGAAAAGTAGAAGAGTCACAAGGAAGAAAACTGAGAAAGCAGCGATTGGGTAGTATTAATGAAATCCTCAAAAAGAAAAGAGTCGAGAGGTTTGAATAAGATGTCACAATGTATGGAGAAGTATATCAACATGGTGGAAATAGTATCAGGAATGGGTGATATTGACATAAAGTAGATTCAGCACTACAGTATTTCCTTCCCCCCCCCCTTATCTCATACCTTTAATTTAATTGGGTTACTATTTCTTACACCCTTTTCACACTTTAGGAAAAAAACAGCCAGTGGATGGATAGATGGACGATCAGAGCATTTTAACAAGGATTCCTGCTCCATTGAATATCAGCTGGCTTATTAATTCTTTTTTCAATCTTACTAGGAATAGTGCATTTGTCTTCCACCAGCGTGCTCTTGTGTCTTTGAATTTTATGTTGAGAATATGGAATATTTGCTGCAGCGGGGGTAGATGTTTCAGCAGTTTCATTGTCTGCAATAGATCAGAAATTGCAGTTATAAAAAAAAGTCCAGTTACAACTGCATTTTGGTGCATGAGATATTTAATGTCACATTGAGTTTCTTTAGTCTGCCTCAACACTGGAGTATCTTGAAGTGTTACCTTTTCAGACAGTTTAAGAACTTGCATGTCACCGTTCAATCAGCATTACGTTAAGACTGACAACTGTCTTGTATATTTAATATAAATGTTCATATGATTTGATAAATGAACTAAAGCAGGAATATAAGTGTGTTTGTGTCTGTGTATACGCACACATACACATACACATATATACACACGTATACAGACATATATACATACATCCACACACAATATACTGTATATACATACACACACACACACAATATATATATATATTAGACAATCTCTGTTTTCTAAACAAGACTGTAATGTAGGGTGTGTGTGTGTGTATCATTTCTAAAGAAGATTGTAATGCCTTAACTAAATTCTCTATTCTAATGAATAAAAGCCATTACTGTAAATGCTGTCCTGTACTTTTTATTGTACTGTAAATTTTGGATACGATATTATATGCCATTTCATGTCAGAATTTCTTTTGCTATATGTAGTCCATATTTTCTGTTTTATTCAGGTTGGAAGAGATGTACAGCCAGATATCTACAGTTATATATCATTGGACAGCTGCTTACCAATGAGATAGAAGTTTATTAATACTTCCATGTGTTATGAGGCCATATCTCCCATTTTTAGATTTCAATTTCTCAGTATCTAGGACATATTTTATAATCTCTACTGATAATGAATAAAGTGCTTTCTTCTAGACGTTAGGAAATCCAAACATCAGCTGTATCCATTGTTCTGCTGTTTCACAAAATTCTGCATTGTAAATCTCAGCAGTTTGGATTATCTTTGTTTTACCGAATACATTGCATTGCAGAGTTTTGAGTTGTTGTCTAGCAAATACCTAGTTTTAGAAGTCACATGCCAGGTTAATAACATCAGCTTTTAGTTTGTATTATTTGTTCATTAATCCCTTCCTATTTAATATCACACATATTAAATTCATTAGAGCAGAGGTCTCCAACCTTTTTGGTTTGGTGGCCCGGAAAGGGAGGCAGGCACTGCTATGTGCGTGTGCACAAATGGGCCGTGTGTGTGTGTGCACGCAAAAATGAGCCCCATGCACGTGTACAAATGGCCGCGTGGGAGTGTATGCGCACACACAAACAGCTGCACACGAATGTGTGCATACTTGCAAACGGGGCTGTGTGGACATGAGTGCTGCAAATAGGGCGGCGCTAGCGCTGGTGGGACGCTATGGGCAGCACTAGTGGCAGTGGGACACGGGCGGGTGGTACTAGCACCGGTGGGATGCTTGGGGTGGCGCTAGTGCTAGTGGGACACTCGGGGTGGGGTGGTGCTAGCGCCGGCGGGATGCTTGGGGTGGTGCTAGTGCTGGTGGGATGCTCAGGGCGGAGTGGTGCTAGTGCCGGCGGGATGCTCAGGGCGGCACTAGCACGAGTGTGGGGGGAATGAGCACACGTGTGTGTACGTGTGCACTGGCCATCCCTTCATGCAGCCCGGTGGCCAAGCGGCCGCCGCCCGCTAGTGGGCCGCAGCCCACAGGCTGGGGACCCCTACATTAGAAGGATAAGTAGTCATTGACTTACGACCAGAATTTCCATTGCTAAGCAAGATGGTTGTTAAATGAGTCGCGCCTGGTTTTACGAAGGTTTTTTTGCCATGATTGTTAAGCAAATCACTGCAGTTGTTAAGTGAACCACACACTTGTTAAGTGAATCTGGCGTCACCCACTGACTGCTTGTCGGAAGCTGGGTGGGAAGGTTGCAGATGGCAAATACATGCCAGTTGCCAAGTGCCTGGATTTTGATCACATGATTGTGGGGACGGTATGATGTTTGTAAGTGCATGGACAAGTCACATGTCACTTATTTCAGTGCCATTGCAACTTTGAACACTCACTAAATGAATCGTTGTAAGTTGAGGACTGCCTGTAGTAGTTGCTAATCCAAAATTTGAAATTTAAGAACCATGTTAAATATCAAGGTAGAAGGTCTTGATTTAGAAATTATCTGTCTTATGTGCCTATTTTATGTGTATATTGATTACTCAATAAATTGTTATTTACAGTGCCCTTTTTCTAAGAGGTGAAATTTTAGGAAAGCTGGTGCTTTATCTAGAGTTCAGGCTGTGTGGAAAGAGATTGCTGAGGACGGATGGCCTGACTTTGATACACAATTTACTTTGGCATATATTCAAATATGAATATATGTTAATATGAAATATCAACAGAATTCATATTCCATCTGATTTGTGTTCCAATTCAGATTTATTAGAAATCTGAGATCTCTTTTCTCGCACAGACTACAGGTAGTCCTCAACTTACAACAGTTCATTTAGTGATGGTTCAAAGTTATAACGGCCACTGAAAAAAGTGACTTTTGACAATTTTTCACACTTACAACAGTTGCAGCATCCCCCTGGTCCTGTGATCAGATATTTGGCAACTGACTCCTGACAACTGCAGTGTCCCAGGTCATGTGATCACCTTTGGTGAGCTTCTGACAAGTAAAGTCAACAGGGAAGCTAGATTTGCTTAAGAACAGTGTTATTAACTTAACAGCTGTGGCAAGAAAGGTGGTAAAATGGGACAAAACTCACCTGTCTCACTTAGCAACATAATTTTGGGGCTCAACTGTGGTTGTAAGTTGAGGAGTACCTATAATTACTAAACAAATAAAAAGGCTAGCTTGAGTTATTCTTACACCTGCACATAAAAAATAAATGCAATCCTCCATCGTTGGGTATCGTATAGTGTTGCATAAAAATTTGTGAACCCTCTTGAATTATCAATATTTCTGCATAAAAATGACCTAAAACCCAACTAAATCTAGACAAAGAGAACAAAATTAAATATGTAGCTTTGGATCATTTTCTTCAATAAATCAATGAACAAGTATAATATTTTTGACTCAGTTGTTTAATTGGTTTCCCTTTATCTAGTTGTAGGACTTGGGTGAAGAACAGATCATGTTTTAGGCCATTTTTATGCAGGAATAAAAGGGTTCACAAACTTTTAAGCACCACTGTAGTTTCTACTGGCAACATACTACCAGAACATGGCAGGCTTTCAGTTCCTCTGTGGCTGTTGAAAAACATCTTCAGCTAACAACTGCTGCTTTGTCCAATGTAAGAGATATTGCCATATGGCACCAAGTATAGAAATCTTAGGATCAAAATGTATAGAAAGAAAAGGTTCTTTGGGGATCATCTTGAACCACCACATTCTCAAATCCTTAACTGTAAGCCTGCCCTTTTTCTCACTTAGGAAATGATACCCCATAGCAGTTTTTTTTTCAGTTTCATCATTGATGTTTTTTTTTTAGTATCTTGAGTATTCAATTTCCATGGGATAACTTTTGCTAAAAACATCCCAAATAGCTGGATTCTTTTTTGCAAATGAGGCAGGAAATATATTCAGTTTTGTTTTTTTTATCATTCATCCACTTATGACTGAGAAGGTCAAAATCCCAGTCACACTTCCATGGAAAAAGAAAGATATGAACCTTGTAGATAATATAAGTTAGTTTGTGGTTTGTCCAATTAATGACAAACAGCTTTGTGTAGGTGGGAGGGGGGTTGTTTAATTATATCAATTTTTCTTTAGTAACTTCACTTAACATGTTAGGCCTTGTTTAAATCACAAATACATACATACATACATACATACATACATACATACATGAAACTGAATACATCTTTTTCTCTGTATACTGTTGCTTTTATCTTCCTAAAAGTGTGCTCACTTTTAGACTGTTTTAGGTCAGGAATGTCACTTTATTCTAATTCTGTAAAGCACAATGTGCACTGTTAGCAGGAAATCAGTCAGATCATAATTACTAAATAGCTGGAAAATAAATCAATTTATTACTGTAAAATGTATTTGGATGCTTACCTGCTGAGCTTGCCAAAATGTCGGAACTGTTTTAAAATAGGATTGGGGAATTTGGCAGAATTCAGCCATCATCTTAGCTTGCTTTGTGAACCAAGTCATCCCAAGCAATAATGTGGCTTGTTTCGATACTAAATGATTTGCTAGACCAGCATAAGAGTTTAGCACATCCTGTAAACCTGAATGTCAGTGCTGGAGGTAGATACTCCAAATAAAGAAACTGAAGCAGTGGTAGATAATCAACAATTTTGCAGCAATGGAAGTAGTCACTGGGGGTCCCAAAGGTGCTTTTTCAAGAGGCAACTGGACTTGCTTTGTTTTTCCTTGAAGATGTTTCACTTCTCATCCAAGAAGCTTCTTCAGTTCTGGGGGAATCTGATCTGAAATTGGAGTCTTTGGCCAGTGACTTACAGTGCCTTCAAAGCATCACCCAGCTACTATTAAAGTAGTACCAAGCCTGTTGTCGTTATTATTCTTTGGCCGAATGATGATCATGTGATTCCAGAAGACAGTAAATTTACTAATAGGGAAATGACTTGTCTCAATATTCAGAACATGAGTAGGACCAGAAGAAACTGATAAATTCTCAAAAATGTCTTTAGATCTGGGTAATCTCATGGATCTCTTGCATGCCCATTTTCATGTTCAATAGTAAGTGCCTCCCATCTTCCACCTATGCTGGATTCCTTAGATATGGGGGAGTGCAGATATGCCCTATAGCCTACCAAAAGACAAATAATGTTACGGCAGAGTGAACAGAAAATACTCCTTGAATGAGCTGAGGCTGCAACCTAGGAATAACTTGCAGCAGCTTTGGCTGGACCAGTCATTCATTGATTAATTGGTTGAGATGTGAAAAATAAAATTTTCAAAACAAATTAAGAATATTTTTAAAGTACCCAGTGATTTGCTCAGTGGTTCAGTAATGACAAAAGGGGCAAAAATGCCTTTCTTTTAATAAAAGATTATTGCTATTGTATATAATTTTCTTATTATCTTAGGAAGAAACTCAGGCCGACCATTTGATAAAATATGGAGCTGTATGTAAGTGAATAGATTAATTGTTATATCTGTGTCTTAAATATATCTGTTTAAACTGTTGATATAAATATTGTTTTCACAGCTCTAATGCTGCAATATTATGCACAAACCTTTCCGAAGACCTTATACCTTACTTCTTCATAGATACGCATATGATTGAGACTGGATTTAAGCATCTGCGTATAATGTATCAGGGGGAAAATAAAAAAAATAAAGTGGTATCACTAACCTTTCGAGGGCTAGAAACAAATCCCCAAAGTATTTTGCCTATTAATAGAAAACTATTTGCGGTGGAACAAATTTAATGTGCATCACAAAATTTAAAGAAAGCTGCCCAATTTTCAGGACTGATTTGGGAGAAGGAATAATATTGTGTGAGACAGGAAACAGTTCTCTGACAGACTGATTGATTTTGAAGTTACTGATATGAAATCTCCATGAGTCTCAGATGCATTAGTGGATGAGTGATAGGACCATAAATTTGCCACATATATTTCACTATAGATCACTGCTGAAGAGTAGGCCTTAGATATGTAGTATTTAAGGCTAAGAAGTAAACCACTTGTGATACTCAGTGGTGTGATTCTTTTCCCTTACTATTCTTTTAATTATTATTAGTTTACTTCCATTCAACCGTGTCTGACAAGATCCTGCTGTTTTCTTGGCAAGATTTTTCAGAAGTGGCTTGCCATTGCCTTCTTCCATAAGCTGCCTTAAAACAGATGATCGTGACAAAAAAAAAAGATATAAGTAGAAGGGCCCTTTTAATCTTCTAGTGTTTGGCCACTCAAAATCGACTTCCTGCCCACAAAATCTAACCCACCTATTGAAAATATACAGAATCACAGATCATAACTTGTGTGTATATGCATGCACCCCCATCATCTTATAATGCATATCTACTTTCATATTTTATAACACATTTTCTAAAAATGATAATTTTACCCATGCTTACAGTATGCGCACAAGAAAGTTTGAAACCTAGGCTTCAGACACTCAGACAGACTTCATTTATTTCAACAGGCAATGCCAACTTAAAATTAGAAGAGATGTTGAAAGAGTAATAAATGTCATTCTCCTGGGCTCAGAAATTCAGAGATAGCGACTGTAATCATGAACTAGAGATATCAGCTACTTGGGAGAAGGCCTATATTTGCTGATGTACAACCAAAAGGTTAGAAAAGAGATAGTTATCATAATTAGTAAAACAACACAGTGTAATGTACAACAAAAGAAGAAAATGTTAAGAGAGGAAGATTGGAGAAAATGACCTAGTAAAGTTGAGATGATCCATATAACTCTCTAAAATAAAAGCTAATCCCAAATCTTTCTAATGGAAGCTATAATGAGCACTGAAGTGAAGGTGATCTGACTGTGACATCTGTCACCACATTTATTAGAAAGGTTGATTTGGCTGATCTGGCTGGCTAAATGGTGTCCTATTTCTCCATCATTTCATGTGGGGTGTCCTCCAAGCTGCACACCTGCAGAAGAGGATGGCCATCCCGGATAGGAGCACACCAATCTTTGGTCAAGCGTATGTAATAGCTACATTCCCCAGCCAGAATCTCCAAACAAGCTTAAAAGAGAAAGACAATCAGAGTTACACAAGTCCTTAAGTTTTGCTGTACAGTACAGGTAGTGCTCGACTTACAACAGTTTGTTTAGTGTCTGTTCAAAATTACGACACTGAAAAAAGTGACGTTGACTGTTTTTTACACTTATGACCATTGTAGCATCCCCATGGTCACATGATCAAAATTCAGATACTTGGCAACTGACTCATATTTATGACAGTTGCAGTGTCCCGGGGTCATCTGATCACTTTTTGCGCCCTTCTGACATGCAAAGTCAATGGAGAAGCCAGATTCACTTAACAACCGTGTTACTAACTTAACAACGGCAGCGACTCACTTAACAAATGGGGCAAGAAAGGTTGTAAAATGTGAAGAACTCACTTTTACAAATGTCTCACTTAGCAACAGAAATTTTGAGCTCAATTGTGGTTGTAAGTCGAGAACTACCTGTATGTTGTGATGCATCTGTAAATATTTGTAAGCTAGTGTTACCCCATTTATAATGTGAGCACATCTTAACCTTTAATCCTAGCCAATCCTTTAACCTCCCCACACGCCAAGAAAACTATCTCTGGAGTATTTCACAACATTTTCCTTGTAACATAAAAAGTATGTATAAATATACATACCCAACATACATTTACTTTTAATTATGACATGATCGGCAGTACGTGGTTTTGACTACTCATTTAGCCATTTGAATATTTTAAAAGTGTACATATTAAAGAAGAGAGATTTATTCTCTACACTTTCTTAGGCACCAGCTAATATATTGAATTTTATAGGTCTGCTGCTAAATAAACATGCACAGGTTATGGTGTGAATTGTATTTGATATGAAGGGTCTCTCAGGGGTCTGTTTTTCCAAATGATGTTTTTCTTAACAGCCCTTTAGGCTTATAAAGTTGTACAGTCAATTTTATCAGGTTTTTTTCTCAAGCAACAGCCCTACAATAGTATCCCTTCTGGATCTGAATTACTAATATTTTAGAAGAAGCAATGTTTATTGAATTCAATGGACTTTGCTCTTAGTAAACAGGTACACAATTGCAATAAAGGGTTTATTTCCAGTGAGTTCCGGTTTTCCTCAATAAAACAAACAAAATGAAGTCACAATTTGTTCTATATCTTATCTGGAAATATTTTTGTGCCATTTGGGACTACAATTCTTTCTCTCCCCTGATAGATCCAATTAGCTATATAGAGCTGCTTCATTGTTTTTTCAAATAATGCTACATTAATTTAACAAAACATAGTATCCTCAGACTATCTTCAACTTGTTTTATCACAAGGCAACACAAAGTCCAATTACTGTCCGAGGAGAGAGAGAAAGAGAGAGAGAGAAAAAAGCTATTTTAAGATTTACTCTGTTTCAAATAATTCAACTTGATCTGCTCATTCATTCAGTGATGACTGTAAACCTCCCATAAGTTATTTGCAGCCTTAAATTATATTGGTAATAATTGAAACAGATGTTTTGTTTTTGTTTGAGTTTTTTCTCCCTCACGTGTTTTATGGTATCTGAAAGCACCACAAATATTTGTAGCTATTATTCCAGGTCACATCCGTTTATGGCAGTTTGATGAAGCACAGAGTATAGTTAGTAGCCTGAAAATTGCTGTGCTACAATTTGACACATTTTGGCTGCCCTGTCTCCTGCTCTTCTCAAAGGATTCTTCTTTTTATGGTTCATACCAAAGAAAGCACACCTCAAGCACAAATCTCAGCAGCTGCCTAAAGTTGCTGAATGGCCTCCAGCATACAAAAGTTGGTCATAGGGTATTAAATATGAGAAACAAACAGAAACTCCATGACTTATTATATGTAATAACCAGCATGCATATCAGAGTTCCTAAAGGTGAAAATAATAATAATAATAATAATAATAATAATAATAATAATAATAATAATAATAATAATAATAATAATAATAATAATAATAATAATAATAATAATAATAATAATAATAATAATAATAATAATCCCCCAGTGAGGCACTACCTTGATGTGGTTATGGGGCTTGTGTACTCTGAGGAAAATGAGAGCTATGCCAGAGGTTCAACCATACTGGACAGGTCTAATCAGAGGAGTCAGACAAAGAGTGTCTCACCCATAAAAAATATGGTGAGACGTAAATTTCAGAAAGCCATACCTGCTCGGATGTCGCCCGGGTTAACAAGGTCCATGCTAGATGTTGGAGTTCCTGGATATCTGGTGAAAAATGGGTTACAGGACTCAGGACTGTTGGCTGAGCAACCAGGGCCAGCAGCTGCAGAACTACTGGAAGAAAAGGTGTTTACCCATCACAAATACACAGTGATTGAAAACAAAGAAATAATGATCTGTTATTACAGATCAAGTCCAACAAGAAGAGGATATCTGAAATGAATGCACCAGTTCTAGAAAGAACAACATCCAGAATCAGAAATAACAGAACAGAGACTAGCAGATCAACGCCAATTTATAATACGAAATAAAGTATTCACAGAAACAGAATTGGTTTACCCAGGGCAAAGAAATCAAAGCCTTGCCAGAAGTAACTCAGAATGTAGAGGCAAACCAGGGGGAGTTGGCAGTGAAGGAATCCAGCAGAGATATACAACTTTTCTCATTTGGAAACCAGGCACCTCTTCCTCAGGAAGAACAAAACCCTCTAACTAAAGAAATAAAAGAATTGAAACAAAGAATAACTGAGCATCTAGAACAGCACAAAAACAACAGAATAAGGCTGCCTGCATGGAAGCTTGTTCCAAAGAAACAGCTAGCACAAGCATTAAATGATGCAAATATTGCAATATCAAGTATAAGCACCAATTCACTACAAGAAACAAACCAACTAACATACAGCACAGCTGCAGTTATAACTGAATACCTGGGATGCAAAATCAACAAAGAAGAAAAACAAACAGTGCACCACAAAAATGGAAGGTTAGACTGGAAAATAAGATCACCAAGTTAAGATCAGATGCAAGCAAGCTAGAACAGATGAAAGAAAAGAAGCTGAAGAACAAGAAGACCAAAGAATACCTAATCAAGAAATACCACTTAGAAACAAGGAAGATCAAGGAAGGAAATAATAAAGCAGCAAATAACAGCTATAGCCAGGAAAATCAGCAGATATGAAGCTCGAATTGCAAATTATAGGCAGAACCTCCAATTTCAATCCAGTCAGAAACATTTCTACCAATCCATCAATGGAGAAACTGCAATGAATCAGTCAGTACCTGACAAGGAAGAAACAGTGCAGTTCTGGAAGCAGATATGGGATAACCCAAAGAAATACAACAAGGACACAGCTTGGTTAAAACAGGTGGATGCAAATAAAACAGAAGTTGAAATGAAAGAACTAGTAATAACAACAGAAATGGTAGAAAAAAGAGCAAGGAAGATTAAGAATTGGTCAGCACCAGGTGAAGATGAACTGCATGGGTTTTGGTTGAAACATCTGTTATATACCCACTCATTGCCAAGCAGTTCAACAACATACTACAAAGAGGAGAAATTGAAAAGTGGCTAACAACTGGGAAAACCTACCTAATAATGAAAGATCCAGTAAAAGGGGCAATACCAGGCAACTACAGGCCAATTACCTGCTTACCAACAACTTTCAAATTGCTAACTGGTGTGGTAGCTGATGCAGTACAATAGCATCTAGTTGAAAACAATCTCTTTCCACCTGAGCAGAAAGGAAACCACCCCAATTGCAGAGGAACAAAAGATCAACTCCTAATAGACAAAATGATCTTGGAAAACTGCAAGAGAAGGAAGACCAACCTGATCATGACATGGATTGACTACAAAAAGGCATTCGACTCTCTGCCACATGACTGGATAATCAAGTGCCTAGAAATAACAGGAATCAGTAGAAACATCAGAAAATGTGTGCAAAGATCGATGGCACAATGGAAGAAACAGTTGCAGGTCAATGGTGAGAGACTGGGAGACGTTAATATCAAGAGAGGAATATTTCAAGGAGATTCATTATCACCACTACTATTTGTTATTGCACTGTTTCCTCTGTCAATAATACTGAATAACTCAGGACATGGCTATCAGACATCAAAAACATCTGCCAGACTATCCCACCTCCTTTACATGGATGATCTGAAGCTGTATGGAAAAACATCATCTGAAATAGAATCACTGCTCAACACTGTCCATATATATAGCCAAGATATTGCAATGGAGTTTGGCTTGGACAAATGTGCCACACTTACTATCAAACAAGGAAAAATAGTGAAAACTGAAGGAATCAAGATGCCCCACAAAAATAACATTAAGAGTCTGGATGAGGAAGATTACTACAAATACTTGGGTATCCTTCAAGCTGACAACATCAAGCACACTGAAATCAAGAAAAAGATTAGAGGTGAATACATCAAGAGAGTGAAGATCTTAAAGTCCAAACTCAATGGAGGAAATACCATGAAGGTAATCAACACCTGGGCAATTCTAGTCATTAGATACACAGCTGGAATAGTGGACTGGACTCAAGCAGAACTAAAAGCAATGGATAGGAAGACCAGAAAAATAATGACAATGAATCATGCCCTTCATCCACTCAGTGACATTGACAGATTATCTACCAAGGCAAATAGATGGGCATGGAATGTTGCAAGTATATCAGATGGTTGAAGAAGAAAAAATGGCTTTGGAAGAATATCTGAAGGACAATGATGAAGATGCACTGTAATTAGTATATCAGGAAGGCTTATTGACTACTGGAGAGACCAAACTGGCCTACAAGAAAGATGAAGAACAGAATGGAGGCATGGGAAGACAAAGCACTACATGGCCAGTACATTAAAAAATAGCTGGGAAAGCAGATAATAACAAGACCTGGCAATGGCTAAGAGCAGGAAAGTTGAAGAAAGAGACCGAGAGACTAATTCTGGCTGCACAAGACCAAGCCTTAAGGACAAATGCATACAAAGTCAAAATTGAGAAGACAGCAACAGACAGTAAGTGCAAAGAAGCTGAAGAAACAGTGGACCACCTGGTAAGCTGCTGCAAGAAGATCGCACAGACTGGCTACAAGCAGCGGCATGACAAAGTAGCAACAATGGTGCATTGGAAGATCTGCAAGAAATATCATTTTCCTGCAAGCAAGAACTGGTGGGATCATAAAATAGAGAAAGTCATAGAAAATGAAAATGTTAAATTGCTCTGGGACTTTAGAATTCAAACAGAGAAGCACCTGTCACATAACACCCCAGATTTAACATTGTCAATAAGAAAGACAAAAAAGTCTGGATAGTGGACGTGGCAGTGCCTGGAGACAGCAGAATAGACGAGAAAGAATTGGAGAAGATAACAAAATACAAAGACCTACAAATAGAAATAGAACGACTGAGGCAAAGGCAAACAAGGGTAGTACCAATAGTAATATGTGCCTTAGGTGCAATCCCAAAACAACTGGAGCACCACTTGAACACCATTGGAATTGACAAATTCGCTATTAGTCAATTGCAAAAGGCGGCCTTACTAGGAACTGCTTTCCATCCTGCGATGATATCTGTAATACCATCAATTCAAACATCCACATCTGCCTATCCCAGGTCCTTGGTAAGGACTCGATAGGTAGACAAAAATGTCAAATCCAGTCTGAACATCTGGCTGACTGTGCGATGAATAATAATAATAATAATAATAATAATAATAATAATAATAATAATAATAATAATAATAATAATAATAATAATAATAATAATAATAATAATAATAATAATAATAATAGAGTTGGAAGGGACCTTGGAGGTCTTCTAGTCCAACCCCCTGCTCAGGCAGGAAACCTTATACCATTCCATACAAATGGTTGTCCAGTTTCTTCTTAAAAACTTCCAATGTTGGAGCATTCACAACTTCTGGAGGCAGGTTGTTCCATTGATTAATTGTTCTAACTGTCAGGAAATTTCTCCTTAGTTCTAGGTTGCTGACATCTGAGTTTCTCATGGAACCCTTAATGAACAGCAGAGCACATCTTAGAACTGTAGAGGAAGCAATTCCTAAGTTTTCAATAAGGAATAGACAACCTGTATGGGGATTATATTCAAAAAATGTCAGTAAGGCATCAGCTTCTGTGGTAATGTGCAGTATGTAAACTATGCTTTTCTTTCTTAGGATGATTGATGCATCTCATTGAAGCACAGTGTTTGGTTGATTTTGATTTCATCTGATATGCCAATTCTAGCTTACTCAACAAACCAAAAATTGAAGAAGTCTTGATATAGTATAAATCAATTATACTATTATACATCAACAAAGGCCTACTTTCATAGCCCCTTTAGAGCCAGCCAGCCACCTATCACAAACCTCTCTTACATAACTGAGGAAGTTCAGCATTAATTGCCAGGAAGACATGATTATTAAGAACCTCTTTCCTGTGTAATCTTATTATTCCTGCTGCACTAATTAAATAATCAAAATAGGTAGTAACTCTGCTTAGCTCTGATAGTCTTTTTCATCACAAGTGTACAGTTGAAAAACATGTATGGCTTCTAGATTATTACGCCCAATTGGAAGCAGGAGAAAGTCCTTCAAGTCCATTTTTACTCTTAGTTAACTTTATGAACAAATCCATATAGTTTTGGCAACATTTTTGTAAGTGGTTTGCCTTGCCTTCTTCCTAAGGCTGAGAGAGAGTAACCAGCCAAAGACACCCAGATACTTTTGTGCCTATGGTGGGACTAGAGCTCTGATTTCCCCATTCTTTGTCCAGCATCTTAACTTAGAGTTGGCTGGCTCATGACTGTAAACAGCATTTGAAAGATCACATCAAATTAATTTATCTACCAATAAAAAGCTAGATAGTAGCGAATGTGTTTGTGAGGAATATAGTCCCAGAATTTCAAATCCATAATTCATCTTCAAATGATCACGATTAAGGCTTAGTCTAAAAATATCCATTGATTCCTAAGGTTTGATGACCCACTCCTTTGTCCAATAGAGAGGCACTATTATGTAGAAGTAACGTTCTTAACATATTGTAATATTTGTTAAAAAAAACAACCACATTTGCAATTTAGGACATGGGAAGTTACCTCTTATATTTTCATTTGTTCTAGGTTCTCTACTCTAAGTCAAAGTAGTTGTCGGGATTCAGACCAAAGTTTTTGCTAATCTTATCTCTGTGTCTTTGGAGTTGAAATTATTGAGAAAAGCTTCAGTCTTGACTGTTACATTTTGTTATACAATAAGCTAAAGACATGTGTTCATAGTTTCATGTTAGCATTATCAACAGCTTCTTTACTTTGTCTTTCTTTGAGGGCTCTGTTTCTAACTGACAGAGAGGCTTTTAAGCATTAGAAGACACTATCTTCAGAACACAGTAAATGACCTCAATATGCATGAAAGACTTATTAATAAACAGAATTACAAGAAAATGGTCTTTCCTAATATGGATGTTAAAATCCAGATCATTGGATTGCTCTTTGATAACTGTGTGAGGTTGCCCAATTTGCTGATAATATCACATTATTTAGACTGGTTGAGCTCTCTCAGGTCCCTTTCAAACAGAAAAAAATATGTAGTTCAATCTAAGTTTTGCAATAGTGGCGAATATCTGTAGCTCGGGTGTGGGATGAGGTGGAAGTTGTGGAGCTTGTGGGTTGGTTTCCGAATATTTTGTTACCAGGCTAGGTAACATCTTCAGCAGAATTTGGGGGATGTCGATGTCAGTGTTCTTCTGCTTATAAGGGTTTTGCGTGGTCAGTAGGTCTTGTGATGGTGAGGTCATTTCAAGTGAGGGTCACATCAGGTCAGAGTCTTGTGATGGGTCTTGTGATGGGTCAGGAAGGGCTTGTGTCAAGTGAGGGTCTTGTGATGGAGAGATCACATCAGATGAGGGTCATTGGAAGGTGAAGTGCTGGTTTGGGGGGTTGCGTGGGTTGGTTAAGAGTCGGTGGTGTCTCTGGTTGGCTGTGTGGTTGATTTGAATTCTGAGGGGTTCGTAGTTTTATTTATTAAATAAGTTAGTTAAAAGCTACAAGTTAGTACAACATGATGAATATTGAGGCAAAATAGCTTCACAAAATTTTAAGCATACACTAATAGAATTTAAGCTGAGATGACTGATCAAGAAAAGGCTGTAATAGATATTATGTTGATAACTGAAATGAGAAATTACATGTTGTGAATTACTACACCTGCAATACTGTAAATGGTTCTAGCTATACATCTGCAAAAGAAAATGGATAGTGAAAAGTGTTTTTTCTCTCTCTTTTACTTCCATACTCCTAGAACTGAGTTCTTAAAGTAGAGTGGTGGGAAATTAAGATATAATTAATTATCTTAAAATAAAATTAAGACAAAATAAAAGAAACTTTTTTACACCATTTCTGATGGAATAATCCTACTCTCTGCAATATAACAATGGCTTCCAATTTAAAACAGGATTAGCAAATTCGTGGAAACAAGGTTTCCATTGCTAATTAGCAGCCGTGGCTGGAGCCAATATCCTAGTTGCTGGAGGACCCAAAGAAGCGAACTTTACTGAAATCACTTGTGGGCTTCTCAAGGACCCACTGAAAATAAAATGCCCATAGGCTTGTGATTAAGTATGGTAGAGCTTTCCATATACTCTTAGAAAAGGGGCAGAAATGAGAAAAATACTGACAAATTTGTATGCTGAAGTTCATGGGCTTCATAGTGCAAATGTCAACTGTCTTTATCAGAGCAGGTTGATACATGCCACAAAAACAGTGTACAGAAACATTCTATATTCTGCGAATTTACTATATAAAGCAAATTGTCCTCTGTTTCGCCAGTGACTGGATGCATGAAGAAATGTATGCATTCCAGTGGAAGATGCATACATTTCAGACTTCAACAGCAAACTCCACAAAGCTGTTCTTCTGAATTTCAGGTTAGTATGTGTTACTATTGGTTTACTTTTGTATGTTTTTCAAAGTGGAATTCTCTGTGTCTGTCCAATCATCCATTCCTTAGCACCTCCATAACAGCAATTCTTTATTCTTGCTACCTTCTTCATTCAAGCTAGACTTGTGTTCATATGATGACCTATGGAAATGCCATTATTTAGATGCATGGGGGCAGAGGAGTATATTGGGCATAACACTGTTATTTTAAAATGTGCTCGTGCAACTAAGTACTTTGACATGGATAACTAAGTTTTGTTTTTAATCTCGCAAAGAGGCCATATCATTCAAACGAATACCTGTACAGCACTAATAATAGTTTTAGCAAATTCCAGACAAGTACAAATCCTTAAGTGCTTCCTATGATGATGTAGCATAGCATTGCATCCACAGGCAGCCTTTGGCATACTGTAATGACCTTGAATTATCTCAGAAAAAAATGTAGCTTTATTTTATTTAGATCATGTGATGTGTGTCTCTCAGCAGAAATATTCACACTGGAGCCCTGCTGACATCAACAGAAAGGTCACTCCACATATTAGGTGCCACAACAGAGAACCCTGTTCCCCACAGCACTTTTGAGTGAGCATCAGTAATCCGTAGAGTAATAAGCAAGGCAACTTTCACAGAACATAAACACCAGATAGGCCTAAGGGAAAGAAAGTGATTTCTCAGATAACGTGTCCTGAGCTGTTCAGGACATTATAAACTAACAATAACATTTCAAACATGGTTTGATAGCTAATTGGCAGCCAGGGCACAGCTTTCAGAGATTATACTTAGGAGCTAAGCAGCCCACGGAGCATCCCAACTGCAAGGTTCTGTACTCTCTGCAATTCCCAAATCCCTCTCAAGGCTAATATAATCTCACATACAGGGTGTTACATTAGGTGCATAATGTGCTTTTTAATTGTCCAATGTCACAGCAAGGCTATTTCTGTTTAGGAAAGTTCAAAATGAATGTGTCATTTGAACTGGTAGTTGGTGAAATGTGAGGGGCCGCACTAAACACCCAGAGCCTCTAGTGACAAAGATGAATCCTTGAAGCTCTCTCCCCACATTAAATTAGTAATTAGTAGTTTCTGAGATATGTTTGATGTACGGCTATGTCTATGGAGATTCTCAGTCATCCAGGTCATGGGGGTCTCAAAGGTGCTTTTTCAAAAGGCAACTGGACTTTGTTTTTCCTTGAAGATGTTTCGCTTCTCATCCAAGAAGCTTCTTCAGTTACTGAATAAGCTTTTTGGATGAGAAGCGAAAAGTCTTCAAGGAAAAACAAAATCCAGTTGCCTTTTGAAAAAGCACCTTTGGAATGTATGGCAATGTTACCTTTTTTGTAACTTGTGTTGGTTATGCTATATTAGGTTAAGTAGTCAGAAACTTGTTGATAAAGTTGCATGGGTATCCATTATGTTGGAAGATGTTGTATAGATGATCTGTTTTCTTTTTTTAATGGTCAGGATTGCTGCAATGCGTTTGTGTTCATCTAAATAGTTTTATTACATAGTTTCTCTTGTGGGAGGTTGGGTTGTTACTCTGGTAGTGAAGCACCTGACTGGTGTGGGTGGTTTTAAGATGGACTTGTGTTTCTAATTTGTGATCACTGCCTCTGCTGATGAGGCAGCGATAACCAGGAAGGTTAGTGTGTTGTTGTTTTCTTCTTCCCTTGTGAATTTCATTCCTTTGAAGATGTTGTTGATAGTTTCATGTGTCCTCTATAGCTGGTCCTTTTTCATTATGACAAAGGTGTCATCTACGTTTCCTTACTTTTTAAATTTTTTACAGATATTCTAGTCCAATTTTGATATAAATTGTACCATATATTAACTGTGTAGTCATTTTTGGACTATGACTAGCCTGCAAGTAGGATTTCCTTTCCTCAGACAAAATATGGGCCTTTTTTATTGTGGAACTCAAATTCTCCAAACATAGTCAATAGAAATGGATTTTCTGCAACTTCTGTTCAATGTGTCTGTATTATAATTTCATATATTACTTATTGCGTATCCACTATTAGTTTTAATGAATTCTTCAGCTCAATTACACTAAATTAGATGCTGATTGCTTGTAGGATGGAATCCTTTCTTTTCTGTTTATTTTCTTATTGTGCTTCAGGATTTTTTTGTTTTGTTTTATTTCTTGAGGGAACATTCAGTTGTACATGGCAAATAATAGTCAGGAATATAATCAAGTATGAAACTGAAATTGTAAAACACATTATTTTATTGCAGAGTCACTCATTTCCTCAAACTTCCATTGATATTAAAGAGGAATTTTGTTTTAATTGTATTCATTTTTAAGCTAGCATTTCAACACTGCCTATGTCTAATCAAAATTAAAATCCACTGAATTTTGGTCAGTTTGAAAAGATTCTTAACTCACAGTATATATCCAAACATATTTTACCCATAATTCTATACAATAAACCTTCTTATACTTGATCTGAAATGCCAAGCTTTGTTTGGTACTTTTATGTGAAAAGCACTACAACTGCCTTGAATATTTGCCACATTATCTACAATCAATTTGCAATGTACCACCATGTTCCATCCAAGTTAAAACGTCCACTGATTTAGTAATCATTTTTTCCCCCAGATACTTCATGTATTGATGAACTATAACTTTCAGCAGCTCCTGCTTACCGGGATAAGTCTGATGGATGTTAACAGTTGTCTTTCAACCAAATCAAAAGATAATAGGCAAATGCAACTCCCTATTCTTGGTGCAATATGTCTCGGGGTAGGCTGCCCCAAATCTCTTGGGCTTTAACTGAATCAGAAGTGCTCCTAACACAGCTGCGCAGCCAGATCAAGCTCACCATTTCATTTCCCATGTGCCCCAACGCAATGGTTGACCATGAGTTTTAGGCCTACTTCAGGCACAAGCCCCAGTCACTTTCTCTCAGCCCTAGGAAGGAGGCAGTGGCAAAACACTTTCTTTTTGCCAAGAAAACTGCAGGGACTTGTCCAGGAAATCTCCAAGAATTGGATGCGACTGAATGAAAGAAAAAAAAAGAAAGAAGAAGAAGTAATTGGCAGCTATTTTCCAGGACTTGTGCGGGCAGTCTCTGAGAATTAGACATGACTGAATGAAAGGTATGCACAAATGCCTAGATATGCACTGTGAATCAAAAACTTTTGCCTCCTGACCAAGAACAGTCTTGGTTAGCTGACTTAAGACAGCCCTTGTCTACTAGTAGTCCAAATGAGATGCAGCTCCCCTCCCCAACAATTTATGAGAGACGGGGTGGGAGAGGACAGGGAAGGAATTTCAGAGCAGCCAATCTCCTTTTGAGGACACTGATGCAAAGGAAATTAGCTTTTTGGCACAGCCTGAAATTAGAATACCCTGGGAGAGGTTTGGGTTTAACAGCCAAAATAAAATAATGTTTTGTGCTAATTTGCTTTCTCTCATTATTTAGTTTAGCGAACAATTGCTCCCACAGTGGTGAACATTGCTTCAGCTCCAGTAAGCTTTCATCCATTGCTTTATAGGATATTTTTTATGTCTTTGAAATTTACTGAAACTGATGAATAACAATTCCTGCAAGCATTTTTATGTCCTTTTTTCTTATAGTGGCATCCAGTTTCTTTGACAGAGTGATTGTTGGGTCTAAAGATTCACTGGGAACTACTAGCCCAAGATATTTACATCTCAAAGATTCCAATATTAATAGGAATTTAGATCATTTCCAATATCATTTCTCATTATCTCTAGCAATCACGCTCTCTCTTTAAATATCTTTTGCACTTTTTACATTTCTGCAAGAAAGAAAGAAAATCAGGATCCATCTTGGTTGTTCCGTTTCACAAGTGTTCTTAACTTTCAGCTAAGATGATCTCTTATCATAGAGCAGAACTTATTATCAAGTCATCTCAAATTACTGAATCAAGAATTACAAAATTGTACGTTACCATCTTAATTTGCATAATATTCAGAATGTCTGGTGAAATTTTTATAGATACACACGTTACAAAATTCCCCTGCATTTTAGCAGCGCTTTCATTTTAAAAACATGAATATTTTCACATATAAATGTAATTAGAGTAGCAATCTAATCCAATGCACGTAATTCAGGAATATTTGTTGTGGCTTATTCACAGGAAGAGATGTTCAGGATTGAAGTCTAAGTTGACTTGTTCTAAAATTGTAGGGTAGAGACAAGGAATACTTTTCAGTAAAATAGTCTGAGACATGTTTTTATTTTCAGATGCCTATAAAGGATATTTTTGTTCAATAGCCAGATCTGGTCACAGGTTTTGTAAGCTTGGGAGACTAGCAGAAGAACCTACAACTTCTTTACCAACTGTGAAAGTAGGGGGAAATATCAGTGAGACACTCTATGGTTTAACTAAAGGGCAGAGGTTCTAGGCTCCTTGAGTAGTGAAGATTACAATCCATTTGGGCAAGATGACCTAATTTTGAAAAGCAATACATGTCATCTAAAGAGCCACTTCAATTTGCTCCTGAAATCTCCAGAGTTTAACATTACTTGTTTGTACAATTGAGAAGCAGTGATTCATTTTCCAATTTACTTTCAGTTCTCTGAACAGTATTGTCTCCAGCCTTATACACTATAGGTATATAAACACAAACTACTTTCTGTTTTCAAAGAAAGAAAATGACAAATTCACCTGTCTTGGCATGATGGGCTCAAACCCAGGGGAAGTAGAGAAACCCTGATGTGCAAATTGTAGCTGCAACTTACTAATATTTAGTTTGATCCTGTCATCTCCTATCTGGCCCTAACAGGTTCCAGAGACTTAGTGTGCTATGTACGCAGTCTTTTCATGAACTAGAAATCTGAAGCCAGATTTCCCACATCCACGCCACATCCTAATCAGAAAGCACCAAAGAAATCGGAACACACCAGCCTAGATCCTATATTTGTTCACAAAGAAAAATATTCAAGCAAAGTCATGGAAATTCTAGAATTCTGCTCTTGCTTTATTTGGGGAAATTAGTCATTTTCTCACTAAAATGTTGATAAATACCTTGAGTAAATATAACCTGGTAAATATTAAAAAAAACCAAACAGACTATTAGCTTCATTTGTGTAATGCTTTTTGAAACCTGATAGAATCCTGTTAGAAGATAAATGAGGTAAACAGTAAAGAGAACCCAGATTATAATTTATTCACAACCCCTCTTTATACAAGAGCTTCTTTTTGAAGACCTGGAGCAAATATAGAGAACTTTTTTAAATGTTAAACACAGTGGAAATTTGTAGACGATCCAAGTAAGATCTTATCTGGTTATAGATCTTGATACCGAAAGTAAACCGTAAACAGCAAGCTATTTCTAGAGTCTTCCCTCTTAAAATTGCAATGATTGGGTTTTCTGTGAAGGAAAGGGCTGGGCTTTTTTCTTTTAGAGTTTATTAGAGAGTTATTGTATTATTTAATTAATAATAATAATAATAATAATAATAATAATAATAATAATAATAATAATAATAATAATAATAATAATAATAATAATAATAATAATAATAATAATAATAATAATAATAATAATAATAATGTTACCATTTCAGACAAATGACTGTCCAGTCTCTTCTTAAAAACTTCCAGTATTGGAGCATTCACCGCTTCTGGAGGCAGGTTGTTCCACTGGTTAATTGTTCCAACCGTCAGGAAGTTTCTCCTTAGTTCTAGGTTGCTTCTCTCCTTGATTAGTTTCCATCTGTTGCTTCTTGTCCTGCCTTCAGGCATTTGGAGAATAGCTTGACTCCCTCTTCTTTGTGGCAGCCCCTGGGATATTGGAACACTGCTACCAGGTCCCCCCTCGTCCTTCTCTTCATTAAACTAGACATACCCAATTCCAGCAACTGTTCCTTATATGTTTTAGCCTCCAGTCCTCTAATCATCTTTGTTGCTCTTCTCTGTACTCTTTCTAGAGTCTCAACATCTTTTTTACATTGTGGTGACCAAAACTGGATGCAGTATTCCAAGTGTGGCCTTACCAAGGCATTGTAAAGTGGTATTAACACTTCACGTGATCTTGATTCTATCCCTCTGTTAATGCAGTCTAGCCCTGTATTGGCTTTTTTGGCAGCTGCAGCACACTGCTGGCTCATATTTAAGTGATTGTCCACTAGGACTCCGAGATCCCTCTCACAGTTATTGAGCAAGTTACCACCTATACTATACCTGTGCATTTGGTTTTTCTTGCCTAAATGTAGAAACTTTTTCACCGTTGCACTTTCCACAGATGCCATATGGGTTTCCTCAGGTTGTCTCCACATATATATGCACGTACAGCTGTTTTGCTTCATCAGCAGTCTCAGTGGAAATGTAATTTACACATGCCCATCCATTCCCAGATAAACTGGAAAAGCCCTGAAGCAGCAATGTAGAGCATTAGGAGGACGCGGATGTCTCAAGGCTTCAAAGAGTGGAGCTTTGCTTGGGCCAACCCCCCTTTCAATGTTTTGCCCAGTTGCAATATGTAAGCCTTAGTGTACTGTGTAAGGTACAAATCATCATTACCAAAGAGTGTCAAACTTAATGGCACAGAATATTGTGTGAATGCAGCTATTCAGTGTACTCTCTCCTGCTTCTTGTTAACATTTTGTTTTACTTTTCCCAATTTCCAATAGCACATATACTAGAAAACAATCCAGTTCATAATGAAACTTCCCATAGCCCACAATGTTTCACCTTTTAGTAGTGTATTCTACATAGATCTTTTAATTGAATTGAATTGAATTGAACTGAATATTTGGCCAAATGTGATTAGATACACAAGGAATTTGTCTCCGCTGCAGAAGCTCTCAGTGTACACATAAAGCAACAGAATCATCATCATCGTAATACCAATAAGAGGGGGTAGTAAAGAAAATAAGAAAGATAAACAATACTACAGCCATACTACATGGGTAAATATACATAGACATTAGACAACACTGTGAGAATTACAGTAGGTGTTCAGTAGAATAATGGCATGAGGGAAAAAAACTGCCCTGTGTCTAGTTGTTTAGGCATGCGATGCCCTTTAGCGCTGTCCTGAGGGAGGAGTTGAAACAGTTTATGTGTAGGATGCACGAGATCTGTAGATATCTTCTCAGTTCTCTTTCTGACCCACACAATATACAGGTTTTCTATGGAAGGCAGACTGGTTGCAATTATTTGTGCCTGGCCTTAATCACTTTTAAAATGGCCTGTTGCTAAAACATGGTCTGCTCTCAGTTTCTGTATAAAGAGAAAAACTGAGGTTTAAATTTAAAAAACATAGCAGAATAAACTATATGTACTTGAAGCCAATTTAACTTATTTGCTGAATTTTCCAACTTAGCACTTAGACCAGTGGTGGCGAACCTATGGCACGGGTGCCAGAGGCGGCACTCAGAGCCCTCTCTGTGGGCATGCGTGCTGTTGCCCCAGTCCTAGGCTTTCAGCTGGGTTTTATAAAACCTTTTCGATTTAGGCCTCCGCCGCCGTGTGCAAAAAAAAAAAAGGTTCCATCAGTCAATTTCAACTTCTCGCGGAAAAAAAAAGATCTTGCAAAGTTGGAATTGATTGAACATTTTAGTCCCACCCTGTCTGCCGTTACCACCGCAGCCACGCCCACCCAATTGGCCACACCCACCCAATGGGCCACACCCACCCAATGGGCCACACCCACCCGGCACTCGACGATGCATAAGTGGGTTTTGGGTTGCAGTTTGGGCACTCAGTCTCTAAAAGGTTCACCATCACTGACTTAGACTGTGTGTATGAAGTACAATGATGCTGCGATGCTATGCTAGAAAACAAAATATTATAGATTACAGGAAATCTTCGGTTTATGTTCAGAAACTGAAAGTAGTCTTGGTTCATGTTCAAAACAAACATAGAAATGAACTTAAAATAGTCTTCAGGGAAAGTTGTTTAAAAAACATCTGCCAGTAAATGTGTTTGTGTTCCAGAGCTTTACAAAGGAAGGAGAAAGATTTGATTAAATGTTAGGGAGGGACAGGGAATATAAATATAGCATTGAAAAAGTTGTGATTGGAAGGGGAAAGGTTACTGACAAATTAATGTTTTACATGTAAAATGTTTAGGAGTTATTCCTTATTTCTATCATGTAATAGGAAAGAAATGAATGGTTTATTACTATAATTAAATACCATGTTCTTGTATTGTTTTCACAAAAATTCAAAATTAAGAATGAGCCCTGTAAATCATCAGGCTTGTGATAACATTGTTCAGAAGAGTTGACTAATTGAGCTAAACTCCTGGAACTAGAGGTATTTCAATCAGATCAAGAAAACTCTTTTTTCCAATGTTAAGCAAGATGATAATGATGATGCAGTTAAATTCTAGTAAGATAGAGCCCTAGTCAAAAGTATGCCAAGGTTCCTTCTATACTAGCTGATTCAGGTGCTTGTACAATAAAACTGTCAGGTCCAATATTCAAAGCAGTCAATTACTTTTAGCTAAGTTTAACTCTATGAATATTGTCCTCTAGGAAATTCTCTTGTATACAGCACGTTGCACTACCATAACATACTCTATGGAGACAAATGGAAAGCTGCAGCTCCTACATAAAGTAAGAGCAAGATGATTGGTAGGCCAAACCTGTCATATAAAATTACACATATATTAAGGTCCAGCAGGCTTCCAGGCCCAGATCAAAATGCTGATCATTAAGCCCTAAACAGTGCAACATCAGGATATATCAGGTCATACCTTGTCAGAGTAGAATCTGCCTGGCCAGCCTACTCATTGAGAGAAGGCCTGCTAGAAATTGCTACCTCTCTTAGGGAGGTAGCAATCGCAATAGCAGTTAGACTTATATACCGCTTCATAGTGCTTTACAGCACTGTTTACAGTGTTGGCATTTTGCCCCCAACAATCTGGACCCTCATTTTACCAACCTCGGAAAGATGGAAGGCTGAGTCAACCTTGAGCCGGTCAGGATTAAACTCCTGGCAGTGGGCAGAGTCAGCCTGCAATACTGCATTCTAACCACTGTGCCACCACGGCTACACAGAGTGTTTTCAGCCCTTCAAGGTAGTCCACACGAGAAATACAAACCATGAGTATTAACACTGTCTTTATTGTAACATTATGGTAGCAGGATCTTGCAAGTCTGAAAGCCCCTCTCCTCTCCTTTACTTTTATTTTCCAGAAAATAAGGAGGATCCTTTCTTAGATTCTTCCTACGTCTGTTTTCTTTTTGGAGCTGAGATGTCTTTTGCATGACGGTTGTCTAGACTGCAGCTCTTCTTCCTGTCTCCCAAAATCATATCCACATACCATTATGGATGTGAGTTAGAGAACAGGCCTTCTCTGGGGCAGTCCTGCCTCATGGAACTCTCTCCCCACCCCAGGTACCTGCAGCCCCTACTTTACTGCAATTCTGCCTGCATATTAAAGCCATTTTATTTTAACTTGCCTTCAGTCCCAATTGATTGATTGCAGATCAGGGGTTTTCTCTTAGTTTTCTGCTATGTCTGTTTTTAATCTTTTGATAATGGGATCAATTTGGTTTTTTTATTGTTGTGTTTTATTTTTTTCTTTGATGTTGTGCATCACCCAGAGTTCTTTGGATTGTGAAACTGAAACAAACAAACAGACAAGTTAAGTACTGTAAACAAACACATTTTGTTGAATTATATTTTATTTATTTGTATCCTGCCTTGATTGTTTTTACAAATAACTCAAGGCGGTGAACATATCCACACACTTTCCTCCTTTTATTTTCCTCACAACAAGAACCCTGTGAGATGAGTTGGGCTGAGAGAGAATGACTGGCCCAAGGTCACTCAGCTGTCTTTCATGGTTCAGACAGGATTTGAACACAGTTCATATCTGTTAAAAATTAGACTTACTTCAAACCATTGAATTTTCATATTAAGTTGATTCTGGCATTGTTTTCTGCATTCCCAAAGCAGCAAGCTGGCAGAAACCAATGTTGTATTTTTACAGCAAATATCAACTCAACAAAGATAAGATGGCATAGTAGACGGACAGGATTTAACTTTGTCCCGTAAAATGACGCAGTTATATGGTTGGCTTGGCATGTGGTACAAACCCCAACCTTTATGGCTTGTAAACCAGAGTTGATGATTCAGCTGGTATGCAATTTTTAATATTAATTTTTAGTAAACGTTTTTATATATTTGTCTTATAAAAGACAAATATAGAGGTATATAAAGAAAAGAAAGCAAGAGGAAAAAGAGAAAGTAAGAAAAGAATACAATTAAAGAAGGAAAAAAACTCTTCTTTACAGCAGTTACAAACAAGGGGCAATTTACCCTTTCTCCCTCTTTAACATTACAGAAATCTGTTCAACCCTTTATTCAATCTTTTTCCAATTGACAAATCCAGAAATCACAATTTCACCTTTTTTTTTTTCATTTTCAGCAAAAAATAATAATAATCTATTAATAGTTTTCCAATCTCACTATTTTAATCCCTGGCCAACAGGCTACTTCTGCTAGTTCTGCCAGCTTCACAATCCATTCCTCCATTGTGGACATTTCAGTATTTTTCCATCTTTGTCCGTATAATAATCTTGCTGCAGTGCAAACCTACCATTTGCAGTTTAAACAAGCAATGGTTTAGGATTATACATGAACCTTGCCTCTGACATTAGACTGATTGCAGTTGGAAAAGCATGATCACTCCGGTATGCCAACTGTTCTTAGTTTCTCCTATTTCTACTTAGCTACACATTGTTTTCCAGATCATCAGTCTTGACACTAGCAAAAAGTGTCCTTTGGCCTATGACAACTTTTTCTGGTGCCCTAAATCTGTTCAGAATTCTGGGTGTTGTAGTCTTAACAAATCTAGAATATGCCAGTCTTAGGAAGATTTATGTACCAATTTGGGACTTTTTTTTTTTTTTTGACATTCAGCATGTTTTTTCATTTTAATGCTAATAAAAAAAAAGCTGCAGTGTCAGGTTTTATGGGAAGGAGGTCTTTTCAGATCTAATTTTCATTTTTCAAGAAAGCTTCAGCTCTGCATGATGAATATAATTCTATCGACATATCAGATTAGAAACCTATCTGTTCATAAGCGCATTTATTTTGGAGGCAGTTGCAGGGAAATAATGAGGCTTCTAATTAAGCTCGTTATAAATTGAGTTATAAATTATTTGAATTGAACCCTCTATGAAATCCTTATGAAAAATTGGTACTGTTGATGGTAGATAAATTGCCTTGTACAGAGCAGCAACTATGACGCTTATTATAGCACTATGACACTGCTGTATGAATTCAGTATTCCAGCCATTTCTTTTCCTGGATATTCTATTGTTTCCTTTCCTTTGGCCATTAAACATTTTATGTTTTGTGAGCATTTTTACTCTCCTGTTCCTCTTTTTTTGTGTGATGCCCATTTAGGATATATTTAAAAATGATGTTTCTGCAAATCTTTCAATTCTCTAAGCCTACCAAAACCTCTTCTAATGATGGGACAGCAAAATGTATTTATCCTCGGTAAAATTAATCATCGTTGACAAAATGATAAATTGGGGGGCTTCTCACAACATTCTGAATGGTAAATTAATCATATTCATTGGATTTGGCGAGCATGCTATAAGCAGCTGCCAAAAAAGCCAACTCTGTCCTAGGCTGCATTAACAGGGGAGTAGAATCAAGATCATGTGAGGTATTAATACCACTTTATGATGCCTTGATAAAACCACACTTGGAATATTGCATCCAGATCTGGTCACCACAATATAAAAAAGATGTTAAGACTCTAGAACAGAGTTGCCCAACGTTTCCAGCTTTGTGGACCAGCCGGGACGGGGGCAGGGGATGGCTCACGCAAGTCACGGGCAAGCGCTCACACACACAATTCCATTTCTGTGAGCAGCGTGCATGTGCACCTGCCGCTCACGCAAATGGAGCATGTGCACACACGCTTGCCTGCTGCTCGCAAAAGTGAGGATGCACCTGTGGGCACACGTGCTTGCCAGCTGTTTCCACGACTCAGTTGCAAACCTATCATGGCCACTAGTGGGTCGCGGCCCACAGGTTAGGGACCCCTGCTCTAGAAAGAATGCAGAGAAGAGGAGGCTAAAACATATGAGGAATGTTTGCAGGAATTGGGTGTGTATGGTCTAGTGAAAAGGATGAGGGGGGGCATGATAGCAGTGTTCCAATATCTCAGGGGCTGCCACAAAGAAGAGGGAGTCAAGCTATTCTCCAAAGCACCTGAAGGCAGGACAAGAAGCAACGGATGGAAACTAATCAAGGACAGAACCAACCCAGAACAAAGAAAAAATTTCCTGACAGTGAAATTAAGTTAATCAGTGAAGAGCTTGCCTCCAGAAGTTGTGGAAGTTCCATCACTGGAGATTTTAAAGAAGAGACTGGGCAGTCATTTGTCTGAAATAGTATAGGGTCTCCTTCTTGAGCAAGGGGTTGTAGTAGAAGACCTCCAAGGTCCCTTCCAGCTCTGTTATTCTGTTAAAATGTGGTGGGCAAATGGATGGCTCAGGATATTATAAGAACAGAATCGCTGGTCTTTGGAGCCTGGCATTCTGATTACATAAGTACCCATGTTTGAAAAAAAAAAAATGCATTTGGAGTTAAATGGAAGAATAAATGTAATTATTGTTATATGGGTGTCTAGCAATTGTAAAACGTGTTATGGAAACCTATTCCCAGGTATATGTTTATAAGGTTGCAAATTTAAAGGCCATTGTTTTCCAGCTTTTCTCAACCTGGGGTTTCCAGAATTCCCAACCAGCATGGTCATCACATGGTCTCATTCAAAAGCCACCACTTTGGGCAAACCCAAACATTTTGGCATTGGGCAGGAGATTCTAATAAGACTGTAGGCTAAACCATTTACAGAGTTGCAGTGAGCCTATTACATCATTCCATCTGATGATCGAAACCTTTAAATATGAAATTTTGTTTTTCCAGTTGATGATATTGGAAGATTACAATTTCTTTAAGAATAGTAATGTATTCCACAGGGAATCCTTGAAACGACAACTAGATTTTACATTCAGGGGGGGAAAAAACCTGTCTCAAATTGCAGTATCTTTTTTTCTTCCCAAAATGCTTCTAGAATTTCTACCCACGATTTCCATAGTGACGGTGTTTGCTGAACACAGTGTTCCATTGAACTAGCTTATTCGTACCTAAGATTAAAACAAGCATTGTTTAATTTGTCAATGTCATAAAGATGGCAACTGGGTGGAAACATGTTTGACAACATTTGCCATTTTTCTAAGTAGGAACTGGCCAATTTTAAATGCAATGTGTCTGGAGTGTGCAGATTCCTATATAGAGTGCAGTCATAAAAAGAATTCCCAACCTTATATTGCAGGTTGCAGATATGGGAGACAAACATTTTTGAGCTTTTAAGGGGTACAGAAATGAAGAATAAATGAATCAATCAAGTCAACTGGAGCCAGAAAGCAGTAGCATAGTTTTCTGAATCTTTGCTGTGCAACTAAATTATCAGGTTTGAATATCTGAGCATTCCATTAAGCAACTGAAGAGAGAATCATCTAAAAAAACAGCAAAATGATACATAAAAATACAAGACACTGAACAGTGATAATACTGCAAACATACTAAAAGGGAGACAACATTGATATGCTATCTTAGAACAATGTTTCTCAACCTCAACAATTTTAAGATGAGTAGATTTCAACCCAGCATGCTGGATGGGGTATTCTGGTAGTTGAAATTTACCCATCTTAAAGTGATTGAGGTTGAGAATCTTAGAAGATTCTAATGCTCTGCTCTTCTAATTCAAGTGATATGTTCATATTTTTCCGTTTGTTTTTACTAATCCTAGTAAACTTGGTTTAACCATGCTTATTCCCTAAGCAGAATATGGTGATTCAGATGTAACAAAATTATGGTCTGCAAACCATCATGGTTGGGATCATAGAATACACCAAACCAAAACCAAACAAGCCATATCTTGGCTTACCATAATGTGTGAATTCAACTACATCCACAGTCATATTCCTTTCTATGGAATCAAAAGATTGTATTTTCCTTCTGGAAACTGAGAAGGTAGAATTAAAATTCTCTTTCATGAAAGCAGAAAACCAGAGCACCAGATCTTTTCCTTCTTTTTGCTTGTCACCATCAGCCCATTGCAAGTGACAAATTCTGCTATATGTTTACAGCAGTCCAGTTCATTAGCTACAAATAAGGAAGAAAAAAAAGCTTTATTCATTCAATATTTAGACATTCAATAAGTCTAAATATTACAAAAAAATGAATATGGTGGAGCTGTTACTGAAATATTATACATTGTTTTCAATCTTTCTACTCCTGGATACAAAGCCTATTCATTCACCTTCCTCTGCCTCCCACTTTTCAACAAAAAGTTTTGATTTTCCAGAAAAATTAGTGTTTACCGCTAACACTTGGATTAACAAAATAAGCACATGCTTAGGACACCAAGAAAGGGAAGCACCACATGGGCCTGATTCCTAGGGGAAAAACTTTTCACTGCCATACTCAACTTTAGTGGAATTGTGCAAACATCCGTATTTGCCATATTTAATCTGCACCCTTCAAAGCTTAAACGTTTAGTTTGAAGATATTGTCAGATATCCCATTTGTTTCTGATTCACGGCAAGAGATTCCATTGAGCAGCATCGTTGCTACTTGCGCATGGGCATCGGTTGCTTTTAACCTGGCTCTGAGTTGATGTAATGATATCTTCTTCAGATTATACTACCTAGAGTAACCACTTTAGAAAACTGCATGCAATGCATGCATGTCAAGCTGTAGTATGGAAATGGCTCTTTATTTCCCCCTCCAAAACCAACAGCAAAGAAAATATTTCCACTGTAAATCACAGCAGGTGGGCAAGTTAAAGTTTCTGTGTTAAACTGTATTACTTGCTAAAAGCACAAGACCTAAATTAATGGACTGCTGGGCATCCCAACAGCGCAACCGTCCAGGGTAGATATGACCTTTTCAGCAACGTTTGTATTTTCAAAGATACTGAACTTTTGCTATAGTTCTACCTCTTGGATGAAGGTATCATTGCCTAGCTAATTGTTACAAAAATCTTCCCTTCAGAGAAATTAACTGAGAAAAAAAAACAAATAAATAAGCAAACAAATAAACAACAGAGACCTACATGAATCTTGCACTACCAGGCATCAGGTATCTAGTCTCAGAGACCCTTGGCTTTTAGACTTTTCTACCTGTATGTCTCTTCAGAGACAAGCCTGTTCATTGGCTCTGACTAGTCAAGCTGTGACCATTCAATCAGATTTTACCATGAATGAAGAAACATGCAAAACAGGTCTTAGGCTATTAATTAATCAGTAGCCAGTTTCTTCTGCTTCTTATACTTCTAGGAACCACATAAAGATAGCCAGTCCTGCTCCTGCCACCTTCCCTTGCCTACATCACATTAACTTACAGCAGGGATCTCCAATCCCCGGTCCGTGGACCAGTACCGGGCCATGGCATGCCAGCAAATGGTCTGCATGAACAAGCAAAGCCCTATCCGCGAGATGCAGGCAGCACACAAAACCACGCACCCTCCGGTCTGCGGAAAAACCTCTCTCCACGGAACCGGTCCCTGGTGCCCAAAAGGTTGGGGACCTCTGACTTGCAGTACCTACCAGCAACCACCACCACTTTCCTCTTCTAGCCAGCCTAGGTGAAGGAAGAAGATTCCTTTGGGCATTCTTTCATTTGCTATGCAGCAATATCAATTACCTTTCAGCTCAATAGGAAACCTGTCTTTCCAAAACACCAGCCACTTTAAGCAGGTGCTAATGAATGGGATCCAGTTAGTTCAACACGGTACATTTTTGGAACTTTTCTCTAAGGTTGTTGGGAGGTTGTTGCTTTACAGAGCAACCAACTTCAACAGGTCTGCATGTGGCTTGAGCAACATCTCCACATCATTGGACTTTAATTGTTTCTGGAGATGTGGGATGCAATGGAAGAAATTATTGGATGTGCTTGCCCCCTAAGAACTACAGGTGGTCCTTGACTTACAACCTCAATTGAGCCCAAGATTTCTGTTGTTACATGAGGCATCCTTTTAAATTTTTCCCCAGAATCAATATACTGAAACTTGATTTAGCAGACCTTGATACAGCCAAGCAATGGGGTGATTTCCATGAAGATTTATATAATTTGCATAATGTAATCATGATGCAGATGATACACATGATGTAACATAGCCTTTGCAAAAAACACAATCACTGAAATGATCACAGTGATTTACCTTGAATAAAATATATTTGTAATTCTAAGCATAATTATTTAGCAGTAAAGCTTATACAGTATATTCACCTGGACTTAGTCCCCAATAAGCCAGATAGATCTGAACTATTCATTTAGAATACATCAAGATCTACATATTTCTTAATAAAACTACTAACCATCACTACTGAGCTGAGCATGAGTCCTTATGTGGGCACATTGATGCAGGCTTCTTGGTAGCAATAATAAAGTGGTTCCCACTGCCTTATTCCAGGATTCTTTTCAGCTTCCCAGTCCAGCTTAAAAATCTAAGTCTATCCCAAAAGTAAAAACTACAGTTGACTCTGTTTTGCTTTTTTAGATTTAGCAAAATGCGATTTGCAGCAATGGAGTGAAAATTAACAGTATTATAATCAGAATTGTGGACATTGAGATAATTCTAAAACTATTATTTGACTTTTTGCAGATGGCTAATTTCGTCCAAGAGACTAAAGTTAAATAATTGATAATAAAAGGACAACAGGCTAACAGTAATATGGTTTGTTTGGATTTGGCTTGGCATGTTATATGAATCCAATTAGTTGTGATTTTGTATATCATGATTTATGGCTTAACATATGTATAACTAGCCATGATGACTTATTTGATAAAGCACAGTTAAGCACTGTGAATATAACGGTTGTGGCATTTTGAATGTATGTTTGTAGATAAATGATAGACAGGCAGACAGACAAATAAATACTTGTTGTAAAAGGCCCAGAGTCATTTAGGTGAGATGGGTGGTGTATAAATGTAATTAATAAACAAACAAGCAAATACTATTCAACATGTATCTCACAAAAAAATTAGATTGTATTTCCATTATAAAAACAGGTGTACTATGTAACAGAGAGTTAATTTCTTAGCAAGTAATATTATGTAGCTTCCTATCTGAGCTAAGTAGCTATGCTCTGTTTTACAGATTTAAAATATTTCCTACACAATATTTCCTTACATATAGATTAGAAAATTGTCGAGAGATTATTATTTCAGTTTTGAAAAAAAGAGAATATAAGGAAATAGTAACAATTATTCTGAATCATAAAGGCCATACCTGTATTTTATCTGGTCATCTCTATAATGTGGCTAGTTCTTCTCAGGAAATACATACCACAGTGATTTATTTTAACATGTATGTTGGGAAAAGAGATGAGGAAACAAATAGCATGGAAAAAGCATCATTACAGTCACACAGCGGAGATCTTACTAATTCCTTCATCCCATGCCATTCAGAAAAAGGAGTGGATGGTGCTGTCCTCCATAACTGAACAACATCTCCTCAGTGCATAAAACACTCCAAAAAATGTTTTGTACCTGACAAATTGAAGTCCTGAAAAATGAAAATAAAAGATAGGCTATGGCCATGGCACCTTGGTACTATGGAAAAATAAAGCAGAACATACACAAATTATTCAGCATTCAAAGAGGAACAAATACATCATATCTGGACATTCCTGAACACTGTTGCAGTCTCCAGGAGCTTCTGGGTATTTCCCCCCCACACACACTTTTTTTTAATTTTGCAGTTTCCCTTTTTCCAATTTTCCAGTTTTCCAATTAAGTAGCGGTTTTCCAATCGCTACTTATGGCTGCGAAACCTGGACTCTGAAAAAGGCAGATAGGAGAAGAGTGGCCATCTTTGAACTGTGGTGCATCCCATGGACTGCAGAAATAACAAACAAAGAAGTCCTCATCAAAAATATCACTTGAAGCCAAGATAACCAAACAAAAGCTGTCATACTTTGGTCATGTCATGAGAGCTGACTCGACTTGAAAGTCAGTCATGCTGGGAGTGATCAGCAGAAAAAGGAGAAGGGCCATGCTAGTACCTGCTGGCTGGATACTATAAAACTATAAACACCAGATGATCATGGCGGATCCGAAGGAGGCAGTGTGAGACAGAGGGGCATGGAGAGTGCTGATCCATAGAGTGGTCGAGGGCTGACAATGACCCCTTTCTTTCTCCAGATGTACTCATATTCAAACAATCACACTTGTTTTTGAAAGGAACCAATCCTTCACTGTTCGTCAGCTTTTAGATGGAGGTGGAAACCAGATCATGCCTTTCCTTTCTGCATGCTGCCCCTATGCCGCTCTAGTCCATTTCAGAAGCCGATCTTAATAATATTATTCCATCCTAATCAGTTTCAGTTCCTTGCATTCTGTTTCACCCTGTCTGTGGAAAATGTGCTGCTTGATTTTCCCTGATTATATAAACAGTGTGATTTTCCCCAAACTGATTCTCGCAAATTTAACTGAGAGTGCCAGAACTTTGAAACACATGGAACTTGGCAATATATAGAAAACCTCAACTGCCCAAAGCAACTGTCATAAAAAGCAACGAGGAAAAAAAAAAAAGATATTTGAGGGAAAACAGGGTAGCGTATGTGCCTTGTATTCCAAGAGAGAGGCAATCAGTGTGCTGATGGGTGCAATATTTGTGTACATCTAGATTTTTGTCTGTCTCCCCAAAGCTGTGAACTTTAATAGGCAATCACTTTCCAAGCTCTCAGGCAAAGATGTTCAATATCTCCACATTTTTTAACTGGCAAAGGCCGATGCAGTTGAACCTGAAATCTGAGGAATTGGCTCTTTCCCTTCACAATGCATTTTTATATAGTCTACATAAAACTGTGGTGTGAAAATTTGAAGGATAAGGAATGGTTGCCTTCAGAGGAAAGATTTACTGTATATAAGCTCTATCTGCTACTCACCAAGCTACTGACCTATGCTCTTCAACATCTTCATCAATGATTTGGACGAGGGGATAGATGGGGAACTCATCAAATTTGCAGATGACACCAAGCTGGCTGGAATAGCCAACACTCCAGAAGACAGGCTTAAGATACAGGAGGATCTGGACAGACTTGAACACTGGGCACTATCTAACAAAATGAAATTCAATGGTGAAAAAAGCAAGGTCCTACATTTAGGCAAGAAAAACCAAATGTACAGGTATAGTATAGGGGGTACCTTGCTCAATAGCAGTAACTGTGAGAGGGACCTCGGAGTCCTAGTGGACAATCACTTAAATATGAGCCAGCAGTGTGCTGCAGCTGCCAAAAAGGCCAACACAGTGCTTGGCTGCATTAACAGACGGATAGAATCAAAATCACGTGAAGTATTAATACCACTTTACAATGCCTTGGTAAGGCCACACTTGGAATACTGCATCCAGTTTTGGTCACCACAATGTAAAAAACATGTTGAGACTATAGAAAGAGTACAGAGAAGAGCAACAAAGATGATTAGGGGACTGGAGGCTAAAGCATATAAGGAAGGGTTGCTGGAATTGGGTATGTCTAGTTTAATGAAGAGAAGACGAGGGGGGTACATGATAGCAGTGTTCCAATATCTCAGGGGCTTGCCACAAAGAAAGAGGGAGTCAAGCTATTCTCCAAAGCGCCTGAAGGCAGGACAAGAAGCAACGGATGGAAACTAATCAAGGAGAGAAGCAACCTAGAACTAAGGAGAAACTTCCTGACAGTTAGAACAATTAACCAGTGGAACAACCTGCCTCCAGAAGCGGTGAATGCTCCAACACTGGAGGTTTTTAAGAAGAGACTGGACAGCCATTTGTCTGAAATGGTATAGGGTTTCCTGCCTGAGCAGGGGGTTGGACTAGATGACCTCCAAGGTCCCTTCCAACTTTATTATTATTATTATTATTATAAACCTGGAACTTCCCACTGTTGAAGGAGCAAAGAGCATAAAATAAAAGGAACTTACTGATAACAGTTGAGCAGCTTTAGCTCCATTGCAGGTTCCCCCCCCCCCCTTCGCCATCCAGCAGTAGTTTTGGAAATACAACAAACAAGCTTTCAGGGAACTGAAAGACAGCAAGAAGTCTGAAGCCACGTCCTCTTGTCAAAAGAAATAAAAACTCGTTAAGTTCATTCGGTAGATTGTTTGAAACAAGTAAGAAATGTGGTTAAGGCACCAGTGACCAGTCACTAGGATGTAATTTAATAATATAAGTGAACTCTGATTGCAATATTTGTTTTCATTATTTTCTGATGGCACTGAAGCCACTTGTTTTAACTGTTGATTTTATTTATCACTCGTTGCAGTTTTGATCTCCCTTCTTTCTTTCCTGACTTTTTTTTTTTTAAATTGTTTCCCTTATGTCCAACTGGGGCATCTTTCTTTGGTTGGAAAAGAATAGCCTGAATTCACAATAATAAATTGAACAATAGAAGTCACAGCAAATGAAAGACAACACAAAATCTATAGTCATATCAATCAATACAGCAAAGACAAGAACAATTTACATATGGCAATACTGATAATAAAGAGATGAGTATTGATAACATTGTACCTCTGCTTATTATTATTTTTAAGTAACACCATAGGAACTCAAATATTACATTATGATTTTATTGCTTATAGAGCCTGAGAGAGAGTCAAACATTCTTAGCGATGAGCAAACATTAGGATATAAAAAGGCTAACAGGAAAATCCTGTCTTTTATCTGGCAATAGGCAAAAGCAAAGGGCATTTGGATCTACAGTAGCTACCTTCTCAATTTGTCATGGTATCTTTAAAGAGTGCTATGCCAGGATCAGTGTAAAAAGAAATATTAAGTGGTGAGTAGCATAACCTTAGTGGGACATTTTGAAAAGTTGCATTAGAATGGATGGGAAGGTCTGGGGTGAGAAAAATCCAGCTAGAACTGCAATTGAGGTTGTACTCTATCATTATCCAAGTCTACCAGTAGATATCAGATGTATAAAGCAAATTACGTTTTTAATCTATATGCTGAAGAGAGTTATTCTGAATGGGTGGCCTATAAGTGAATTGGGAAATAAATAAATAAATAAATAAATAGATAGATAAATAAATAAATAAATAAACAAATAGATAGATAAATAAACAAACAAACAAACAAACAAACAAACAAACAAATAAATAAATAAATAAATAAATAAATAAATAAATAAATAAATAAATCAGAGTTATGACCATATCTAATCATTTTTTCTTTAGGTGATATGCTCATTAAAGCAAAGACTTGCCTTTTAAATTCTGCTAAAACTATTCTTAAAACTTGCTAGAGTTCTGCAGCTATAGTTGGGATGGATGGATGGATGGATGGAAGGAAGGAAGGAAGGAAGGAAGGAAGGAAGGAAGGAAGGAAGGAAGGAAGGAAGGAAGGAAGAACATTATAAACACAAGAAATACTACAGTACTACTTGTAGAATGCATTTATTTTAAATAGTGTGAGAATAAAACCTTAGTGCTGAGTGCAGTTGCAATGACTGTCACTTGCAAAAAGTAGAAATGATGCCTCTCTGAATTTCTGATATCTCAAGGACTTATTGCAAAAACATTTACTCCAGCACAGCCCTCACAAAAGTAGCCTAAATTTACTTTCACGTTGAGACTAAAACATACTGTATGTTGTCTCTTGCTTGCTCAAGCTACGTTGGCAATGCACATCAGAAATCAGGGAGACAATCAAGTGTGTTTTTCAATATTTAAGAAGAAGTTACAAACAGAATTTTATTTTATTTATTGTAACCATAAAGGTAGACAAGATATATAATGCTTAAAAAACAAAATCAAATAAAATTCTTGCACAATAGGTAGGCGGTGTCTGTGTGGAAATTTATCAACATTAAAATATTTGTTCATTTTTTTCCTGTCTTAATCGTAACTATCCCTTGTTCTCTTTTATTACATAACTATTGCTTTTTCTATATAAACATTATGCAATAACTTTCTCTCATTATTTTTTTTAGCCAACATTTTCTTTATATGCATTTTTGCCATCCCTTGTCCTTTTCACTTCTACTTTTCACCAAGCAGCCTTTTATATATTCCTCATAACTTCACGTGTTTGTGTGGCACTGTAAAATATAATTCTTTTTTTACTATATTTCAAATAGTTTCTACCTGCTGTTTCCTTATTTCTGTTTTTCATTCATTCTGTTGGGAGAATAAACTATTTTCTTTTTTACACAAGATGCATATTTTCTTTGTTACTTTCACTCTAGTTTCTCCCTTCACTGAGAATCTTTCATCACCTCTATGTCTTTCTCCTAGTCTCTCATTATAAATAACTAGAACATTCTGGGCAAAAGATGGAATAAAAATCAATGGCACCTATTTAAATCACTTAAGATTTGCAGTTGTTCCCTTCTCACAAGACCCAGAAGAGAGCTGCACAATTTCCCCCAAACCTATCCCTGGTTATTTTTATTTATTTATTAAATGTATTTTTGTGCCGAAAGCAACTCTAGGCACACGCACCCACAATATCAATTCATATTATGTATTTAAGTTCTTTTATTCCTAAATAAATTAAATTACTCTACAGGAGAGAATTAACCCAACCTATTTGGTCACCTCAGGAGAAACTGCTCTTAGTACCCTATTCTGAGGACATAAAGGGAACTGAAGCCAGGAAATGCTACTTCTCCGTTGCAGTGCCAGTCTCTGGAACAGCCTCTGTCAAAATCAGGTTGGTCCCCTGCCTGATTTCATCCAGTAAGATGTTGAAACCAGAATTGTTTTAACCAGATTGGGCTATCTCTGCTTTTATTTTTGAGTTGTTTTACTTTTGAGTTATGTCATTGTTATTTGGCTTTTATGTCTACCATCATTTCCTTGCATGCGTTCATCAATCCCAATCCCCAGAAATGGGCTGCCATTTATGCCTATCACTTCTTACATTTTCTCATATTGTAGACACACAACATATTTTTCTTATTCACTTTGCTTATTATTTCATGGTCTTTCCCAGATATTCCTCTTAAGTTGCAACTTTTCATACACCATAGTTATCCAAGGTCTATCACGGTTTTTGTCAACTGAAGCTTTCACACAATGCATTTTAGTAAAATAGACTACATTAGGTGAAAAATCTTAGTTGTACCCCTATCACGTGCACTTTCCCCAAATGTGGTCATGGTAGGATCTTAAATTTAGAGACTATATTGCAAGCTGAAATATTTTTGCCTGCACCCCACAATTAGGAGGCACAGACAATATACCAACACACTCAGAGATGGTCCTTTCTTTCATTCTCACAAAATGCAGTTCATCCAATTGTAAGGCCAGGTTGGGGATGTACTGTATGCATGTAGCACTCAATAAGGTCAGGCAGATTTATACAGAAGGTGTAGTGTCTTAAAGTAGCCTCTTTTAAAATAATTTAGGGCTTCAAAGATGAAAACTAACACTTCGAACTGCACATAGCAATAAAAACGGCAGCCGGTGAAATTGGTTTAAAAATAGAGTTATGACAATTATTATATACAGCAGAAAAATAAAAGCTGAAAATGAGGTCCTTTCAGATTTTTCCATTCACTGTTGAATTCTGTCACGTATATTCATGACAATGGGAGGATTGTTCTTCTAAGAAACTGATAAATTATTTTACCTTTTATTTACTATTTTATTTCAATACCTATAATTTATATTGAACACTACAGCCTATCAAATATGCTTCACATATCAATTCATCCTCCTTGCTACTGGCATCTCTGGGGAAAGAGGACGATTTGTTAGAAAATAGATAAAAGGGAAATTTTAAACTTTCTGTCCTCAAATTCTTACATTAGGAATTCACCATATCAGATACATCAACATATAAAACAAAAGGATGATTAAAATTCAACCTCTTATGACAAGGGCACAAAACACAAAACTACTAACACAAAGCATTTCTTCACTTCTGAAACGCTTTTCAGCAGGTAGGAATCCCCCAAATCTTCTTAAGCTCACTCTTTCTGGTTAAGTCTGTGAGAACATTTGCTTTTATGAAGCTTTTTTGCTTTTACAGAGCTGAAGAAGCTTCTTGGATGAGAAGCGAAATGTCTACAAAGAGAAAAAAGAAAGTCCAAATTGCCTCATGAAAAAGCACCTTTGGGATTTGCTTTTATGGGAAAAAGAAGACTATATTCTCCATAGTGCCTCATAAATCCCATTAATGCCATTACTTCTTTCTTGGTAGTTGGAGACTGCATTTGTTGGACAGCTTGCACTTTCTTGTCTTCTGATTTAATTTCTTGTTGAGGAGTTATGCAGCCCAACTAGCGCAGTTCAGAATAACCAGATGACATTTGGCTGGATTAATGACTAAGCCAGCTTTTCCTAAAACCTGGAGATGCCATTCTTGCTGGAAATACAGCTCTGGATTGAGTCTCCAATTATTTTGATGGTGTGTGAGTTTAAATCCTGCTTTTCACGCCGTTTAGCTGGAGCTGTCAAACATCATCGGACAAAATACAGCATGCAAAGGCCTTCCTGTGAACCTTTTCCTCGATTCTTGTTATAATGATAAACATCAGAGGGTGGTTTTTTTTTTAAAGATAAGAGTTTTTCTGTCAGATATCAAGCAGGCAGAATTTAGTTAATGCCCTCAAACTATGGCTTTCTTGCGTTGCCTTCTTTGAGATCTCCCATCTTTCCAAGAAGAATGTTTCCAGTTTTTTTTTATAGTCCAATTGTTTTACCATTTCAATTTATTTATTTATTTATATAAAAGTTATTGGCTGTCCATATTACCACAGGGTAACTCTGGGCCGCTTACAATCATAAAGCATAAAAAAGTATATACTAAAAACATAAATAAGTTAATACAAGCCAAACACTATGATCCAATTAAAGATGGCGAGGACAGGAGTAGAATAGAGGGATGGGATCTCTTGTTAGTCTATCAACCACCTTCACTGTGATGCTTCCCCATTGAAGCCCCAAGCCCCAAGCCCCAGGTCTTTAAGCAACGATGGCTCCAGGAGGGTTGGAGCTGACCTTACTCTGGGGGGGGGGGTCAAGATGTTCCAGAGGGCAGGCACAACAGCAGAGGCCCCTCTCCTGGACCCCACCAGCCAGAATACTCAGGCTGATGGGGCTCAATTTGTTAGAAAATAGGTAAAAGGGAAGATTTAATTTCAAGAATAACTAACTTCCTGGCAACAAATAATAGGCCTTCTGTTAAAATGACACTGTGCTTATACTAAATTCCTGAAAGAGTAAACCAAGGGCTCCAGTAAAAAATTAGCCACTTAACTATAAAAAATAATAATAATAATAATAAAGTTGGAAGGGACCTTGGAGGTCATCTAGTCCAACCCTCTGCTCAGGCAGGAAACCCTATACCATTTCAGACAAATGGCTGTCTAGTCTCTTCTTAAAAACTTCCAGTGTTGGAGCATTCACTGCTTCTGGAGGCAGGTTGTTCCACTGGTTAATTGTTCTGTCAGGAAGTTTCTCCTTAGTTCTAGGTTGCTTCTCTAAGGTTAAACTTCTAAAGTTGCTTCTCTAAAGTTAAAAGTTACTAACGTTAACCACTCATCACTAGGAAATCCTTCTTCTCTATCTTCACAGCACACTGGACATTCCTTAACTCATATCAGATTCCAAAATCAGTGATTGAACATGGGGCATTAGGCATGCATTACACCATGGTTCCTGTTATTTTTCTCTTATCCTTTGTCTTTTATAGAACAACAAGTGAATTATATTTGATTATACCATCTATTTGTATAATGTAAATATAAGATTTTTTCTCTAAAATAAGAATATATCCATTAAACAGGATCTTGGTCCATGTAACCACCATGTTGGCTTAGTGGCAGCTACCTATTTTGAGAAAGAGCCACTCTGATGTAATAATTAAGGCATCAGGCTAGTAATTAGGAGACTGTGAGTTCTTGTCCCACCTTAGGCATGAAGCCATCAGATTGGGCCAGTCACCCTCTCTTGGACCTAGGAAGCAACAGTGGCAAACCACTTGCCAAGAAAACTGCAGGGACTTATCCAGGAAGTTGCCAGGAATAGAAAAAACTGACTCAAAGGCACACGCACACAGACCTATTTTGAACATCTACATCTACATTATTCTAATGTAATTGCTATTTACACAACCACGTGACACAAACCTAATGCTCATTGCCATTTTAACCAGCTTGATAGGAACTGCAGGCATAAATGAGTGCTGATTACACTGTTTCATGTCATAAGACTATTTATTGAGGTTAAACATGTAGCCCCAATTATACACTTGAAAGAAATCTGGGAACCTATTTAGGATAGGGAGAAAGGGGATTTCTCCACCTCTACTAAATAGCCAACTGAGTTATTACTATTATCTGGCTGGCTCTGTGAGACTGTGCCATACCATCGCAACTGCTGTGCATATGTGGTGTTGAAGAGAACTAGCTTTTCCAGTTTCTGAGCCAGGATTATTGAATCTCAGGTTCAACAAATAAAAGCTTCATAGTTCTCTTCTGGAGAAGCCTGCTTAGCATGAACTCCCAGATACAGCCTATGCATCTCCAAGCAATTTTGTCAGGGTTCCATTATGGAACATATTTAAACTAATGTACTGGAATTCAATTTTATGTCTATATTTAATTATCTGATAGCAACCAGGTCACCAACAGTTAATGTAGCTCAAGATAAATTATCACTATTTAAGACAAGTTTCCATCAAGATAAAAAACAAAAATTCCATCTAGACAGCTTTTTCTCGGTTTATGTTCTATTATCTTCAAGTGACGATTTAAAAAATACTTCTTCCTCATGCCTCTCAGAATTAGGGAAAATTTTGCAAAAGGTTTCTTGCCCTTTGGTCACCGGATAGACAATTTGGCAGGTATAATAATGATCCAAAAAGTGTATCAAAATAATCTGAAGATAAATTTGGAGGGATTAAATTATTTATTTACAAGGATTTACTACAGTAGTCCAATCCTTATTCTTGTATGTTATATAGTTCTTAAATCTAATACAAATAAAATGTTACCTTTTTGTTTATATATACTCTTTATAAAGAAGCTAATTATATATATAAGCATATTAAATCAATTAAGTTAAATTATGAGAGGAGCAGCAATAAAATCACAAGAATTACATTAAGATTTCCCACAGAATGGATCAGACAAAACATATCTTCCGCTATGAATGTCTCAATTATATACAATGTTTTTTAATTTTTAAATTATTACCAGAGGAGTGGATAGACCAGGGGTAGGCAACCTTGGCTCTTTTATGACTCGTGGACTTCAACTCCCAGAATTCCTGAGCCAGCATGGAAGAGCCAAGGTTGCCTACCCCTGGGATAGACGTTTCTCTGGTAATGGTAAATTCCACAATTTGGTGCCCTAACCCAAAAAATCTTTGTCTAGTATACCTATCATGCGTAAATCATTGCAGGCCAGAACAAAACATCTATTGATCTCAGTGAATGGGCAAGATTATGAAAAAGCACGTTGTCTTTTAAATATCCCATATTCCAAATATTTATATATTTAAAGGTGATCATAAGCTCCTCCAAGTGTGTTCAGAAAGAATAACAATAGCACTTAGACTTATATACCACTTCACAGTGCTGTACAGCTCTCTCTCTAAGTGTTTACAGAGTCAGCATATTGCCCCCAACAGTCTGGGTTCTCATTTTATCGACCTCAGAAGGATGGAAGGCTGAGTAAATCTTGAGCCCGTGAGACTCAAGCTGCTAAACTGCTGGTAGCCGGCAGTCAGCAGAAGTAGCTGCAGTACTGCATTCTAACCACTGCGCCACCTCTGCATCAGGAGTAAGACAAGATCAGGCAATAGAGTAATCATATTGCCAATTAAAATACTTTGAAAAAATAATCCTTTTCAAAGACAATAGCTGGATGTTATCATGGCAGTTTTGGCTATGGCCAAGGATGACTTCAGAAAAAGCTGCAGTTGGCACAGTGCTAAAACTGTGAGAACGTATCCTTGGTCACAACAGACACTTTACTGGAATGGGTAAAACAGGAGTTTGTTTGCCCACACCTAGTTTACCACAGAGTAGCTCAAAAAGCCCAGCTCTACCACTGATCTGGAATTTGATAGAAAGGAAAAAATTGATAGTTACCAGACATGGTGATAATAATGCATATAAGACCAATAATTATATATCACCAAAAAAGAAGATAAAAATGTGCACATGCTAATCTATAAATTTAGTTTGCTTTTAAAAATAGATACAATCTTAGAAAGATTACTATAATAATGTTACGGTAAATACGTCTATATATTAAATTTGTTTATATAGTCAGTATTGTACTAAATTTAACCCAGAGTTGAATTCTCATTCGAGGTCCAAATGACCAGGCTCAATTTATCCTACTTAGGACACATTACACTAATGCTGGAAAAGGTGGCAGGAAAGGAGAAGAGGTCAATTAGCAACAAGGTGAATGGACTCAGTTACAGTGACAATGAGTGCATTATTGGAAGACCTGAATGATCAAGTTAGGGATAGCTCATCATAGAGAAAATTTGTGGGTGCTAAGAATCATCAGTGACTTGATGGCACATAATCGACCGATCATCAATTGCAGTTGATGGCCCATAATTGTTAACAAACCCAGTGCTTCAATTTGTATAAAACACCCAAAGAACATATTAAATCAGTACCTATATTAGCCAGTTCAAAACATTTATAAGAGTAGGTGAGCATTCAATTCTCAAAAACCTTTCATGAGGCATACTTGCAAAAAGAAAAAGAAAAAATGGGGGAAAATGGAAAGTGCCTTGTTTTAAATCCATTTCTGCAGTTTTGGAGGGAATGTGGGGCTATTCTGGAGACAAATGGCTTTCAGACGAATGCTGAACTGGTGTTAGTTACAATAAGGATCTCCAAAAAGCACTTGGGATGAAGAAACAAGGGAAACAATGCATTTTTGGAAATATAAAATCTCTCATCTGGCAAAAATAGAACTGAAACAAGATACACTGTTTTTACGATAAGGCAGGGGTGCGAAACTGCTGGCCCGCGGGCTGTTTGCATCATATGGAGGCCACACCCACCCCAGTTCTGGCAATGCAAAAAAAGTTGTGATACATCGCGACATGTCACGTGATGCGGTGAGTTTCACACCCGTGCGATAAGAGATAATTTTAGGTATCCTGTAATATCTGCCTCAACCATTTTAGGTAGAATTTCCTAATAGAGAGAGAGAATAGGTACTCACAAAGATTAGAGTCCCAATCTAGGTAGAATAAAAAATTTTTTCACAGATCCTCAGTGTAAGGATCCCACTGTCAAATGATATTAGGCAAGTAGTGCAACAAAGAAAGCTAGTTGGCTAGAAAATAAGAAAATTTCCAAAGACCATAAAATTTAAGTTAACTGTAAATTAGCATTGAGAATCTGTGGTTTTGTTCTGTCAGATTGGAGTTTGTCAAACAAGACATTGAAATACGATGAAATCACAAAATTGTACTTGGCACGGTAGCTAGTAATTATCATAGTTATTACTCTAATAGTGATGAAATTCTAGAAATATTGTTTATAATACAGTTTCTAAAATTATCTTTCCAAAACGTATGAACACACTGTTCCCAAACAGCCCATGGAACAGATATTTACTATTGATGGGTATTTTCAAAGCCTTTGCTCTATCCTTTAATAAATATTTTAATCTTTCAACCCCACTTGCTATGAAAACATAGCACAGAGCAGATATCATACATATAACAAGACACGACTATTACACTGAATTCTGTCTGAAGCTGCCTATAAAAAGTAGGATAGTTCTTCTGAGGTATTTAGGGCAGCAGGAGGCATGCATTTTGCATACTGTGTGTGTGTGTCTCCTTTCCTTCAAGAACTCAGAGCACCTTCTTACCAAGATTGCACAGTTAATAGTAAGACACTAAAAATGAACCAACAAAAGCATGCACTCACACACACACACAGACACAATCTTGGAGGAGGAGAGGGCTGAAAATTTCCCCTTTGTCATTCAGGTACCATCATGTTACATCCATTCTAGCCTTTGGCAGCAAGGTCTTTGGTTAACTTTAAAACCCAAATGACTGAAGTTAAGATATGCCAAGGATGTCTCTTTCCATAAGAATGATTGCAACAGCTAAGATCTGCTTAAATAGGGATTAAAGTTGAGATATGTTTTGAGGAAAACAAAGAGGGACTTCTCTGTGCCATAGAGAATGCCTTGCCTATAGAAGCCATTCTGATTTCCTCTCCGTTGTACAGGTAGTCCTCGACTTACCATCACAATTGAGCCCAAAATTTCTGTTGTTAAGTGAGACATTTGTTAAGTGAGTTTTGCCCCATTTTGCAACCTTTCTTGCCACAGTTGTTAAGTGGATCACTGTACTTCATAAGTTAGTAACCTGGTTGTTAAGTGAATCTGGCTTCCCCATTGACTTTGCTTGTCAGAAGGTTGCAAAAGGGGATCACATGTCCTTGGGACACAGCAACGGTCATAAGTATGAACCAGTTGCCAAGCGTCTGAATTTTGATCACATGATCATGGGGAGGCTCCAAAGGTCGTAACTGTGAAAAATGGTCATAAGTCACTTTTTTCAGTGCCTTTGTAACTTTGAACGGTTACTAAATGAACTGTTGTAAGGTGAGGACTATCTGTATTTCTACCGACTTCTTAAGACTTCTCCTTAGACTGAATTGGTAAGTATTATACTGAAACCTTGATGATGGCACTGTTTTGGGAGCCTCATTTCTTATCAGTAATTTTTATTATTTGTTCTTAAGGCAGGGATGCTGGCAATCTGACATATAGTACATGCTTATTTAAGTATGCTTCCCATTGCAGAAGAAAGTGAGGTTTTTTGGGGGGAGATGGGAATTCCAAAGAGGAAAGATGCCGTATCAGCACCTTAATAAATAAATATGTATTCTGTTAGTACAGCACTATAGATCTCGAGGTGATCTGTTCCAAAGATAACAATTTGTTTTGCTTTAATCACAAAGACAAATGCTAATACTATGCAAACAAAACCACAAATATCACATTCATCTTTCAATGTTGTATCGGTGTTAACCAACAATATAGATCGAATGAACAGTAATAGGAAATTGAAAGAAGGAATCAACCACTCAGCTTTTCTGCATTTTAGAATTAAAGAAGACATACTGTAGTTTCGCAACTTTTAAAACAAGACTTATGTAAACCACATAATAGGCAAAATAAACTTTAATGGAGAAAGAACTAGGATTATTGTTCCGTTCTAGCTTCTGAAACCAATTCTTCATGGAACAGCAAAACTGGGGGGGGGGGGGAATCCTGCCAACTCAGTCATTTAGACTTCCAGTTTAGGTCGCAGCGCACGCGGTCGCGCAAAGAGTCTGTTCTCTTTGCCGGCCGGTTTCCCCCCGCCGGTAGACCCTGGACAGGGTCGAAAGTCGCCCTGGAGGGGCGACCACCGTTGAGGAGGCCACTCGTTGATGGCGGAGGGAGCGGCAGCTCCCTCTGCGGTCTGAGACAGCACCTTTGGGCTAAACGGGGAAAAGATCGGCCATTAACATGGCCGATCATCTAGCTGCTTCAGCCGAAAGTCACAACAACATCTAAGCGAAAAGAACCACCGTGGATGATCCGGGTGAGACCTTTCCTTCCCTCTTGATACCCTATTTATCTTCCTGAGAAAAGCTTCTAGAATTATTTCCCTATTTTCAGAAAGCAGCGTCCGGATATTTGGGAAAACGAGCTTTGAGAAAAATAATTAATTTTTACTGACTATTTGAGCTGTTGGATTTCGGGGATCCTGAAAAAAATCCTTACTGTGAAGGTGGATTTTCTTTCTCTTTGCCTGCTTGTCTTTAGCCTAAGTGGAAGCCTTTAGGGAGGGGGGTGGAGTGTTTTTCTTCATCCCCCCCTTCTGAACATTACTGTTTATTTTAAAAAAAATTCCGGCTGTCTGGACGGTTTTTTGTGGATTGAAGTTGCAAGAAAGTATCCATTTTAAGCTGATAACTTTCACTTTGATTTGTCGGATGCGTATTCAGCCTAAACTTGGCGTGACGCCCAGACATTCCTATCTGTATTGAAACCAGCTGAAAGGGCTTCATTTTTTTTTCTTTATTTTTCTTTCTTCTAGTAGTTTACTTTGACTTTACAAAGAAAAATGGATTTTTCTTTTTTTTGGATTACAAGATAATAATTGACTTTTAAGGCACCTTTTTCTATTACTATTTTGGACTACAAACTGGATACTCATAACACTGACTTTGATTTTTTTCTGCCTTTATCTTTTTGTTTGGCTTGACTTTTTTATTTTTTCTTATTTCTGTTTGGATATTACATTTTATAATTTTGCTACTATAGAATTCCTATTTGGCCTGACTTTTTTGCTTTTTTCTATTTCTGTTTGGATCCTATACCTTATACTATTTCTACTACAGAATTTTTATTGTTGTATTTACCTTCTAAGCTGAACTTTCACTAAAAAACTAAGACTACTTTATTATTGAAATGGAATCTTACCCACAGCTTGACTATGGACTTTTACTAGAAAAAAAATTGGAACTGAAAGAACAATTCAGAAGGGACATGGAAGATGATGCTCCAGAGTTAAAAATTGACTCTCAAACTTTGACTGACCAATTTATAGACCAAGGAACAACAGAGGAAGAACAGATCAACCCTAAAGAGGCCAATATGCAACTACTTTTACAACTCAGTCATTTAACCATCCAGAAAACATGTCATGATCAAGTATATCAAATGTCAGTAGGCGATCTTGCAAATCTAAGACCAATAATATATTTCTTCTGTTTTGTTTTTAAATCCAGCAATCTTAACCCCCAAACTCAGCCAGAATGTCAATGGTCTCCCCAGTTATTTTGTCTAGTTGTTTGCTTAAACACTGAAAAGCAATAACAGATAAAATTATTGTAGTACAATACTTTTATACCTCCTTTTGCTTTGGTTCTGACTGTTAAAGAGATTCTGTTTTTGTAACTTTAATTTTAAGTACAATTTTAAACCGAAATATTTTTTGGATTTAACATTTTGTTAAATATTCGTTGTCATAAAAGTGGTATAGGAGTGCAAATAAATAAATAAAATGGGTAATATCAGTAAAAGTGAAAAATCCTGAATGCGGTTTATTCCTATTATTTACTTCAATAAAAAGAAACAGTGTCTGGATTAAGGTCCCAGCAATTACCCCTAGCACTATAAATACCTAGGCTGATTTACTGTACTTCAAGGTGGGATTTTGTTTGGCTTGAGCTCAGCTACTTAACCAATATTGCTACTATTACTACTTTCGTGTTGGAAGCACCAAGGCATGTCCATGGTGAAAGGACCAGCTGGTGACATCACCATTGCCAGGGGATGCCCAGTTGGGGGCTCCTTTCAGGTCCCCATTAATGAGCCTACCAAAGTGGTATCTGTTTATCTACTCACATTTGCATGCTTTTGAACAGCCAGGTCAGCAGGAGCTGTAGCTGGAGCAAATGATGGGAGCTCACCCCAACATACAGCAGTACTCGGGCTTTGAATGTGGGCTTGCAATTTATCAACCCAGCATCCTAACCATGTGAGCCATCGCGCTCCACTATTGCTTTGGTCCTGTTAAATTTGCCGAAGTTTTGCCTGACTATCCTAGAAAGAAAGAACAATATTCAAAAAAAAGTGAGGCCTCCTTGGTTGGGCATACATCCTGTTCAATGTCTTTCACTTTCTCACTCTTCCTTACATTCTTATAACTGGCTTTTTCTTTCTTCTTAGACTTTTCTCCTTTAAACAAGTTTCTGTCAGGATCCCCTTGGTCTTAATTTAGATATTTACATATTTAACAGTGAGTAAGCAAATAGTACTTCTGTCATTGTTTTCTCTTTGCATTCTTTGATAGGAATTGTTCAGTAGAGATTTTACAATAATACCAAAGCTAGATTCTTTCTTAGGAGGAATAATAACTTTGGATTATGATTTTAAACAGGATCATGATATTAATTGGAAGAGTTAACATCTTCATTTATCAAATGTTGCTTCCTATAGGCCAACAGGCCTCCCATCACCTATATTATAAGTAAACTATTCTGGCTTAGCAACTCTATAAGCAGTTTATGGTATCCTGCTGGGAGTAACTTCTCATGAGACAGGTGGCCATATAAATTTAATTAATAAAGAAATGCACAATACACAGCAATAGTATATTCTAAGTTATAATCTTTTGGAGTTTAACAATTGAAGATAAATTATGCAGTTGAAAATTAGGCATTGTTGGTCAAATTCTCCCACCACAATCTGGGAAATACTGAAAAGGGCACTTGGAGCCATATAAGGTTCTTCACTTGCAGTAAATATTGTCTGTCTATCATATAGCCTCTTGAGCCCTGTTTATATACTTCCTACATGGAGATACTATAAATGTGAAATGTGGATTCTGAAAGCCCCAATTTAGTATCTGGATGAAAATGAACTGAGAGGACTGTAGCCTCCAAGAAAACGTTTCCTAATGTGAGAAACAATGGCATAATTTGCATCGTCTAATAAGACCTCTTGTTCAGATGAATTAAGCACTTTCCTATGACACCTTAGATTCCATTTGTAGATTTATTAGTCATGAGACACAGCTTCTGTAAACTGGATGCAATTGAACTGAGCAAGGAAGGGACTGTCTTCTTGGACCTGCCAAAGTCCAATAGGAATAGTCTGTGGAATTTATTAAAATTATGTGTGGAATCTGTTCTCCATTGTGATACAGAGTTAGGTAGGCTCTGTTTGAATCAATCTGAAATTCTTTTTATCCCCCAAAGGAAGTTTTGTTCCCACATCTTTTCCTAGATTAATAGATGATGTTTATTCCCAGCACAATTTCTAGGAAAAAAGAACACCCACAGTTTACACACATTAAGCAACTGAATCATGACCTTCAAGGTAGAAAGGGTAGCACCGTTACTGTGATGACAAAAGGGACATAGAGTGAGTAGTCAACCATATGTTCAGATTCATTTTCAGATCCTAATTCCCAGCATTTGTCTTACTATCAGGTATGTCCTTGAGAGAATGAAGCAATCTCCAGTTAATTAATCCAGGGACTGCAGGAGACCGAGAGTAAACTGTTTTCATTCTTCCAACTCTACCTCATTTATATGATTTATGATTTACATTGCACACACAAAATTGACCAACGTCAACTTCCTTGTTTGACAGCAGAGTTTCATAAGGCATTCATAACTGGAACAGCAAATTGCGATGCTTCATCTAAAAGGTTGTTCCACCAAAATATGTACACTGACGTTTACAGAATAATTACACTTAAAAAGAGGAGAGTGAAAGACAAGATCCTGGGAGTGGTGAGAGAAAGGCGTTCCATAAACACAAACTAGCAATCCTAGGTTCGGATATCTGACTCAAGTATCCACGCAAAATTGGAAAACAGAAACAGGAAGAATCAGATTGTGTCCACCAGCAGGCAATTTATTCATGATGTGATTTCATGGGCCAGGATATCTGTCTAGACTTGACTGTTGTTTTCAGTAGCAATTTTTCTGCTGAACTAACCTAAACGTGAAGCAATTGATCAAAATATATGATCAATGTCCAGGAAGTCTTAAGGCAGCCAGTAAACATGTTTTATATCTCAGCTTCAAGGTTATCTACTTTTAAATGTCATATAAACCCAAATCAATAATTATGGCTTACTCTGGCAGTGATGACAAGAATATCGTCAAGTACAATCTAAAGAGACGGCATTGGAAATCGCCATTTCTTTCAGAAGGAAAGGAATGATGGCCACATCGAGATGCATTTCATTCTGGGACACAGATGCAGCTTCACTGAACAGCTTGCAGAAATAAGAGAGTATTGTTATTGAATCACACAGAATCCATGCAGGCTGTGTTATTGCAGCTATAAATTAAAATGACAATTCATCAGTGGCAGCTTCTCCTTGGGAGTAGCTTTTCTAATCTCATGTTGTCTTTCGAAACCGGCTGGCCAGGTACAGCATGATGTGATGTGATCTTCTTTTACAGCTAAATTATGACTCCACTGTGATTGATCTTCTCCCAAGCTATTTTGAGATTGTTTAGAAGTATCTGTGCTAGATTACATGTTTGCTAAGGCTGGTTGTGGGGGAAGAGGGATCGATCCAATGGCTTGATGCCAAAACAGGTTTTAAAATAGAATTCCCTTGGTCCAAAACTCACTCTGAAGCCAAAAAATAGAGCCTTAATTAGGAATGGGCAGGCCGGGGCTGTCAAAGACATTTTGTGCCTGAGGCAAGATAGAAAATGATGCCCCATCAGCTGCCCAGGGATCATAGCACTCAAAGTCAGTCAGTTATTTTGGTACATAAAACAGATATTTCAACAAGCGCATCTTCCCTTTGCATCATTCCTAGGGCATAACCCATTTACAGACTTTTCAGGAAACATAAAAATCTTCCTTCCTTCCTTCCTTCCTTCCTTCCTTCCTTCCTTCCTTCCTTCCTTCCTTCCTTCCTTCCTTCCTTCCTTCCTTCCTTCCTTCCTTCCTTCCTTCCTCCCTTCCTCCCAATTCTTTTTCTCAAAAAACACTCAGGTTGGTCCTTCCTTCCTTCCTTCCTTCCTTCCTTCCTTCCTTCCTTCCTTCCTTCCTTCCTTCCTTCCTTCCTTCCTTCCTTCCTTCCTCCCTTCCTCCCTTCCTCCTTTCCTCCCTCCCAATTCTTTTTCTCAAAAAACACTCAGGTTGGTCCTGGCAAGTGTCTATAAAATCCTGCCAATAAAGGAGGCTTTCTCCAACAGCAGAAAAGGGAGACGTGAAAACAAACACTCAGTGAAACAGATTCTATTTCATTGAGTGTGATTGATGTGGAAGAAGTAGGACTTCTACTCCAAATTCAGATAAAACTATTACAGTAGCCCTCAACTTAACAGCCATTCATTTAGTGACTGTTCAAAGTTACAACAACATTGAAAAAAGTGACTTAAGACTATTTTTCACATTTATGACCCTTGCAGCATCTCCTTGCCACGGGATCAAAGTTCAGAGCTTGGGCAACTGAATCATATTCAACTGATCACCTTTTGTGACCTTCTGACAAGCAAGCTCAATGGGGAAGCCAGATTCACTTAATCACCGTGTTACTAACTTAACTGCAGTGATTCATTTAACAACTGTGGCAAAAAGGTTATAAAACGGGGCAAAATTCACTTATCAATTATCTTGCTTAGCAATGGAAATAGATATTTTATCTCAAACTGGTCCTCTCCCATCGACTTCATATACAGGTAGTCCTCAACGTATGACCACAGTGGAGTCCAAAATTTCTGTTGTTAAGTGAGACATTTGTTAAGTGAGTTTTGCCCCATTTTACAACCTTTCTTCCCACAGTTGTTAAGTGAATCACTGCAGTTGTTAAATTAGTAACACAGTTGGTAAGTGAATCTGACTTCTCCATTGACCTTGCTTGTCAGAAGGTCGCAAAAGTTGATCAGATGACCCTGGGAGACAGCACCGGTCATAAATATGAGTCAGTTGCCAAGCATCTGAATTTTGATTATGTGACCATGGGGATGTTGTAACATGTGTGTGAAAAATGGTAGATAGGACAGAGTTTTGTGGTACCCACATTAGAACATGTTCCGTCCTGTTTGTGTCTGTATCCTGATAAGAAAGGATCTACATCAGGGGTCTTCAAACTTGGCCCTTTTATGACTTGTGGACTTCAACTCCCAGAATTCCTCAGCCAACGTGCCTGGCTGAGGAATTCTGGGAGTTGGAAGTCCACAAGTCATAAAAGAGCCAAGTTTGAAGACCCCTGATCTACATAATCTGTTCTTTCAAGGATTCTCTTCTGCTGACTCTGCCCAGTTTCTTAGCAACCTTCCCCCCAAGGGGAAGTTAGAACGTTGGCAGAAATTGTTCAGAATGATTGCATTGAGGGATATCCTCTGTTTACCGGCAGCAGCTCACTTTCTTTAACAAGGGAGTAACAATCTCCTGAATGCAGCTACATACATATGTATGTATGTATGTATGTATGTAGCTGCAAATACCCAAATTGAGTATGAATTTAATCTAGAGGTGATAAAGCTCATATTCAGAGTATACTGTATTTATCTGCTTCCTCAGGTCCCGGGTTCATAATAAGTGCAAGATGTAATGCCACTAATCTCTCGTGACTCTGCTCCTTAGCTTGTAAATTATCCTTGTAAGATCAGATAAGATTCCTCCTACTTATTTTGCCTCTTCCTATGAAAGTGTTAGGCTGGCTACAGCCTGGTTACATGTTGTAACATTTCTCACATAAATTCCAAAATTGCACAAAGGTCCAAACAACTAGAAATCTTAATTTTTATTGCAAAGACTTTAGAAATGATTTTCATTCTTAGACTTCTGTTTTGTCTGAAGAACTGATATCCTTTGCTGGCTTTTTTTTTTGTTGCTTTGAGCTTTGTGGACAGGGCAACTTCATTTAATAGAAACAAACATATACAAAGAATAAAAAAGGAACAGCTGCAAATACAATATTTCCTTGGCAATATCCATTATTCAGCTCCACTCTGTTTAATACCTGTCTATAAATACAACCTGCTAATGTAGATTTTATTTGCATATCTTGTGGAAAGGAGATGGTGTGGTGAAATGGGCATCACCTAGCATTTTATAATGGCTATAACAGAAATGTTTTGCTCCTACTATAGTCAGGTACCTTGAACTTTTTACATCAAAAATTTGATCCAAAAGAATGATGTGACTTGAGGATAAAAAAAATTGTTTGGAATATTAATCTATGGTGTGAGATTGTAAGAAGTCTTTCTTACAATCTCAGTGTGATAAACTTGTAAAAAGTCTTTCTTTCTTGAACAAATTGCTGCCATTAGATTTCTATTGTATATCTACAGAGGAATAATGGATACAAGATATAATGGAGGCAAAAGTTAGCCCAACTGAGAAGATTTTGTACCCCTTGCTTGGAGAGTAACTTTCCCTAATTGAAATTTGAGATATGTCAAATTGATTTTTTCCTCGAGGGATAATTTTTGGAACTGCAGAAAAAGAGGAAATATATCAACATCATCGTTAAAAAAGACTATCAAGCTGAACAAAACTTGTATCTGTTAATGTATATGTACAGTATAGAAGCAAATTTAAAAATCATCAATCTGATTTTAAAAATATCATTGAGTCTGATCACTTGTATTTGTTTAAAAAGTTTTTATTATTCTAATTAACGGAAGAAAATACTTGCATGCAACAATGTTAATACCATAATGTCAAAACAAAATATTTTTTAAAGGCCTGGAATTTTTTTTTTTTTAGCAAGAGTACACTAAAAAATTGTGACGGAACAATTCAGTTCTGTTCTTTACCACTTTTTTTTTTTTTTTTTTTAAACTGATTCAAGTGTAGATTTATTCTTCCAATGTCATACAATAACTTTTTTCTAAAGTATTGTCTACCAATTATGGAGGTCACTTGCTTGAAAAGATCTGCATTTCTGCAGCAATTAGGACTTTAGAAATAGCATGGGAGACTGGCGAGATAACCTTCAATCTGGTTCTATCTGCTGTCTGGATGCCAACTGCTCTTTACGTGCTCTTTTCATACCTTTTGTTTTTAAACCAAATAGAGGACAACCTTGTATAAACTAGGACACACAGTCACTCTCTTTCTCTGACCTTCCTCCCACAGAGCTCAGCCACGGTGATTACAGATGAAGCTTTTACTGTATCATTATTCAACCTCATTCACAAAAATTGACAAAAGTCTACAGTGGTAGATTTCTACTTATAACCCCTCCAGTGTTTTCCTGCTGTTTCTTCCTGCTGTTTCTTCACATAGAAAATCCATTAAGGAGGGAAAAGATAAAACAGCCACCCAGCATCTTTTGCTTGGTAGTACAAAACAATGTCCATCTGGAAGCAATTCTGTTTCCACCACATTAGAGTGGTTAATGGAAGATGGATAAGAGGAACCCCATCATCAGCCACTGGCTGTTGCTATTAGTTCACCTACGTAAGCAGAGGCGCTCCATGTCCTACTTTTATTCCTTCATGATTACCATACCCAAATATTGTCTTTCCCCAAAATATTATTGTCATGTTTTGTCTTAAAGTGGCAGCTGAAGTGAGAGCAGGATTTGGCAAAACAATGCAAAAGATTCTCAATGGCCGGGGATGGTTGCTTGAAGCTGATGTTCAGGAAGCTGATGTTTAGGAAATAATTTAAAATAATTTATTCATGCATCATTTTCAGGTTGTTCAATTTTCTCCTGTTTTAATGAGTTCAGTCAGCCTTGATGATTAAAAAACAACAACACATCCTTCCTTGTTACAACACATTCCTGTGCCCTAAGGAATGTCAGGTCCGTCTGATTCATATTTGTAAAATTCCAGGAATTATGTTTGAGATACTCTGACACTGTGCAATTTGGGGTCAAAACATTTAATTTTTTGAAATATATATATATATATATTTAGGTCTATACAAACTGGGTTTGTACTGACAGCATGGATGATGTTGCCTGATCTGGGTAATGAAACGTCTGCAAGAAAACAGCCACCCTCAGAGAGGATCAAAGACCCCTCGTTTTGATAACAGTTTCTAAATGGATTCCGTTTTTCTGTTTTCATTTTTCCTTCTCAATGGCTACGGATGCCAACTTTCTTCAAAATTCTCTTGCACTCCTAACAGCTGCAGAAACAGTTTGGCATCCTTCTGTTTCCTCTGCAGCTTTCCTTCATCTAATGGCCATGAAAGCTGTTCAGCGTGAAAGAACTGCCAAAAATAATGTACCATTAAAACTGGAGAACCCTCTTCCTGCTGTTTTGCAGAATATCACCTCCCTTGTGGAGGTGATAGCATACATCTCAAAATCAGGCAATGTCTTCATATTTGTATCTGTGTTTAAGTAATATATTGATGCAGAAAGGGTATCCGTGCTCTTGGGTATCAAACTACTTGTGTTCTCATTCCATTTGCACAGCCTTTTCTCTTTTCAAAACCTCTTACTGAGCTACTACTTCCCATAATGGACATCAATCTCATATTCTAAAGAATACTTTTTGTAATGCTTTATACATTCCCCTCGCTTTTTAAAAAAGAAAGAAAGAAAGAAAAAGCAAAGGGCTTGACAGAAGAAATGTGTACTTATTTCCTCTATTTTCATTTACTTCATAAAAAAAACATTAATTCCTCATAGTAGGCCATAAGCAGCACTACTCAATACTTTTCTACCAGTTACTCCACATCTTCAAGTTTCTCCATCTATTTTTCTGACGTTAGAAAACATTTTACAAAGCTACACAAATTCATCTACTTGCTCTGCCTTTCACCATTTTATATAACTTGCAATTGCTTATTTGATTTTCTCTATCAGATTCAACTACCTTTGATCCTTGATATCAATTTTTGGATCCATATTTCTTATTGCCTCAGACATTATATAATCTAATAGCTGCTGCAAATCATCATTGGGCCAACACAAGTATTTTTTGCACACAAAAGCACACATACATTCACATTCCCAATCAGCAAACCTCCAGCATCACAAGGCCTCCTTATAGATTGATCCATAAATATATTAATTAAACCATCAAGAAAAATTCCATTTATTCTCAGACATGTTTTACTTCCATCTTACACTATTGCATTCAACAACCGTCAATTCCATCCATCAATTTCATGTTCAAGCAGAACAATCCATTATTCAACTTTATTCACTTTTTTACATACTTTCTCTACATCATAAAACATACAATATGTTTTGTTTGGGGGGGGGTATTGTTCACATTCAGCTACACTGCTGAAGAGGAAAAATCTGCATGACCTAAAACCATACTGCACTTCCCAGATTTTGCTCCATTGTAAAGTTAGCTTCCCTTTACAGTATTTCAGAATGTTAATAAAAAGTCAAGCAAATTGAAAGCTTTCAGGATCTATATTTACTTGCTTGGATTTGAATAAATTTGAGCAAGGGAGAGAGATATATGTTCTGGCTCATATACACAGGTAGATTATTTCCACCCCTTTGCTTTCTGTTAAATAGAAAAAAAAACTTTTGCAAAAGAAGTTGAGAATTGTGGCTGCTGAGAAATTATCTGACAGGAATCCTCATAAGCCATCTGGAGGAAAGATACAAGGATAATTGAAATGGAGAGAAATTTGTTTCAGGCAACAATTATTTCAAGAAGGATATGTAAAAAAAAACCTCAAGATAAACTTTATGGTGTGAAATTAATTTTCATTTCTTTTTCTGTGTGGTACTAAGAGCTTCATCGTCTCTGATTTTTATGATATCTATGCAACTTAATTATTGTATGTTTGATGCCTCTTGGGGTTTCTGAGTAGCATAATTTGTGGTCTCATAGTTACATTTTGCTGTATAGCTTTTTAGGGGAGATTGTTTTAAGCTGCTTGTGATTTTAATAGCATTATTTTCATTTCATCCATTAAAATTAGAAATAAATATTTATATTCCTTCCCCCCCCCTTTTCTTAATAAAGTTGGCTTTACATTATACCTTGGGATGTTGATTAAGCTAGTTCTCAAATGGGGGAGGAGAGAGAGAATGATCTCCCTAATCGCATACAACAAATTACAAGGTGAGGTACTGGCAGTACAAAACTTATTTGATTTTTATCTTCTCTTTTTAGTCCTGTTGACCAGTAAAATGCCTAGATTGGGAGGTTCATACTTTTCCCCTGCCCAACGGTTGAGGAGGCAATGTCATGATATCTTGTAGCAATAATTACAAGGCAGGAAGATGAGCTAGGGTGCACAAACGCAGAGAACTTATCGGTTAGGAGATTTGAAACTTCCAAACCCTGGAGACTTAGCCATGCTCTCTCTCTCTCTCTCTCTCTCTCTCTCTCTCTCTCTCTCTCTCTCTCTCACACACACACACACACACACACACACACACACACACACACACACACACACCATATACTTTGGGTCAAACACCTTCCCAAGGACAGTTAACAAATGAACCCCAGGTAGTTTGGATATTCATACTTGCTACTTTTCCCTTTGCGGAGGGAAAACATAGATGGCCTTCTTCCAATCATCAGTCTTCCTATACAGTTAAACAGGTAGCACTGCCACTCCATATTTTAACATTTTTCTATGCTCGTATCTCTACTGTTTCAACATTCTCATAGCATTTTAACTTCCTTTTCATCATTTTTTTCTTAGATATTACATTTATTGCATTTGTTTCCATTCCATTCTCAACATATTACTATTTTCCCTATACAAAGAGCTTAAATCATTCTTCCAGTATTACTTCATTTTAATTTTATCCCAAATAAGTTCATCAATTTATTTATTTATTTATTTAGTTAGTTAGTTAGTATTTCTACGCTGCCCATCTCCATCAAAGAGGGAGATTTTACTCCATTCATTTCATCAGAGGTTCCTAGTTTAGCTGTCTTCACAAACTTTCAAAACTTTTTTTTTAATTCAACATCAACATTCAACATCACTCTGCATTTTATGACTATATTTTTTGCCTCTCTTTTCCTCACTATACGCATCACATAGTCTCTTTCTCTCATTGTAAAGTTTATACTAATCATTTTCTTCTATACAGTTTTGTCAGCCTGAACATTTTTCATTCAGCATTTCACCCAGTGCCTCTATTTTACATTAGTGTAAGTCCTCACAATCTGTAATATTCTGAAACATAGGCTTTTTTCTTTATTTCAAATGTGTTTCCATTTCCTCTTTCCATTCCTATTCAAAACCTTTTACAACCACAGTATTCTACACAAGTTAAATAATTCATGGTTTTCATTTACTGTATAGTGAATAGACTTATGTATTTGAAAAAAACAGACCTGTGTCTAAGTTATTCAGCAAACAGTACATACCCATTCATTGTTGGATCCTCAAAGGACCCAGTCTCTCTCTCCTCCCTCTCTCCCTCCTGTATTCTCTCATCTGCTTCTCATCAGTCTATTTATGTCACTAACAGAATAGTTACCCCCATTGTCCCAGGTCACATCCATTCAAAATATTGCACGTTTCCGCCTCCCTCAAACTCTTATTGGTTTCTTCCGCTATTACCATTCATTAGAGCCTAACATGAAACTATCACCAACCAATATATTCCTATTTTCATAAACATCTACAATAGCCTAGATCAGGGCTTTTCAACCTGTGGTACGGGTACCACTTGTGGTACATTAATGAGTGGCAGGTAGTACGCAGCCCTGCCTAGCCAAGTGTAGTGGGGAAGGGAAAGAGCCAGCACAGGCAAAGACTTACAGTGAGAGAGTCCTCTGGAGCTGCAGATTTTACTTATGAATGGAGCCATTTGGGGAGGCTGCCTTAGCCGGCAGCCAGTACTTACAATTTTTTTTCTTCCTTAAGTGCCGGCTGGGCTCCTTACTTTTCTTTCTAGCCAGTAACTAATTCTTAAAGGGGAAGTGCCTTTTTAAGCTAGTTCACTCAGCAGCTTGTCTTTTCTGTCTCTGGAGGCCTTTCCTTGTTTGATCAATCTATGGAAGAGGGAAAATATGGGGGGGGGGGTGTTTCAAATTCTTCCTTCAGAAGGAGATGGGAATGAGAAAAAGGGAGGCAGGGAAGGGAGGGAGGGAAGGAAGTCCCGCCTTAGCAGTTGGCCACCAGCAGCTCTGCCATTGACTTTGCTTGTCAAAAGGTTGCAGAAGGGGGTCACATGACCCTGGGACACTGTGACCATCATAAATATGAATCAGTTGCCAAGCATCCAAATATAAATCACATGACCCTGTTGCTGCAATGGTCATAAGTGTGAAAAATGGTCATAAGTCATTTCAGTGCAATTGCAACTTTGAACAGGTTTTTTTTTGTCACCAAGGTTTTGACACCTTGCTAGGTGGTACTCGAATATTGCCATATCCTAAAAGTGGTATAATCGGTGAAAAGGTTGAAAAGCCCTGGCCTAGATAACACAGTTCATATTTTCTGGCATACATCTAAGTCTTTCATTTACAATAAATTTACATCTTCACTTTCCTGCTTCTGCTCATCAGTTCTATGCCATAAAAACCAGATCATCTTCATTAAGAACTATTAAGTCCATCCCCTTTCTCTTTTTTAACGTACACATGATACATCTTCCCCCCCCCAAAAAAAAGGTTAGGGTTAGGGTTAGGATTAGGGTTAGGGTTATTTTTATTTCATTAATTCATTTCTTAATTCATGACTGTTATCATTTACTTCTCTTACATTCCAAATAATAATATTCCACAAACTAGGATCATTACCAGATGGGTCTATAGATGTTGACTTCCACTACTACCTATTATGGCTTTTTGCAAACATGGCTTTCACATAATGCTATTTAGTAAGGTAAAGTGGATGCAGATAACCTAGTGTTAGTTGTACATTGCTATATGTAGCATTCTTTATTAAAAACAGTATCAACCAGTTTGTCACATTTTTGGCCAGTTTGCCAATACAGCGAGTAAGAAAGATGACCTGGATGGAATATGTAGGAATTGCCACCTAGGAAAAAGGGATTGAAACATTTTTTTAAGTCCAGAACTATATGATAACATTCAGAAGCAGCTCAGGCAGATGCCTCTCTAATTCACTGCGTTTTAAGAAGGAGGAGGAGGTATAACACAGTCAGACTTCCAAGATTATGTTTATAGCAAATCTCAATAAAAAATAGCTTTAACCTTTCTCTGCAGTTGATCTCCTGATCTGGTCTACCTAATGGTCTACTTGACAGCCATAAGTACAACCAAAGCCCAGTCTTAATCGATGTTGTTTTATGTAACTTTGATCTCTATTCTAAAGACAAATTAGTAAAATGTAGTTGTTTGTTGCCTGCATCTGATGAACAAGAAGGCACATGCTGCATTCTGACACTTAGTAACAATGCATGCATTTCTTTTAGAGTGGAATAGCTTGATGCACCAATGCAGTTCAATAATGAATCCATTTCCCTACTTTGCATCATTCTTGGCTGAAAAAATATGTATAAAACAACATATATTAGGGCAAGAAAACTTAATTTGCCTTTTAACGATACTAACGATACTTTTTTTTTTCTTAGCTAATGCAGTTATTATTGCTTCTTATGAAACTTGGAAAATGTAAAATTTATTCTAAAGTGAGATTCCTACCTAGCAGAAGGAAGAAGTTACATCACCTTGCTTGGATAGTCAATTAAGGATCTTTTCCCTTCCGCCATCAGATAACCCTACCCTGTTTGCTTTTGATTGACTGCCATTATTTAGCACAACATTTGGAATTACTTCTGACTTTTTAAGTATCAACACTAGGCTGGGTAGATTATTCATGCAGAGCCTCACTTGAGCAATAGGAATAGCAATAGCACTTAGACTTATATACCGCTTCACAGTGCTTTACAGCCCTCTCTAAGTGGTTTACAGAGTCAGTATATATTGCTCCCCAACAATCTGGGTCCTCATTTTACTGACCTTGGAAGCATGGAAGGCTGAGTCAACCTTGAGCCAGTCAGGATCGAACTTCTGGAGTAAGCAGTGAGTTAGCCTGCAGTACTGCTTTCTAACCACTGTGCCACCTTGGCAAAGCACCCTCTGGATCTAACTGCCAAAAGAGTGAAGTGGAAGTGCTTCCCAGCTGGGCTCACAAGGCCTTAAGCCTTGGAGGAACTTCTTTGAGCTTTTCACAGATTCTCAGGGACACTCTCAAAAAAATCTGCATAGGCTTAATAGAGATTGTCTAGGACAGGGGTGTCAAACTGCCGGCCCACAGGCCAGATGCGTCATGCTGAAACTGCGCCCACCCCAGCTCTGGCAATGGGAAAAAAGTCGCGATATGTTGAGACACGTCACGTAACGTGGCGAGTTTGACAGCCCTGATCTAGGAGTCTTTAATCTTCCAGTAGCCAGAAATTCTGTCTATCTTGGATAGGATGGGAATAGTTTTGACGAATAGCTGGACTTTAGATTTCTAGAAATGGAGAACTTTCAAGTATTTACTTATCTCTTCTTTTCAGCAAGCTTTGGGAAAACTTTGTATCTCAGTACCTAATATGACCCACTTTTTTTGACTGAAGGTGAAACAACTTAGTAAAGAGAGATCAGACACATTTTTTTCTTCCTTTCCAAAATGTTTTGTTCTTATGAACTACATAAGAACAATTGTGGTTGTAAGTCCACAACTGATCCTAACATTTCTGTGGCTAAGTGAGACGTTTGTTGAGTGAATTTTCCCCCATTTTATGACCTTCCTTTTCATAGTTATTAAGAGAATCACTGCAGTTGTTAAGCTAGTAACACGGTTGTTAAGTGAATCTGGTTATCCAATTGATCCTTGCTTGTCAGGAGGTCACAAATGGTGATCACATGTCCTTGGGGCAACTGTCATAAATATGAATCAGTTGCCAAGTGTCTGAATTTTGATTGTGTGACCATGGGGATGCTGCAATGGTCATAAGTGTGAAAAATGGTCATAAGTCACTTTTTTCAGCAATGTTTTAAACTTTGGTCACTAAATGAACTGTTGAAAGTCAAGGATTACTTGTAGTCTGAAGAAGGAACTTGCAATGGACTGTGCTGTTACAATAATTTTTATATTCTGCCAGTTTAGCTAATAAAAGTACTGTTTCTATAGATTTTATATTTTTTTCCCCATGAACAACAGCACTGCTACGTATTGTCTTTTACAATAAACCAGGATTATCTAGTACTTAGATGGCAGAACCTATGGTCATTACAAGATTTCTCTTTCTAGGTGCTTATACCATCACTGTGTACACAGTCGTAATTCTCTTTCAGTGTATTCCAGCTTGGAGCTGCAGAATTTTGCTAAAATGTGTACTGTCACCTTTCACCAAAACTAGGTGAATGCTGCAGATCCTTTACCATTTTAAATAAATGTACTTGAATGAAAAGAAATCTGGAAGATGGGTATTAGTAATAACCTTTTTAATAACAGTATGTGAAATGACTTAAAAATCCATCATGCCTAAAAGCCTCCAGCAGCACAGCAAAGAACTGGAGACAATTCAGAATGAAGCAATCTTTCTAGATATTGCTATACTGTAAGAATTAAATTGCTTTAATGGTTGGTAACTGAAAAAAGTGCAGCACCTAAGTTAAGATAGTTGTAAAAAAATTCAGGAACATTGCTTGTCTAGCTAATGAAGCTGCTGGTAGAGGTTCGTTTCACAGGCAAGGATAAAAGTAAGGAAGAAAAATGTTTAAATTCTTTTCCTTTAAATCTTTAAAATACAGAACAACATCACATATAATACTGAATTGCTAGTCTACAAAGAAAAGTGCTCTCAGGCTTACACTAGGTGAGTATACTAGACAGCCATATTGATTTCGCGCAGTGTTGCTTCTGAATAGATATACAGTGTTAGATCATTAAAGCAGTCAGTCAATGTTGGATTGCTTCTTTAGAAGTCATGTTCCAACGTGACATAAAACCAGAACAAAAACTGGGTCAAATGGTGCACTCATTGGCCATATCCACCATCCTTCAAACAGCAAGGACTAATATATTAGGATCAGGGTTAGTGCCATGCAGGAAAAAAAAACCTGGCTTTTATATTTTATTTCTTGTCATTCAATCTGATGAAAACATATTTGCTTTTAAGGTTCTTTTGAAGGAAAATTTCAGTGAAGTTCTCAAAAGTACTTGTTGCTTTTTTTTAGTTAGAAGCAATGATGTGTATAAATGTCCTGTTTTTTCCAGTATAATCCTGTATCCTCCTTGGCTTCCAATATTTCATCTCAATTAGAAGAGGGGACTCTTTCCACTGGGTTTCTACAGACTGAGAGGGATCGGCAGCCGGGGAAACTACTGAAGGAAGAGATGGTGACTAGCAAGGACAATAACAGCTGCAATTATTATTTCAAAGGATAAAGTAAGTTCTGCTATATAAGCATCATTTGACAAAAAGTGCAGAGTGGCAATATCTTCAGTAAAAAGATGTTTCGATGTTTAATCCTTACCACTCCACTCCATGATATGATATGAAAGAGAAGAGGCGGGCAGGCAGCTGTCATTGAACGGGCAGGGGGAGGTCACCGAGTGGGGAGTGGCCTGGCTGCGGGGAGTGGCCTGGCTGCAGGGCCCTGAGGTGCACGGGTGCAGGGCGCATGGGACAGCTCCACACACACCCCACCACCTGCCTCACCTCACCTCGTGGTGGCGGCACCAGCGTGCTACACAGCTTCCTGCTCCGTTGCTGCAGCGAGCAATCAGATGGTGGGATGGAGTGGGCGGGCTCTTAACTAGGGCTTATTGTGGGGGTAGGGCTTATATTAGGCGCACATTAAAAAATCATGCTAGGGCTTATTTTCTGGGTGGATCTTATTTTCAGTGAAACACGGTATGATTGCATTATATTATATTTTACAGATATTATGAGCTATTATAGTTATCATATATTATTCCTTGAATAAGAAATCAGAATGTCCAATAAATTAAGGTGAATGGAAGATTATTTTGGCACCTGTATAGAGGAGCAGGAGTGACAGAACCTGGGGTGGAGCTAAAAGAGAGATCAGCCTAGTTTCCCTACATAGCCATAAGCAGGCTAAGCTCATCCTCTCTTCAATTCCATGGACCTTATCTAATTCCAAGCATGTGCTAACCATTAGTTGAGAAGGTTCCTGAGCATAGGCTGTTTAGCAATAAATCAGTTTAATTGGCCCGTCACGTGTGGATCTGGTCTTTCATGCCTGACACGATATTTCACATTTTCTATATTTCCACATGTTTAAAAGTACAGTTATTTCAGCAACAGAAAATTCTGACCCCTTGTTATTAATTATTTAGATTATTTTTACTGATTTTGCAAATTTAACATTTATAACTTTGTTATGTATAATTTACTATATTCATTATTGGATTTTACTATTTTATTTTGGTACATACTGGTTGTTTATTAAAATAAAGGTTTTTTTTCTCTTTTTCTTTCTTGTATTATCCTTATAAGGAAAAAAATCAATGGGTTCGGTTACAGGTTGGAGATGAAATGCTAAAAATGCAATCATCCATTGTATGATACTGTTGTTCCCCCTTGGACAGATGTTATTTCAAAACTTAATTTCATTCTGGAAGACACATTGTTTTTGGAGATGCATATGTCTTTTTGAATTATATATCAGCCATTTGAAAACTCATAGGAGAGCAACAGAAATAGATACTGCGTGTTTTTTATTATTACAAAAAGTTGACATTACAAAGCTGGAAGGATAGTAATTTGTCACAAATTCTATAATACTGTAACCTGAAAAATTCAGTCCCTTTGTACATTTGGAAAAGCATTTTATTGCCAAGTCTCCTGTTCAGAGAACTGTTATTTGGACTTCCTAGTTCATGCGTTTACTTTCTCATTTCTCTATTAAGTAACATTACTTTAAAGTTAATTATTTATTAGAATGATATGATATTATATTATATGTTGAGAATTGGTTTACTGTTTGTTTAGCGGTTTGTTTTGGTCACCACGATGTAAAAAAGATGCTGAGACTCTAGAAAGAGTACAGAGAAGAGCAACAAAGATGATTAGGGGACTGGAGGCTAAAACATATAAGGAATGGTTGCTGGAATTGGGTATGTCTAATTTAATGAAGAGAAGGACGAGGGGGGACATGATAGCAGTGTTCCAATATCTCAGGGGCTGCCACAAAGAAGCGGGAGTCAAACTATTCTCCAAAGCGCCTGAAGGCAGGACAAGAAGCAACGGATGGAAACTAATCAAGGAGAGAAGCAACTTAGAACTAAGGAGAAACTTCCTGACAGTTAGAACAATTAACCAATGGAACAGCCTGCCTCGAGAAGCGGTGAATGCTCCAACACTGAAGGTTTTTAAGAAGAGACTGGACAGCCATTTGTCCGAAATGGTGTAGGATTTCCTGCCTGAGCAGGGTGTTGGACTCGATGACCTCCAAGGTCCCTTCCAACTTTATTATTATTATTATTATTATTATTATTATTATTATTATTATTATTATTATTATTATTATTATTATTATTATTATTATTGTTGTTGTTGTTGTTGTTGTTGTTGTTGTTGTTGTTGTTGTTATTAGTGTACGCATTTATGGGTTCGTCTCCTCCTCAGCTCAGTAATGTCAAAGAGAAATTTGAAATAAATCCCCCAATACTCTGAGAATATGGAAGAAAAACCAAAGTTTCTTTTTCAGGGGAAGAAAATCTCAGGGCGGGAGAAGAATTAATTTCCCAAACTGCAAAATTACTTTTAAATTAAAGTTCACAACAGTGAAACCAAAACAAAAGAATATACCCTACTACAAATGATAGATTAATATGGGAGTTGGACCAGAAACAGTTAATGACTTCAGAACTACAACTCAAGTTCCTGGGCTGTTGGCCAAGTTGCAGGTTGCATTTTTGGTGGGGAAATTAGAGGGAAATGGCCCAGAACTATGCATATTGGCTGTAGAAAGTGAAAGCTATTTTGGCAAAGGAAAATTCCTTCCTTCCTTCCTTCCTTCCTTCCTTCCTTCCTTCCTTCCTTCCTTCCTTCCTTCCTTCCTTCCTTCCTTCCTTCCTTCCTCCCTCCCTCTCTCCCTCCCTCCTTCCCTCTTTCTTTTCTTTTCTTTTCTTTCTCCACTTTTGGCTAAGAACGATATAAGTAAAATCTTGCTGTTTGAAATACACGATAAGAACTAAAATATGGAGACAATGAATATTTACACAGGGGTCTTTGCCCTATTCCAAATTCAGTTTTGGACCTGTGTAATATTGGCCAAACATTATCTATGTTTGGCAGCTGAACTAACTCATTGCTGGCTGGGATGGGATGTATTTGAAACAGCACTGAAGCTTTGCAAAGATTGTAAGCAGGCCATTTTTTCCCCCATGAGCAGGAATATCCCACACACTGCTCCTGCTCCTGGACTCAAGGAAGCTTCTACTTCTACTCCACAGAAATTCAGCAACAACCATTTTTTAACCAGAGATAGGACCTTGGTGGCTTTTCATCTTCCCCTCGATCAGGGGTAGGCAACCTTGGCTCTTTTATGACTCATGGACTTCAACTCCCAGAATTCCTGAGCCAGCCATGCTGAGGGGAAAGGGAGAGTTTCCAAGCTGAGCCATGTTGGCTCAGGAATTCTGGGAGTTGAAGTCCACAAGTCATAAAAGAGCCAAGGTTGCCTACCCTTGCCCTAGATCAATCAATATTATTTAGTTTTGTAAAATGCATAACGAATGACCCCCAACACACCACAAAATATGACCCCCAACACACCACAAAAAACACAACACAAAAGCACAGAAGAGGTGGTGGGATGCAGACCGAATGCTTTTCTTGCCTTGTCATCTGGAAGGAAGAACTGTTTCAAGATCAGCAGCAGTAAAAACAATGCAACTTAGCTCCAAACTGCTTTTGAAGGATTGGAGAGTGAAAAGAGAGGTGACGGGGACATATCCCAAGACACTGCCAGGCAAGCCTTTAATTGTGCTCTTGCTCTGCCTCATTCAGAAGATTTCACAGGGAATCCAGAGGACAGCACCCTCCACTTTGTTCCCATAATTTTTCCCCCCTGAAAAAAGAGAGTTGTTGACAAAAGACAGAGTAATGAGTTTTGACCTTGCAGCAGCACTAGAAGCTGCCTGGAAGCAGCCTGCAAAAGGCGAGCTATAAGCTTTGGAAAGCTCAAAGCATCTCGAGCAACATCTCTGGGGAACTGACGCAGAACTAATGGGTCTGCTTTGCTGATGTATAAAACTGTGTATCTCCACTACAGTAAAAAAAAAAGTATATTTGTAAATAGATTCAAACATAACAGAAATGCCACTGTCCCCCAGAGACCTCTTGCTCAAAGTCGACAGAATCTGGGTAAATACTGTCAATTTGTTTGGGAAATGAAGGGCACTTAATGATGGTTTTAAATTCCCTACTTCCTGATCTCATTAAGTAGCAACTATTCACATTTTCATTGCTCTTGGTTTCTAATATAGCGTTCCAGTATATAATACATGTTATACTATATACATTGGGATTGCTAGCACGGCTCATAAGGGTGCTCTGTATTTTTCTGGATAGCATCAACAGTAAATATTTTTTTAAATTTGAAAATACTAAAAATTCCACAAATTCCACAAATTTAAAGCCCACCCAAGCCTCAAAAGTTTAGGCAAGAATGTCCAATATTTCAGGATTTTAATATATATGTCTATTTGTACTTCAGATTACCCAGAGATCCTTGTGGATCATCAATGATCAAGAGACCCTATGGAGTGAAATTTATCTCCACTGCTGCCTTTTGGCTGAACAGGGATTCTTGGGATAAGGTTTCTTTTCTGAACAACTCTGGATCATAATTCCACAATTTTGATCAGATTTCAGAGGGCCCCATGATATTTTTCAATGAATGAATGAACCTTTATTATCAAAGTATAACATGTATACAGTGAGATTGGCTGAGCCTCCCTCCGTGCCCCCACCACCACAACTCACAGTGACTACAAACCCCCAACTTATTACACCCTGTGAGGTAATTACACAGCACGCCGGCCTCTCGGGTCTGTCATGTATAAAATTGTTATGTCCCATTCAAGAGCCTGACAACCCATGGATAAAAGCTGTTCTTCAGCCTTTTGGTATGGCTGGCTATGTTTCTGTATCTCCTACCCGATGGTAGGAGAGTAAAGAGGTACTGACCAGGGTGAGAGTCATCCCTGAGAGTTTTCCTCACTCTACCAAGGCAACGGGCCCTGGTGATGTCATCCAGTGGTGTCAGGGAACAGCCCACGATGTCAACTCTGCTCTTCCAAAAATAATGTTATTGCTAGCTTGTCTATATGGCCTGGGGATGATTCAAGCTATAGTTTAACATCCCTAAGAGGTTTCAGATTGGCAATTATTAATCATTACAATTTGTTTAGTGACCATTCAGAGTTATACCACCACTGATAAAGGTGACTTATGACCGTTTTTTACACTCGTGGTCTTTACAGCATCCCCATGGCCACGTGATCAAAATTTAGACGCTTGGCAACTGACTCATGTTTATGACACTTGTAGTGTCCCAGGGTGATGTGATCACTTTTTCTGACTTTCTGACAAGCAAAACAAATGGGGAAGTTAGATTCACTTAATAAATGTGTTACTAACAAATGCAGTGATTCACTTAACAACTGTGGCAAGAAAGGTCATACAATGGGACAAAACTCACTTAACAAGTGTCTTGCTTAGCAACAGAACTTTTGGGCTCGCTTGTGGTCGTAAGTTGAGGACTATATGTAACACAGTAAAGACTGAACATGTTCAATGAGAATTGAATGCTATCAATGGGAATACTGGGACAAAGTATCTGGAGTCTGAGATAGAAGCTCTCTCCACATCAGTTGCTTGCTGGCTCATGTAGAATATATTACTATTTATAAAAGCTCCTAATATGAACTGTAGGGGGGGGGGAATAAAAAAGGAAGTCATTGCCTGCAGGCTCACAATCTAAAAATGACACGAGAAGAGAAGGAAATTGGGGGGAAAGGCCAAGACTTTGTGCTAGCTTAGAATGAGAATAAGACTAAATATTTAAGAGATACAAACGTTTCCTAGAGTGAAAATGCAAGCAAAATTATGAAGATTCGATTTGTATATTGTAGAATTTTAAAAATAGAGTTATATGAGAAGTTCACCAAATATTCAGAGGGCAAGAATTTTATACATGAGGAGGAAGATATACAAGTTCAAGTTTCTGCTAGCCAAGGACTTTATTTGTGCCACTGCTTGCAGCGATGTACTGTATATGGTATGGAGGCTCCAAGAAGCTTGTGAGACCAGGGACAGAGCCAATAAAGGTGAGGTTCTGTCTCAGTCTTCTATTTCCTGGTTTTCTGAAAGAGTTTTATATAGAGCCGGTTTGGTCTAGTGGTTAAGGCACCAGGCTAGAAAGTGGGAGATTGAGAGTTCAAGCCCCACCTTAGCCATGAAAACCAACTGGGAGACTTTGGGCCAGTCAATCTCTGTCACAGGGTTGTTGTGGGGAAAATAGGAGGACGGAGTTTTGCTGCATATGTTCACTGCCTTGAATTATTTGTAAAAATAATAAAGGCAGAATATAAATATAAATAAATAAATAAACATCCCCTCACACCAACTACAGCTTGAGCTTGCCCTATAAACCAGTATTTCTTGCAGGTACATAATGGACAGTTGTTAAAAAAAATCCAATTTGTGCTCCTGTTCCTATTCTACTACCAAGAATAGTGGTACACGTGGGGCAAAAAAAATTGGTTGAGATGATTTCATTGCAATGCCTTGGGTGGGAATCACCTCATTGGGACAGAAATTTCTTCTGTGTCAAGGTGCAGTTCTACAGGGTGTTACAAATCTTGGGACTACTGCTTAAACACATCCTCTTAAGGCATGCCAGTGAAGATTGTACTGTGTAGTAACAGCATTCTATCCACTTGTGTGACAGCACTGTCAGATAGAAGGTACAGAAAAACCTTGATAGAACCCAACGGCCTACAGGCAAAAATATCTTGTAGCCTAACCTGTACCATGAGCCTCTTGGAGCACCATGATGTTACCAGGCATTGACATTCCTAGAGAAGAGCCTGAACTGATTTTCTCCTCGCCACAGTGCCTGACAGGAACCTTTTCCTTGACCAAACCAACCAAACATTTGAACAAAGCAGACCCACTCCTTTCCCCTCTAAGGCTCAGGTGCTGAATTTAGAGGAGTTGAGTAGACTGAGGCTGATTCCCCAATCAAGACTGACTGGGGCTCATTTTGCTAGCTCCTGTATTGTTGTGCTGGTGTTCAGCTGGAAGCAGAGGCATAGCAAAACATTGGTGACTTCAGCTCTAATCCACATTCTCACTACTCCTCAGATATTTCAGTCTCAGTCCCAGTCCTAGTAAACATGTTTAATTTTCTTTAAAAAAAACAAATCTGATATGTTCTCTCTCTGTCTCTCTCTGTCTCCGTCTCTCTCTCTCTCTCTCTCTCTCACACACACACACACACCACAAAAACATATGTTGATTATTTGGTGTTCCATGGTCTTGAAAAATGTAAGAAACACAATTGTCCCAAACTACAGGGCTTTAATTATTGGTTTACACAGCGAGAGTAAATTATTCTTTGCCAGTTGAGCTAGAACAATTAATTACCTTTTGCTGCAAATATATCTAAGTAAACTAAGTGTATGAAGGGAAGGACGGGGAACAAACTCCTGCAGAACTGCAGCTGGGAACTAACCTAATGTAGAACGATAGTCAATAGCTGCTCTTACAAGCTCACTTTAATTCCATAGTGGTAGCAGCGCCATTCACTTGTTATTTTGTGTGTACATATTGAATGGAAGAACAATTGAACTGTGATCAACAGAAACACAAAGAAACACAATGTACCACTTGCTTTATAAAGAGCGGGTGTAAATAGTGAAAGCAGCTTTGGAAAAATGCTACTTGATTCTCTCCTGAGAAAATTCTGAAAGAGATAAGTACAATTTTCTGCTCCTGTCATGGAAGCAGATGCCAAGTGTTAATGCTTTTTATAATGGCTGCCTGTACCATTTCATTAAATAGTATGTGATATTTCTTTGCAAGATGAAATAAAATAATACAATAATTCACATTCAAAGCCATACAGGAAGTATACCTATCGCTTGAAAGTAAAACAGCCTTTTAAAGGAAATGTCTCTGTTGTGCTTTAAAAAAAAAAAAAATTAGCACAGATGGTAGAAAGTTTAAGGCAAATACAAATATAATTTTCAATAACATACTCATTCAAGCAGTCTTATGTGAAAGAAAGTAATGGCAAATGGAGAAGAAATTATAATAGCACTCAGGTTTCTATGCTGAATAGATTTGCAATCTTATATGTGAAAAGTGGGGGAAATATGAAAAGTATAAAAGGAAAAAAAAAAGAGGGGAAAGGCATCCAGCCTCTTAAAACCAAGCAAGAGCTTTAAAACTACATTTCAACCCCTCTCCCCTTCAAAATTCTTACTAAAGTGAAATGTGAGCCAAGAGATTGGGATATGGTAGACCCCAATGCACAGAAGTAAGAGGAAAGGAACATGCTGGACCAAACAATCCATCTAGACTCGAAGCAGGACAAAAGAAGGAAACTACAGGTGCCAGAAATATTGTTTTCTATGTCTCAGCTGTGATTTGCTCTTGATGTAATACAGATCCTGGAGGGCAAATACACTTTCAAAGGCAAGGTAAAAACAACACATGATAGTGGTCCTAGCTTAGCACCCTCTTCCCCAAACTGGTGAACCAGATCCACTGAGAACCTAACAAGGGCAATGGTGGGATTCAGTCAGTTCGCACCACTTTGGCAGAAACGGTAGCTAATTTTTTTGTGGCCCAGGCCCAGAATGGACTTCCGGAAGCAACATCCTCACAGAGAACCGGTTGTTCACATATTTGAATCCCACCACTGAACAAGGGGATGTGGAAGAATGCAATAGCTAAGATGAAGTCTATCAGTCCACAGAGATGGACTGTTCGGCTTCTTTACTACAAGAAAAAGTTTCTCCCTGGCACATATAATATTACATTCCTCTACCGTATATCCCTTTACCAATCTTTATTTCTTATTTACAGCTCCAGCCTTTCTTCTAAATTTATTCTCTTAAAATATTGCTCCAGGCCATTTTTCTACACTTTCTGAGGTCTGCCAAACAGACTGTGCATAATAGTCACAATGTGGTTTCATTCTGATTTTTCTCAAAACATTATGCTACAGCTTTGACAATCTTACTTTCAACTGCTTTTTAATGTGGTTACAAATTGACTCTTAAGTTTTCGTCAGATTATTTATATTAATTACAGCTAACCTATCTAGACTGTAAACATCTGGACAACTACAAGTCGTTTTTTTTAATCTCCTTGCTATCATTTGGACTTCTGCCAGATATTGTAGACATACATAAATTACAAGCACGTGTGTGTGTGTGTGTGTGTGTGTGTGTGCATATTTTATGTTAGTCTATTACTTTACTTTTTCTTGTTTTGCGTTGAACTGTATTTGCTATTTTAACACTCAATTAGTGAGTTTGAAAGAACTCCTTCAGAGTTCTTCACAACTTTTTAGTCACTATACTGCTCATTTCTACCCTCAGATAATTAATGACCCAATTAAAAAAAAAATCTGGTCACCATACACATTCCTGAAGGAGCCACTTTTTTTCACTAGCTAGTTTCATTTATTTTATGAGAAAATGTTTCATACATTTTTATTACTGTTCTCGAGTGTTTGTGTCTTTGTTCTTGGGTTATATTGATTTTTCGTATAATATTTGCTCTTCTTTCTATATCTTTTGGGCATTTTCTGTCACTCCATTTTCTGAGAGTTGTCTTTTCTCTAATATTTTCTTTGAATTTGATCATGACTGGGAATAAGGGTGGGGGCTGTCTGCCCCTTCATCCTCCTGAGACAGAAACAAAGTCTTAGATAGCCTTTGTAAAAAATGGGGCATCCCTGGAAACTCTTTTCTGGGTTTCTGTCAATTGTACCATCAGGGACGTGTAGGTGTATGAATAAGGGGCAGAAAAGGAATGAGGTGGGACTGATCCTATCCATGGAAATGTAAGCCCCAATCAGTTCAGCACAGATTCCCCCATCCCACTACATTTTGTGTGGGTGGGTGGGTTCTTGTTTTTCTTTTTCTTTTGCTATGGCATAAAATAATTAAAAGGTGGATGAGAAGTTTTAGAAAATGATTGACTAAGTTACAGGAATTCATCTGCCTACACATGGAATCACTACATAAGGAAGGAACAAGCTAGTTTAGCGTCTGCATACTCAACCAGACAGTGCCCAGAACAATACTTTGCTCTCTTGTGCTGCTATATTATTTTGCTAGACTAATGCATTTGCAGAAAAAATAGATCTCTAATGTAGCACTCTTCAATGTTCAGCCAGATGTGAAAATTTGCTTCATTGGGTAAAATAGAATTTATAAGGCTGATCAATTCAAAAAGATTTGGGCAGATGTACAGTACGTAAAAGATAACAACAACAACATAAGTAGGCAAACACAGAGATTTTTTTATGAAAATCAGGTTAATCAAGCTCTATGGTGACCTTCATTCTAGGTATTATTCCAAACATATTAACATACATAGCATTCCAAGTTTCATTAATTTATTTATCTGATCTGAGAACAATTATATTGAATGCCATTCTCCATTTTATGAGCAGGAGAGCTTTGTTGTGCCTGTGCTTGTTCAGTTGTGTCGGGGTGAATTATCTTATAACTACCCCTTCCACTGCAGAAACACTGTATATGAGAAATCCCTGCTGCACACCTTCATCATGCAGTAGAAGAGATGTTTGGTCAATATACTCAATTCCTTTTTTATTTTATAAAATGATTTTATAAAAATAAAACAAATTTTATTTTAAAAGCAAAATAAAAATAAATACAAAATAAAACAAAATAAATTAAGAAACTCCTTCATGGATTACTGCCTTGTTGTGGCGAAGGGGCTTGTGTAATTCAATGAAGCTATGAGCTATGCCATGCAGGGCCACCCAAGATGGACAGGTCATAGCAGAAAGTTCTGATAAACTGATTGGTTCAAAATTGGGAAAGGAGTCCGGCAAGGCTGTATTCTGTTGCCCTGCCTATTTAACTTATATGCAGAGCACATCATGAGAAAGGCAGGGCTAGATGAATCAAAAGTTGGAATTAAGATTGCCGGGAGAAATATCAACAACCTAAGATATGCAGACGATACCACTCTAATGGCAGAAAGTGAAGAGGAAATAAAGAGCTACTTGATGCGGGTGAAGAAGGAGAGTGCAAAAGTTGGCTTGAAACTCAACATTAAGAAAACCAAGATCCTGGCATCCAGCCCTCTCAATTCCTGGCAAATAGATGGGGAAGAAATGGAGGTAGTGACAGATTTTATTTTCCTGGGCTCCAAGATCACCGCAGATGAGGACTGCAGCCAAGAAATTAAAAGACGCTTGCTCCTGGGGAGGAAAGCTATGGCAAATCTAGACAGCATACTAAAAAACAGAGACATCACCCTGCCAACAAAAGTGCGTATAGTCAAGGCCATGGTTTTCCCAGTTGCAATGTATGGCTGTGAAAGTTGGACTATAAGAAAGGCTGAGTGCAAAAGAATTGAGGCTTTTGAACTATGGTGCTGGAGAAGACTCCTGCGAGTCCCTTGGACTGCAAGGCATTCAAACCGGTCAGTCTTAGAAGAGATCAACCCCGACTGCTTTTTAGAAGGCCAGATCCTGAAACTCAAATACTTTGGCCACCTAATGAGAAGGAAGGACTCACTGGAGAAGAGCCTGATGCTGGGAAAGACTGAGGGCAATAGAAGAAGGGGACGACAGAGAATGAGGTGGCTGGATGGAGTCACTGAAGCAGTAGGCATGAGCTTAAATGGATTCCAGAAGATGGTAGAGGACAGGAAGACCTGGAGGAATGTTGTCCATGGGGTCACGATGGGTCGGACATGACTTCGCAACTAACAACAACAACAAATTAAGAAAGAAAAAAGAAATCAAAGAGAAAGCTAAAACTGCAAGAAAGAAAAAGTAAAAGTAAAACGGAAAAGAAAGAAAAAAGATACAAAGAAGTGACTTCCAACCTTCTTTACAGCAGTTATACGTACAATAGTAAATTTATCTCTTTCTCTAAAGTTACATCATGACTCTCTTCTGTAATAATCTATCCTGTCTACATATCAAAACTATAAATCATTTTTCTCATTAACGCAAAATTTCCATTAGGGGTTTCCAGTCAGCAATAAGCATAGATATTGTCTCTTTTTTCTAATCAAAGAAGTTAGTTTGATCATCTCAGCAAATTCCATCTTCACCAATCATTCCTCCATTCTGGGTATTGCCATATCTTTCCATTTGTATGCATGCAGTAATATTGCTGTAGTTATCACATAAAAAACAAAGTTCTGTGACATTTTTTTCAACTAGTTATCCATCAGTCCCAAAAGGAAGACTTCCGGTCTCAATTGTATATTAATTTTTAAAATCTTCCATGAATCAGGGTATCTATTTGAATCCAAAATTTTCTACCTTTTTTACATGTCTACAAAGCCTGAAAACATGTCCCTTCCTGTTGTTCATAATTTCAACATAAATTTGAAGGGTTTTATACATTCTAGACAATTTATCTGTTATCATATGCCAGTGATCCATCATTTTATAAAAGTTGTCTTTAAGATTACAACACAATGTAAAATGTTACACCTTTGAAACCCACATATTTTCCCATTGTTTAACCAAATGTTTTAGTCCACTTTATCATACATGCTTTCACTTGTTCTGTTTTAAATTTTAATAAACGTTTACACATTTTAGCAATTACATGTTCAGCATTTGTACATAATTCTATTTTAAAATCAGTCTCACAGTATTCAGTACCATAAACTCTTTTGTCTATTTAAACTTCTTCTGATAACTGTAAATAAGAAAACCATTGGCAATTATATCCTTTTGCCACTAGTTATTATCTTGTTTTTATTTTATATTTCACTTGATAAAATTTTAGTATCTTATGATAACTTAGTTATTTGTATTTTATCTATTATGCTTCTTGTGCTGAGAGCCACAAAGATGTTTCTTGGTTTGCATTTATTTCATATTCACAATATGGCACATGTAACATAATGATTTTTAAAATCCACATTAAAATCCATACAGTACCTGTATGGTACTACAAATACCTATGCCACTCAAATTTCAGGTCATGTCTTTCAAACTCCAAAAGCCTTCTATTTCTCAGTAGTATCACTCTTTCCTTCAAACTAAGCAGCAAGCTGAAAAATGCAACTTCAAGTAACTTCATGTAAATTCAATCGTCCTCTTTCCATTGCTTCTTGTAACCCCATTAAATGAACTCCTATTTTTTCCCCTGCCACCCAAACTTAGATATACCCTTTTGCCACTGCAGGTATTGACAGAAACAAAAACATCATTCTAGGCATCATTCGTTTTTATCACAGAAATTCCCCCCTATAATGACAGTTGTAGTTTCTTCCACTTTAGCATATCTTTTTTAACTTAATTCCATGTCTTAATAATTTTGAAATAACACACAATTCATATTTGTCATAATGATACCCAGATATTTTACTTTCTTCTCAGTCTTAAACCTGTTTCATCCATCAATTCTTTTTGATCATTTATTTTCATGTTTTTGTTAACATCTTCATCTGCTATTTATTGATCTTAAAACCTGCTTATGTACCAAATTCTTACCTTTTTTCCATTCATGTTTCAATTCCCTTTAAAGGATTCTCTACAACCAACACTAGGATCTGCAAAAGGCCTTAACTTGCAAGTTGCTTTTTAACCCTTGTATCTTACAATGCTTTGCTAGATCTCAGTTAACAATTATTGGTGCTTTCTGTGAAGTATAATTTGATCTTACCCATTGTACAAAGTTTTCCTCAAAGTTCATCTCTTCCATAACTTTGAACAAGAAAGTCCAGTTCAAATTGCCAGAGGCCTTCTTTACAACTAAGGAAATCAATATGGCTTCTTTTTCATTATGCTGCTCCAAATATTCTAAAATATTCTACACATTTCTAATATTGTCCTTTAACTGTCTTTTCGGTGGAAACCCACCTTGACCCTCATGAATAAATTCTTGCAAAATTGTTTTCAGCCTATCAGCCAAAATCACTGTAAACCACTTGTAGTCATTATTCAATAATGACATCAGCCTAAAGTTTATTGTTAAAGTCAAACCTTGTCCCTCTTTAATGCTACATTGGCCTCTCTCCAACTCTCTAGCATCTTTCCTCCCTATAAAATAAAATTAATTGTATTTTATAAAGGTTATAACAGTTCATCCTCAAAACATTTATAATAAGAATCTGGTAATCTGTCTGGTCCAGGCACCTTCCTAGTTTAATCTTTTTTATAGCTTCACAGATTTCCCTTATTGTTATAGGTCCATTGATAATCTGTTTCTGTTCCTCTGTAATCCTGAATAAATGTTGTTTAAGTACTCATCTATTTTCTCCAGAGAAATGTCTTCTCCTTTATGCAAGTTGGAATAATATTGATAAAATGCTTTTTGCCTAGCCACATTATCTATTAATACAGTATCTTGCTTTGTAGTTTCAATATCCTTTTCTTTTCTTTTCATAGTTTGCATGCCAACCATTTCCCTGGTTTATTTGCAAACTCAAAGGGGTTTTTTGTATACCTTACATAGTTTATTTTTATTTCCATTTCTCTTACTATTAACAAAGATAACTGTTGCAAAAGTTTAATTTGTTGAGAAATACTTATTTCAGGAATGTACTTTAATTCTTCTCATGTTTTCCCTTCTTTTTGAGTTCAAAAAGAACTGTATGAAACAACCTCTGATAAAAGCTCTACTTGCGTCCCAAGCCATTCTTAAATCAGTATTGTTACCTAAATAATCTTCAAAAAGATTATTTTAATTTTTTTTTTATAATCCACCACTATTGCTTCTTTCTGCAGCAACATTTTGTTTAGTCTCCATCTGAAACAACTAGATTTCCTTTCATAAACCAGATCCATGGTATTCTGATCCAAAAAAACTATTTGGTAGTATCTCCACTTTTGTGGACCTTAGTAGCCAGGTGATTTGAAATCCAGATTTCTGCAATGGCTGAGAAAATGAATAAGATGACCAATGGATAGAAGAACAACTCATCCCGCATTTTTCGTCAGCATTGAACAGATGGGAGTCAAGTGGCTGTGGGGAGTAATAATTCAGTTGGCCATAGTCCTTTAGTAATATCCTCCATAGAGGCCAGCATGATATAGTAGTTAAAGTACATGGATTAGGAGCAGGGCTATCCATCTTCTAGTCCATCTTCAGTCATGTTCTCCAAAAGTGATGGTCCAGGTTTTACTGCCTCTGAAAATATATAGTTATCTGTTGGTGATTTGGTGCTCTGGTTTTGCCTTCACTTCTTTCAAAGCCATCTGAGCTAGGACTCATTATATTTTGTGGCACTTATCTCATGCTTTAATTATGTGTATTGAAAAAAGTAATTAAACTGTCCTTCTTGCTCTAGGCCAGGGCTATGAGAAATTAGGGTTATTTGGCAGGTAGTCCTTGACTTACAACTTAGGACCACAATGGAGCCCAGAATTTTAGTCATAAATTCTCACGGATGTAAATTGATTCAGATTTATAAGCATTTTTTCATTGGTTGTAAAGCAAGTCACCACAGTCATAAAACACATCACCCGGTCATTAACTGAATCCATTCTTCCAAATGTGTGTTTTTTGCCAGCAAAAAAAAGTCAGAAATTGGCAAAAAAAAAAAAAACATTACAAAACGCAACACCATGTGACTGTGGGATGCTGCAAACAGTCATAAAGGCAGGTCAGTTGCCAAGCACCTGAAATGCAAACACGTGACTGGGGGCGGGGGAGCAGCAGCTCTAACTTTGAGCTGGGTCATAAATAGTTATTTTGAAATCTGTCCTAGCTTCCAATGGTTGTTAAGCAACTGGTGTAAATCAAGGACTACCTGTACTTTCTACTTCCTTTGTGAACAAATTGTTTTGCTTGAGAACTTGCTGAACTAGGCCAAAGGAGAAATCTCGCCCATTATTCTCAGTTCAGCATTTATTTACAGTTTCACGCTAATAAAACTCAAAGACAGAATTTAAAATACAGAAACATAAATATAAAATATGTAAAACTTAAAATACGTAGCTATAACAACAAAAACCAGCATTCTAAATTAGTTTGCAGAGATAGACACTCCACCCGTCACTACACTGGATGACGTTTGTAAATAAACCGAAAAAGGGCAAGAAAAAGGATGGATAAAAAGATAGAAGAGACTATTAGAGACGTTTGCTTCTTGTAGTAGACAGGGGGGCGGGGGGGGGAGAAGAAGCAGGGAAATGATGACAAGCACTATAGGAAAAGTACAGGGAAGACCAAATAATGATATTTCTGCTGGAGAAAAATAATAATAAAAGAGCAAGCAAGACGAACAGTATGCTTTGCTTACTGTTTATCCTTTCTCTTCAAAATCCAAAGTGTTATGAGATCAGCAAGATCCGCACGGAGGTGAGAATAACAAAAGAGCACGGAAGAAAACATTTGGTTCAGTACATTTGGCTGAACTGCACTGAGTAGGAACTGAAGGATTACTCCCCAGGGTGCTGAAGGAACTCGAGGAGAAAGCCTCAGAGCCACAGAAATTTACCATGTAGAAGAGACATGGAGGACTAGAAGGTCTCAGAAGGAAAAGAGTAAATGAAATCTTTCCTTTTTGAAAATGTCACTTTCATCAAGAAAGAGTGGAAAATGATGAAGCTACTACATCCATTAAGACAATGGATTATAAAGTAATGCATCAGAAGCAGCTTAAATAACCAATAAATTCGTCAATCTGGCAACAGAGCAAATGGCTGCAACAAAGAAGCAGCTGGGGAAATGAAGCAAGGCTTTTGATTCAACTTCTGTATTTCATCTTCCATCTGTATGTTATTCGATAACTCCACTGAACACTAGGCTGTTGGAATAAACTGGCACAATACAATTATAATATAAAATAAATGAATATCTTACAATAAAAAAACCCGATGAGCATTGGTAACCTCCAGTCTTCATTCTGCTCTCCAAATCCATATTTTGAGGCCCTGAATCATCTTCCACCAAGTTTTCCTACCAAAATTCTGTAGCAAACAATAAACTACCTCATCCATTAAGAAAATGGATTAGGCAGGTTTACTACATGCAGCAAAATGTGAAAAAACAGCAAGCGTTTCCACTAAAATGATCTGGAACTCCCATTTTCCCTTACCTTCTGGCTGTGTAATGGGTTGTGTAACCTTGAAAGATGGGAGGAAGAGCAGCAACCTAGGTAACAGCCTGGTGAGAGAAATCTGAGTCCAGAGCAGAAATGGGGTGGAGAAAATGTGTCAGAATTGACTCTCCCTAGTTCTCTGGAATGAAAAGGCCAGGGAGGCAGGGTTTGCTTTCAGACCTGTGAGATTCCATTACTGTAACCTTACAATGAAAGTAGTATTAGTATTCTTGGTTTTGGTTCGCTGGTTTGGACTACCTTGAAGGTCCTTTACTCTTGAAAATGTAAAATGTACCTCACACACCATGTGCTCCCCTCATAGATGAAGCTAAAGAGTTACCAAGATGAGGTTAGTTGCATCTAATTTACAGTTGCAATGCCGCCTCTTATAGACCTTCCAGCTGTTTTAAATGGACAACTAAAATGCAAAAAGGTAGATACATAAATAGTAAAACAAATTGTAATTTCTATAAAATGTGCCCCGGTTTCATCTAAGTTATAAGAATTCTAAACTTGTTTTATTAATTAATTTCATGAATTTATATAGTCACACATCTTGCCATTGTAACTCTGAGTGGCAAACAGAGCATTAAAACTAAAAGCAAAAGCAACTAACAATAGCAACAATAACATAATGCCACCCACAGACAAATTCCATACAAACAGACAACATATTTGCTTCTGGGTGCAATTCAAGGTACGGGTTGTCACTTTTAAAGCCCTTCATGGCTTGGGACCAGATTATCTGAGGGGCTGTCTCTTGCCGGTCACATCCACCTGGCCCACTAGAGCGGGGAGACAAGGAATGTTGTGGGTCACGTCCCCTAAAGAGGTACATCTGGTGGGACCCCGAAGAAGAGCCTTCTCCGTGGTGGCTCCCTCCCTTTGGAAAATCATCCCTTCAGTCTAGGCCCCCACTTTGACCCTCTTTTATAAGGCCCTGAAGACTTGATTTTGCCAGTGGGTCTAGGGAACCCAGAGTGGGATGGAGCCCATCAAATGCCTTATTTGACTGTGTGTTGTCGCCGAGGAGGGGGGTATTTTTTATTTTCATTTTTTTTTTCTATACTGTGTTTTATTGCTTGTAAGCTGCCTAGAGTTGTTGTGAGCCAGTAGGCAGCTATATAAATTTTCTAAATAAATAAATAAAATTGTATTAAGGAAGACCACATTGATGGGTTCACCCAAGTTCCAGACCCCGTACCTGAGGGAATATCTAATGTTAGATCTGTGACAAATGCCTTAAATCTAAATTGCATAGTGCATTAATCAAGGTTTGTTAAAAAGTATATTGTATTAACGGATTCTCATATATGCGACTTTAAAAAATGAAATTTATAAAGAAAGACATTGTTATCTGAATGAAGCAGCTCATATCATCAGCTATTGCTGCTTTACCCTCTGGAATGGGAGCAGCCACATCATATTTCCTCTGTCCAAATGTGTATTTCATGTTATAAATAGCTGTTGATGTCCAGTCTAAAACACCTATGTTTGTAATCCACTTCTAGCTTCCAAATTCAAAAGCAGGAAGCTGGTGGGTGATCAAACAAAGAATCCAGATACAGATGATTTACTAGACCAGGGGTCCCCAACCCCCAGTTTGCGGTTCACTGGTGGGCTGCAGCCCATTTGGAACTGGGCTGCAGAAATGGTGGGCGAGCGCACGCATGTGTGCACGCACAAAGCTGAATTTGTGAAAGCGGTGCGTGCACATGGGAAACCATCCCCTCTCCTCAGCATCCTGCCACCGCCTCCACCGTTCCTTCAAACTGGAAAGGTTGGAGACCACTGCTCTAGACGAGGGGTAGGCAACCTTGGCTCTTTTAGGACTCGTGGACTTCGACTCCCAGAATTCCTGAGCCTGCTCTAGACCCATTTATAGTATTGCATGAGTGATTTGTCCCCTGAAGGAGATCTGAATCTCTGGGATTGCCCCACACCAGCCATGTTTGAGGATGGAGCCAATTTACTTCTGACCCAGGTTGGGCTAATTCAAACTATGGTCCAACCATTCTTTATTGTTATTATTTCAAATGCTACACCTCAGTAGAATGTGTGAGTGAGTTGTATCCCCATTTACAGGAGCCACTTCATCGTGACTCTCGCTTCAGCTTTTTGAGAGCAAAGTGCTTGCTGCCTTTTCATCTCTCCCACATATGAACCACTGGGATTTCTGGCAGACAACCAGGCAGTTGCCCACAAAATAAAATTCGAATATTGGGGTGGAGTAGTTCAGGCAATTTAGTTTATCTCCCTTTTGCAGGAGTGAGAATGAGAGGATTTCTGTTACTGAAGGACCCGTGGCAGCTTAGGAATTTTGCTGCTAGTTTTCAGGGGTTTCAGCTTGGTAGATTTCAAGATGGTTACAAATAATTTTCAAGCTGCTTTTGAGGGATTAAAGAATGGGAGTGTAGTGATGTGGAAATGCCCTACACACATATACTATCTTGCCAGGATGTGGGAGTCATTTATTACTTGCAAGTATAAAGTGTCACTGACTGTTTCTTTTGTGAGTTATATCCCTCCACTAAAGGATTTGTAGGGAGAGAAGCTCAGGTTCAATCATATTATTTCTGTCCGAAATCATTGTTCATCTTTGATTTATTTTTCTAGCAAATAATTCTATTAGTTAATGCAGAGTTTGATGAACCGTACCATAATCTGGTGGACAGACCTAAATCTTTGTCCAATGTACTTTAAAAAATAGTTAATGCAATTGGGAAAAGAAATTCTAAGTATCTTCATCCTTCTTTGAAAAAAGAAAATAAGAACATTCAAACAAGGAATGTAAGATATGAGCCTGATGATACTGAGTTGGCTATTTTTATGAAAATAGCTAATAATAGCCCAGAAAAGGTTTGCAAGACTCCCACACTGAGATTCAGTTGCTCAGCATGAATAGTGCTCACCTGCCAAAAGTATAATCAACAGAGAAAAGAAAGCCCTAGCAGAGACATATAAGATAAGATGTGAGCATGAATAAACACTCCAATTCAACAATGTCTCTCTAGAGCAGGGGTCTTCAAACCTAGCCCTTTTATGACTTGTGGACTTCAACTCCCAGAATTCCTCAGCCAGGCACGCTGGCTGAGGAATTCTGGAGTTGAAGTCTACGAGTCATAAAAGGGCCAAGTTTGAAGACCCCCGGTCTAGAGTCTGTGTAATGAAAAAGATTGCCTACTCATGATGGTTGGAGAGAAAAACAATGATAATTCTTATAGAAGTCACACATGCAGGTTGTGTTTAAAACACAACGAGTTAAAAGTATGGGAAAAGTTTTATCTGCTTAATGCTGACTCATGCAAATTGATTTTCATGGGACTTAAAACATATCCACTTTCTCAGGAAAATATCCCACTGCATTTTCATCTGAAATGCAATATGTGTGCCACCTTCTTGAAGCATAAGTTGGAAACAATGCTCTAATTTTAGGATGGAAAAGTGAGTAATCAAGGGCTATGAAGTATCATAACGGTCCTTCATCTTCTTTATACTTTATTTCACATAGTAAACACTAAAAAGTCAATTTTAGGATGAGCTGGGTTCCCTCCCTGCCTTCAAAACCTGGAACTGACCCAGTTCTGCAACTCAGCCTAAACAGTGACATATCCCCAGAGAGCCAGGAGCCTTTGTCATCATATTCATTTAGAACTGCCAAAATATGTGGTAGTGGTGTGTTTGTGTGTGTGTGTGTGTGGAGGGGGGGTGTTGGCCTTGTTCCTATGGCTCTAACTGTAGCCTGACATGCAGAAATTAAGCAAGCGAATCTTTTCCCATTGCTTTATTTCCTGGCCAGGAAAAGCTTAACCTTCCACATTGTTTATGTGTCAGGCTCCAGTTAGACTCACAACAGCTGGGCCCATGAGAAGACACTAAGTGTAGGTTATTGGCTATTTAGTCAGAAGGCAAATAGGAATGTGTCCTCAATGTTTTAGTCAATGAATCACACTGGTTAATCAATTAAACCCGCAGGTGTGTATCTACTATGCTTTCTTCCACCAAGCACAAGCATTTTCTCATTTCGTGAAAGGAAGTATAAAACGGCACTGCAGAAATGCCCAAGTTGAAATCCCCAGAGTGGCCGGTCATTTCCAAAATTGTTGGAGTTGATCCAGCGTACCACTCAAAAAAAAAAAAAAGACACCACATGAAATGTTTAAAGAGGCAATAAAGAAAATATATGAAATGCTTAAGGAATAACCACAATATCCATTAAATAATTAATTGTTTGTCTTGTGTTTACTGTTTGAAATAAAGTATATAAAAGACAAAGCACCTTTGTGATATTATATAGCCCTTGATTACTCAACATTTCCAACCCTCCCAGGTTGGGGCTCTTCATTTTGTTATTTGTTGCAGTCAGGAACAAAAGGCATCTCATCGCTATTGTATTTTCCTCACAAAAATCTTGAGTAAAAAGACTGGTTGAGAGAAAAAGATCCAAAGCCAAAGATTCAAACCCCAGCAGGGATTTCAAACTGGTTCTTCCCAATCCTTATCAACACACTGGCTCTCCTCTTCCATCTCTTCAATGTAAATCAGGGACATCCAATCTTGGCAACTTTAAAACTTGTAGAGTTTTGGTTTCTCTTCAGATCGTATAAATCTTTCGCCTTTCACTAAAGATTTCCGTGGAGAGGAACATTTATGAGTTTTCATGACTGAATTTATTCATACAGACCAAAATGGCTTTTTGCCTAAAAGACAGATAAAGAACAATTTAAGGATTATTCTAAATGTTTTAGAATATTATGAAAATCATCCAGGGAAACAGATGGCACTTATATTTCTTGATGCACAAAAAGCTTTTGATAATTTAAATTGGCAATTTATGTTTCAACAGTTGACAGAAATGGACTTTGGTAAAAACTTTATAAACGCGATTCAAGCAATATATAATAAACAAACAGCAAAGATATTTTTAAATGGAGAATATACAGATGGCTTTGATATCAAAAAAGGCACAAGACAGGGATGTCCACTATCCCCCCTGTTATTCATTCTTACATTGGAGGTGTTGGCCAGAGACATTAGACAAGATACGGAAATTAAAGGATTGGAAATAAAAGAACAGAAATACAAACTACAGGCTTTTGCGGATGATTTAGTTTTTATTATAGAGGAACCATTGGAAACAGTTACTACACTTCTGCAGAAAATAGAGGAATTTGGAGAAGTAGCAGGCTTGAAGATAAATAAAGAAAAGACTAAAGTATTAACAAAAAACCTAACAGACAAACAGAGAACGCAACTTGCAGAAAGATCAAATCTTCAAATGGCTAAAAAAGTTAAATATTTAGGTATTTATTTAACATCAAAATATACAACAATAAAAGAAGATAACTATGAAAAACTAATGAAACAAATAAAAGTAGATTTGGAAAAGTGGAAAAAATTTCAACTGACATTGTTAGGTAGAATAGCGACTGTGAAGATGAACATTTTATCAAAAATACTTTTCCTATTTCAAACGGTACCTGTTAAACTGGGTAAGAAATTTTTTGATGACTTAAATTCAACAATATTGAGATTTATATGGCAAGGGAAGAAAGCACGAATTAAAACTAAACTACTACAAGAAACAAAAGATAGAGGGGGCTTTGGACTTCCAGACTGGAGACTCTATTATCAAGCATCTATTTTGCTTTGGCTCAAAGAATGGATTACATTGAGAAATAAACGACTTCTTTATTTAGAGGGACATGATTTACAATTGGGTTGGCATGCGTTCTTATGGTATGAGAAAAACAAAGTACATAGATATTTTCAAAGCCATGCCATAAGGAATGCTTTGTTCTCAGAGTGGGAGAAAATCAAACATAAAATTTATATGAAAATACCTGAGTGGCTTTCAACAATGGAAGCATTTGCTTATCCAAATCTAATTAACTATGATAAACTTGTTACTTATAAAGACATTTTGGATAAAGATGGAAAACCTAAAGACAGACTAACTCTTTATCAACAAGGCATTGACTTAACATGGTGGTCCTATCTGCAAATTCAAACAAGATATGAAAAAGATGTAAAAGTGAGGGATTTTTACAAAGAACAGACACTATTTGACAAAATACTTTTGAAAACAGACGAAAATTTGATTAAGAAGCTTTACAAATTTCTACTAAATTGGAAGATGGAAGAAGAACAAGTAAAAGAAACAATGATAGTGTGGGCAAAAAACTTTGGATATTCCATAGACTTAGAAGATTGGGAAAAGCTTTGGGAGAGAAATCTCAAACTTACTAAAGCAGCTTCATATAAAGAGAATTTATATAAAATGTTTTATAGATGGCATATGATATGATAATAAGTACCTGGTTTTTCTTTACATTTCCAACAAATATTCGATACATTTTTAAACATTTTCGCTAATCTAACTGGTATGACACCAGTTAGATTAGCGAAAATGTTTAAAAATGTATCGAATATTTGTTGGAAATGTAAAGAAAAACCAGGTACTTATTATCATATTTGGTGGATGTGTCCTAAAGCTAAGAAATTTTGGTTTAAAATTCATAAATGGCTAGAAAAGATGACTAAAATACAAATAGAATATAAGCCAGAATTATTTTTGCTAGGAATACTAGGACTTAATTATGGTAAAGAGAATGAATATTTAATATTACATGTATTGACAGCAGCGAGAATTGTATTTGCCCAATTTTGGAAAAATGAAAACCTACCACACGATCAGATTATAATTATAAAAATTTTAGAATGTGCAGAAATGGATAGATTGACGTTGGAAATTAAAGAGAAAGAGGATTCAGTGTATTTTAGGACATGGGAAATTTTTTATCAATGGTTAGCATTACACTAGAGCTAAAATATACTTAATTAGTAAGCTTAACTTTATGACTATTTTCAGTATTAATGATTATAATTGTTTAGTATTGTATTAACTACTATTATTTAATGTGTGTACCCGGACGAGAGTCTGCTTGTTTAAGCTTTGGATTTTTTATGTGGGGGTAACCCCACTATTGTACCTATTCCTATCCCTATTCCCATCCCTATCCAAATTCCATTCCCTAACCCCATCCTTTACCCATACTATCCCTACCCTTCCCATACCCATAGAAAACCTAATAAAATATATTTTAAAAAAAACAAACTTGTAGAGTTCAGCTGTCAGAATTCCCCAGCCAGAATTTTGAGAGTTGAAGTTCACAGGTCTTAAAGTTACCAAGGTTTGGACTCTCCTGATTTAAATGGCCTTGTTCTTTCTGATGCTTAATGTTTTTAGTAAAGACTTGTAGGCAAGATCCTGGAATTTCTTTTCCCCACCTGTTCAGATGGCCTCTTCCTTACTACATTTGAACAAAACCCTTAAAACATATTTTAATTTTTTGATTTCCCCCCCATAGCATTCATGCCCACATGCTGCCTGATATAATCGCTTTATGCCCTATACACTTTTAAAAGTTTCCTGTTTCTTAAATTGGGTAAATTGGATGGTGCCATTTGGGATCTTTGGTTTTAATTTTAAACTGGTTTATTGTAGTTGTATGATTGTGGTGTTATCTTTACTTTTTTATTCTAATGGTTATTGTTTGTTAACTTCTTGTCAAGTAGCTTGTCAGTTGGGAGGAAAAATATGTCAATGAAACAAATATAAGCAAATGAATAAGTATGCTAGCTAAGCCTTCTTTTAGTTTTTCTGTAGATATGATTCCCATCATCGCTAATCATGACAGAAGTATGAAATAACTAAGACAAATTCACTTGCAGCAAGTTGTATGAATAATAACAATGAAATGCTGAGGGAATAAGGAGTTCCAGCTTCTTTTCTAATTTTAATTGTGTTTATTTAACACAGAATCTTAGCAAGTGGAGTTATTCCTGACAAACTTAAATTGCTCTGTATCAGAATGACAGCAGAAAAAAAATAACAACACATTCTGTAGAGTGTAAGACTTAAAACAGGTTTTCTCAACCTTGGCCCACTTTAAGACAGGTGGACTTTAAGTCCCAGAATTCTCCAACCAGCAAGGGACAAACTAACTTAGAAAGAACTGATTTGGGTACCCTCTACTCCAATCCTTGCCAAAAGCTTCTCTATAAACATGTCCCACAAAGGAGAACTCACCCTGGTAGTATCCATAGGGTGTGCATATCAAGATCTGCAAATCACAGTTGCAGCTTTTTCTTCTCCAATGAAGTCACATATATGTACTAAAGAAACAAGGTTTCTATTACAGTGCTGCATCCACCATCTTGCAGAGGTTGACATTTCCCTCCAGACTCCTAGCATCCACCTCCTCACATAGGAGACGGTGCCACTGTTGAATATTGCTTGCAGTTAAGAAATGTTTCCTGATGTCTAACTGTTCTTGCAATGTAAATCCACTATTGTTCATTCTGGAATAACTCTAAACAATTCTGCCCCCTTTTCCACACTCAAAGCGTTTCAGATACTTGAGCATAGCTACTCCATTTCCATGCAGTCTTCTCCAGGCCGCACACACCCATTGCCTCATCATGTGGTTTTCCTTCTGGGCCCTTATGATCTCATTTGCTTGCATTTTTGAAGTACCTGTTGTGTAAGAGCACAAAAATTTAGCTTCGGATCTGACATATAGCTTTTCCCTTTCCAGATTAGGCTGTCAAGGGACGTTTCTATCATACTGAGTTATTTAGACTCTGGAAAAAATTCCCTGTGATTCATGCAAGCCACTTTTCATGAAACAGGCATCAGCTGATAGCATCCTGTCATGCACTGGAGTCAGCTGTTATTTAGCTGCTTAAAAGTGGAAACCTGTATAGTAGGGTGTTGTTCATGTGCTATTCAGCAAAGGGATTCTGGAAAGTGAAGTTGTCTGCTTCACAAAAGGCTAGCAATGCTATTTTTGTGTACCTCTCAATGAAGCCAGCTTGTTTGGCAAGGGAATAGATAGCTGTTGGTCTTTTGGCTCAGATTGTCAGAGGGAAAAACAACTGTTTCTGTAACATTGCAGCTTAGTACACAAACTCGCTATTTTCATCTGCTGCTATTGCAGGTGAATGAGGCATACAGAGTACACAAATCTCCCAGCAAACATGACTGATAAGCATCCTTCAAATTCAGCACACCTTCTAACATTTTCAGGGTGGTTTAGGTAATAAAAACACTGAAATACTTCAACAGTGTTATAAGGATGGGCTTGGAGTAAATTGATGTTGTTATTTAGATGCTGTTTTAAATAACAGGGAAGGGAGTGCCTCACTGACAGACTATACAGTGTGCGATGTCCATGTTCATCACTGTGACCCCTAGATTCCCTGACCCACATTAATTTCTCAGAAATTATTTAAAAACAAGCACGCAGCAATGGGTCCCAACAGCTTCTGCTATCAGATTTATTTCCTAGGCCAGGGGTGGGGAACCTTGGCTCTTTTATGACTTGTGGACTTCAACTCCCAGAATTCCTGAGCCAGCCTGGCTGGCTCAGGAATTCTGGGAGTTGAAGTCCACAAAATCATAAAAGAGCCAAGGTTCCCCACCCCTGGCCTAGGCCTTCATGGAATTGTTACTAGAATATAAGGAAGCAACTCGGAAGTCTTGCTCATCTTCTGGTAAACAGGAACTTGGGGCTGGCCCTTTATGAATTAGGCAAATCACCCTTGGCAGCCATTGTGTGAGTACACCTGTTTTCCGGGTATGTGTGTGTGTATGTAATTAATTATACAGTAATAATTTATCATATTTGTATAGCCACCCAACTCTCATGAGAGTAACACTGGACAGCGTACAACATTTAATTAAAAATGCACAAAAACAGTCATAATTACTAAATAATTGTTAAAAAAGGACACACAATGCTGTGTAATGCTACAGAATCCAGCCTGAGCCCTGGCTATCTAGGTAACACAAAAGAGAGTCAGGTGTCTTCACAACATAATTCTTATACTTGAGAAACACTCAATATCAAAATCTGCCCTAAGAGAGCTTAACATCACATTTAAATGCATCATAAATCCTTTCAATCCTTAATACTATAATCAGTTCACTGGACTGTTGGATAAGAATGTCAAGTATTCTGCAGAGTTGTCATTTGCTACTCTTCCTGATTTGAGGCATAACAATTCTGGCACTATTGGCAAAAATTGCAATTTAGTCCCCTACCCCCCTACCCCACTTTTGTTTTACTTCTAACCCTTCATTTTTTTAACAGAAAAAACCACAGTACTTCATCAAAACTTCATGGATTTCTTTCATGTTTTTAATGTGACAGACAGTGTTGGATTTAGGTGAGGCCTTATATGAAGTATGAAGTCCCTTGTTAAAGTTACACCAGAAGGGCTCTCACAAACAGGACCTTGAGTATCCGCAACAAAACTGAAAGCATATATATGTTTTTAATTATTTAATAGCAAAGTATTTAAAATGAAAAATACCAATTATTTGCAAATGAATGCATTTACTGATTACATATTTATCATATATGATCTCTCTCATAGGTTGCAATATAGCATACCCTGGAAACAATACTTAAATGTAAATTCTAAAAGCCAAAAAATCCAAACAAAACCTCAAACCTTAAAATTTTATGATTGTGGATTGTGAGGCCCAAAGCTGTAGTTTGTTTGACTGTGCCTAATGGCAGCAATAACTTTCCACCAGAAGTTACTTTTTTATATTAAAAAATCCAAAACTCTTCCACTTCCAGTGTACATGTCTTTCATTCCTAGTGCTGTTCATTGCTAATACCAAAAAAGCATTTTCTTACGACATAGTAATTATGTCCAAATACCATTTGGAAAAAAATTAGGCACTGATTTTAAAGATGAAACTGTGCATTATTATTCATTGAGGGACAACTGACCTCCTCACCCACCGGCAAATTTCCTCTTGACACCTGTGTGCCCCTAAACGTTAGAATTTTTGCTGCACCCAATATAAATTCCCTATTCCTCTTATGAACTATGGGACAGTTTGTTAGTTCAAATTAGTTAGTTCAGAATCATGGTAAAAAAATTGATGTTATTTATTTGTATGCCACCTTTATTATTTTAACAAGTAATTCAAGACGGCGGACATATTTAACACACCTTCCTATTTTCACACTCTTTCTCGTTTTGCACTATTTTTGAGGCCAATTGCCATTGAGCAATATTCTCACGAAGTTCATTGTCATAGTAATGATTTTCAAGTGATTTTTTTCAAAATGCCAGGTGAACTGTTTTGCCTAGATGCATCGTGAATCATCCAGAGATCTGCAATGATGATAAACTGAGGCATGTGCACCATTAAATTTGTAGTTATTTATATGGTAAACTCGTCAGGAAAAGAACCTGTTTTGAATGCATTAATAAATAAACCATCTCCCACCCTGGGGATTTTATTGCAGCAGGTATCTCTAGGTATTTATGAAGAATTATGCATACATATAATCATGCCTACTATTCTACTCCATATAGCTGTATTTCTCTGTATGGGTGTGTGTGTGTATTCAACAACCGTGTGAAGAAAAGCAGAACTCCACACTACGAATGTAGACAAGACAGATGTATGTTTTTTTTTTCATATTAATAAACACAACAATTTGGGGCAGACCATACCATGGCTAAGGGGGCACAATGGTTCAGCAGTTAAAGATATTGAGATTGTCAGCTGGAAAGAGGACAGTCTGGGTTTGAGACCTGAGCACCATATGATGGGTGAGTTCCCGTTACTTCCTTAGCGCCTAGTTCAGGGGTAGGCAACCTTGGCTCTTTTATGACTCGTGGACTTCAACTCCCAGAATTCCTGAGCCAGCTATGTCCATGAGTCATAAAAGAGCTATGCTGGCTCAGGAATTCTGGGAGTTGAAGTCCACGAGTCATAAAAGAGCCAAGGTTCTAGCTCCTGCCCACCTAGCAATTCAAAAGCACACAAATGAGTAGATAAATAGGTACCACTTTGGTGGGAAGGTAACAGTGTTCCATGTGCCTCAGCATATAGTCACACTGGCCACATGATCACAGAAATGTCTTTTGACAATGCTGGCTCCCTCAGCTAAGAAACAGAGATGAGCACCACCACTAGAATCAGACATGACTGGAAAGGGGAAACCTTTACCTTTATACCATGACTATTGGTTAATTAGAACACTTATGAGCTTATTATGCTTTTGAAGTTAATACATTTTATTAACTGAATTAATTACAGTTAATAGTAATTCTCTGCTTATTATTGGACAATTAGGGTAGAAACAAGAACTGCAAGTTACACTCACTGTTTTTGTAGTTCTCTGGGATCTTCCAAAAGGACGCTTCTGAATCTCCCCACTGTTCTTCCCACATGAAACTCAGGAAATTTTGCATGTCTTCTATTCTAAAGCTGAAATTGAGAGCATTAGAACATTCCAGCAGTTGTCATACTTCTGACTCACGCTGTGTCAACATCTATTTTCTTTTTAATTGACTAGGTTTCATCCCTCGTATTTTTCAATTTAAAAGATCAAGAAGAAGATGATCAAAAAGATTCCTGGGTGAAGTCTTGAAGAACTTCTACCTGACTGAAACAGGTAATGCTTACTGAAATGAACAGCTAGTCTTAGCCACTTAGCAAGATTGCATTGTTTTGCAAATCACTCTCACCTGTGAGCCTTTTATCTTCCAGGCAGGAAATACAATTCAAAGGATCACAATAATCTGGAATTTTGAATGCTCTTGTAAAGTAAGGGACAGCCTATTTTTTTCTTCCATGTCTAGATCAAACTTTAAACTGCCAGAAAGAAACCATCTCCTTGGCTTTATTGTTGACCAAAAATAAGTCATTATCAGTATGTCTGGTAGTAGCTGACATACCAGCAAATGACCAGGCTCTGTGTCTCTGCACACTGGTCAGCTTATAACACTTCACAATTTGCTGAGTGGATTATCATAAACTGAGGGCAAATGAGAGTAGCTTTCAAAATATCCAGCTGAACTTTGTGAAATACAACAGTTGGATAGTCCATTAAGCTGCTCTGATTTTGGTGAAATGGAGGGATGGCAACAGCTGAGAAAAGCCCTACATGCTAATTTGCCACTCCAAATTGTTCCAAGCCAGATTTTCTTTAAATTGACCTTTTAAAATCAATTTCCAAAGATCAGTACCAGATTTTTCAGATCTCAAAGAGCTACAGCTGGAAATTGTGATATTCTGGCCTGGAGGCACTTAATCCTAATTCAGTAAGTATATGCATTCTGAGAGTTTGCGTGTGATAGCTTATTTACAGGAATAGGAGAGGTTGATGTAATTTGCAGTAGTATAAACCTCTTCCTCCTGCTGCACTATAGATGGACTTCTAAAAAGAAGAGGCAAATAGAAACTGACTGTTCTAGACTATCTATTATCCCATTTTGCCACTATCTTGTGAGACTCTAGACATTTCTATATATATTTCTATACACCTTAGTTTTTGTCTTAATTCTATTTGTAAATGAAACATAATCACACAAGGGAGGGATTGTCATCTTGACTGATGGCATATAAATAGTTTAAAAAACAGAATTTAAAATTCTGGACGGTTTATCCAGCACTTTGAACTAGATCTAGAATAAAATTGGTGTGTGATGTGAACTTCAAACCCAATCAGCAGAGGGACTGACAGAATTAGTTTGAAACCAGAAAAACTCCAAGGTAGAGGTTCAATCAGAACTGCAACATCTGGAGAGCCAAAATCTGGAAAATGCTGCTTGTACTTTTACAGCCAAGTATTTACAGCCCCATTCAATGTAACCTGCTAAATTAAAATACTTTCCCCTGTCAGCTGTGTTGTGCAAGCAACAAAACCTTGACTTCAAGGCCGTTTCCAAATCCTGCCCAATCAATCCTCCAAGAGAAAGTGTTGGAAATATAGAGTGATTGAAAAAAACAAACAAAACTTAATTATGGAACTAAACTGCCAAACCTTGGTGGCAGAGATCATATTCCTCAAACAATGATTGGCAACAGTGCTTAAGCTATGCCTACTACTGTCTATTTGTCCAATAGGGACGGGATCAGTGATATACTGAAACCTTGCCAGTACATTCCTGGCCCAAGGTTTGATAGGATACCAGAGAGGACTGAAGGCAGGGATTCCATATATATTCCAAATGCCAACTCTTGACTCTGTTAATGTGATGGTATGTTGTGGAACTGCTGGAAATGTGAGATATGCCTTAGGTTGTGGGTGACTGGGTAGGAAGGATCCAGAGCAATTGAGAAAGACTTTTTCCAGAGAAGAAGCTGCACTAGATTCCAGCTTCTAAACTACCAAGAAATATAACTTTAATAAAGGCAACCTACAACCCATTGGGTTTTCCTTTGTCAATATTTATTTACCCAAATGAGTAAACAGAATGATCATGGGTGGGCAAAATAGCAATGGGAGCGGAAGTGACTTCTGACTTCCACTGGCTTCCCCATTGACTTTGCTTGTGGGAAACTGGCAGGAACATTAGGAATCACTATCACATGACCCCCACTGACCACAGCAGCACTGAAGTGGCACAAGTTTGTGAATACTACTGGTATGAAGATACTTAAAATTTCCAGTTGCAAAGGAGTAATGGGTCCTGGGTTTTCTAAACATTCTTTAAGTTAGAGGATTTGAAGTACCTTGAAGAACCTGGTGGCACAGTGGTTAGAATGCAGTATTGCAGACTACTTCTGCTGACTGCCAACTGCCAGCAGTTCGAGTCTCACCGGCTCGAGGTTGACTCAGCCTTCCATCCTTGCGAGGTCGGTAAAATGAGGACCCAGATTGTTGGAGACAACATGCTGACTCTTTAAACCTCTTAGAAAGGGCTGTAAAGCACTGTGAAGTGGTATATAAGTATAAAGTGTTAAGTGCTACTGATTCAAAAACTGTTGTCCTATTATGCAACACTTTGCCAATTGAAGGTTACAAACAGACAGGAGAGTTTTAATAGTATATAGATAAGAAAACATAACTTTTTATGAAAATTAATTCTAATTATTGTAGTGGAGCCCTGGCTAATTTACTCTACATCCATTATTATTCTAGATCCGTTATTATTTAACAAAGGTGAATATTTACATTGCACTGAAAACAAATATTGGACTCTAATTCAGTTACCAATCTATAAAGCATGAGCCACCAACTCTTCCAGGTTTATTGATTCATACGAATTAGAATTTAATTGCATGGAAATTCATTTTAAAAAAATACTTTTTCCATGGACAAAAAAAAAGCATGTTTATTCTGATTTTGCAGAGCAAAAGTATGTGTCTTTCTGATTATTATCTACACTAATGCATAAATCCAGTTATATATTGCTCAAGGTATTGTCGTTTCTGTTTGGCTTTCCACTTAGTGGCTTTTTTCACAATGGAGATTTTCATGGTGTCTTTTCCATAGCTACATGGGTGTGTTTACAGCATTATTGCTATCCGGCCCTTGATTGAATCGGCCTGTAAATAATGAAATGTTTTAATCAAGAATGCTAAAAGATGTCAGCAGAGCCAATTCACCTTGCCTGATACAATCACAAATACATGTTGGTGTCGTAGATTGCTTACAATGATAGATTTGCGATTCTTCCCAAAGTTGTATTTGGCACTTACCCTACCAATACCCCTAAACCCAGGTAGTTATATATATTTTTTTAAAAGAATATTCAAATGTAAACAGCAAGTCAAAACCTACTCTTTGTAACAGCCAGGATGATTTGTAGATAAGATCTGTGCACTACACAGAAACGCTCTGGCCTTAAATGGAATCATACTTGGATTTTTTATATTTATATTTATATTTATATTTTTTATATTTTATATTATATTTTTATATTTTTATATTTCACATATTTTTTAGCTGACCACCACCACCATCAGGTTTAGGACAGGACAATTCTCTTGTTTGATGTGATCTGCAGAGATAAGATCTAATCTGCCTTTTTGTTTTATCCTCAATAGATTTTTTTTTTACTAGATGTACTGGTAAGCTCATTGTAATAGATACACAGTACAAAAACTTTGCAATGCAGCAGGTCAGACTGCCAGTTTGGCCCAGTGGTTAAGGCACCAGGCTAGAAATCAAGAGATGGTGAGTTCAAATCCTGGCCTAACCATGAAAGCCAGTTAGGTTGCCTTGGGCCAGTCACTCTCTCTCAACACCTCACACAGTTGTTGTTGAATTACTTGTAAAAAATAATAAAGGCAGGATATAAATAAATATATTATATAGAACCTCATCTGTTTACTAAGCTGCATTAGCTTGCCACTGAATTTGTTTAGAAACAACTGCAACTTTTGCTTTTAGTCCGGGCTATTCAAAGCAGCTTCAAACTTTTTGTCATTTGTGACTTGTGATTCGCAACCAACTCACCACGGCCAACTTGCCTTGGCCAACTTGCCAGGGCCAACTCCAAGTGGGACAACTTGTCATGGGACAACTCGCCGCAGGACAAGAGTTACACTAATATTGAAGAAATGGGGGGAGTAGAATCGTTAAAGAAAGGATGCAAAAGGAGGGACAAAATGAAATGTGAATGTCAAAAAAATTAAAATATATTTTTTAATTATTTTAAATAATTACATTGAATTGTTGAATTGTTCGGTGGCGAGTTGGTCCGCGGCAAGGTGTCCCATTCCAACCTTTCAGCTTAAACAACAGAGAGGATTGTTGTATCCACTAATACCCGTCTCTGTACAAATCAGAAAAAAGGCAGGTTATAACTGAGGTAGCATTTTTGAAGGAGATGAAAGAGAAGACAGAAGAAGAGGATAGTCCAATATTTCTGGATATTAGACTAGGGAAAATGATAGAAACAAATCCTGTAACTGGCTATTTAAAAAATAATTGCAAGAGGCAAGTTACCAGTCTGTGGGAGGAGGAAATTGCTTACAGTAGAGATATTTGGTTTTCTTCTCCTTCTCTGTGGCAAAGCTACTCAATCACAAATCAGTCTCTGTCAGATTTCTGGAATGAGGAACAACACTTCAGCTTATCTTATTATACCAAATAGAGGCCCTATATATAGCTTTAAATAAATGGATATACAAATAAATAGGCACACTGATTGTATTTGGAGATTCCCCCCCCCCCGCAGCTGTAGTATAGTAGAAATACTTTGAACCAAGTGTGATTTGAATTTTAGCCAGATATGTGATGAATAAGTCTATTTAATAGTATCACAAACATAAATATCTGAGTCTGCCTGGCATCAACTAAGTTTAAACCAACAGTAGATAAACAAAAATATAAAAGGCTGGTCTCAGTATTAACAGACCACATTAATGAATGCTCTTTCCCCAAATTATTAAGATCAGCTGCAATTGCGCAGATGAAACTTCAGCAGACAACACAATTCAACCGTTTCGTCAAAAAATAGGATCAGAACTAAAGACAACATTCTCGTCTTGTGCTTCTGATCAGAAAATCAGCACTTATGCTAAATACAGGCAATCCTCAACTTACAACAGTTCATTTAGTGACTGTTCAAAGTTACAACAGCTCTGAAAAAAAGCGACTTATGACGGTTTTTCACACTTACAACCGTTGCAGCATCCCCCATGGCCATGTGATCAAAATTCAGATGCTTGGCAACTGGTTCATATTTATGACGGTTGCAGTGTGTCCTGGGGTCATGTGATCATCTTTTGCAACCTTCTGACAGGCAAAGTCAATGGGGAAGCCAGATTCACTTAACAACTGTGGCAAGAAAGATTGTAAACTGGGGCAATTTCATTTAACAACTGTCTCGCTTAGCAGCAGAAATTTTAAGCTCACTTGGGGTTGTAAGTCGAGGACTACCTATATCTGATTTGTGTGCATCCTCAAGTTCTGCATACAATTGAGCAATCTACAGACAGTATCATTTACACACATATGGCCCCTAACTGACTCCTAAACTGCTTTCCATACCATACTAAGCCATAATTATATTCAACTATGGTTTATTAAATTAATGCAACACAACTGGTAAGGTTAAGGCAATGCAGTAAGACACAGACCTATTTATAAACCACACTGGCTAGTTCACATGATGTGCTAAGTCACTGAAAACATAGGGACCGAAAACAGAGATGATCTTTTCCCAGTAAGAGACTATCCGGTTGTATTGGGATTAAACTACCTAACTGTCTCAGCCAGCCATGGAACTGAGACTTCAACTCTGGACAACGTTAAATATAGGAAAACTATCCTCTCCTCGTCTTAAATTTACTTAAGAATTATTTGAGCTTTACTTAGGATTTATCTGAACTCTCCCTCCTGCACAAAATAAATACCGAAATTAATCCAATACCATTTCTCTGGTTTTATTCTCAGCTGCCAAATTTAAGCATGATTTTAATGCCCAAAGCATTGCTTCTACAAGAAAAAGGAATGTTATTGATTCAGATGGCTTTTTCTTCCTATTTAATGCATTTTCTTTGATTCTTGCCTCAAACCATTAAGACCGGGGCAGGATATTAATTTTAGGCTGCTGCAAAGTTTCAAAGGGAGCTTTGCTTTGGGGGCAAAGGTTTTTGTGAGGTATCCAGTGCGTTGTGTTACAAAGCAGTGCAGCCCATTCCACTTCTAAGAGGGAAGGAATACAAAGTGGGTCACACACTACTCTTGTTTCACTTCATTCCTGAGGCTTTCTGTGGCAGCCCTATTAGTGGGAAGGATCTGTGGTGGCACAGTGGTTAGAATGCAGTGTTGCAAGCAAAACTCTGCCCACTGCCAGGAGTTCAATCCTGACTGGCTCAAAGTTGGCTCAGCCTTCCATCCTTCCGAGGTCGGTACAACGAGGACTCAGATTGTTGGAGGCAATATGCTGAAGTTGTCAGCTGTCCAGAGATTGCTGTAAAGCACTATGAAGCAGTTGCTATTGCTTCTGCTCCAGCACAGAATTTCTTCTGGCTAATGGAAGTGCTGGATGTATGTTTGATGGGACCCAGTTAAAGGGTACTGCAGCATATAGTACCTGAGGAAAAAGTAGTGATGGTGGTGGGACTAAACAGAGCAGCAAGCTTAAGTGGCCTATGGGTGAGCAAGGGTGCAAAAGTGAAGTGGTTATGGCTATCGGTACTCCTCAACTTACAACTGTTCATTTAGCAACTGTTTGAAGTTACAAGGGCCTTGAAACAAGTGACTTACAACCAATTCTTACGATCATCACATCATCTGCACGGTCAAGTGATCAAAATTTTGATGCATGGCAACCAGTATATATTTACAAAGGTTGTAATATCCTGCAGTCATGGGATTGCCATTTGTGACCTTCGCAGCCGGCAAAGTCAACAGGGGAAGCCAGATTCCCTTAATGATCTCATAAATCACTTAACAAGTGCAATGAGTCACTTAACTACCGTGACAAAAATATTGTAAAATTTAGCATGATTCGCTTAATGACTGCCATGTTTAGCAATGGAAATTCTTGTCCCAATTTGTTTCACACGCTCCATCCCCAAAGAGCTCAGTTCATGTTTGCCTTGTAAAAGTTTTTCAAGCAGGCTCGAATTAATACCGTTTTTTGGTAGCTAATGGTAAATAGGTCTGATGGGTTCATTTTCCAAAGCAGGATATTACTGGGATGGGACTTTTAAGACCAGTACAATTGTCCCTGATGTAGTTTTAATTTTTAGTTCAAGTTCTATAGAACAGGAGTCTCCAAACTTGGCAACTTTAAGACTTGTGGACTTCAACTCCCAGAATTCCTTAGCCAACCATCCATTCCGAATAATAGAGAAACTTCAACAGAATAATAATAATAATAATAATAATAATAATAATAATAATAATAATAATAATAATAATAATAATAATAATAATAATAATAATAATAATAATAATAATAATAATAATAATAATAATAATAATAATAATAATAATAATAATAATAATAATAATTAATAATTAATAATAATAATAATAATAAAAATAAAAGTTGGAAGGGACCTTGGAGGTCATCTAGTCCAACCCCCTGCTCAGGCAGGAAACCCTATACCATTTCAGACAAATGGCTGTCCAGTCTCTTCTTAAAAACTTCCAGTGTTTGGAGCATTCACAGCTTCTGGAGGCAGGTTGTTCCACTGGTTAATTGTTCTAACTGTCAGGAAGTTTCTCCTTAGTTCTAGGTTGCTTCTCTCTTTGGTTAGTTTCCATCCGTTTCTTCTTGTCCTGCCCTCAGGCGCTTTGGAGAATAGCTTGACTCCCTCTTCTTTGTGGCAGCCCCTGAGATATTGGAACACTGCTATCATGTCCCCCCTCGTCCTTCTCTTCATTAGAGTAGACATTCCCAGTTCCAGCAACTGTTCCTTATATGTTTTAGCCTCCAGTCCCCTGATCATCTTTGTTGCTCTTCTCTGTATTCTTTCTAGAGTCTCAACATCTTTTTTACATCGTGGTGACCAAAACTGGATGCAGTATTCCAAGTGTGGCCTTACCAAGGCATTGTAAAGTGGTATTAACACTTCACGTGATTTTGATTCTATCCCTCTGTTAATGCAGCCTAGCACTGTGTTGGCTTTTTTGGCAGCTGCAGCACACTGCTGGCTCATATTTAAATGATTGTCCACTAGGACTCTGAGGTCCCTCTCACAGTTACTATTATTGAGCAAGGTACCCCCTATACTATACTTATTTTGCAGAGATCCATCAGCAATATTAATCTGCATACTGGGGGAGGCATCTAAGCCTGTTTTTGCATTGCACCTTCAAATTTCTTAAACCAGGCCTGGGGCAATAGGAAATGCCTCAACCAAACCACACATTGCTTGTCTGCCTCAATAAAGTCTCTCCTCCCCTGGTAGCAAGATGATATCCTCTAATGGACATAGGCATTACAAAAAGCTCTCAAGGTTAACTCTTTTATTATTATTCCTGTCAGCACCAGGCAAACTAATGTAGTCACTTAGGAGCCTCCTGTCTGATTAAGAACATCTGAGACCAGGTATGCTTGTGGATGAAAAGGTATAAAAGGGCAGAAACTAGGCAATGGACAACTTGGTAGTAGTTAGGCATGCTGTGTACACTGGCCTTGTTGTGTGGATCCAGGATATAACAAGCTAAGAACCCAGCAGGAGGAAGTAGGATCTGAAAGAAAGATATTTGGCACAACCTGGCTGATGACAAAGATTGCAGCATTTAGCAAGAACAGAACAGACATCAGTGAGGTCAAAGTGCAGAACTTCTGTGAAGTTCAGGAAAAGTGTTATTATTATTATTTCCCCCCCTATTCTCTGCAGGTGAAAAGCAAGCCCAAGAAGTGAAAGGATTGAAGTGTTTAACAGAAGGATCATATCAAGTTGTGATAAGGAACACCGGCATGAACTGAGGAGGAAGGAAGACACTGAAAAAAAGTTTCATACAGAAATGTCTTTTCACCAAGAGTGTAAACTAAGGTCTTACTAGAAATAAGTACCCAATTATTTATCTACATAACAGCACTGTAATAAATAAACATCACTGTAACGTGTATGCCTGTATATATGGACCATGCATCCAGTGACTATTAGAAGCTACGACAACACTGGATAACAAGATGGCCACTCCCTGAAGTTGCGCCCATCACAACATCCCTGCTGTAACATGACTGCAATTTGGACAACTCGGCAACTAGCACACATTTATCATGGTTGCAGCATACCTCAATCATGTGATTGCCATTTGCCACCTTCACAACTGCCTTCTGACCAGCAAAGTCAATGAGGAAGCTGGCAGGAAGTTGAAAGTCATGGTCATGTGACATTGTGCTTAATGACGTCTGGTGATTTGCTTAATGATCACAGCCCAAACCGATAAACTCTTGTAGTAAGTTGGGCACAGTCGTGTAATTTTTCACAAACACTTCACTCAGTGATGGAATTGCCAGTTCTGATTCTGTTCCATAAGTGAGGACATTTTTTTCTTTCACTTGCCTTTAAGATTCACAGGCTATGGGGCCCTATCTCTGTCACATACCATGGTTAGATGAAGCCTACTTGCTAAAAACATCCTCTGAAAGATTGGCAGTAGTACCTACAAAGCCACTACTCCAAGACGGAACATGGAGCTAGGTTGCATAGACCTAAAAGGTCTTCTGGGAATAAAGACATTTGTTGTAACCAATAAACATGCTCTAAATATAGGCAGGTAACTTCTTAATACGAGGCAGAAATACTGGCCTATGGAATCCCCTGCATAGATGGACCCCATGTACTTCAAAGTTTCCCAGATATTCCACCTGGAAATATTTTACATAAAATTTGATCAAGACTGCTGAGGGCTTTGCATGGAAAGTTTGGTAGGGTGAACTTATCCACTCTGGGGGAAAAATGGAAAGATGACAGGCTATATCTTGTTAAAAGTAAAATGTACAATTTTAGATATCTTAATTTAACTCTCACTTCTGTATGTTCTTTGATTTTGCTTGATATAGAAATATGAGAAATTCCTCCACTGAAATGTAGTAGTCGTAGTAGTTTATTGATTGATTAGTCTTGTGACCTTATCAATAAAATAAAATATAGTACAGTACAGTCTAAATTCCGAATGAGATAGGAGGCAATAAAATGATAAAATACTAATGTGTTAATATAAAGAGACAATAATAGAATAAATGAATCTCTTAACAGGGTACCCCAATTTGTTCAATGTATCAAGTCCATGGGACGACTGCCTTAGTTATAAATTTAACAGTTTTACATATCTTATGTACATCTGAGCCAGGAAGAAATATGACTATCTGTAGATTCCAGCCAGCAGGTAGCGATGGAAACGTATGCAGTTCCTTTTGGCCTCTGCAGCTCAAAGACAACAGGGAACTGGCAATTCACACACAAATTGCTTCCCATTTTAGTAGCAGTTTCAAACATAAAGTAAGTATACAGTTTACTTATGATTTCAGCCAAAATTACTACATAGAATTTCTATGGCAGGAGTTTACAAGGTTTTTTTAGGTGATCATTCAGGCCTTTTTTTTTTTAAAGCTAGAATTTGCAAAAGCATGAAAGCTTATGACGTGTTAGCAATCTTACCCAATTCTTGTTTTAGCATTCTCATAAACCTTGACTGAATTTTGTCAATGCTTAATTTAGAAATACATATTAACTGGGTCCTAGGGAGACCAACTGGGCATGCCACTGTTACCAACATCACCAACCCCTATTCTATTGCAAGCTTATCAGTTATTTAGAACAATATTAATTTATTTATTTATTAATCAAATTTATATAGCCACCCACCTCATGGGAAATGACTCTGGACTTATAGATATATAAAAACAGATATTAAAATTAGAAAAGTCAGCATTCAAAAGGGAGATGATTAAAACTAAAAATACAAACCCCAAACAGAGAGAAAGTGAGCACATCCACCTCAATAGCAGAGCCATCTAAACAAGTCTCTAGTTCTCCGGGACCCCAGGCCTGATAGCATAATCAAGTTTTGAGGGATATCTGGAACTTAAGGCAGGTGCCACAGCAGAGAAGGCTTGCTGCCTGGGACTTGCCAAATATAGGTTTCTATGCATGCACACCCGCACCCATACAAACACACACACACACACACACACACGCTCTCTATAGATCTTGTCATCGCCATCTTCATCATCATCACCATCATCTCTAAACTTCATTCCATAAAAGTAAATTTTGTTTACAATAACAACCTTTCTTCTGCTTTGTTTTGATTACTTGTGTTTAAAGCAACTCTTCTCCCCATTGCCTCATAGCCTTCTCTTTCTTAGCCTCAAACCTCTTTAATCTACCCTATCTACTATAGATTGCCCTGTGAATATTATGGCTGTGACCAAATAGTACCGCGGCTACTTAAATTCTAAAGTCCTTTGCCATCTAGACAAGTCTAGAGGCCACCTGATCCAAAGAGATCCCAGAGGTCAATGCTTGTTGCACCAGATGACCTGAAGAGCCTACATTTTTAAGATGTGATCACAGATTGAACAGTGTCTGTGCCAAGTAAGCTACACCCTCTTTTTTGAGCTCTTCGTTCTAGCCCATTATTTGGTCTCCTCGTCTCCATTTCAATGCAGGACTTTATCTGCATTTCCAATATTTGAATAAGATGAAAGCGTTCATATTATAACTTAATGTAAACAATACACTTATTTTGGAATACAAGAAAATATGATGACATGTTAATGCACATTCCGGATTTCAAACTTACATTGTCATGAGGTCAGAACAGCAATTCAGCAACCAGACCTATACTTGACTATGGTTTAATAACCACCTGTTTGTCCCTTAGCGTATTTAAAGCATATCTAAAGCCAATTTGCTATGTCCTCCAATATGCAAATAGACTTCTTTATAACAATGACTTGTCAGTTTTCTTACATTATTGCTTACTTCCACCATTTGGTGACATAGGTTGTTCTCTGTACAGATTGCCAGTCATGTAAGCTGTTTCTTTGCTCCTTTGTGACCTTTTAGGCTTTGTATTTTCCATTTGCATCATCGAGAAAAAGAACATGTTCTGTACAAGGAAGTTCGGTATGACAACTGAAACTGGGAAATAGGAACAGAATCAGATTCTATAAGAAACGTAGTGATAAGTGCCCCATTTCACCATTATCCCTACGTGAAAATAGATTTTTGTAAATGTATTACAGGTAGTCCTTGACGTACGACCACAATTGAGCCCAAAATTTCTGTTGCTAATTGAAATGTTTGTTAAGTGAACTTTGCCTCATTTTACAACTTTTTTTTGCCAAACTTGTTCTGTAGTTGTTAAGTTAGTAACCCGGTTGTTAAATGAATCTGGCTTCCCCATTGACTTTGCTTGTCAGAAGGTCGCAAAAGGAGATCGCGTGACCCCGGGACACTGCAACCGTCATAAATATGAGTCAGTCGCCAAGCGTCTGAATTTTGATGTCACGATCATGGGGATGCTGCTGCGGTCATAAGTGTGAAAAATGGTCGTGTCACTTTTTTCAGTGTCGTTGCGACTTTGGTTATTGAATGAATTGTTGTAAGTTGAGGACTACCTGGGTTTGTGCTAGAAATAACAAAGCCTAAAAACATATAAAGGCGCTAGTAATTTCAGGCAAATATTAGAGTCTCTCCCAAACTACTTACAAAGTCTACTCCAACCTGCTCCAAGCCTAGTGCCTCCCACATACAGGTAGTCCTGAACTTACAACAGTTCACTTAGTGACTGTTCAAAGTTAAAACAGCACTGGAAAAAGTGACTTATGACTGTTTTTTACAGTTACTTGTTGCTTGGCAACTGGTTCATACTTATGAACGTTGCTGTGTCCCAAGGTCATGTGATCACCTTTTGCGACCTTTTGACAAGCAAAGTCAATGGGGAAGACAGATTCACTTAACAACCGTGTCACTAACTTATCAACTGCAGTGATTCCCTTAACAACTGTGGCAAGAAAGATCGTAAAACGGGGCAAAACTCGCTTCACAAATGTCTCACTTAACAACAGAAATTTTGGGCTCCGTTGTGGTCGTAAGTCAAGGACTACCTGTATGTTAGGATCGAAACTGCCAGAATCCTAGCCGTGCCATTTAGCGATGGGAATTCCAAGAACTATAGTTCAGAGGCTATCAATGTTGCATAAGCTGCTTTCATCTGAGTTAAATGGGTGCGTCTTCCACTTTTGAGATTATATTTAATGGAAAACTTTCAAAGGCCATTTCAGAAGGGCTGCTTCTGTTTCTTTTCTTTTGTTTTTCAAGTTCTTCCTGTATTATTACCAGTGCAGTAAGTGGTAATTAATTTCTCAGTGCTCCGCCTAGGTAAGCACTGATGGCTTGACACAGTTGTGAGAAGAGTGACTATTTGTGAGCATTTCAAAAAACTACCCATCTCACATTTCTAAATAGGAAAGATCTACAGTTAAGGAGTTCCTAAGAATCTCATGTCTTCTTTATTTGGTTCTGTTGCTGCAGAATTCATTGATTTCTGAACTCTTAATGACTTATACCTCGTGTTAGCTACACACAATGAGTAAGTTGAACTCTTAATGACTTATACATCATGTTAGCTACACACAATGAGTAAGCAAAGAGAGATTGCATGTACTGTAGGAAATTTTAAAGATGATATAATATTATTTACTTTTCAAGAATGAAAATCAAGAGGTTTTTTTTAAAAAAAATCTTTATATTATGTTTTTTTTTGGCCAGATGTTCTGTCACTAGGATAACTTGTAAGTTCACAAAAAGGGATCTGTGCTGCTCCACAGAGAATGATGATAGGCGAAATCAATACTGCTCTCTCTCCCAACTTTCCTTGTTAAAATCGCTACAAAAAAGAATACAAATAATGAATTTCAAATTATAGTAACAGGGGACTCATAACCTGTATTCATACGATTCGTTTAATCTGGTTATTGAGTTGAGCCATTTTATCCCCTTTAACGAATGCCCTGAATCACAAGCCATACCCCTCACCCAATTAGTTTATGATTCAGTATATCTTGAGAAATGAGAAAGTGGCTTAGTTCCCCCCCCCAAAAAAAAAATCACCTTTAAAATGGAAAAAAAAGGACTGCCATCAAGTATAGGGTAATGGAGCCAAGCAAATGTTATCTCTTTCATATTCTACTGTATCTGTGGAAGGATATTGTTTTGCGGATGTCATATATGATATTCATTGTTTGTCCTTTCCAGTTTTTGCAATAACGTAGGATACAGTCGAGGGCATTTGTCCACCAAGAAAGGGAGCTTATTGCCATTTCACAGCTATGATGTAGGTCAATGTAGGTCAAAAGGCAGAAGAGGTGAGGACATGGAAGAACGCCTGCATCTGGAATGCTAACACAATCACTAAGCCTGACTTCGATATTTGCAACAGCAGTAATAAGCACTGTGCCTAATTACTGTTGTCTCTTTAGACAACTGCAAGTGATGATGCAGGTGAGGAACTATAATTTGAGTTACACTGACGTATTGGGGACAGGCTGCAGAGAAAAAGGAAGATGCTATCAAATCAGAGTAGAACCAGAGGACTCACAGTCAAATCAAGTAATGATTGCTGACTTAGTGTTGATAAAGTATTGGAGCAGGAGATCAGCTCCATGAGGAAGAAAAGAATTTGCTAGGATGTCACCTGTACCTGTTAACCATATGCAGAGTATATCATGCGAAAAAGCTGGACCAAAAGATACCGAACATTGGAATTAAAATTGCTGGGAAAATAACAAGAATCTCAGATACACTGACAACGTTGGAAGTCAGAAAATTTATCAATTTAAAATTTTGCTGAAAGTGAGAAGAATCAGTGGGACTGCTCAGTATGTAAAAAGCTAACATCATGTCAACAGGCAATGTTGAGTCGACGCAAATAGAAGTTAAAGTAGTAACAGAGTTTATCTTCCTAGCTTCAAAATATAATAGTTGTGGTGACTGTAGAAAGCCATGAAACAAAGATACATCTGCTGCTTGGGAGAAAGGCTGATATAAAAAAGATATTGAAGTGCAGCAGTATCTCAAGGTTCAAATTGTCAAGGCCATAGTTTTTTCCCCAATTGGAACACATGTCTGTGAAAGCTAGACCATTGGAAAAGCTGAATGAAGAAAAAATTTTGCCGAGACTTCCGGTCTTGCGCGGTAGCGACTGGTCGGGGGCTTGCGGACCGCCGCACCCCCACGGCCAACTTTCGTCCTGCCTGGAGACCCTAATGGGTCCAAGCTGCGCTGGAGAGGCGGTGAAGAAAGAAGGGTGCCCCGGCGACTCTGGAATGATGGCGGTCGTTCCGTTCGTCTTGGGGAAAGCCTTCTAACCCGACAGGAGAAAGGCTGTATTTCATCGATCAGACCAAGCTACTTGCAACCGGAGTCCAAAAGAATTAACCAGCACTACAGTGAACAGCGTGCTTGAAACTGGATGAGGAATCTGATTTTCCCTTTTCTATTCTACACTTACTTTCCTGGAAAAGATCCCCAAGAAGCAAAATACCTCCGAACGTGAAGGAGGGGGACTTCCGGCCCATCCTTATACTAACGGAAGCGGCGAATTAAAATTTCTATGGAGGATCAAAATATATGGTAGTGAAATAAATTTATAAACTTGAAAGCTAAAATTTAACTTTGGACAAGTTTTAGATTATTGAATGGTTAAGACTCTCATTTTAAAGATCATTGTTCATATTTAAAACTAAATAGATGCTGACACCTAGTGGTGGATGAAGATTATGACAGCTATGATTTCCATAGAGAACTTGCCAAAACCTGGGAAAAGCTAATCTGTGTTTGTGACCTTCAAAGCTTTAATAATAAAGAACAGCTGTGACCAAAAAAAAAAAAAAAGACAACAATCTGGATTGCAGACAAAGAGAGAATTATAAACTTTAGGAAAAATATCTTTTTTTAACTCTTTGGATTACAAGTATCTATTTAACCGGGACTCTAAAGCTATTTGCAGATAAGAAGGAAAACTCCAACTTTTGGCCATCATGGATCAGAGACATGTAGACAGAACACACCAAGAAAACATAAATACCTCTCAGGAGGAGATGTATAGTATACTGCAATTAATTCAAATAATACTGAGTTCAAATCACAAAGAAATCCAAAATAACTTTGAAAATACAAATCAATCTATCTCTAAGTTAACTTTACAACAAAAAAACTTCCAGGAAACAACAACAGAGAAGGAGCAGACAAAACAAATAAGTGGACATAAAATTGAAAATAGAGACTCAAAGGCAGAACTTAACAAAGCAAGAAAACATGATTTAATCCTAGTGGGGGGGAAATTACAAAAAATGGAAAAAAACAACTCATCCCTTAAGACTACAAAATAAATCTGAGGACAAAAAAACAGATTGGATAAAATGGAATGTAGAGATGTTGAAAACATCAGAGAGAAGGAAGTGATAAGAGAAGCAAAGAAGGAGAGAGAGAAAAACATTTTCAAGAAACATGGAAAGGCAAAAGCCTCACATAAAGACACTTTATTCGATGTACTTCTTATACCTACAGCAACAGTCGTGAATATATGGAAAAACTTTTTGATTCAGCAAAACACATTGATCAAGAAAGATACTGGTCAAAGGAAAAAGATCAAAGTGAAAATTAAGAAAATAGATGATGGGATCTACCAGAGAGAATATTTAAAAAAGAAACATTTGTTTGAATATGGTTAAAGAAATAGAAAAGATTCTGAATACATATGTCATTCTAAGAGAGATGAATTCCTTAAATAATACTGTATGCTCCCCCCTCCTTTTTATTTTATTTCTTGATATAAGTAATATAATACTGCTGAAATGGCCTAGATTAAGGAAATGTTTTAGATAATTAAATGTGTCTGAATTTAGGGAAATTATAATGTATAAAAAAGAAAAAATGTTTTGAATAAGAGTTAAAGGATTAGATGACTAGGCACATTAAATGGAATATATAAAGATTAAATATATATTTTAATCATGGTTAAAAAGAATAAGAAATTTTTGGAATGAATATATATTAGCTTAGGAGGAATATATATTTTAAGTAGTATTTTAATTTTTATGTTTCTTTACTCTTGCTCTCTTTTCCTTTTCTTTACTGTTTTTACCTATTCTTTAAGAAATGTAAAAGTGTTGAGATGGTTTATATGGAAAAAATGGATTTAAATCTTTAAATGTAATTAACTGTTGAGAAAATCTTAACCAGTAAGAATACTTTGAACTTTATAGGAGAAACAAATCTAAATAAGGACTGTAACAGGATATAAGATGAGGCAATCAGAATGATCAGATAGAAAAGAAATATTATATTGATGTGATCATTATTTCTAGGAATATTGGGAAAAATCATACTGTATATGTAACTGTTATTTATCAAAATAATAACTGTATTATTTCAAGGTTTGCAAAGAAGACATTTTGGGGGAAAAGGGAAATCAACTAAATGTACTATGTGGATTATGGATTATAGAAACCAATTGTTAATGATTTTTCTTTACAAATGTAAACCCAGCAAACACACTGTTTACTAACTATTAAGTGATTTATGTTTAAAAAAAACTCAATAAAATATATGGGAAAAAATATTGCCTTGGAATTGTGCTACAGGAGAAAAATATTAAAAATATCTGGAACTGCATGCCATTCAGTACTAAATGAAGTAAAATCAGACTGCTCACTGGATGCTTAATAATGAAACTAAACTTAAATACATTGGAAATGTAGCGTGAAGGCAAGAATAATTGGAGAAGACCCTGAAGCTTGGAAAAATTGAGAGCAATAAAAAAGAAGTCTGACAGAAGACAATGTGGCTAGATGTTATCGCTGATGACTGAAGCATTCGCTTACAAGAACTTGAAGTGGCTCAGCATTTACTGGCCGGATGCCCTTCCTGACACCTATGCAGGGTTTGCAGCAGATATTTTTTATTTGCACCTGATAGAGAAGCATCTGCTGCTACCTAGGATTAAACTTTCAACCTTCCTAATGGGAGGTGAGCATCTTCTCCCCAGGCCACCACGCTCCTAAAATAAACTCATCAGGTCAAAAAGTGAACTGCAATGTGTACCTAATTGAGATTTTATTACGAAAAGCCACTGTCTTTCTCCCTTGGGTATCTGTAATTGAGTGAGAAAATCAAATATACAAATAGATATTATGCATATGGCAATATAGAGGTTCAAAGCTATACTAAGCTATTACAGTGGCATTCTAACTGGATCAATGCTATGAACAAGTAGCATGCTAATATAATGTAAGCAACTATTCTTAAGAAGTGCAGAAGATAATTAAATAACAAGCATTGCTTTAAAGCAGCCTTCCCCAATCAACTGCATTCAAGATTGAACAGGACAGAATAACAGAGTTGGAAGTCTTCCTGCTCTGGCAGGAAACCCTATACCAGGGTCTTCAAACTTGGCCCTTTTATGACTTGTGGACTTCAACTCCCAGAATTCCTCAGCCAGCATGGCTGGCTGAGGAATTCTGGGAGTTGAAGTCTCCAAGTCATAAAAGAGCCAAGTTTGAAGACCCCTACCCTATATCATTTCAGACAAATGGCTGTCCACTCTCTTTAAAAACCTCCAGTGATGGAGCAACCACAACTTCTGAAGGCAAGACGTTCCACTGGTTTATTGTTCTTATTTTGATACTTTGGACAACAATTCCCATTATTTCCAACTACTAACTATATTATCTACAATTGGCTAAATACCTTACTGGCATGTTTTCTTTTTTTAAAAAATCACATAGTGGGGCTGGGTGAGTGGGATGTTATCTGCCACCATGTCGATCTGCAATATCTGTTTTTACGTCCTCTTGAAGGACTCTATTAAACCACACAATGAGACATCCAGAGGCTTCAGATAAAATTCGATGAAACTGTAACATCTATTCCTCTCTTTCTTTGGCTTATTCAAGTTACTGTGTAAGTTATGGTATTAAATAAGTATCCGGTAAGCAGATGGACAAGAAAGAGGGCCATAAAACCGAAACTCATGTTGGACAAGATGGAAATTCTGTGAATAAGGTATATTTGAATTAATAACATTAATCAAATTAATTATTGTCAACTAGGTGGGGTCATTCCTGAAGGTATTTACAATTTGGAGATCTTTCCCAATCCATCATTGTCACTGATGTTATAGACTGATACATGGCTAAGGATGATATGACACTGTAGACCTTCCTCAACAACATGCCACTTCAGGAAAGCCGTGTACTTTAAGGGCTTTAGGTTTTTTTTTTTAATTAAATTGCCTATTTGCTATCCCAAGAGAGAGAGAAGCAGTTTTATCAGTTTCAGTTGAAAAGAGCTGTAAGCACTCTCCCTTATAGCATTGTTTCCTGACTTGCAACTTTGCAATTTCTGGTTTCAGCTTGGTTTATGAATGGCACGGGATGGCAAGAATACAGATATATTTTCCCCTTACACTTTCAAATGTCAAAAAAGCCCACACTGGAAAAACAAAAGCCTACATGGTGGAAACAAGGAGAGGGAACCACTGACTCTAAAACTCTGGGAGGGGGATCCCCCTTTCTGATATCCTGATAGGCTCAAACTGGGAGAGCATTAAATTCCCAGGAAGCTCTGATATCAGAGCTCTCCAAAAGGTGGTTACAATGTAAGCATTATTTGCATATTGCCCCCAACAATCTGGGTCCTCATTTTATCAACCTCAGAAGGATGGAAGGCTGAGTCAACCATGAGGCCTGTCAAGATCGAACTCCAGGCTGTAGGCAGAGTTTGCCTGCAATACTGTACTTTAACCACTGTGCCACCAGAGCTTCAAATATGATTGCCATGACTCTATTTTATAATTCAGTTTTTTGAATTGAATAGGAAATAATTTTATACGAAATTGTGCACTACATTGTCACAGCACAACTAGTAAAAGTAGTATAAATAACCAAGTTATTGCAGAAACTGTATTGGTTGATTGACTTTGTTACCAATCTTCCAAGCTAATTTCTTTTTTTAAAAAAAAAAATTGTTCACACTTTTAAAAACCAAAGCTACAATTAAACTAAGGCCAAGACATTAATCAAGAAACTATATGCAAAATGAACCATTCTTAATACAAAAATATATTTATAGCATCTTCAAATCAATTATTCACTCAGTCCTGATTATTACAAACAAATAAAACAGACCTCCTACTTCACTATTACTGTGATTAAAATGACACATTTAGACTGGCTTGGCTCTTATATTAATATTGGCAAGCTGCATAATATTTCCTTCCTCTTATGTATGAACAAATTACCATAGTTCCCTTTTTTAAAAAGCAATCAGTTTTAATTGAAAGCTCCATCTGTATAGAATATGCTTAGGCAGCATGAAAATTCTTGCTAATTTGCATGTTCTTGCTGATGATTTGAACATAACATTAGTAAGTTCAGTGGACAGAACCCTCAAAATAAAACATATTTACAACAGTGCTACTTACTGGTTTCCTTTTAAGAATATTCAGTTGATTTGGACCAACAAAGTGCCCTTCAGACTCACACAACAAGGAAAAAACACAAAAATAAGTTTAGCAAAAGTTGTTCATGAGCCTTAGAGCTAGATGCTACTATTAGATTATCAGAAATGTTGTGGAACCTCTAATATTACAGCTCTTTTTAGCGCTTGGAGATCAAGCAAATTTGTTCAGGACCTCTGAGACTGCTGAGCAGTCAAATCAGTTGCTGCCAGAGATGTCTTGACTATACAGAACATTTCTGCAACATTACACACATTATACACACACACACACACACACATACAGAGAGAGAGAGGAAGACCAGGCAGACAATACAGGGAAGACTTCAAGAATTAAAACACAGAAATCTGGAATTATTTATTCATAAAATGACAGGGTTTCATATTGACAGTGGAAAAGTATGTAATGGATGCAAAAAAAACCCCACTATAAAAGTGTTTTGCAAGATAAAGAATAAATTGAAGTGTGGGTAGCAAGGGGGGGGGCAATTTAATTGGGGAGCTCGCCTTTGTAAACCACTGAATAGCATATACAAAGCAGGAAAAGTATTTGACAGTAACTCTTGCTGTGCCCTCACAAGGGTCTAGTTGTCTTTTGTTTGATTTCTGATTATTTGCTTTTGTAATGAGATGTCTATTTGCAAAGATCAATTCATGCGCAGGCCTCATTTAATATCTATTTGTAACTGCACGGTGCTCCTTTGCAAGCTAATGAATAGGATGAAAATAAAGAAAAAAAGCCTTTTGGAGCCTGGGTGCCATTGAGGTTGTATACAACAGCTTGTAAATGACACCCAGAAAGACAATGCCAGAGAAAGTGTTGCAGTCAACAAAACCAAGTAATCTTCACAGTCCCTTTTGTTAGACTGGAAACTATGTCCAATAGTAATCATTTGCAAGAGTCTGCAAATGTTTTCATCCTGGAAAAACACGACTGTGCTACCCACAGAATCTTATTATTGTTGTTCTAAAAAAAAAAAAAAAAGCAGCAGTGAGGCTGCTACTACAACTGTGGCCGGAACAGTATAGCAAATCAGAATTAGACATTTCAAAGAAGCCATTTAGGGAAGTGAAGAGAAGGGAACAACTTGAACCAACCTAGCTAATAGGCTGTTCTGTAACAAGACAAACACATTATATTTCAATCAATCTCCATTTCAAGAACCATCTTTTATCCGTTTTAACTACACTTAAGAAGTCAGGTGCATACTTCCCTTATGTAAAAAAACAAACAAACTGACAATACTCTATTGAGTGTCAGAGGTGAATTACAAATGCTGGAGAGAGGGGGAATCCTTTTAAGGATTTTTTTTTAAACACTATGACTAAGCATTGAGCTTGCATATTCCTTATACAAAGCAGCTGATCTTCTGTGTCAAGAAACAGCTGATGCAACTGTATTTCCTCTCTCTGAGTGTTATTATTGGTTAAGAATATATGTACCTGTTCCTCAGCTCTTGGTTTTGTTTATCAAAATTTAGTCAAAGTTCTTGTCTGAGTGAAGTCAATCTGACAGTCCTGCAATTGGAGCAGCAAGGATTGAAAATTTTACTAAGTTTTACTCAGTTATCTAAACTAAACAGGAAGTTTAAACGTTTAAGTACTTGAAATGAAAGGCCAGTAATTTAAATTAGAAATAAACAAGCTAATATAGTAGGATTATTGCTTTATTTCAATGGACAAGAATGAGGGGGGGAAATGCTAGAGAATTCTACTGTGTTTGCTTTGGTGAATTGCATTTCCTGTGAATTCATTACTGTCCCTCCCAGGCATTAGTTACTGCCAGGAGGCATATGATGACACATGTGTTATGATGTCACCACCCATGCATTAAATAGGGAGTTGTATCAGACATAATGATGCATGAATGTAATTATGGTGTTTCTGTGATGACATAATCATGCACCTGTTCTTGTTTTGAAATCATTTTTATGAAATTGCTCCCAGCCCATGATATTGATGATAATCTTATCAGATGTAGCAGTGGAGACATCCCTCCTGAGATTCAGATGGACCTGTTACATCTCAAAGACGGCTTTACTCTCAGAGTCTCTGGCCAGGATATTAATGGAATCAGATATGTATTGTGATAAGATTTGGGAGTCTTATTGGGAGTCTGAGTTGCAAGCAACATGGTGGCCTGGAGGTGAAGATGCTCTCCTCCCACTCGGAAGGTTGAGAGCTCAGTCCTAGGTAGCAGCAGATGTTTATCAGGGCGCAAAGAGAAAATATCTGTTACGAACTCCACATAGGCATCAGGAAGGGCATCCGGCTAGTAAACTCTCAGCTCCATCCAGTCGTCCCAACTCCACCCCGAATAAAGGGGTTAAAGGGTTGTAAAAAGAAAAGAAAAGAAAGGAATCTCAGTTGCATTGCATTACTGTTTGTTTGTGTGGTTACACTTTTTGTGTTGTTTGCCACTTCCCATATAAATCATTTAATTAAATAAATAAATGAAGCTCAATCCCTTCAGTCTCTGCTTGTTAAACTGCAGATAGCCTGCTCTGTCCTTTGTCCTTTCTGCCTCTCTTGAAGCTTCTCGTTCCTCATCTTTCAAGTCTTCCTGTTTTGTTCTGATTTGGAAAGAGGTTTCTGTCTCTGAATCCTGTACATTTTATACTTTTCATCTAGGGTTAATTTCAAATTAAATTGAGTGCGGTGATACATGTTTAGGGCTACAGCATTAATATCACTCCCTGGTTTTATTTTTAGGACATCTCAGAACTGGAAGAGAGAAAGTATTGGCTGCTGAACTGTTTGTTGTCATTTGTGCTTCATTTACATGATTTGGACATATTTCTCTCATTACCCTGACAACTGAGAAGTGGTGATCCAAGACATCGAAATATTCTTAGAGCTGAATCAAGATGACTCACTAATTAAGGCACTGCAATTGAGATGTCACTCTTGCTGTTCATCTTTCTGAAGCGAGTCATCCTAGGAACAATTCCTAAGATTAGGGCAAAATCTTGCCACTCTATCATGGTCCACTGTTTCTCATACTGGCTCCCAAAAGATAGACCTGTATGATTTATGTTTTCAGAATGGGAGTTGGGGTTCAAGAGAGCATAACTTGCCCAAGATCGTCACTGACTTGACTGTTGAAGATGAATTTGGAACTTAGGTAATAATCAAACTTTCCTATTGAAGTGTGTGTAAAGGAATGCAGAACTGACTTTTGGGAAGGAGTGAGCAAGCTGTTGATGGGGAACTTGCAGAAAATATTAATTAAGAAAGAGGGATGCCTGAGAAAGACATTCAGAATAATCCCACTTTGAGGGAAGCTTGGACAGCTTTCAAGATTGTGTAATTCTACCTTACTAATAAGGAGCATTCCTGGGTTCCCTGTTTCATGACTTAGCCTACCCTGAAAGACCGACACACTGTCAGGGCAAGCAAAAGAGACTCGGTGTGAATATTTCTCAAATGGTTGGATTTCAACATAGCATAGAAATGAAACGGTGCAAAGGAACTGCTCTCAAAGTCTCCCACAACAGATGGAAGATGAAGCTGCACACCTGTTCATCAGGTGGACTGAGTGTTCTTCTGAACACATTCCATTCCAGCAGCCGTGAATTATTCTGCTGTACCCCTGCACTAGTATACCTGTGAATGAGGAAATGCTATTTCAAATCAGCAAATACTACTGCACTTCAGAAATGGGCACATCTCATAACCTTAGGTTTTTAAGCAGGACCTGTGTCTTTATTGGGAGGCACTTTATTATTGTTTGTTTATAAAATTTATTGGCCACCCATCTTACCATAGAGTAACTCTGGAGGGCTTACACTTACATATACAGTTAAATCATAAAAAATCAACAAAAATGGAAGATGTTTCGATTTCCACCATGGACGAATGGCTACAAAGCTGATGGAATTAGCAGAGATGGCTAAATCGACTGTTTTGATAAAAGAAAAGAATATAAGTACTTTTGTTTCTGCTTGGAAACTGTTTCTGGACTTTGTGCTTGAGGTGGAAAAAAATGAGACTATGATTTTGGGTTTTACTGATTAGATTGATTTGTTGATATAGAAATGGCTGGTTCATACTTCTATAGAAATGTAAAAAGTTGAGATTTGATGTTAATGCCTTATTCTACTAGAACAAAGGGAGTTGGAAGTCAATGCCTTTTTTTTTCTCCCCCCCCCCTTTCCACACTTCTCTTTTCCCCCTTACCCTACCATTATTCCTTACTATTTGTTTTTGCATTTTTATATTTTATGTTATAAGTGAATAAAAATCTTTTTTAAAAAAAGTTAAAATTGGACACTAAAACCAAGGGCACATGGGGAAGACGGAGGCGGAGTGGAGCAGAGGTGGGATCTATTATTACTCAATCAATCAACTCCATTGCACTATTCCCCCCACTAGGGCTCCAAGCCAACTGGCAGAGCCATGTCTTCAGGCCCTTACGAAAAGATAGGAGAGTTGCAGCCAACCTCACATCGGGGGGGGGGGAGGTGTTCCAGAGGTCAGGAGCAACAGCAGAGAAGGCCCTCCTCCTGGACTCCGCCAGCTGGAATAATTGGGCTGATGGGACCCAAAGCCTCCTTTGGGTAGTACCGGCCAATCCCAATTGGGTAAGACGGTCCCTTAAGTAACTTGAACCCATGCCATGATGGGCTTTAAAGGTGATCGCCAACACCTTGAATTGCACCCAGAAGCAGACTGGTAACCAATGCAACTCGTGAAGCAGTGATGTTACAGGAGCCATTCTTGGGGGGCCCAAAACTATCCACGCTGCCATACTCTGCACCAGCTGTAGCTTCTGAATGCTCTTCACTTTTTTTGCCCACATTGTCTCCCAACCCTTAAATTCTGCTGACACGTTTAAAAAAAGAAGTCAAAAGAACACTGACAATATGCCAACTTTAACATTGTTAAAGGCAACAGAGCTTTGCAATTGGGCTGTGCACAGAAGTACATGGAAGTACTAGTCATTGATCGTGAGGAGGAAGAGGAAGAGAATAGTCACACGCTTACAAGTGTGAGAAAAGAATCTGTACGACTAACTAGCATGATTAGATTACTAAGTTTTAGCTATTCTTCCAAAAATGGGAAACACAGATTGTCTGGAAGTTTTCAGCAAGCTCCATTTGCTTCACATAGATCTAAAAATGGTGCAGATCACTCTTGAGTGCCTTTCAAATTGGATTCAGAAAGGCTGGGAGATGGAAAGGCTAGGAATGTCCCTTACAATAAACAATGTGATACAAATACAGTTTGTTCATAATTTAAAATTTGCACCAAATATAGCACAAACCTATATGTTTCTGTTTGGAAATCTCACTGAGGTCTATGCATCTTTTTTTACTTGGAAACCTTTGAAGATTTGTAGTTTTAATGAACTAAACATTTTTTATTCAACCATACTTTTTTCCTCATACTCTTTATGATTGTCTGAAATCATATTTTATTTGTAAGCACAGAAATTCCTTTTAAATTTTTTGGCCAATATCATAAACAGTTGTTGGCCAAGCAACACCTGTTTTCTTGGTCATTTAGTTTCTATCAACATCTGACAAATAGATAAAAGTACTTAACCTTATCTGTATCTTTATATCATTTAATTTGAGCAGGATTGGCAGTTGACACCACTAAGACAGTGTGCATTCCTTCTGTACCATATATCTGTAAGTGGGAAAGGAAATGGATTACTCTCTCAGAGGCAGGAAGAGATGACAGGCATGCATTTACAAAGATAGTAGATTAACCTGCTTCTTCAGCCATGCTGTTGAGGAATGAAACCAAAATGACAGCACTGTCAAAACTGGCATCTGAGGAGCAACTTGCAGTAGAAGAATTACAGTATTCATATTGCCAGGGAACCAACTAACAGAGAGATGGAGATAGAAATATGAAGGCATAGAACTGTTTCTATAAGTAAGTATAATGAGAATGTGAGAATGACTTTGGGAGACCCGAGGAAGAACCACAGCATTAGACAAGAGCGTGATAAACGAAATATTAGTCCAAAGGAGGAGGTGGTGAAAGCATCTCAGAAGGGACCCTCCCTAGTTTTCAATTCCTAGTAAAAGGTGGTGCAGTGGTTAGAATGCAGTATTGCAGGCAAACTCTGCCCACAGCCTGGAGTTCGATCCTAACCGGCTCAAGATTGACAGCCTTCCATCCTTCCAAGGACCCAGATTGTTGGGGGCAATATGCTGACTCTATAAACTGCTTAGAGAGTATCATAAAGCACTATGAAGTGGTATATAAGTCTAAGTGCCATTGCTATGAGACGAATACTTTCAGACTTTCAACATGTCAGCCTTGCGAGGTAGTACAGATTAGAAGAACAACTAGGAGTATTAGCCCTATATTTATTGTAAGGTTACATCAAAAGAGAGAATGAGTTTAGTGTAGGGGTTAAGGCATCAGGCTAGAAACAGGAAGACCATGGGTTCTAGTCCTGTTTTAGGCAGAAAGCCAGCTAAGTGACCTTGAGCCAGTCACTTTCTCTCAGCCCTAGGAAGGAGGCAATGGCAAACCACTTCTGGAAAACCCTGCCAAGGAAACTGCAAGGACTTGTCCAGACAGGCTCCAAGAATTGGACATGATTGAAAAGAAGGGGAAAAACATTCAGTTTGAAAGTACTCCTGCCATTCCTTGCTTTTACTTTCCTAAAAACTAGGGAGGGTTCCTTCTAAGACTTTTGCCACTCCTCCTCCTCCTGATTCAAATTTCACTTATCAGACCTTTATTTAGAAAGCTATAATTTGGATTCTTGTATGCTGGATGTTAGATTCTTGGATGCTGTGTTGTTGGCAGATGGGAATATTATCATCACGGCTGATTTAGGCAAATCAGCCAGTTCTGGAAGACTAGAGTAGCCAGCAATTAGGAAGCAAGACAAAAGGAATTGTGGCTAAATTGTTGTGGTTTAAACTTAGCCACTCTTTGCAGAACAGTTGCTGCTAACTGTATGAGCATGACAGAAATCAATCTGGACATGTCCTAAGTCTATGCCATGAAGGACTTTATAGATGACAACCAGCACTTTGAATTACATCTGGAAGTCAAATGGCAATCAATGCAGCTCACACAGCAGTGACACCTGGGCAAATTGAGGTATGCCCCTTCCTGCCCGTGCCACTGCATTTTGAATCAGCCGTAGCATCCAGACAGCCCTATGTAGAGCACATTGCAACAATTCAGTTGTGAGTTGACTAGACCTAGGACAGTGGTGGCGAACCTATGGCACGGGTGCCAGAGGCGGCACTCAGAGCCCTCTCTGTGGGCACGCATGCCGTCGCCCCAGTCCTAGGCCTTCAGCTGGGTTTTATAAAACCTTTTCGCTTTAGGCCTCCGCCATGTGCAAAAAAAAAAAAAAGGTTCAATCAGTCAATTTCAACTTCTCGCGGGGAAAAAAAAGATCTTGCAAAGTTGGAATTGATTGATTGAACTTTTTAGTCCCACCCAGTCTGCCGTTACCACCGCAGCCACGCCCACCCAGCCAATGGGCCACACCCATCCGGCATTCGACGATGCATAAGTGGGTTTTGGGTTGCAGTTTGGGCACTCAGTCTCTTAAAGGTTCGCCATCACTGACCTAGGAGATCAAACAGATCTGAAGAAGAATGTTAACTGGCAAAAAAAAAAAAAAAAGGAAAAATTCCTACCCATCCTTGTTTGTTCCTAATTTAATGTATAATTTGTTTGTCAACGTGCAGAACATGTGGTCATTAATCTCTGTCATGATGGTGGACCTTTTAGATTGGTCAATTCATGTATCTAATGGATGTACTGACTTTCCAGAAGGCATTTGGGGAATGTTCAGACAACTTGGCAGGCAATGCTGTCTCATTTTGTGTAACATATCTGGCTGACCACTGAAATATGGGAGACAACCAGAACTTCAGATGAAACTGATTCCAAACATCTCCTTGGTTTATTTGGAAATGTATTTTTTTAATACATTTTATTAATTTTTTAACGTAGTCACCTTAATATTTGGTAAACAGTGTGTTGTCTGGATTTATATTTAAAAACAATCAATAACAATCCATTTCTATAATTCCATAATCCACATAGTAGCTTTCCTTGGTTTTCTCTTCTTCCAATAATGTTCTCTTTTGCCAACCTTAAATTAGTACATTTCTTGGTCTTTTGATAGATAAAAATTAAATATAAACATTTTTCTAGTATTTCTACAAGTAACCACAACATCTATATAAAGCTTCTTTTCTAATTAATCATCTTAATTACCTCATCATAAATCCTGTTTTCAAAGTTCGTATTTAGATTTGTTTTCCCCTCAATGTTCAATACATTCTTACCAGTTAAGATTTTCTCAAAGTTAATTACAGTTACGTATTTAAGTCTTTTTCCTCATACAAGCCATCCCATCAATTTTACATTTCTCATATCTTTTTTTTATTTTTAAGATATTTGGAAATGTATTTATTTGGAAAATTTATATTGCTGCCTACTCACTCACGGCGACTCAAGGCAGCTTACAGGAAATAAAAACACAATATAAAAGAAATAAAAATAATAAAAAATAAAAAAAATAAAAAAATAAACAGCCCACCCCACCCCGGCAACAACACATACTCATGCCAGCCATTTAATGGGCTCCATCCTGCTCTGGGTTCCTCAGGCCCACTGGTAGAACCACGTCTTCAGGACCTTCCGAAAGAGTGTCAGAGTGGGGGCCAGTCTAACTTCCGGAGGGATGATGTTCCAGAGGGAAGGAGCCACCACGGAGAAGGCCCTTCTTCTGGGTCCTGCCAGATGTACCTCCTTAGGAGAAGGGACCACAACATTCCTTGCCCTCCCCTGCTCTAGTGAGTTGGATGGATGTGACTGGCAAGAGATGGTCCCTCAGATAACCTGGTCCCAAGCCATGAAGGGCTTTAAAGGTGACAACTAGTACCTTGAATTGCACCCGGAAGCAAATCAGCAACCAATGCAGCTCCCGCAGGAGAAGTGACAAATGTGCACACCAAGGTCTGCACAAAACCATGTGGGCCGCTGCATTTTGCACCAACTGGAGCTTCTGGATGCTTTTCAAGGGCAGCCCCATGTAGAGCGCATTGCAATAGTCAAGACGGGAGGTGACTAGGGCATGAGTGGTCGTGAGTAGGGATTGTTGGTCCAGGAATGGGCATAACTGGCACACAACCTGTTTACTAAGCAGCTGGAGAGAATGAAACAATTAAAGACACAAATGGAAGGATAGTGGTCAGATACTTCTGATCTTGTGGAACCTGAGGAAGTGGATCTTCCTTGATCTTTTGCAGCCTGAGTTTTGCCATCAGTGGGATCCATCCATGCCCCACCTGGTTTACACAGTGGCTAGGGGAGGTGTAAACAGCTGGCTGTAGGAAACAGTCGATGCCCTCTGGAGGGCGGCAAAAAGCTGCTTGTCTTAAAGGAGGTGGTAGTATCTCTGTCCTGAAGAAGGCCTCTTTGGATCAAGCTTTTGGGGATTTGTGGAGTTGATTTAAAAGGCAAATTGTCTACAGAACTAGTGCAGAAATGTAGCACTAGGTTATCTTTTATATAGTGTTCTATGGGAATGTTTGACTTACAATTTCTAGAATTTTTGGCAGCCTGACCAATAGCTTTAAATTCTGGCTGCAATAGTTCCACTCAGTGGTGGGATTCAAATATGTGAACAACCGGTTCTCTGTGTGGATGCCGCTTCCAGAAGTCCATTCTAGGCCTGGGCAACAAAAAATTAGCTACCGGTTCTGCCGAAGTGATGTGAACTGGCTGAATCCCACCATTGGTTCCACTGCCTATGGAGAGTTAGAGGAGGTTGCAGTAATGTATGATAAGGCATATTTGATTTCAAATAACATTAGATGGGCAGGTAATTTTATATTTAAGTTCACCAATGTCAGAGTCCAGTATACAAATAAGGGCTTACACCTCTATGTCATATATTTCATTCTAAGTCAATGCTCCTAATAAGGTGAAAAAGTACTTCATATCAAAATAGTAGGACAAACTTAATATTTTCTGTAATATCTGTGCATTGATTAAATAAAGGATAAGAAAGATAATTTTCCTCTGTCCTACTCATCATTTCAAGTGTTATGCAAACATCTCAAAAATCCTTACAGAAAGGACCTTGCAACTTTGAACAGACAAATATATTCAGAATTAGGAGTAAGGCTGCATTTCTTTCAATACACCAAAAGTCAATCAATCAATCAGAATAGAGCTGGAAGGGACCTTGGAGGTCTTCTAGTCCAACCCCCTGTTCTAGTCAAGTCAAGTCAAGTCAAGTCAAGTCAAAACCTTTCTACAATTTGTACAATAAATTATTAAATAAATAATTGGATAGAATATAACTTTTCCAGACTCTCCTCAAGCACAGGCAGGTAGTACCAGACTCAGTTCTTTCTAAAATTCACTGGTAAACCCTTCACTGCAGCCATGAGCCTCTCTAACTAGAGAGAAATCAGCTATTTAGTAGAAACGCTACATTAATGAAGTTGGTCTTCTATTTCTTTCTTTCAAGATGATTTATAATATTATCCAACAGAATCATACACATGAGGGATCCAGATGCAAATATTATATTTCAGCCCGTAATTGAGGTAATAAATCCATGCGTAAGCCTCAACAGGGATAATCTGGGCTTCCAAGCACATGGAAAGGTTACAAATACACCAGGGTGCCTTTAAAAATGACTGTGATTAAATAATTCTCAAAGGTCAATAATTTTTATAAACAGAAATTTGTGACCCGTGTAGTATTTTGACAAAGTGATCATAATTTTAAAAACTTGAAGAATAGTTGTACGCAATTCCCACCCAAGCGTGTCAGGCACATTTTGAATGACTGTAATACATTTGGGTTTTCTTTGCCACTCATTTAATTTGTTTGTGCTAGTTGTGCAAGACAATCTCTAGATGTTTAAAGGACTTGACTGGCTCATTGTTATTACCTGCTTTTAGGTGATCCTTTGCCACTCATTCCCAAGAAGATCTCTTCTCAGTCTTTTCAGAGTTAGATAGCACACAGGTGTCCTCCACACAAGGGAGAACAGCTGATGGTCTGTCTTACAACTTACAACGCCCTCTTGCATCATTGCATAAATACTGATAATAAACAGCAAGGGAGCAAGTAAAATTTCTCTTTTTGAATGAGGAATTTGATCACAGAAATGCTCTTGGTTGTTATATCATAGTGCTGTCACGCAGTCTTTTAATTAGAAACGATTGCCGCTGGTCAATGGGATGATAACTCCATTTCTAACAATTTCCCCTTGTCCTGAAGAACTTCTTTTGAATCAGTTTTAAAAACATAACGTAAAATAATCTAGAGGATGCAAGCCATCTTAGGGGAAATAATTCAGTCAAAGCTCTAATGCAACCAGGAATTTATACAGAACCCAGAAATAATTTAATGAAAAGCTACAGGCTGAATAGGTGTGCTAATTGGTGCTCTGTTCTGAATACTTAATAAAACAAAAAAGCAAATAAAAATACTAAAAAACATTAATGAAAAAGAAGAGACACAGCGAGATACTTGGTGTAATCTAATTTTATCTTCTAAAAATAAAAAAATGGCATAGTATAATTTAGAGCCGCGTTTCTCAACTTTGGCAACATCATGATATGTGGATCTCAATTCCCAGAATACCCCAGCCTGCATGTGGAATTTCAAGAAATCCACATATCTTAAAGTTGCCAAGGTTGAGAAACATTGACTTAAAGCTATCCAGCAAGGGAAGGGGGTTAGTTCATGTGGCCTTCCTATGGAAAAAGCGAGTTTGGACATGGGGTCTTTCTATCTCCTCAGAAGCAAAGAAAGAATGAAGAATTCGTTTTTGTTTCTCGTGTATTTTTTTTATTGCAGTGATCTGGGCCTCCCACAACACCAATTCTGACAGGACATGAACATTATAGGCTTTTAAATAAGCTTAAACTTTCCAGGGGTCCAAAATTTGAAATATGATAACCAAACAATACCATTTATTAAAGACTATTTGAGACTAATGGCATCAACGTTCATTTAACAGCCCCAAGGCTAAAACAGATGTCTTGACTGGTTAGCAAGGGTAATTTAGAGAATGAGCAGTTAACAGCTATCACAGAAATGTTAAATATATTAAAGATTAACAGAGAGACCTTAAGCTAAAATGACTGACTGCGGAAAAGGAGAGAATCAAGTAAATAGTGTTCTCTTAGGAAAAAGGAGGAGTTTTTGCAGAAATTGAATTGGTGGACAAAAGTGAAGAAAAGGTTATTCAGAGAAAATATACTTTTATTTCTAGACCAATTTGTTTAGGAAAAACATGGAGTAACCTGCCCTTGCCTGCTGTCTTCTGTGAGATAGAAGCTGGCTTAACTTCTTTTGGATAAAAAGAAAGGGTGTGGGGGGGAGGGGCAAGAGGAGAAAGGAAAATTGCTCATTTGAGCAGGAGTTCTAACTCTGCTTTAGATGAAAAGAAAAAGAGGGGAGAGGGGGCAAGATTGCAGGAATACATTTTCTTTCCCTGAATGAAAACAAATGAGAGAAAAAGAGGAGGGAGGGAATAGAGAGGATGGTTGCTCTTTTTGGGGGTGAAAATAAGAGGGAGAAGAGAATTTTTGTTCAGGTGACTCAGAACCTCTTCTTCTCTAACTTGCTGAATGATTGAAGAACATTTTTATATCTCCTCAGGGAGATACAAAAGTAAAAAAGAAAATGAAAAAGAAAACAACGCCGAGTCTTCACTTCATGCTTTTGAAAACAACTTTTTCCTGTCTGGAATGAGGAAGAATAAGGCTATTCTTTAACCAAATGAACAGCAGTAGACAGTAACTATTAATTATTATCCTCACTGAAAAGCTTCCTTTTGGCGGGACCTGATAAACTTGGAATATTGATATTATAGATTATTCTTGTCTCTAAAATTCATCCATTTCTTTCATTTTCAGGATTAGAAAAATAAGATAAGTGTAGAAGTCATGTCTTTGTGTACATTATTATGACTTATCCTTCCTTTCTGGCTTAAATATAGATTCCAATTAGCACATGTTGAATATATTATGATTCCTACCTTTAAGCTGTGTCTTTAGTTTTACAAATGCTAACAGCAGTTTGAAAGTATTAATAATGTTCATGAGGACTATATCCAACAAATCAATATGTTGTTTAGGACTTACCATGCCTGGGTTTTAACACAGAAGGGCTTCTTTTATGTCTTTACCAAGTTGGAGACTTTCGTTTCATAGGCAACATACAATTGCATCCAACACCACCTCCTATTCCCTTGCCCTCCCAATATTACAACAAAAGGGCCAAGTATAATATAAAAAGTTAAGCTATGAAGTTCCAGCCAACAAGTATTTTCCATAAAAAGGACCCAGTAAGAATTTCCATTTGCCTAAAATATGATTAATTAGTAACCTGATCACACTGACTAAATTAATGCTGTTTCAACTCCTAATTCTTAAAGTTTAAGTCTCTGTTGTGTGAAGAAAGAAATGGTTTTAAAAGCAGAAAAAAGAGAAAAGGTTAGGAAAAGATTACTATAACATTGAAACAATGAAAATTATTAACAAAAAAGGTCAGTGTCTGGTTCGTATAATGGCTTTTCTGTTGGAATGAAGACCGCCAAATAAATGGATAGAGTTTAATAGACTTGTCAAAGCTCCTTTCTGTCATTTCCTAAAAATGATTTCACAAAAAGACCATTGGGTTTGGAAAGGGTAGACTTAGGTTCCTTTCAATATCATTTTTATTCCTTATGACTTCCAGAAGTTTACTGAGCAAAAAGAGGTCAATGAAAGATGTGCTTTGAGTCCAGACTATTTTACAGGCCTGCTAGCCTCCTTGTAGAGCATAAAAGTGCTTTCACTATCAGAGTGAGCTCAAACAAACAATGCATCACATTGACCAAAGTACTGGGGCTGCCCAAATACGGAGGTGTTAGGAGCATGTGGGCTGTGCAAACACCAAGCCAGGGAATTGTAAGAGCTTATCCCTTCTTCTCAATGAGAAAACAGGGAGGGGAGAGGTTGGCATCCCCTTTCTATTCAGTACATGTTGTGGGGGGAGGTGTGGATAGTGGGTGGGGGGAGATGCTGGAAGGCTTCAGTGAGTACTTTCGTAAGCTCTAGAGGGGAAAGAGGAGGTAGGAATAAGAGTTGTGACGTTCATTTGAATCATGTTGGGATTCATGGGGGATTTCTAGCTTGGTGTTCTAACCATTGACTAATGAGTTATAATCTGAGTTTTAATTCCAAAAAAAATCCAAAACCAGTCATTACTTGAGATTCAGATTACTATAGTGATTAAAGGTACCAAGCTAGAATCTGAGACACTGTGAATTCTAGACCTGTCTTAAGCCAAGAAAACTGCATATGATTGGTCCGTGCAGTTGTCAGGAGTCAAGATTGATTTGAAGGAACAAAAACATGCACAACCATTACTTCTTTCTCCTCAAGTGCTAGGAATGATCTGGTAACAGTAAACCTCTGGTATCAGTCCTCAAAGACAAAAACCAGGAGAAAGCAATGGCGATAGATGAAACAGGGCCAAGTGACAAGTAACATCAGGAAGAAGGGGTACGTAAAGGCCAAAGTGGTCCCAGTAGTGGTAGGGCACTCAGGGATGTGAGTCCTAAGCTGGGAGAGTAGCTCCAACAGATCCCAGGAATGACATCACAGCTCTGGGTCCAGAGAAGTGCAGTGCAAGGAACAGATAAGATCCTAGGCAGAATCCTCAAACTCCCAGACCTCTGATAGAAGACCTGAAATTGAGGAAGACACAAATCAAGGAAGACACAGACCACCCATAGTGGTGAGAATGGAATTTTTTAATACGTTTATACTATTATTACTATATAATATAAATTTCAGACATGTCTAATGGCAAAATTACAGAAACATTTTGTGACACTTGATTGTCTTTGTTTTCTAAAGCTTTTCTGATGTAAAGAGACAATGGAAATAGAGACTGTTGAAATGATTTTGCATCATATATTGAGAAAGTCAGCTAATTACTTAAGAATATGTGCCCAGTGATCACCCCCCCCACACACACACACACTTTTAGGAATATGACTAGTGTACAGATAAGCTAAATTGTGGTATCAGATTTTTCTAGAGCAAGTATAGTCTGGTACTCCAGTCCAGACTATAGGTTATTTCAGGACATATTTTACCTTTCTAATCTAACATCTATATACTACTAAAGTCTCATTCTCAAGATGTTTAACTGAACAAAATGGTCCATCACAGAGCAGTAATTTTTTAACCAAGGTACTTCAATGCATTATCTTACAGATGCATTATCTTACAGAATGTGTCTAAAATCTAGGACCCATCACCCCTGATAGGGGTCTAGGACTCAGAGGAAATGAAATTTGGGGATGCTGTGGCTGCTTCAGGCTATGGGATGCTGCTGTGCTGCTGCTGAGGTCATGTGATCTTAATTTTCAATATTCTATAACAGTTTCCCAGCCAGTCTCTCAATCCCTTGCTCCCTCCCTCACACAGCCACTTACTTGCCTACTGGCCTCGGACTTGCAATTTCCTGCTGGCTTCACCACTGACTTTCCCCTCAAGCTTCCTAAAAGCAAAGTAAATGGAGAAGCTGGCAGCAGCTCAGGGTGGAAAGAAGAAAGGAGGGAGGGAGAGAAAGAAGGAAGAAAGATCGAAGAAGGAAAAAAGGAAGGGAAGGAGAGGGGAAGGGGAAAGAGGGAAGGTGGGTGGGAGGGAGGATTTCTGATACTTCCTGCCAGTTTTCCACAAGGAAACTCAATGGGAAAGCCAACAGGAAGTCAGAAGTCACTCTTGCTCCTACTGCTTTTTTGCCCACCATGATACCGTAATTCTATTTCTCTGTTTAGGTAAGGAAATATGTCTAAAATGATGACCCAACAAAGCACAGGTTATATAGTTTTTTTCTGATTTTTAAACATGTGAATTGTCTTGTAGAATATACTGAAAAACATTACATGAGATTATGTTTTACACACACACACATTTTCTATTCATTTTATTTTAAATAGCTCATCAATATGAAGACATTGATGGTAATATAATAAAATGTTTTCTAGGAGAGATAAATGGTTAGTAAGAGCATGTTTGCATTAGATTCAAACCCATGGAAGCTATTTTTTTCCCCAGTGCACAAATGCTTGAATCAGAAAAGGCCTCCCTCCACCGAGTCCCTATTTTTTCCTGTGTCTGCTCCTCCCCCTATGTTAGGGTGTCAATGGAAATTAATCCTACAGCTGTCAAAACACTTTCTGCACATCTCTACTGTCGATGACAAACCTTTGTTCTTACATGGTAGAAATCGTCTCTGCTTTATGGTTTGTAGAGAAAAGGAGTGCTGGATGCTGAACCATTTATTAATCACAGCTCTGTGTCAGAATAAAATCCTACACTAAGATCAATCAGATTTTAGCTCTGTTGATCAGTTTAAGAGAAGCCACTGATCTGCATTAGCTAAAAAAGCTAGCGCTCCACATAATATCAAAGATCGTTACCATGATAAAACAGGGCAAGGTGGGGTGTTGTGTTAGGGAGGAAGAAGGTACATTGAATCTCTTGAAAGATCTCTGGTTAATTTGCAGCAGACAAGCAAGGCTTTCCGATTATCAAATTGTTACTAATAAGCAACGACAAAATAATTTCCCCATCACAGTACACTGTTAATAGTGTTAAAAATCAGCAGTAAATTTAGGAGATGGGAGCGTGGGATCAAACAATGGGTTATCCCTGAGAATCATGAATTCATTGTTGATTTTTTCCCATTTCCTATCAATGAAATGGAAAGGCAGGTCAATATTATTCAGTATAATGGGTGTTTCATGAAGTGTTTCCAAATTAGAATTATATTCTCCATATGCAACAGAATACTTTTCTACTTTCCCTTGTTTCATTCCACCACCTCCTCCTCCTCCTCCTTTAGGAGGGTAATTCTTTTTTCTGTTTTTTCTCTCTCTGGTTTATAGTAAAGTAGGATTTTTTTTAAAGAAAAAAAAACAGTTTATTGTAATATTCTGAAATTGCCTCAGTTGGACTACTGGAGCTCAGACTTTAAAATATTGCTTATGAGTTAGTCTTCCAACTGCTTTTTTATTGTTAGCAGAGGGACAAGGGTCCTGCCAACAATATTATATTCTATCAATTATGTAAGTTACAGAACATCAATTTGAAATGGGTTTTTATATAATTGCACATCTGTTTTACAAAACGTTTGAATTCATTCAGTAAAATATGCAGTTATGGCAAAGAAGTGGATCATGTCTGGAAAAGAAAAGTGTAGTGCCCAGTCGCCTGCTCAGAATGGCCCACAGCCTCCTAGGGAAAGTTGGGCAGAATAGCAATAGCATTAGCCATAGCACTTAGACTTATATGCTGCCCCATAGTGTTTTACAGTACTTTCTGAGCGGTTTACAGAGTCGGCATATTGCCCCCAACAATCTGGGTCCTCATTTTATCAATCTCAGAAGGATGGAAGTCTGAGTCAACTTTGAGCCGGTCAACCACTGCACCACCAGGGGTCGGTGGTAACACCATGAATGTTACCCTCAGCAGTTGCTCATATTGAATGGTTTGGATTCCATTTGTGAGCAGCTGGCAACTTGTGTAAGTTAGTCAATATTTATTTGAAGGAAGGCATAATGATGCTAACTTAAAGGACACAGCAGTGCATCCACTCCTGAAGAAGTCCTCCTGGATCAAGTTGTTTTTGATAACTTTCGCTCAGTGACTAAAGTTCCTTTCTTTGCAAAAACGATTAATACCATCAAGACACAGCAGTTTGTCATTGGTGGACAACAGGCATTTTGTGACATCTGTTCTGGTAGTTATTCTGGGTAGGGTTGTGCTCCCCCAAAAGGAGTTGGTTTATAACTTCCATGTTCACTTGGATTTGTGGCTCCTGCTTAGGCATTTAGTGGAAGCCATGGCCAGAGGAACTTTTGCCCAGGTTCAGCTGATGTAACAATTTCAATGCTACCTGGACAAAAATGCCTTGAACACCATTGACCTGAACTACTGCAATGCACTTATGTGGGACAGTCTTATGCAACTTAGAAATCACAGGCAGTATGAAATAGAATAGCTGGACTTCTGATGGGCCAACCCTATCAGGTGATCATAACAGTTATTTTGAAATTGTTTCTTTAATTTCTAAAAGGTTTCTGGTTATTATTTTTAAAACAATGCATTAAATCTGCTTATACATTATAAAGGTTCAAGAGTCATTAAAAAGACTCTTATTAGTCCATCCTTCTCCCAAGATTCATGGAGCATGGATCATATAACAGATTGACCCCATATAATGGGAACACTTTTCCCTTAGTGGTATGGGCTGTTTTAAGTTAGTTTAACTTAGGGTGCCTGTGATGTTCTACCTTTTTACTGGTGGTTTCCATTAATTGTTATGCAATTTTTAATGTTTTGTTTCTATTTTAACTGAGTGTGATACAACACTTAGTTTGGATAGAGAGAACACTCTAGTAATAATTGCTTTTCAAAATGGATGACAATGTTTTTAGTGATTTCTTTCAGTGAAGTCATTTTTTTGCTTTTTAAAAAAAAAAAAGCTGGAAAATCAAGTATAAAATCCTTGTAATCATCACAAGGCCAAGATCGTAAACTTGAACTACCCAGATTCTGCCCAGCCCCAACTAAATTAACAAATTTTAAAATATGTTATCAACCTTGTGGTGAGCATAATAAAGCAATGTTTACAATGCAAAATCCTGACTCATTGCCTTGCAAATAGTAGTAATGTATACATGCCAGAATTTGAATTAATAGTAGTTATTTTGTTCCACTTAAATTAGCCAAAGGGAAAAATGTAGTCAAGAAAGATTTGACACATCCCTGATCTGCAGTAGGAGACAATGGTTGCCCAAAGATGTTGTATGTTACATGCCTTTTTTTTGTATATATATTTTATTAGGTTTTATATGGGTAAGGGAAGGGTAGGGTTGGTATGGGTAATGGGTGGGGTTGGGAAATGGGATTGGGGTGGGGGTGGGGATAGGGATAGGTACAGTAGTGGGGTTACCCCCACAGAAAATTCAACGCTTGAACAAGCAGACTATCGTCCGGGTACAAATATTAAATAACAATAGTTAATATAATACTAAACAATTATAATCATTAATGCTAACAATAGTCATAAAATTAAAGCTTAATAAATAGATATCATTCATCCTGTTAAACTTCACAATCTTTTTGCTCTAACGTAATGCTAGCCATTGATAAAAAAATTTCCCATGTTCTAAAATACACTGAATCCTCTTTCTCTTTAATCTCTAAAGTTAATCTATCCATTTCTGCACACTCTAAAATTTTCATGATTATAATCTGGTCAGGTGGTAGATTTTCATTTTTCCAAAATTGGGCAAATGCAATTCTCGCAGCTGTCAATACATGTAATATTAAGTATTCATTCTCTTTGCCATAATTACGTCCTAATATTCCTAACAAAAACAGTTCTGGCTTATATTCTATCTGTATTTTAGTCATCTTTTCTAGCCATATGTGAATTTTAAACGAAAATTTCTTAGCTTTAGGACATATCCACCAAATATGATAGTAAGTACCTGTTTTTTGTTTACATTTCCAACAGATATTTGGTACATTTTTAAACATTTTCTCTAATCTAACTGGTGTCATATGCCATCTATAAAACATTTTGTATAGATTCTCTTTATATGAGGCTGCTTTAGTAAGTTTAATATTTCTCTCCCAAAGCTTTTCCCAATCTTCTAAATCTATAGAATATTCAAAGTTTTTTGCCCACACTATCATTGTTTCTTTTACTTGTTCTTCTTCCATCTTCCAGCTTAGTAGAAATTTATAGAGCTTCTTAATCAGGTTTTCATCTGTTTTCAAAAGTGTTTTATCAAATGATGTCTGTTCTTTATAAAAGTCCATTGATTTTACATCTTTTTCATATCTTATTTGAATTTGCAGATAGGACCACCATGTTAGGTCAATGCCTTGTTGATGAAGAATTTGTCTGTCTTTAAGTTTTCCATCCTTATCCAAAATGTCTTTATAAGTGACAAGTTTATCGTAGTTAATTAAATTTGGATAAGCAAATGCTTCTATTGTTGAAAGCCACTCAGGTATTTTCATATAAATTTTATGTTTGATTTTCTCCCACTCTGAAAACAAAATATTCCTTATGGCATGGTTTTGGAAATATTTATGTACTTTGTTTTTCTCATACCATAAGAACGCGTGCCAACCCAATTGCAAGTCATGCCCCTCTAAATAAAGAAGTCGTTTATTTCTCAATGTAAGCCAAAGCAAAATGGATGCTTGGTAATAAAGTCTCCAATCCGGAAGTCCAAAACCCCCTCTATCTTTTGTTTCTTGCAGCAGTTTAGTTTTAATTCGTGCTTTTTCCCCTTGCCATATAAATCTCAATATTGTTCAATTTAAATCATCGAAGAATTTCTTGCCCAGTTTAACAGGGGCTGTTTGAAATAGGAAGAGTAGTTTCGGTAAGATGTTCATCTTCACAGTCGCTATTCTTCCTAACAATGACAATTGGAGGTTTTTCCACTTTTCCAAATCTACTTTTATTTGTTTCATTAATCTTTCATAGTTATCTTCTTTTAATGTTGTATATTTTGATGTTAAGTGGATACCTAAATATTTAACTTTTTTAGCTATTTGAAGATTTGACCTTTTTGCAAATTGAGTTCTCTGTTTGTCTGTTAGGTTTTTTGTTAATACCTTAGTCTTTTCTCTATTTATCTTCAAGCCTGCTACTTCTCCGAATTCCTCTGTTTTCTGCAGAAGTTTAGTAACTGTTTCCAATGGCTCCTCTAAAATAAAAACTAAATCATCTGCAAAAGCCTGTAGCTTATATTTCTGTTCTTTTATTTCCAGTCCCTTAATTTCTGTGTCTTGCCTAATATCTCTAGCCAACACCTCCAATGTGAGAATAAATAACAGGGGGGATAATGGGCATCCCTGTCTTGTGCCTTTTTTGATGTCAAAGCCATCTGTATATTCTCCATTTAAAAATATCCTTGCTGTTTGTTTATTGTAAATTGCTTGAATTGCATTTATAAAGTTTTTGCCAAAGTCCATTCCCATCAACTGTTGGAACATAAATTGCCAATTTAAGTTGTCAAAAGCTTTTTGTGCGTCAAGAAATATGAGTGCCATCTGTTTCCCTGGGTGATTTTCATAATATTCTAAAACGTTTAGAATAATCCTTAAGTTGTTCTTTATCTGTCTTTTAGGCAAAAAGTCATTTTGGTCTGTATGAATAAATTCAATCAGAAATTTCTTCATTCTTTCTGCCATTATTGAAGTAAAAATTTTATAATCCACATTTAATAACGATATTGGTCTATAGTTTTTAATTTGTGTGAGATCAGTATCTTCTTTAGATACCGGAGGTCAGCGCTCGTCGGCATGTATTAGCTCTAGAATTACCACAGTTATCCGAGTAATGGTGGTTACATGCCTTTTTAATCAAGACGTTCATCAAGGCAAATGTAGTTTTTAGCCCTTTTTCTTACAAATTGCATCTCTCGAGGCTTTATAAATAAGTTATTATCTTAAAATGAGAACCTTCTAATGGCTTTCAATCCCTGATTTATGTATATGATCAGGAAGTTATGATCAGGACTGCATAAACATTTATCATTAAAGCACAGATTTTTTTAGTCAGATATCCCCGAGTTGCTCTCACAGGCTACTGTTACTTTCCATGTGTGAGAATGACAAGTTTCTGTTAATGCAATAGATCCATATCCAGAATATAATTGAAAAGTGACTTGAAAGTTAATAAGGCTTCCATGTTGCACTGGAACTTCAAAAAAATATGATCACATAGATCCTCTTAAGAAAACATTTCTAAATCTTGGCTACTTGAAGATGTGTGGATTTCCCCTGTCAACATGCTGGGTAAGGAATTCTAGTAGTTAAGATCTACAGTATGCATTTTCACGCTGCCCAGGTTGAGACTCACAGCCTTAAGTTATTGTTACTTCCCATAACAGCCTCAACTTCCCAGGAAAGGTGATGCCTTGTTGAGAGAAAGAATCCATATATTCGAAGTGACCCAAATGTTTGGTGTTTTGCACAGTACTGATGTTACATGGAAAACTAGTGACAAAAGATTTCGTGCATTGTTGTTGTTGGTGGTGTGTGTCTGTGAGTGTGACAATTATAAATAGAACAGTTACAAAAGTATTTATTATTACAATTTTATTTTCTCATAGGGCTTTTATCCTAACATATTTTAGCACACTATCTTCATCCTTATTGGAAGGAAGAGGCCTGTATTCATTTCATTTCACAGAGAGGCTTTGTTGAAACAGTGGGTCTTATGTCAGCCTATTACCAATTTTATAATGAAATTCTTCACCTATTTCTAACCCCACTTCTAAGTAAGTTCCCCATTAGAGAGATAAATCCTATATTTGTAATTTATTTCTTCTCTCAGACCATCATTATGTGATCTTTAAATTGCTAGATTTTATTTCACGGATTTCATCACATTCACAGATAATGAAACAGATTGTGACAGTCTGGCTAGAAACAAATGATGTAATTATAGCCAAATTTTGAAATTATTTTGTACTAAAGTTATTTTATATTCTTCTACTGAGTATGTTTTCCTTTTATATCTTGGTACTGTAGTTTTATAACTTAATGATTCAGTCTTAGGTATTTCACGTTGAAGCATTCTAGCACTTGTACTTTATTACTCTTTTATTTTTCCCAATTTAATCCTAATTTCTTTATGCATTACCATCTGAGTTCTATAAACCATATTACAAAACGGTATGCTATTCTGATCAAGGAAGATGCTTAGAGCAGTGGTGGCGAACCTATGGCACGCGTGCCAGAGGCGGCACTCAGAGCCCTCTCTGTGGGCACGCGTGCCGTGCTCCGGAGATGGCGAGGGACTGGCCCCCGCCGCCCTGGCCCCGCCCACCCAGTGTGCCGTGACCACCACGGCCACGCCCACCCGGCACCCAGTGATAAATAAGTGGGTTTTGGGTTGCAATTTGGGCACTGGGTCTCTAAAAGGTTCGCCATCACTGTGTTAGAGCAATCATGGTAATAGGGTAAAATAATAATACACATGTATTATGTCTTAATAAATGTATTAAATACATGTATTATGCATTAATAAATGTATTAAATATTTTTATTTCATTGTTACTTGTTAATTAATAGTTAATTAAAACTGTATTTTCATAAATCTTAAGATAATTATTAAATTAAATCTTTAATTTAATTTAATTATTTTAAATTAAATTATTAATTTAATAATTATTACATTAATTATTCAATTATTAATGATTAAATCTTGACAATATATAAACAGAAGTTATTTTTATCTGCAACAGGGTCTGGACAGAATTATTCCTTGTGGGATCTTGTTCCAATCGTGATGAATTAAGCAGATTGGAATTCTACACCTGTGTAAAGCTAAGTCATCAATTCAGAAAATAACTCCAATTATTGAAGAGTTTTGAAACCATTTTACGACCCCTCACTTTTTAATTCTGCACATGAACAACTGTCTCCCACTCTAAAATAAAATCAATATGTATCTTATAGTTATTTTCTGCTGAGTTGTTAAATAAATGTATGAATGGCACGTGTACTTTTGTTTACTGAAGTAGCATAGCCCTTTTCTAGAAAGATTCAAAACTGGAATTAAGTACATCTGAACAGTTGGTATAAAAATCAGTCTATGCCAGTGAGAATAATTCTCTGGTTTACTGAATTTAATTTCTAAATTCACATACCAAAAAATGTAACAAGAACTGATACTCAATTGTGATTAACTATTTAGTGATTAACTAATTAGTAATCATATTACAGTAATTATATTAGAGTTATATTACTGTTTGGTTGTTAAATCGTTTTCTTAAAAAATGATGACAACAGCAGTTACTGGAAAGGTAAAGTTAAAATGAATAAGATACATTTATAATCAGAATGAACCAGAAAAAAAAGAAAAAAAAACATTTTAGGTCAACAAGAACAAAACAATAAATGTTTACCCATACCTGATAAATAATAAGTCTGTTTCATTCAACAGAACTGACTCAAAATATTTGTCTAACTAGAGACAGCAAAATGTGAAGATCTGACTACAATACACAGAAAGAAGAAGGAATTGAAGAACAAATAAAGGGCCTAAAATCCCCCAAACCATTATTATGTATTCCATACAGTACTGGAAAAGAATCAGAAATATATTATCATTTTCAACCAGGAGCAGTCTGAAGACTAGCCAAGCAAGGGAAATTTACCTGCTATCCATATGACTTGTCTTTTTAGCTTCTGATTTAGGAATAAATCCCTGGATAATTTTGTCTTCATAAATTCTACTTTTATAGTCTCTATAAAAGGAAGTTATAAGAATTAGATAAGATGGTGGTTATCAGATCTAACTACACTTGAGGGCACCTTAATTTCAAATCTAGATGCACAGAGACCAATAATATCATTTGATCACATAGCAAGTTTAATAGGTCATTTCAGAGATTTAAATGAGGGAAATCCTGTCTTTGGTTTCAAATCTATGTGTCAAACTCATCGTGTCGTGTGACATTTCGCAACATATCGCGACTTTTTTCTCCTTGTCGGAGCTGGGGTGGGCATGGTTTCCGCATGACGCATCCGGCCCGCAGGCTGGCAGTTTGACACCCCTGGATTAGAGTGCTTTTAAACAAAGCTTCTTTGGGTTTGGGCAAAGAAATATAACTGTAATAAAAAGAATTCTTAGTATTTCTGATATTAAGATATGGGTGTATGGAATGATATTCTCTTACTATTTATTTATTTAGTAGATGTATGTATGTATATATGTATTCATTAGTTCATTCTTTCATTCATTCATTCATTCATTCATTTATTAGATTTATTTATTAAATGTATTTGTTTATTTATTATATTTTAACTCTCTTGTTTTGAATATTGCCTGCTCTTTGAGAAGCCTTTAACACTGTACTTTTCAAAAAGAATGAGTAGAGAGGAAAGACACAATTGCAGCTTCCCCAATTTACTCTTTAAAAATGTTTTTGCCCTAATTTTCAGGAGAGTGAAGCAGATGAAAAATATTTCTTCTCGGTTCAGTACAGCCCTGGTTTGAATAAGCACAGGAACGCTTTGTTAGCCCCAAATCACACCAGCAGACACTGGGTGAACAGTTGCAAAGGTAGTAGTTGCCTCCAGGATCAGCCGTCTTTGCAACACCAATACAGCATAAAACTTGCCTGGGTGCAATCTCTGTACAATATAGACAATGCATCATTAGCTCCCTGGATGTAAAACCAATGAATCCTGTGTCAAACCACACCAGCACATTTGGGAAGAAGAGGTGTAAAGATAACAGCTGCTGTTAGCTCTCTTTGAAGGATTATAACTGCAAAAGATTTTACCCAATGAAGCCCTTGTGCTCCTAGATTGCATCATTTTGCTTCCTGGATTAACAAAATATTGGTCTGGGATGAGAGGTTGATACTATGGGTGACTCCATGGAGCTGTGTACGTACTTTTGAGGGGCACTTGCGATGGGTCACCTTGTTTATTTTTATGTACGAGGATTGAGGGAGTACTTTTTATCAACCTTTTCATTGTTTATTTAATGTTTGTTTATTTGTTTGTTATTTGTTATTTAATGTTTGTTTATTTTCATTGTTTATTTAATGAATGTCAATGATATTGCTGCCACAAAGAAGAGGGAGTGAAGCTATTTTCCAAGGCGCCTGAAGGCAGGACAAGAAGCAACGGATGGACACTAATCAAGGAGAGAAGCAACCTAGAACTAAGGAGAAACTTCCTGACAGTTAGAACAATTAACCAGTGGAACAACCTGCCTCCAGAAGCGGTGAATGCTCCAACACTGGAAGTTTTTAAGAAGAGACTGGACAGCCATTTGTCTGAAATGGTATAGGGTTTCCTGCCTGAGCAGGGGGTTGGACTAGATGACCTCCAAGGTCCCTTCCAACTTTATTATTATTATTATTATTATTATTATTATTATTATTATTATTATTATTATTATTATTATTATTATTATTATTATTATTATTATTATTATTATTGTTGTTGTTGTTGTTGTTGTTGTTGTTGTTGTTGTTGTTGTTGTTGTTATTGTTATTATTATTATTATTATATATTTCTAAAACCCCAGAGTCATTGGAACTGAGTGGTCTAGACTCTAGAAATTTGAAATATATCTTGTGATCATGGTTTTACTTGGTTTTATTGTCATTTTGTTGAGTGTGGAATATTTATTTTTGATGATGTTGATGTTTTTATGCTATAAGCTGTCCAAAGTCACTTTGAAATGAGCTGGACGGCAAATAAAACAAAACAAAACAAAACAAATACTAATTTTAACTCTTCCTTGGTTGTAATTGTTTTGTTTTCCTTTAATTGCTGTAGGCTATCCTGATAAATTACAGTGCTTTGTCCATGTGACTTGAAGGCATGCACATGCACCTTGATAATTAAAAAAAAATAAACAAATGGATTTGTATACTTACACAACACAGCTCCAAACCTATGATATTCTAGGCATCTTTTTGGCATTTCTTTTTACATCTAAAAATAGAAACATATCACCTCTGGAAAGAATGTCCACTTACTCAGTGGTTTCAGATGAAAATTGCTGAAAAAAATGGGGAAATTATAAATTGATCATTAATCCTTTCAATTTACTGTTTATATTTCCTAATGCATAAAAAATAATCCAATACAACACAATTAAGTTTTCTAGAAAATTCAAGTACATTTTGTTACATCAGTGGTAATTATAAGTTTGGGAAATTGCTCTGGCTAGAAAAATTAACAGAGCCTTCAAAATTCTAAAATGAATAACAATTTCAGTGAGGGTTAACCACCATTTATTAAGTATATTAATAATGTATACCCTAATATATTGTCATCTGTACAAATATTGTTTTGGGCAAGCATATTGAATATAGATATTTACAGTGATTGAATATCTCTTCAAGATTGTGTATATGCATATCCCAATTAGTATTATTTTTTTAAAAAATGTGTTGGCTTGTTATTTTATATTGACACTTCCCTTTATTTTTATGAAAACAGAGGAAACAAAGTATCACATGACCTCCTTTTTAGTAAACTAAACTTCATTTTATCTGATACATAAAGATAATTAGTGCTAACCATAAGGCTTTGGCTCACAGAATTGCATACTTCAGCGGGTAAAATAGCAATGCACATAAATCAAGCATTTTGCCTTGGTGTGCTATGCAAACCATCTGTGTTACATCATTCGTGCATCCAGGCTTGTACAGTCAACCCAGCCCTATCTGCCACTGCAAGAATTTATGCTATGACTTTATGAATGCAAATAACTGTGGCCCTTAAGACTTGGCTACTGTGAAAACTCCCCAGGGTGTCTGCAGGGAGTGTAGAAAAAGCTAAGATGATTGTCAGAATATTTAATCAGAAGTAAATAATAGAGTTGGATGGGACCTTGGAAGTCTTCTAGTCCAAACCCTGCTCAAGAAGGAAACCCTATATGATTTCAGACAAATAGTCAAATGTCTTAAAAACCTCTAGTGATGGAGCACCCACAACTTCTAGAGGCAAGTCATTCCACTGATTAATTGCTCTCACTGTCAGGAAATTTCTCCTTAGTTCTGGGTTTGTTTTCTCCTCAAAGCTTTGCCTATTTTTTATGCACTTTGCACGTACATCCCAAAGAGACAAGCCTTCAATTATATCATCATAACCTCCATCTTTTTTTTAACCAGATTCTGTGGAGACCGCTGCTTGTGGACTTAATTTTATTGGGATATAGAAAATATTTAACAAAGGAAACAAAATCATGGATTAACCTCTTTCCAGAAAATCTTTACAGTACAACTAAATCCTGCTGGGGGGGAAATAAAAATTCCTAACAGAGAATGTTCTTCCAAAAAACAATTCTAAGGATCCTTTAAAAGAACTTATATGACAAACTGTGAAGTTTAAATCTATCGAATTTGTTTAAAAAGGTTCCATCTCAACACTGGTGCAGGATGACATGATCACATGTCATAACTGGGGCTTCTAATGGCAAGTATTTTCTGTATAACCCCGGGGTGTTCGGCAATATGTGCATGGATTTGAAAACAGCATTCCAAGGTTGTTTCAAGATGTAGCAAGGAATCAAGCCTTGTGCCTGATGAGGTGAGGTATATGCTCATGGAAGGGGATTTCTGACTTTTCTGCCTCCTGTGTCCTGCGATTTTGCAGCAATGGGTGAATAAAAATAAAAGCAAAGTTTTCCCCTGTCCAGTCGTTTCTGACTCTGGGGGGCGGTGCCCATTTCCGTTTCTTAGCTGAGGGAGCCAATGTTGTTGTCCAGCATAACTATATGCCAAGAACATTGTTGTCTTCCCACAGAAGTGGTACCTATTTATCTACTCACATTTACATGCTTTCAAACCGCCATATAGGCAGGAGCTGGAGCAAGCTCACTTCATTGCGCGGCATTCGGATCCCGAACCTGAGCTCTCAGCTGACAAGCCCAGTGTCTTTAACCACTGAGCCAAGGAGCCATCACAGCCCCCACTTAGTGAATTTAAAAAAAAAAAAAAATCACTAAAAGCAGAACTACCAGCACCACAGCTTTAGGAGTCTAGAAAACTAGGTAAATTTACTACTTCAAAACCACACAGCAAAATGCCGGCGATGGATTATTTTATTGTTCTGTAAAAGGGTAATAAGTGGTTTTTAGGCACAGATCCACATAGAGAGGATAAGAGCCAGCAAGGTGTAGACTTGAGGTGTTCCACGGGGGAGACCTGGACAACTCCACCCTCAACCATGAAAGCTCCCTGAGTGAATTCAGGCCAATCTCTCTCAGCCCAGATTACCAGACAGGTGATTGGAGGGGCTCGATTTATTCTGCCTTGAGATTCTGAACAAAAGGCAAGATTTAAATCTAACAACAAAGAGATAGGATAAATCACTCAGTTGCTGGAAGACAAGTGGACACGGATTGGTTGATCAATCTCAGCAATTGTTCAAGACAGTGCTGATTGGCCGGCAATTCTTCTGTGTGACCTCTGGACTTGCAAAGTGATAAACATGTCCATGCATATGGCATCCTCATGTCTGAATAGATATGAAAACAGTCAAAACTGTCTACCTCAATTACAGCTGCGTTTTCAAGAGAATTCAAAAAATATTGAATGGAAAAGCTGGTCAACGGAAAATGCTCCCAGACAAGAGAACAAAGGCATTTTACTACTGAATCTTCTGAATTTTTTATTTGCTGTATTTATAGAACACTACCAACTTTGTACTCAAGGCAAAATACAGAACTCAAATTAAAAACAGCTGTTGAACTAGAATAAAGCCAATACATTTTAACAATACATGAGAACAAGAGCGAGGACATTTATTACGGTGTGGAATGCTTAAGGGCACTTCCTAAAAGGCTTTTACTGTGCAGTTTTCCTGCCTCCAATCAATCATAGAAATTTATGAGGGCTGAAAGGATCCTGATACCTTTATCTTTTGTTTGGAACCCACCTGTGTTTTCCCACTGCTTTTACTGTCTTTTTAGCTTCTCTTCAAATATTTATTTTAAGAAGCCAGGCAGAATAACTCGCAATGGCTTCTGAATGATAGCATGGGGGCTCTCTGAAGGCACCTATTGCCTAGCTTTACACAACATACTAGGCCATACTTTAATTTGCTTGTTAGTATGATATACAGTATAAACCAGCTACTGGGGCATATAAAGCATGGTTAAGGTTTAGTGTATTAGCAAGCCCAACCATAAAAAACATTGATTTATTGTTTAACATGCTTATGTGAAATTAGTCATATTTTTTCCTGCCTATGTAAAGCATAATAAAGCTTTGGTTTTTGTCTGTTCCATAAGTTCCATAACTGTAGTGCTCCATAGTTCTATATGATAGATCACTCTTCTTTTTTATAGACAAATTATGAAAGTCCTTACAGAATCATCCAAAGATGATACTACCGTAACAGGACTGAATCACAAAAACTTTGAGAAGTGTGTCATTAAGCAAAGCAAACCTTACCTTCTGAATCCATCTGACAAAGCATAAGGGGGAATGCCTTCCTGCCTCTCAAGTGTTTCTGACTTACAGCTTTTTCTCAGAGTCTAAACCGTATATCCACAAGAAGGATCCACACAGATTTCTTACCCGTGTTTGGCCTGCTAGGGTTTTATTTTTAAAATTATACTTCCACTTTTGTAGAGTAACACTTAAAAGTATGCTGAAAGGTCCTGAACTCAGCATTTCTAATCTTTCTTTACAGTTTCTAGGTGCAAGGAAGGCCTTACAGGTAGGGGAAATTGTGGCCCTCCAATTGCTAAACTATAATTCCCCACATCTTTGACAGTTATGCTCTCTGGGCTACTGGGAGAAAACCTAAGAAGGGAAAAATCACGAGACATCCAAATATGTTCTCCAAATAGGAATGGAATCATATTTTTCCCATTTTTCCATTCATTTATCCAGAAGAAACTATTGTTGGTGGGTTCCGAAAGCCCACTGATAGGTCCAAAAGAATCAACAGGATAGTATTCCTGCTCTCTTCTCAAAGACAGTTTCATTTCAAAACGTGATCAAGGTAGTTTCTTTTCCAAAGCTAGGCCTGAAATTGGATTGAAATGGCTGAAGAAAAGTAGTTTCATCTAAATGGACCTGAAGCTACTAAGGAACCATGTTTATAGCAGATTATTGACAATGAGGCATTTTAAACTGTTTTAAACTGAATTTCCTTATTTCCAAAATAAATGAATATGAAATTATGTCACTCCTGACCAAATAAGCTCAGTTTTACCACAAGCTCAATATTTCAAATCCAAATTGAGTATAGAGGGAGAAATATGGGGCCTCAGACTTTCATTTCTCTGAAATCGGAAGATTTGAAACAGGATTCCACGTGCATTCATTGAAGTAGAATATTCTCTATGACCAAGAATTCTGATTTATCAGGATCCTGGCTGCATGGAAGAAAAATTAAACTCATGCTTGAGCAAACACAATTAAAATGTCTAGTTCAGGACTTACTACTCAGTACAGCAGAGGTGAAGGGGCAAAAAAGATCAGCGTGAAAAGATTTTTCTTTCTTTGTTTACTTAACTTGCTGAAAAGTTATCAGTGTCACCTTGGATATGATTTATGTTTCAGATTCTTTTCTTAACCTAATCCAACCTGCTTCACTCTCTCCCCCCCCTTTCCTCCCCTTTTTCTCCTGCATTTAATAATAGTGGCAATTCTGCAATTCCTGTAAAGGAACATATGCCCTTCCTCTTGTCCTTCCATTTCATTTTGTCCAGAATTTGTACCCGTGTACCTAATAATTGTATTAATCACTAAATATTTCCACACTAGGAATTTATAGAGCGTTTTTGATGGTGATACATCATTAACAGAGAAAGGTTTTATATTGCCACAGCAATGTCTGGGTGACATTATAAATTACAAGTGGGGATATATTCATTGCTTGTTTAGTTTTTAAACATTACACAAATATTTCACCTACCTTTGCTTTTCAAAAACAGTTATTTGGTATGCTCTTTACTGACTTCCCTTCTTGACGTCTTAAATCTTCTGTGGCACAGGTGGGGATATCGTCTCTCCTGCTAACTGCATTCCTAAAGAGACCTGTCAACCACAATACACTGGAAATCTACTAGATTTGTTATTGAACACGTGTTTACTGGTAGTAGTCTTTCAAAAGGCCTTTCAATCTGTCTGAAAACTAAACAGAAAAGGGATGGGCCAGTCAATTTAAAAGATGTATTGGTAGTTTCATCCCAAATGAGCGTGTTACAAGTTTTCTGCTGATTCTTCCAACAAGTGGATTTGCATGGCCATGCTTTCTATTTATGTACTACTAAAACTCTCATTATCATGATCTTTACCTGGGCAACAATTTTGAACCAAGGTATCTCAGATGGCTAACTAGCAGAATATGTCCAAAATCTGGGATCCTTGATTCCCAAGGAAATGAAATTTGGGGAAGTTGTGGCTGCTTTGGGGTGCTGCTGTGGTCAGGCAGGTGCAGCGGTCACGTGATGTTCATTTTGAACATACCATGAGAGTTTCCCAGCCACTCTCACAATCCCTCCCTCCCTACTGCACCCGCAGCAGCCGCTCAGTTGCCAGAAGGGAAAGAAAAAAAGGGGGGGAGGAAGGAAAGGAAGGAAGGAAGATTTCTGATGCTCTGTGCTAGTTTTCCACAAGAAAACTCATTGGGGAAGCCATCAGGAAGTCAGAAACTGCTCCCGCTCCCACAGGTCTTTTGCCCACCTGTGGCCTTTCTGTTTTTTTGTTTAGGTAAGGAAATATCTTGAAACAATGATCCAACGCTACACGGGTTATCTGGTTGTATTTATTACTTTGGGAGGGAAGCAATTCAATTTTGCCTACTCTAGGCCATTAAGTACTTCTGACTACTATGGCTACTCACAGCCAGCTACATCATTCCCTTGGAACACATTTATAGAGTATAGCGGGGAACTGAGGTCCTGCCAATTTCCTCTTTCAGCCAAGTGAAGAAAGCCACTGCCCTTAAATTGTTCAGGAGTGAAACTATAAAGATAAGACCACTCACAGGCATTGTTACTAAAGCAGATTAGACTCAGCTGTCAGGGTAGCACAAAATATGCCTGTATATTTTTCTGCCAACTTAAAGACCAGAGGAATGCACATTAAAATGGCCATAAAGAAGATCCTTCAGATGCTTATTTAATGATCTTAACAATGCCACTTGCATACATATGTGTAGTACCAAATTCATGTGGAGACTTATTGTTAGTGACATTCTCAAGATCATCACATCAACAAATTTTGTAAAAGCTGCCACAGATTAATGCCAAGTTTAACTAGATATACTTGGACACAGAAATTTCAGCACAAAATAGAAGTTATAATTCAGTGGCACTGCCAAGAACTCTTGTTACAACTGCAATACCTGTCAACAGTAGCTCTTGGTAGCCTTTCCAGGGTTTTCAGGAAAACTATCACTGGTGGATTAAGCGAGTTACTTCAATGAGCAATATAATTATAGTATTGTTGAATTCTACCTCCTTGTCTCAAATGAAACATTGGAACTAATATGAAGTTCTATTATTCTCACTTAACATATGTCTTACTTATTTTTATCCTTGGTTGCTCTTTGAGATTTTGTCTCCTTTTATTCTTAATACAAATGAGTTGAAATGTAATGCTAACTTGGTCATACCTCTGAGTAAATGTCTTTGGTTTCCCCAGACATGAAACTGGTAGCCGTGTTTTTGTCAAGCATCTGGGTTAAAAACAGAACGCTCCCAAGAATATGCAACAACAGTTATATTGGTTTCAGCTTCGAGGGTTGTTTTTTTTTGTGAAACTCCAAATCACTTGAGGTTGTTGCTTCTCTTATTATTTCATCCAAACTCTTTCTATTTGCTCTACACCCTCCTTTTTGGATACTTCCCGATTTTGCTAAATTGAGCTAACTGCAGCTTATCAACAACTGATCAGGGCAATATTTCTTAGCTGCATTTTTTTTCATCCACAGTATTTCACTTTTGCCTTTTCATGTTTTATGTAAGCATAACATTACACTTCGATTTCACACTCTTGCAAGGCCAGTGTTTGTGTTACCTAACTACACCTTCAACTTAAATATGACATTTAGGTAATCCGGCTTATCTAAAAAAAATCTGGGGGGAAAAATGTTACAAATTAGAAAGGTTGAAAAATTAAGCAAAAAGTCTGTTTAGAGCAAAAAAGCAGAAATAACAACTCATAATTACATAAATGAAATATTTCAGCCCCCAAATTTTGGTTGAATGCACCTTAGTGCATGCTTTGTTATAGCAACAGTATTACTAGAGACTGCATAATGTTTTTAAAAAATAGAATACCTTCGACTGTATATTGTAGCTGGTCTGTTTTTTGTACTAAAGTAGCCTCATGCCCTATCAGGCTTGCTAAAAAATTTCCTCCTTGTATTAGTAACTGAAGAATATATTATTAAAATTAAAAAGGATGATAACCTTCGTGCAATTTTATCAATAAGCTTCATTTTTAAATGATATACAGTATACTAGCTATCAATGTAGGTGATTGAAAATGCTCAGTTTCTCTAGGTTCCAAAGGGGAAGTTAGAATAGGATGAAAGTCAACACAGATGGCCAAATCGAGAAATGACTTCTTCAGGAAAGGATAAATAATCTTGTCAGAGACATTGGCTTAACACTCTCCCTCAAATAAGCATTGAGACGTCCTGATGGCCTGTCCATTGCCTGAAGGAGCTATGAGAGACATGGATCAAGCTTACAGGTGGTAGAGCTCATACCAAAGAGAACTCTATCTCCTTGCTCAGTTTCCACAAGCTCAAATGAATCCCAAATCATAATGCAAAATGCAATCTTGTTCACCTCACTTTACATTGGCAAAGTAGCATCCAAACAAAAGTAAATATCATTGACTTCATCCATAAGAAAACTTGCAAGGCAATCTAATAACTTGCAGGCACCTTGGTACACCTGTCTTTCCTTTTAAGGATTTAACTCACTTTGAATGGAGCACCTTGTTCAGGAACCAAGGGAAGTACTGATGCTTCACTACTCTTATTGCCATTGAGTAGGTTTGGACCATGAGTTTATACTAGTGCTTCGTTGTATTCATTATTTCCCCCCACTATTACCACTTTAGCCATCTTTTCAACCATCTCTTCCACAGTTTCTCAGGAAAACAGAAAGTCATTTGTGAAGGATGACTAGAGAGAGCAAATGACAACTGCACAGCAAGATATCTAACAATTTGACCAGTTGGACAAAGAGGAGTGGAATCTAGGTTGAAAAAATAAACTTGCAAATCCTTTTTCTCTTGCAGAAACCTTGCCAGCATGTCTCACCATATCTTCCTCTGACGCTTGCTATTCTAACATCATGACTCCTCAGCTTGTACCCAAGGAGTTCAACCTAAAGACATCAAATAGTCCAGAACTCCCTTTTGGGGGGATTTTGAAATGATCCTTTCTAGCATTTCACAGATACGCACCAAAGCAGATATCTGGACTTCTCTATAAACTGGACATTGCAGGCTGTTTTTGCATAGTACTTTATTTCCTTTCCTGCTCTGCCACAGAGCAGTCCTCATACCTAACTTTTTCCTCTGCTGGTTCTTTTCTACTTTCTGCCTGTGTTACCGCCTTTCTCATTAACCATTTTGGAGATAAGACATCCACAGTCTTAGATCTGGATGTGGGCCCTTCAACCAACTCAATGTCCAATGTGTGTTAGTGTTTGGGCAATAGTGACCAGCACACGCATCTTCTGTCCTCTTGTGGCTAACTGAGTTGATGGCACCCCAGGGCATCTCACTGCCTTTCACCAGCCTCATAGCAGTTTGAAGTTTCTAAGGATTACTCAGTGCCTTATTCAGGCCAGAGATTGAAACTGAAATACCTCTTTTCTGGCCTGTAATTCTTTCAAGTACTCCATCTGTCCATTCTTAACAAATCCAACAATCCCTTCACCATCATCAATCAAAAGGCATCCACCACTTTCACTTACAGTAATCTTCCTAGCAGTCTTTGATTTACATCTTGCTTGTCCAGATATGATTCTGTTATCCTGTTAAGAAAAACCATCTCTCAAACAAACAATTATACCAGCTAAAAATTCTGTAGTCAATTGAGCATCATCATCTCTCTATCTAACAATCAATCACCTCTTGGTCACAGATCTATGTAAATAAGTAGATCTCAGACCAAAGTAAATAGTTGATTGTTCTTTATAGAAAGAGGCACCTGGCAAGGATATCCCAAGGTCACTGGCCCCAATGTATCCTCTACTATCACTTATTCTTAAAAGTAAACCTAATTAGAAAAAAAAAAAAGGTGGCAAGTGGCACTACACAAGACTGATGGGCTTAGCGAGGTAAGCCATTTTTCCCTCGGAACACATAAGAAATATTTATATAGCAAGAGATATTTAGCCAGCAGAGGCAATACATCTTTAATTTAACCCTTCTACTTGTATAGAGACCCAGGAAGATAGCCTGGAAATAAATATTCAGAAACAATTATGTGAACAAAGAGGACAGAAGCATTTTTAAAATTTCATTTCTTTGAAAAGGGAAGTAATATTAAGAGACTCAGGATGACTCATCCCCGACTCGCTTGGTCTCAGATTTGCACAAGTATATTACTGTAGCCTATTTCAATAAAGCATGTGGAGTGTGTCTCATCTGGTCTGCTTCAAAAGCGTGACATCACGCATGCTTAGAAAAAGTTACTTAGCAATCTGCTTTACAGATTGCATCATTGTATTGTAAATCACTCTTACCTGTGAGCCTTTTATCTGTATCCCAACTTGCAATAATTAAAATACACCAGCATGTAATTTAATTTAACATCTGGGACAGAGTTTGGGGCGGGGAGCTAGGCACAAGAGAAATGGTCAAACACTAAAAAATAATGATTCCCATAAAAATATTTTTAGCAAAGGGTCACTTATCTGGGTCCCCAGATTATTGAGCGGAGATGGTACCAAACTATCCCTAGGTTTTGTCTGTTAGGAATGATGCCCTTTTTTGGCAGAAAGGCAATTATTTGTGTACCCAAGTTACTGACCAGAGATATCACATTGGTTTCTAGGGATCCCATCTTGCTTAAAAATATCTCTTAAAAAGTCTACTGTCTGAAGTTATGATCAAGTCTCTGATAAGATGTGATATCAAACCATTATCACATATTATTGTCTGTACCTCCTGTCTCTTAGGAAAGGAGGCAAAAGCCCCCAGGTAGCTTGAACCTCAGAACAGATCTAAAATTCTGGAAGAAAAGGAATTGCATAACCGTTGGCCAGTTCCAGGAACCTGTCTGCTAGCAGGTTGTGGATTTCTGATAAACTGAAAAGACAGGAATGGGGTATATGTTTCTCTGTAACTCTCTATGAAATCCTTTTTGACATTTTATTCTGATCTTAGCTTATTGTCCAAGACTCCTAAAGAACCCACTATCTCCTAATTGGCTGCCATTAAAACAATATATAAGCAAGAGAAAACTTACATTTTGACAAGAGCAGGGCACCTGCATAGGAGGCCTTTCACGTTTAGCCAATATAATCAGTACTTAGGGATGCTTGGAATTGTAATTCAGCATCATTGAGATGGACACAGATTGACTACGTTTTATATAAATGTGCTGCTATTATACATTCTTGGGTCTTTGAAGGAATCCTATGCATGACTATTCAAAAGTATGTACTACTATACTTAATAGGCCTGCTATTAAGAGTCCATTGACTCGGGCAGCCAGTAAATTTGAATAAATAAATTAATAATTTCTGGTTCTAATGAAGAACATCTAGTGAGGTCTCCAAAAGATTGTTAACCTATATATATAAATTTATCTGGATCTCATTACTGCACTTACTTTTGAATAGACATCTATGACATATGAAGCCTTGTTCTTTCCAGACAGTTTCTAGAAACAAAAATCTACATTTCAGAATATTTTTTTTTTAAATCACAGAAAACTTTACACAGCAGATGTGACTATTAACATTAGAAGAATTGATCAAAACAGTAAGGCTAGGAAACAAGGAAATCTTGAGAAAATTTCCTGAAATTAGATCAAATTTAACTATGTTAATATAAATACATACAGAATAAAACCACAAATTATTTAGAATGTATTATGGCACAAACTTTGGGTATATTTGCACCAGACAGAAGCTTCAGATTATGCTACTTCTGAATAAAATTGGTACAAAATATTATTTAAAACATTAATTTTCTGTTAAAAATGTATTTGGCTATAATTTAAATATTAAAGACACCAGTCTGTACTAAGACAAATTCTATTTTTGTACAGCACATTTTAAGGTGCTTTTTTGTCTATATTTCCTGAACATTTTGCTAGAACAGCATTGCCCAGTGAATTCCATATTAAAGACATCTAATTATATGTATGAAAAGTAATTGAAAGACTTCTTTCAGCCTAGCAATGCAAAATATTTGAACTCTGTTCCTAACAGCGTGTCTCTCTTTCATCATCTTGATTATTCTTTTTCAAGGCTGCCAGACTGAATTTTCTGAAGTTCACGTAATAGTTCCCCAGCTTGTGGCTTGGAAAGATCACATTCATGATTCAGATACTCATGAGTTCAGCTATATTTACAAGCTCTGACTAGAGCAAAAAAAACCAGATATGTGGCCTAATCTGTATCTGTTCTGCAGGCAATGTAGGAAGGTAAACATCACAAGAATATTGTTGTGAAAGGACATACAGGCAATATCGGAGATTCACAAAAGAGCACAAAAATAACGGTAATTACACCCAACTTCTTGTTATTGGGAGAAAACCAGTTTGATATGTTTAAAAACATCAGAGTTCCTGTCAATCATTTTACCATGGCAATGCACACTAGGATGGCATTCTCTGTGTTGTATGTGCTGTACCTAGAAGACCACTGGCAACTAGTGCAGTTCATGAAATGTTGCATGTGTGTACTGTAGTGTGCCCCAAGTTACACATAGCGTTGCATTGTGGGTCAGATGTCACTTTAGGATGGCCCTCTAGGACTTTCCATGTGGAGTGCACTGCAAAAATCCAGACAAGGGGGAAGTAAGGAATGAATGACCATCAGCTGAGCTTTCCCACCAGGTGAAATTGGCAGGACAGGATGGATGTGAGCAATAGCCTTCTGAGTCACAGATTCTATATGTTTTTCAAGTAGGAACTGTGAATTTCAGAGAATACACAAATTGTACAGCGGGGAAGTGTTTTTTTTCCAGTCCTAACTAGAGATGCCAGAGCATAATCTTGCTCTGTCAGTCAACTGTTTGCACTTCTCAGCTGCCTCTCCCCTATTTGACCAGCTGCTTGGATGGAAGCAAGTTTGTGTCATCTCTTTTGGCTTATCTACCTACCTGACCCACCTAATCCCTGCCTACCTAACCTACGGTAGGACCAAAACGTTCAAATACCATCCCTTTCTCTCAGTTAAAATCATGCAGTTATTTTCTTCAATTAAAAAAAAACACCTTGATTTTGGAATATAGCTGCATAATAGTAAGAACTGTTCAGACAGATCTATGGGGACACTGCAAAATTGTAGGGTTTTGCAAAGGATTTAAAGGGTTGCTTTGCAATGTGCAGTGGCATCAAAGCACTGAGGCACATCCTCAGGGACTGATGAAGCTTCTTTGAAGACTCTCACGTCGCACCTACATGGGATTCCATGCATACTGTAGCTACTTTGCTTTGCTGGTAGTTCCACCTAATGTTTTTTTGTATTTCTCTCTCTCTCTCTGTGTTTGTGTGTTTGTGTCTGTCTGTCTGTATCTGTACAGTATATATAGTTTCGGAAAGCCTATGAAATTATTCTTCCAAAGGATGTAGCTCTCTCAACCCCCTCAAGAAGGGGTATTCATGCAAATATGCATTGCAAACTATCTCCAGCGTATTCTATAAGGATCTACTGACTAATAAAGCTATGAGTCTTTCAGAAACAGTTGAGGAGCTCCCAAATGTTTGGAGTGGGAACATAGCTTCTCTTCAAAGCAAGGTTTTATTATTTCTTTTATGGGCTTTTTGCTTTCTGGTAAACTTCAAAAAAGAGGCAGCTGCTTTAGTGATTAAGGATCGTATGAAAGATGTAGCTGCTTTTACAAATGGAACCGTTAAATAAAACCAAGCAGTGCACAAGCCTAAAAAAAGTTACACCTTCTTTAAAAAGTTGCTACACTTGCGCTTCTGCATCTTCCAAAACAGCTCTTCACAGTCATTTTGGAAATGAATCCAGCAGCATTCCGTTCCTTAGTAGCCAGCAAGGCCCTAACAAGATTGCTATTACAATTGCCCTCCCATTTATTTATACAGAGAAATGTGCCGTTTCTGAGTCTGAAGGTTACCGTTAGTGTTCTGTTCTTGCAAAGCAGACATCAAGACGAGGCAGGTTCACAACAAAGGATCTCTTTATTAAGTACATTCACAGAACAGAAGCAAGAACACAATGGCCACTGGCCTTTTATATTCCCCTTGCAAGGGGATGCACATCCAATCGTTGCAGGCCATTCTCCCACCTTGCGCATGCGCGCAAGGCTGGAGACAGCCTGTCTGGGTCCCGGGCAGACACGTGGTCTGTCCGGGTCTCTGCAAACTTCCTGCAGCCTTTCTGAGCCTTGCTGAATGACTCAGCAAGGCCCAGGACATAAGACCGTTTAGCACGTTATACCGTCCACCTTACTCCTTGCAACCTATTACCTTCAGGTCCCAATGGAGTCCATGGACTTTCACTCTTTGACAATATTCGCACCACAACCTACAATTGTTTTTGTTTACCCCCTCAGATGGCGAGGACTAATACCCCTCCTGTATAGTGAACAGGGATCTTACATATTCCCCTAAATGCTTAGGAGGACCCTTGACCCGCTCTGATCTTCGTGGAGCCAGATTAGGTGCAGGTGCGATTGTAGGTGTGGGATTAGGAATAGGTGCCTGGAGTGCCTGCTCCCAGTTTGCGCAAAACAAACCAGGACTTTGTCGCCCAGAAGACTCAGGGGTTCCCCCTGACTGCTGACTGGCTGGATCCACCAGACCCAAACCAGAGTTCCTTGGTGGGGTTGAGTTCCCCGAGTCCCTTGGTGGGGTGGAGTTCCCCAGAATTCCATGGGACTCCTCTTGGGAGCACTGTCCCTCGAGCCCAAGACCAGCAGTAGGAGTACCCCGAGTAGCCGATTTACGGCCATTTGCCCCTAGCCAGGGACCTCTGCCAGAGTCAGGAGCCGCCTCCATGGCAAGACCCCCGGAGTCTATGCCACAGTCAGGAGCCGCCTCCATGGCAAGACCCCGACCTGGGACATGTGTAGGAATATTTGGATAAGCGCCCTCGTGGAGAGACTGTGGTCCACAATCGTAATTGGGGTCCCCCTTCCCCCCGAGAGCACAGCCAGGAGCGGAAACGTGGCCAGGAAGCCTCCAGCGCAATTGGTCTATGTGGCGTCTAAGCACACGACCATCCTCCAAGGCCACTTTGTAGGACAGTGGCCCAGAGACCTTGCATACCACAGCAGGTACCTAGAGATGTCCATGCCCATAGTTTCTGGCCCAAACCGGATCACCCACTTGGAGTCTCCTAGGTGCCCGTGGTTGTGACACCTGTGAAGTCACCCAGTCTGGGTGCAGCCTGTTCAGCTTTGTGGTGAGTCTGTGACCCCAGCAGAGTTCAGCTGGGCTCTTTCCTGTAGCTGTGCAAGGTGTGGTGCGGTATGCAAGGAGAAAATCGGCTAACCTGTGATGCCAGGGTCCTTGAGTGATTCTCTTTAATGCTTCCTTGGTGGTACGCACCATGCGTTCAGCCTGACCGTTGGTGGCAGGGTGAAAAGGAGCAGACGTAGCATGCCAGATCATGTTGGCTTGAAGAAAAGCCTGAAACTCAGAAGAGGTAAATTGGGGACCATTGTCTGAAACAAGGACATCAGGAAGACCATGGGAAGCAAAGATTCCTCTGAGTACCTGGATGGTCCTGGCAGTAGTAGTGGAGGATACAGGAAAGACCTCTAGCCACTTGGAATGGCTATCCACGAGGAGAAGGAAGAATTGCCCCTGAAAGGGCCCAGCATAGTCAATGTGTATGCGTGACCATGGAGTGAGTGTCTCCTCCCACCTATGTACAGGGGCCTGGGGCATCTCAGGCCGTGACTGTTGGCACACTTGGCACCCCTGAACCTGGGCCTCGATGTCCTTATCGAGTCCAGGCCACCACAGATGGCTACGTGCAAGCGCCTTCATCCTCATAATTCCCGGATGTCCCTCATGCAGAGAGAGCAAGACTCTAGTCCTCAATGAGGCCGGGATGACTACTCTGCTTCCCCACAGGATACACCCTTTGAATGTAGAAAATTCATGTTTCCTACGCCAGAAACTTTGGAACTCTGTACCAGGACACGTGTCAGGCCATCCTGACAACACCCATGTCAGCACGCGTGTAAGCGTGTGATCAGTGGCAGTTTCAGCAGCCACATCCCTAGCATTGAGGGGAGATTCAGGCAATTCCTGAATGGAAAGAATGTGTACAGCAGGAGCAAGGTCTGCCTCTATTTGCTTTAGAGGTAACCTACTAAAGCCATCAGCGTGGCCCATCTCTGTCCCTGGTTTGTGAACCAGGGTGTAGTCATAAGCTGACAAGAAAATTGACCATCTCAGCATTCTGGGGGAGATGATATGTGGGGTTTGTTTGTTTGTTGTAAACAAACCCAGCAAGGGCTTGTGGTCAGTGTAGACCGTGAAATGGCGGCCATACAAGAATTCATGAAATTTCTTGATGCCTGAGATTATTGCCAAGGCTTCTCTGTCAATCTGCGTGTAATTACGCTCTGCAGATGAGAGAGTTCTAGAGTAGTAGGCCACAGGGACCTGAGTCCCATCAGCCTTGAGATGACTTAACACTGCTCCTACCCCATAAGGGGAGGCATCACATGCGATGCACACAGGCAATTGCTCATTGAAATGTGCCAGTACCGCATTAGAAGATAGCAAGGCCTTGACTTCTTTGAAAGCCCTTTCATGGACCTTTGTCCATGTCCATGGAGTCTGCTTGTCCAAGAGCCGGTGTAACGGCTCAGCCACTGCAGCCTTGTGAGGGAGAAATGAATGATAAAAATTAAGTAGGCCCAGAAAAACCTGGAGTTCAGTTTTTGACTGGGGACTTGGGGCCAGTTGAATGGCCTGGAATTTAGACTCTGCAGGGTGGATGCCTTCAGCATCAATACGAAACCCTAGAAATTCGGTGGATGTTACACCAATTTTACATTTGTCTTGCTGTAACTTCAGTCCAGCTTGGCAGAAATGCAGCAAGACAGCTCTTAGCCTTTCAGCCAAGTTCCCAGATGACTCTCCTGCAATGAGGACGTCATCGAAATAAGGACAGACCCCAGGAATACCACGGAGTGTTCGCTCCCTCACCCCTTGGAAAATGACAGGGGCTACATTGACCCCAAACTGCAGCCTTTTTACTTTAAAAGCCCCTCTGTGAGTAACTATAGTTTGGGCCTCAGCTGTTGCCTCATCAACAGGTAACTGTTGGTAGGCCTGAGCTAAATCAAGCTTAGCAAAGACCTTTCCCCCTTTCAGTGAGGCCAGAATGTGGCTCACCACAGGCACTGGATATGCATGTTGCTGCAAGGCTTTGTTTAGAGTGCATTTATAGTCCGCATAAATTCGGACTTCACCATTGGCTTTTAATGGTGTCACTATGGGGGTTTCCCATGGACTAGAATCCACATGTTCTAGAATGCCTTGTTGGAGTAGTTTGTCCAACTCAGCATCTATTCTACTTTTGAGGGCAAAAGGCACCCTCCTTGGTTTAACCCTGATGGGTGTGATGGTTGGATCTAACCTTAAAGCAATGGGAGGCCCCTTGTATGAGCCAAGCTCTGGGCTGAACACATCAGCAAACTCCTTACAGACTCCTGCAAGGCTGGCAGTTTGTAGATGGTTAAGACCAATCACTTGGATCCCAAGTGCCTCGAACCAATCGAGTCCGATAAGACTCGTGCGATCACCCCCAACTACCACCACATTTAACAACCCATCAAATTCCTTACGCTGTACTCTAAGCGTGGCCTCCCCCTTCACACTGACTCGTGAATTTTGGAAGTCAGTGAGGATGAGATTGGAGGACCTGAGTTTGACTCGTGAGCCACTCCTGGAACAAACCTTTTTAAAGGTGTCTGCAGAAATAATAGAAAGAGCGGACCCTGTGTCCAGCTCCATAGCCAGGGGAACTCCCTGCACTCTTACATCAATGTGAAGCTTTTTCTTAAGGGGCCGGTGAACCCCAGTTTTGAATACCCCCCCCACGGGACGCACAGAAACCCACCCTGTGTTGGCTGGGGACCTTGGTACCTTTCAGAGGCAATTCTTCGGGGGACCTGTTTTTCTGGCGACCCATGCAGGCTGATGCGATGTGGCCTTGTCTGCCACATGCCCGGCAAACAGCAGAACAAAAACGGCAGTCGGCTCTCCTGTGGCGACCCCTACAGCCGAAACACCGAAGGGATGCCGGCGTCTGTCCTCTGCGTTCTTGCAGTCTTCTCTCCACCGACTGTTGAAGTTTGTCCACCTCTTCTTCCTTGGATTCTTCTCCGGATGCCTCTCGCACGACCTCCTGATGGACGGGAACTGCTGCTGGAGGGTTCTTGGTCGACTGCAAAGCCTTCACCGTGCCGCCGACTGCTTCTTCAGCTGCAACTTCTCTCAGGGCATCTTGGAAGGAAACATCAGCTCTAGCAAACAACTTTTGTTGCATCTCGCGGCTTCGCAATCTGCAGACGAGTCGATCTCGGAGCCTCTCTTCCAAGTCTTGGAACGCACATGGCCTAGCAGCCTGCCTCAGAGCCGCAACGAAGTCCACAGCTGATTCTCCCGGACGCTGATCCCGCTGCTCGAATTGGTGCCTCCAAGCTATTACAGACAGCTTGGGCTCAAAATGCTCGCGCAGCATTTTCTTTTTTTTTTTCTTCTAAATATATTTTATTAGATTTTTATAGGGGTAAAAGGGTTACATCAGAGTGCTTAGGAACCACCGTGGAGGTGGGTATATTGAACATCCAAAAAAAAAAGAAAAACAATCACAAATATATAGCCCAAATCAATTCATTTAAAATTCCCTCTCTAATTCCCTCATTTAGTCTTGCATATTCAGATTAATACATTTCTATATAAGCTTCAAACAATCCTATCAAATATCACTCACATTTCAATTCTAAAGATCCAGGTCCTGTTTTTAAGCTTTACTAACTTACAATTACCATATTCCAATTGGCCTTAGATAGACATATTATTAACACTTCGGGTGTCCTTTTTTTTTTACATAGTAATTATATCTGGTATATTATTCCCGCAGTAATATTCTTATATTTTCTTCATTAATACCATTTCTTCTCTTGTCACCCATCCCTCTTATTCTCCTTCTATTTCAAAATAATTATCTTAAAGTAAAAATATCAAACCAACAAATAGATTTCTATCTAATTTAAGTATATATTCTATCAATTCATCTATATCTATGAAAATCTTTTTAAACCAGTAAATAAAGTTTACCTCTCCAGTAATTATCATGTCTAAAACAAAGTATTGTTACAAAGGGTATCCTCTTAGAAGTTTCACGTGCTCCATTAGTTATTAACTCAGTCAAAAAATCAAAGCCTTTTTAAACCCATTAAATAAAACTTTAAAATACATTTTTAAATCTAACTCTAGGTTTCTTTCTGTGCCATAACGGTTTCCATAATAAAATTCCTGCATCATCAAACCACAATATTAAAAGGTCCATATTTTTTAACGCTTCAAATTGGTCAAAGTTCTATTTCCTTTCTTCTAGTAGCCTTTGGATGGTAAAAGCCGTTTTATTCCATGTTATATATGCCAGTTGTTTATCCACCTTTTCACAATTTTCAATAACTTGTATCTGAGTGTCAGTCTCTGTTGATGTTAATGCTTCAGACATCTCCGTTAAAGTTATTCTTTGATCATCAGGCTTCTCCATAGATTGCGTTTGGAGTTGTATAAAGTTAATTTGTTCTTTGGTTTCCACAGTTTCTCTCAGTGTAGTTTCATAGTTGAGTTGTTGACGTGGTTCCTCTTTAGGTTGTACATATTGTTCACTAATCTCTTTGGCGCCAATCTGCTTCTTCTGCGCTGTCTTTCGGTCTATAATTTGATCTGTCAAAGTTTGAAAGTAAGAGTTCATATCCTCTGTGGCTTCCAGAATTTTTTCCAATATGAGCTCATAGTCCAGCTGTGTGTTAGGTTCCATATCAGTAGTAGAAAGATTTTTTAATCTTTTAGAAAAGGCTCTATTTCGTAGAAATCAAACAAATGTTCACCTCCAATTTTCAATAGACCAGCTGTTTCAGTTATCTTATGCTTATCATCTTTTGAAGGTCATAGCCATTCCCAGCCATAAAAAAATATACAGTTGCAGTACCACTTTTCGACACAAGATGTCCTCAGCAGACCATAAAATCTTTTTTTTCTTTCCAAATTAATAGATTTTTTATTTTTCGTGTTGAAAAAGATGAAGAAAGGCCTCTCCAAAGTAATAGATGCGTAGTTATAACAATAATAATCAAGAATAAAATGTTTTCAGGTCCCCTCAGTATTCCAAAATTTAAGTAGTCCATAAAAATTAACTGGTTGTTTTTTTTTCCAAAGCTGTTTTTCCCGAATGCCCAAACGCTGCTCCCTCACAGCAGGGAAGTAATTCAAACACAAAAGCTTTTGACAGGAGAGTAATTAGGGAAAAAAGGGGTAGGAAAGATCTCACCCGGATTCTCCACGGGGGTTCTTTATGCTTAGTTGTTCTTCTGGCTTTCAGCTGGTGCGGCGAAGTGATCGTCCATTTTGCTGGCCGATCTTTTCCTCCGACGGCCCTAAGGAGATAGCTCGAACTAAGGAGAGCTGCTGCTCTTCCCCAGTCAAGCAGGAGCCTCCTCAAGCGGTGGTCACCTCTACGGGGCGACTTTCGACCCGGTTAAGGGTCTACCGGCGAAGGGAAAGCAGCCGGTGGGAGAGACGGCTCTCTCCGTGCGACTGCGCGTGCCGCGATCCGGAACCGGAAGCCGCGCAGCATTTTCTTAAGATCGGAATACGCGATCGATTCCAGTGGTGCTAGGGCTACAAGGTTCTCAGCAATGTCAAAAGTCTCTTGCCCACAGACACACAGCAGAGTAACAGCTTTCAATTCGTCTTCTTGGATCTTATTCACCCTGAGGTAGCTCTTGACGCGAGCTACGTAAGAGCTCCATCGTTCTGGGTGCGAAGTATCGAATTCGACAAGATGGCCCAGCTTGGACATCGTTGTGACCGATAGCCTCTTCGACGTCTCTCACCGCAAGGAAGGAGAAGGGGTCCCACGAAGCCAAGCCCACCTCCAGCGTCTTCGTACTGGCAGGTGGTTGCTTCTCCTGGACGCCGCGCTTCTCTTCGCTTCAGGCCTTCAGGTGAGTTGGCCCTAGCTTCTTTTCCTTTGGATTCCTATGCGGCAAATCCCACCTTCGTCGCCAATGTTCTGTTCTTGCAAAGCAGACATTGAGGCAGGTTCACAACAAAGGATCTTTTTATTAAGTACATTCACAGCACAGAAGCAAGAACACAATGGCCACTGGCCTTTTATATTCCCCTTGCAAGGGGATGCACATCCAATCGTTGCAGGCCATTCTCCCGCCTTGCGCATGCGCGCAAGGCTGGAGACAGCCTGTCTGGGTCCCAGGTAGACACGTGGTCTGTCCGGGTCTCTGCAACCTTCCTGCAGCCTTTCTGAGCCTTGCTGAATGACTCAGCAAGGCCCAGGACATAACAGTTAAGATGATTAGAAGCCAGTAAGTTTCATCCACGACTGATTTGTCTAATCTCTTTAAAGCAACGAAGTTGGTGACTTTTGTAACAAGAATGGCAGTATATTTCATAGTTTAATTATACACTGTGTGGATCATTGACAGTTTAGCTTCATTTGATGATGAGGAATAACATTTCTCCCTGTCTGCTTTCTCTACACCATGTGTGTAATTTGGTACTCCATAACTCACCAAGATTGTCACAGCTTCTTACGGTCTGTTAGGCATGCCAAAGTACTGATAAAATCTGGGCACGTTGGATACCCAAGTTAAATGTAATTCTGTTAGATTTCTAAAAAATAAGGCTGGCATGAGAATGTGTGAGTTATTTTTCACGACTGTCACTTTCATGCACTTTTAAACCCATAGGATACATCGTGGGACTGATGAAATTCATTCATTGGTTGTTGCTGTTTTATTTTCCTGAAGGATTAATAAAATGATATCACATATATAGTGAGCCTTTCTCTTCTTGACACTTTTATTATTGTGTACAACTTTATTACCTCCTCACTTAACAATGGTGATTGGCAACCTCCTGCTGGCTTCCCCATTGATTTGGCTGGTAGGAAGCTGGCAAAGTAGGTCACAATGGCATAAGCAGCAATTGTGTGACTGTAGGATTCTGCAACATCGTAACTGCAAGTCGGTTGCTGAGTACCCAGATTGTGATTCTGTGATCACCAGGACACTGTAACCATCATAAGAATGAGGAATGGTCACCGAATGGTTGGTTGTTAAGTGAGGACCACCTGTAATCTCTATGTTTAGTTTGTGAAATGGTTTATCAGATTGCAAGATAACAATGCAATCTAAGCTCATTATCTGCATAGAGTGGGTGTGTATGAGTGCAGAGTTTAATATTTTAGCCAAGAGACTAAAATCTGAGATCAAGGAGAGCCAGGATACATGCACTACTCCATTCCAGTCTCACCAGTGGTCATCAATAAATGCGACCCAAGCTATCTGAGTATCTGGTATTTATCTTTAATATCTTTCAAATCTTATGAAATCTTCTGCCTTCAAGTCATTTGCCTAACATGGACAGATAGAACCCGAGGACAAGGAAAACATATATGCACACAGTTCTTATGTTCTCCATATTTCATGCATTAACATTATACTAGATTTATTGCTTGCTCTTAATTACTCTTCTGTCATTCATATTTTAGTCCCTGATAGATTCAATATTTAGGTTTCCTTTTTTCACTTCTCACACAAGAATTAGACTGAAGCTCTTTTAAGCAGATTTGTAAAATTTCTGATCAACATGTTCTCAGTTATTATAAGGTGCATCTGTCTTCTGCAGTCTTTCATACTGTCAAATGAAGAAAATATCACTTTTTATTGCTACTGAATGGTTTTATTTTGCATTTAAGCAAGTAAAATGTTCACTTCAAGATAAATAAATAAAAGCACCTGAAGCAAGCACCATGGATTTGTGATTTTTTCTTTGTTATCATACTTTTTAGAAGTTTGGGTAAAGCTCGAATATATACATTAGCAATCAGTTGGGGAATGCTGCGCAAATACCATTAACTGTTATGGTGTAATCTTGTGCACATTCAGTCGTACATTAATACCACTGAATCAATGTTTATTTCTTGATATCAGCACTTACCACTTGCAGCCTTAAGCCCAAGAAAGGCATTTCTCTTCTTATTCAGCCCTAGTTAAAGCACTAGCCTACTTTGATAGAAAACAACCCCAAACAAATTCATCCATATTATAGTTCATATTCCCTGGGAACAGGACAAATGTAGCATTTCTATTTTGGAATCTTTAGAAAACAGGCCATATCAAAGTCATCCCTGACCATTAAACACCGTCTCTAGGCAACCTTAAGGGGATGCAACGTATTTGTTAAAGGAGCAGCTGCCACAAGAGAACTTTTCCTTCTCCTGATCATGAAATGGTGGTGTGTGCAGGAGGGAGGGAGTGTAATTATGAAAGGTAGTCATCAGCCCAACTTGGACAGCTGTAAGAGGAAGAAAGTTGTGAATGACAATACATAACCATTGTAACTAGTAGCAATTATCACCAGCTTCACAGGCAATAAACCTTTCAACCACTGTGGCAGGGGAAATAGGATGTTATAGGATTCCAGTTAGAATTTTGAGTTGCAGCAATAAAGTATTCAAGAATTAGCAAGAATCCTGGCTTCTAAAAGAAGCATAAGGAACTCAGTTTTAAGCATGTTCAAAATTAAGCTTTTGGTTGTTCTTATTAAAGAATAAATTAACTCTAGCTTACTATTTTGGTTTTATACAAGTATGTTTTACAACAATGTATACAAAATAAGCATCTTGCTGAGGTTTAAACGGTCTTGACTAATTAAACTTGTAATAAAAACAAAACAAAACTTTGCTACTTGTAATAAAAACAAAACAAAACAAGCCTACCAACAAATAAATACAGTACACAGAAATGGCATGCTGGTGTCTTCCCATGAACTGTTTTGTTGAAGAGTCAAAATGTTGTGGGAAGTTTTCATTTTGTGCGCAGTGTTCCAAATTCTTGCACAGTTTCCACTTATTCTAATAATGTTTTCTCTGAAATACTTTCCATTAAAATATACAGTGGGTTTTGCCTTTTTGTTATTACTGACTAAAATATGTATACATTAAATAGGTGTTTTTTTTTAAAAAAATACATTTTTAAATTTTATTTCCAGCCGCTCTTTTCTGCTGTCCAAATAGTGTGTGTGTGTGGGGGGGGGGAATCCTGCATACAATCAATTTACCACAGTGTGACCAGTTTGAAGACTAATAATATTGGATGAGTAGATAAAAGGCATTAAAATTTCTCCCTGAAAAAAATAATCAAAATTATAATCTCAATCTCCCTCCTTCCCTCCTCCAAAATATATTCCACTTCCCGTATGTAATGTTTCATTTGTATAAAACGTTGAGCGTTTCTTTGCTACATAGACTGTTTTAGGAATATTTTATTATATTATTGCAACAGAAAAAACTGCAACACATTTCTCAGAACAGAACTGTACTATGATCCAACTAAGGATCTTCCAGAGGTTTTACATAGATATTCAGAACAGTTTTAAACTAGTTTAGCGGGCAGTGGGAGGGGAATGTCACATAATCAGTTTTAGAACATTTGTTAGATCTAATACACTGTTCCAGCTAAATTTAATTCTTATATTTGGAAAACTTTTAAGTGTTGGAATTTAATTTGTTGGAATGCATGGTAATTTTCATATCCTTTATAGCAAGAATATACTATTTATTCAATTTCACATTAGACTTCTAAAAAATTCCTATACTGGTTTAATTTGTACTAACTCCTGGTGTCTTACAATAGAACAATAAAAATATTGTATAAAAAAAATCAAAGTTAAAGTTACAATAGCTCAGTTTGCACTTACCTACCATCTTCAAAATATTCTTCAAAAAAGCTCTTTCCACTAGCTTCTGGAAGGCCACGTTGGAAAATAATCTGTTTTAAAGAGATGGCATGATTCTGAATAATGCATCAAACATTTGGAATTTATCTTTATGTGAAGAAGTATAGATTTATTGAGCAAAAAGCCATTACTTTTTTACAATAAAATACAAACTTAGATTGATCATATGTGTTTGTTCTCAGCTTATGAACTGACTCTACCGAAGGAATGAAAATATTAATCAATAATATTCTATATCAGGCATGTCAAACTGCTGGCCCATGGGCCGCATGCGTCACGCCGAAAACACACTCATCCCATTGCCGGCAATGGGGAAAAATCGTGATATGTTGCGCGACATCATGTGATGTCACGACTTTGACATGCCTGCTCTATATGGTCAAGATTTAATGCTGTGTTCACAACTGAGCTATTTTTATATGCATGGTTTTGGATCATGCTCTTTTTTCTTTATTTTCCCTTGTGTTTTGATGCCTTTTTTGCTGTATTTTTAATATCTAAAGCAAATTTATTTCTAAAGCAAATAAATAGCAATAAATAAATAACATGTGATGTATTTCTCTTCCAAGCATAATCATAATATGGTCTTACAGTGACAATTAAGACCTTTCTTTAAAATGACATAGCTTAATAGACAAACATTGCTTTTTTAAAATATAGCCTACAGTACATAGCATCTAATGCTATGCATGTCACACCTAAAATTTATAATTTCCTAATAGCTTTTTTATTTAGTAACTTTTGTTTTTTTTAAATTTAATATAGAAACTTTCTGTTTATGGAGATAATGTTTGAGTGTTTGACAGTCTATAACTGCATAGACTAGTATTGATGATTATGGAACAGGAAAAAAATTGCTTTTTCAAATTAATTTATAGGTAGTCCTCAGTTAATGACTGTAATTGGGACCAGCAACTGTGTTACCAAGTAAGGTGGACATAAACAAACAAACAAAATATCACATGACTGCATCAACTTACAAGGGCAGTCCCCAGTTGCAGTTGTTAAGCAAATCACATGTGGTTGTTGAGTGCAGCTCCACATGAACGTGACTTTTGACTTCTTGCCAGCTTCCCCATTGATTTTGCTTGTCAGAAGCCAGCTGTGAATGTCACATGGTGATCATGTGACTGTGGGACATTGCAATTGTCATAAGCGTGCACTGACTGTCAAGTACACAAAGCTCAATCATAGGACTGCAAGTGCCACAACTTTGAGGACTGGTTGTAAGTCTCCTTCAGTGCTTCTTGTAACTTTGAATGGTTGCTGAATGAGTGGTCACTAAGCAAGGATTATGTGTATGACACTTTCACAATATCAGTATGCTGCATATGAGACATACAGGTAGATTCATGTCTTGTTTCAGGAAGATGTGCCTTTGTAAAGAAAAATAACTTTGGAGTAGCAAGTTAATTTCTAGAGTGCTACTTCCAAACAAATATTTTGGAGCTGTGCCAGCATAGAAAATTAATGGTAATATTAATCTTCTTCAATTAGCATAATTCACAGAAAGGAATGCTACGTTACAAAGTATACGACAATCATCTTGTCAGCTGTCATTATCAGTTTTTATGGATAATGATTTAAGTAAAATATTCTCTTACAATTGCTAGTTGTATCTTTAAAACGGATGAGTAATGTTGCATATTATAACTGTAAACTGTTGTAGTGTGTACTATAGCCGTCATTTATTGGGATTTTTAAAATTCTTTGTGAATTTCATATTGTTTAATATGCTAAGGCTGTGAGTTAATTTTATCATGGATGTTTTATTATGTTGCAAATTGCTAAGGAGGAAGAGGAGGAGGAGGAAGAGGAGGAAGAAATAATAATAAAATCTGACTGGTCTGCACTCATTTGTTGCCAAGCAGTTTAACAACAAATTGCAAGGAGGTGAAATTGAAGAGTGGCTAACATCTGGCAAAACCTACCTGATAATGAAAGATCCAGCAAAAGTGGCAGCACCAGGCAATTACAGGCCAATTACCTACTAACCAACAACTTTCAAATTGTTAACTGGTATAGTAGGCTGATGCAGTCCAACAGCACTTAGTTGAAAACAAGCTCTTTCCACCAGAAAGGAAACTGCCTAAACAGCAGAAGAGCAAAAGATCGACTCTTAATTGACAAGATGATTCTGGAAAACTGCAAGAAAAGGAAGAACAAACTTGAATGTAGCATGGACTGATTACCAGCAGGCCACATCCAGTTTGAACATCTCGCTGACTGTGCAACGACCCATAATAATAATAATACTCTTTCCACCTGAATAGAAAGGAAACTGCCCAAACAGCAGGGAACAAAAGATCAACTCCTAATTGACAAGATGATTCTGCAAAACTGCAGGAGAGGGAAAAACCAACTTGAACATAACTTGGATTCATTACAAGAAAGCGTTTGACTCCTTGTCACATGATTGGATAATCAAGTGCCTAAGAATAACAGGAGTCAGTAGAAGCATCACAAGCTTTGTGCAAAGATCAAGGGCATAATGGAAGACCAGTCGCTGGTCAATGGTAATAGACTGGGAAAGGCTATTATCAAGAGAAAAATCTTTCAAGGAGACTCACTCTCATCACTAATGTTCATTGTTGCACTGATTCCTCTTCAACAATACTGAAAAAGCCAGGCCATGGCTATGAAACATCAAAAACATCTGCCAGGCTATCCCACCTCCTTTACATGAAGCTGTATGGAAAAACACCAATCAAAATAGAATCACTGTTCAACACTGTTCGCATATGCCAGCCATTTATTTTGCTTGTGAGAAGCCTGCAAAGAGAAAGATGGCGGAGTAGCCATCAGGAAATCATAAGTCCAAGGCCAGGAGGCAGGTGAGTATCTGCTGCTGGTTGTGAGAATGAATGATGGGGTGTAAGTTGTGAATGGTACATAGAAATGAGTGAGAGGTGCCATACTGGATGAAAAGGGTGCATAGGTGTGTGCAAGAGATGCTATGTGAGTTGGGGAGGGCATGTGGGTGGGCAGTGTCAGGAAAGGTGCACATGTGTGTGAGGGATGCCATGTGGGTCAGGGAAGGTGTGTGTGTGGAGAGGGGGATGACCACTGAGTCATAATTTCAAATATTTCCTTACCAGATTGCTCAATGCCTTCAATGATGGCTGAGCTTTTAATGTATTGGAAAAGTTCTTAAACATTCAGGGAGATATTCAGAGATATTTCCATTGAAATGGAAACGGGCTAGTCACCTAGCAAGAAGAACTGATGGCAGGTGGACCAAGGCAGTCATAGAATGGATCCCACTTGATAAAAAGTGTCTATGAAAGAGACCTAAAACAAGATGGATCAACGACATCAGCAAGTATCGCAGGCCCAAATGGCAAAAGAAAGCCCAGGACCGTATGGGTTGGAAACATGCGGAAGAGGCCTTCATCCTGAAGTGGATAGACAATGGCTAACATGATGATGAGGATGATTTAGAGACATATGTGCCTTGAAAGTAGCCCAGGTTTAACTGTATAGCACATCAAACATCAACAGGAATTGTTTTATGGCATTTTATATTGTGTCATAAAATGTTTTACAATAATTTGCTGTTATAAAATATTTTATAAAATTTGCCAAAAAATTAAATTCCACAGGAGTCTTGGTCTTGGATTATGGATGCATTCTGTAAATTAACCCATTTGAGGTAAATTGATTGAAAAAGTTTTGCCCTATGATGCACCATTTCGCCCAGTTAAAGTTTACAGAAAAGAGTTTTAGTAATATACAGATACATGCCTAGTCAGAAATAACAGCCATTTGCTCTGCTGTAAATGATGTAGTGGATGTATAATTCATTTTCTATATACCATGCCTTGTTATTGTGTGTGTCTGTGTCTTATGTATGTGTGTGTGTGTGTGCATTCTGCTTAAAAAATGTTCATTACCTTGAGCAAGGAAAAAATAAGTCTGAACATAACCCTAATTATTTAATTAGTACCAAATGCTGATTCATTTCATTGTGATTGTCATGATAGCCTTTAAAATGTCAAATCAGTAAAGTTATTATACATTTTAGCCTTGAAGCATTTAATTAGACTATCAAAATATATTGTTAAAAAGCAGTGACCAAAAACAGAATTAAAGCCATTTTTAAAAAATTGGCATTGTAATGTTAAGATTTACATGTTTTATTTTAAACCTTAATTCTATGGTTTTAGATTGTTTTTTAAATGGAAAAACATTTCATAAGAAGAGTTTGTATCCCATAAATAAGACTTGTAGGTCTGATGATTTCCAATAACCAGTCATGTATTGCCTCTTGGTGGCCAGTATAACTAAAAACACCACACAGAATATAAACAGTGCAAAAATAAAGAAATCATTGCACCAACAGGCTATCATCCAGTAGTCTTGTTTGAAGTTACTAATTCCCTGTTAGAGAAAAATCAATAGCAAGATTTCTTGCTGAGCCATTCTGCTCAATTTGCACAGCAGTTTGCAAAAATCACTCGGATTCAGTAGAACTTGATTCCTCATGGGCAGGAATCTTAGTGGTTACTGGATTCTCTTGTTACATTTCTGGGACGCCTTCTGGACTTGAACTCTGAGGAAGCAGACACAGTGCTCCCTTGAAGATTATCATCTGCCAGTCGCAGCTTGATCCATGCCTAGCCTGCCTCAAGCTGGTAATGTGGATCTGGGACAATGTCAACATCTCTTTCGGTGAGGGAATTTTGCCATTAGTTCTTAAAACGATGATACATCACTTCCTGATAAATACCCCCTCCCCCAACACAGTGTCAGAAGGAAAAATCAGGTCCTGTTCCAAGCCGGGAATAAAAAAAATGGAGACTGCTTAGGAAAGAAGGTTCTGTTCATTGAAGAACAGAACCAACAGCACCATGTGGTTCTGGGACAGCTGACCACCTGGCTGAGTCAATGGATGGCTCTTTATGGGGCTCTGAGACTTTGAAGCGGAAATGTTTCTGGGTTGTGCAATGAGGTGGGCTTTGTCTTTTGCTAGTCTGAAGAAGTTGTAGGATTAATCCTATTATGTCCTAAAGGTCATATTCCTGTCCTTGGAAATGGGTGGGGAATGTAGATTTTAGGAGTCTTTGTTTTTCTAATCCCATGGAGGTTGAAGGCATTTTGCTTATGAACGGTGTGCCCCAAATCTGCATTTCTAAAAGCTGGCCCGCTCAGTTTCTGCCTGGGGAAACTTGAGCTGTTTCTGCCTCCCCTAAGATTTTTTTCTCCATTATTCCTTTGGGGAAATATAATATTCTGCCTTTTTAATATTCCCCAAAATATTTCCTTCTCTTGGAAGGTGGGTGGGTGCTGACTTCCAGAAACAGGTTGGATATAATTATTACCTGATCTCCAACCTTTCCTTTTTTGGAAAAGTTATTGACATGGCAGTCACAGATCATCTGTAGAGCACCCTGGATGAAGTAGATCAGGGGTGTCAAACTGCTAGCCCGCGGGCTGGTTGCATCATACGGAGGCCACGCCCACCCCAGCTCCTGCAATGCAAAAACAGTCACGATACGTCGCAACACATCATGTGACGCGACGAGTTTGACACCCATGAAGTAGATTATCTGAACCCTTTTCAGTCAGGGTTCATGTCTGGATATAGGATGGAGATGATATTGATCACAGTGATGATTTCCATCAAGATCTGGAGGAGGAGAATGCGCTTTTCCTGATCTTCTTAGTTATTTTGGAGGCCTTTAATAGAAGGTGAAGATTTGTATGATCTGAAGAGAAACTTATAAGGTGCATTGGGCCCTTCAAGAAATGTGTCCAGTGTTGAAATTCTGCTCAGAGAGTAAAGCGTCCACTCTTGCATTAAAATCTACATAAACCCAAATAAGAAGTATAAAGTTGCTTAAAAGACTTTATAAGTCTCTGTATTTTAGACTAAATCAATTGACCTAATTCTCAGTGAGCACTTGAAAGGAAATTTATAATTTCCTCAATATTGTCTTTCATAACATGAGGAGAAAGAAGAAGAGATTGTAACTCAACACAAATAAGCACCAGGAAAAGTCTGAAGCAGCTGTGGGTTGATGACTTGGTCCAGGAACAAGGCAGTAGGGCTGTAGATGTCACTGATTCATTCCCATTAAGTAATTATTATGACTGCCTGGTCATTTTACAAGATGAGTTAGTACTAGAGTGGGAGGGAGAGAACACAGAAAGTGAGAACGATTCAACATCTTCTGTCATATTAAAACCTTGTATTAAAAATCAGGATAAGAAAGGCCTTCTTTATCAACTGCCTGATTACGTCTCTGAAGAATTCCTGGCTAGGCAATGTATGGTAATAGCAGACAGTGTCTATTTAATTTATGAGGAATTGAATGTAATTAACGATAAATTGGACTCTGGGTCTACTACAGCCATGCAAAAGTAACCCCATAATGACTAAGAAAAATCAAACATACTCCTACCAACAATTCAAGAGACATTCAATACTTTCTCCACCATTCCAAATGACCATCATTTGTAATAATAGACTGAATGCTAGCTAATATTTGGGATACTGACAGAAAAATAATTCTTTCCTTCAGCTTATTGTTGCATATTTCTCTCTGAGGTGAACTTGAAAACCATGGACTGAGTGCAGTTTTACTTACATGTTATTTATTTATCTTCAGCTTTTATTATTTATACAAATAACACAAGGCAGCAAGCATATCTAACGCACCTTCCCCCTCCTATTTTCCACACAACTAACCACCCCGTTGGGCTGAGAGAGAGCAACTGGCCCAAGGTCAACCAGCTGGCTTTCATTTAATATACGCACAGCTCTATCTATGCTACTTAAAATGAGAAATTATTTAGCTTTATTTCATTTTTTTTTTCCAATCAAGTTCTCAGACATACTAATAACACCTCGGCTGAGTCTCTCCAAGTCCGGGCATGTTGCCAACTGTAATCTTGCAAAACAAAACTTGGATAAGAGCTGGCCTTCCTGCCTGAAGATGATGTCCTTGGACAGCTGAGAGCAGACTGCTTTTGTGAATGACTTAACCCTTCACTTTCTTCAGTTTTAATGAAAGAAACTGATATCATGGGTTCTTTTGTCTTTCTGTCTGAGAATGAGTAAGTCATTGTTCTTTAGAGACTGGAGGAGAGCTAAAAGAAGATCTTGCTACTTTACTCAGCAGTGGACAATGATACTGCTGTTTCCTGCTGAGATTCCTAATAAATGCAAAGCATATCCTGATCTGGCTGAACTTAGTCCTTGGCTTACGATCACAATTGGGCCCCAAATATCTGTTGTTAAGTGAGACCTTTGTTCCGTGAGTTTTGCCCCATTTCACGACCTTTCCTGTCACAGCTGTTAAGTGAATCACCGCAGCTGTTAAATTAGTAACGAAGTTGTTCAGTGAATCTAGCTTCCCAGTTGACTTTGCTCGTCAGAAGGTCACAAAAGGTGACCACATGACCCTGGGATATTGCAACAGTCATAAATATGAACCAGTTGTCAAGCATCTGAGTTTTGATCATGTGACCATGGAAATGCGGCAACTGTTGCGTGAAAAACAGTTACAGGTTTTTTTCCAGTGCCGTTGTAACTCTGAACAGTCACTAAATGAACTGTTGTAAGTCAAGGACTATCTGTAATATGAAATTTTGCTCTCATTAATGAATGAATTCTTGCTCTCATTCTGTTACCAGTCAAGCTGGTAAAATTTCTATTTTTCATAAACCCTGAACAGCTCCAATTAATAATTGTTGGGACTGTTTTGAAATTTGGCTTAGTGACCTAATAGTGCAGCATCCCAATTTTACTTTGCTTTGACTTGTGATTTTAATGCCAGAATGGGGCCAAATGGGGCCAAATTTATTACAACAATCTGATGCCCCATATTCTTCATATTATGGGGAGATCTCCCAGAAGTAAAAGAATACTGGCATTATCATTGGAGGATGGAGACTATATTTATTGACAATAACATTTGATTTAAATATATTAAATAATTGTATTCCTGATGAATCTGAAGGAGACTTCACTTTAGGGAGCTCGAGAAGTTTTTACCCTGGATTATATGTTTATATATACATAAAACCAACATATTTTTGTGAGAAATTTTCAGAATGGTATTTTACAAAGACATTGACCACCTCAAAATACTGGGCCTTGTTACTCTGCCTGGTATCAAGCAGTATAGGCAGCAAGGCCTATTTTCTGCCAATGGCAATTATATCGGGTCAAAATGGATGAACCAGCTGGCTTCTGTTACATCCCAGTTCTTAAATGCCCCCAAATTATCCTTTTTCATCAGTCTCTATTGATTCTGAATAGTCATTATGAAACAGCCTCTTTTTTCGAAGTCTTATTTATTTTATTTTATATTTGTATCTCACCTTTATTATTTTTACAAATAGGTCAAGGCGGCGAATATATTCAACATACCTTCTTCCTCCTATTTTCCCCATAGCAATTATCCTGTGAGGTAGGTTGGGTTGAGTGGGTCCAGTTGGCTTTCTTGGTTAAGTCAGAACTAGAACTCATTGTCCCCTGTTTTCTAGACAGGTGCAATTAGTATTTTATTATATTATATATAGTATATTTATTAATTAATATGAGTATTTCTAGACTGGGGTAATTAGTATTAACTCCAAATTATATCCAGCCTACAGCGATGCATTGCTCATATCTAAACCATGTTTCAATAAAGAATGTGCTTGGTTAAAACCCAGACAATGCAAACATAGAAGAGGGCACTTTCCACCAATGAGCTCTACTTCTGTGAGAGAGAAGTTCAGCTAATACTTCAGTTAACACAAAACAAGGAAACGATATTAATTCAGTTTTCTTTGACACTTATTACAGGTATTTTCAAAGTGTATTTTCACCTACTCAGAATTTGTATCTCAAACATTCTAGAATCAGAGGACATTAATTCCAGAGTAGCCTCCAGTAATTTATATGGATATTCAAAAACTAACTATGCCACAAAAAATAATATTTTCTGAGGGTGTTTGTAGTTATTTTATTGTTAGATTGTCTTGATTTTACACTGAGTTTGTTTCTACCATGAAAGTTCTAATGTTTTCAACTCTTTTTTTTCTGCAAAGAGTAGTTTGCTTGTGGCAAGGTATAAATGTAACAAGCTGTATGTCTTGAACAATTAAAAAACCAGCATTCAAAATTTACCCAAACTTTCAGCGTTCAGTCTTAAACATAAAATAACGCAGATTATTTGAAGTTTGAGAAAGTTGGGAGAAATTGGTGATAAATGCAAGACGATATTCCAGATGGCTCAGAGAGAATTGCAAACAAACACAACAGTTCCGTACTGCGACCATGCTCAATGGGTCTTTCTTATTCCAAATTTTATTTAAGACCATCACTTTAATAAGCTAATATTCTAATTCCTAAACATAACGTTGCTCTGTTTTATGAGCCTTCTGGTACAGGCAGAAAAGTAGGGTGTGAATGAAATAAGCATTAAAAAAGGTTTGCAGAATACTAAATGTTGACAACTCATAATAAATTATACATAAATTTTAACCTGTTTAAAGTGATACTTTTTCTCTAGTTACATAGGTTTTCTTCTCTCTATGTTTAATACAGGGCTTTTCAACCTTTTTACCGATTGTACCACTTTTAGGATATGGCAATATTCGAGTACCACCTAGCAAGGTGTCAAAAACTTGGTGACAAAAAAAAAACCTGTTCAAAGTTGCAATTGCACTGAAATGACTTATGACCATTTTTCACACTTATGACCATTGCAGCAACAGGGTCATGTGATTTATATTTGGACGCTTGGCAACTGATTCATATTTATGATGGTCACAGTGTCCCAGGGTCATGTGATCCCCTTCTGCAACCTTTTGACAAGCAAAGTCAATGGCAGAGCTGCTGGTGGCCAACTGCTAAGGCGGGACTTCCTTCCTTGCCTCCCTTCCCTGCCTCCCTTTTTCTCATTCCCATCTCCTTCTGAAGGAAGAATTTGAACCCCCCCATATTTTCCCTCTTCCATATATTGATCAAACAAGGAAAGGCCTCCAGAGACAGAAAAGACAAGCTGCTGAGTGAACTAGCTTAAAAAGGCACTCCCCCTTTAAGAATTAGCTACTGGCTAGAAAGGAAAGTAAGGAGCCCAGCCGGCACTTAAGGAAGAAAAAAAATGTAAGTACTGGCTGCTGGCTAAGGCAGCCTCCCCAAATGGCTCCATTCATAAGTAAAATCTGCAGCTCCAGAGGACTCTCTCACTGTAAGTCTTTGCCTGTGCTGGCTCTTTCCCTTCCCCACTACACTTGGCTAGGCAGGGCTGCGTACCACCTGCCACTCATTAATGTACCACAAGTGGTACGCGTACCACAGGTTGAAAAGCCCTGATTTAATAAGGTCATGCCTGATTATTTTTTTAGAAAAAAACAATTCACTGTTTGAATATTCCCAGTGATGGATGCAAACTGATTATCTCGCATTTCTGCAGTACAAAAACATACTAACTCATATTTTTGTTATTATGCTAGAGAGTTTAGCTGAATTGTGAATAAAGCAGTGCTCCTCTTTGAAGTGTGATAACTCTGTGGGTAGAAGCAAGGAAACGCTCCTTTGTGGATTGTTTGATGAAATAAAACACATGCCTACACTCTCTTCACAATCTTCCTTTTGTGGGATCCTTGGTGCTTTCTGAGCTTGATTATTTCATTAGTGCACTGATAATGTTACCTAGTTTGGTAATGAAACATCTGCAAGAAAACAACCAAGCTCAGAGAGCTCACAGGACTCCATAGTTCAACCCTGAGCTACACATATTCTCTTCTAAACTTTTTTTTTTTTTTTAAACAAGTTTTATTAGTATTTTTTGGTTTTACATCAAAGTGCTTTAAGAATCCACGTGGAGATAGGGTGATCAATCATCCCAAAAAAACAATATAATCAAACATAAATAATTCAATAATTCCTTAAAAGTTCCTTCTCTATTTCCCTCAGGCTATAACCTAGTATTAATACATTTCTAAATAAAATTCAATCATTGTAAAAAGAGTATCAATAGTAATTCACTTATATCAATCAAAATCCTGTTTTTAAGTTTAACTATTTTACAATTGCCATTTTCCACTTTAGCCTAAAATGAACCCATAAGTTACATTTCGGGTCCCCCAATTTCCTATAAAACAATAATTATTTCTAGAATATACATATTATATCAACTATTATATTTTAATACTTCCCAACTATATTCTATTTCCTGTACTCTATCAAGTATATATTTTATAAATCAATCCATATCTCTATAAGTTCCTCAATTGCTTTAACATAATCAAATTAATACATTTCTAATTAGCATTCAATCATTATAAAAGAAAAAATATCAGTAATATTCCAGACCATAATCAAATCAATAATTTTCATCTCAGTATTATCTCAAACCAAAATCTTAAGCCTTTTTAACCTTATTTCATAAAATATAAATTGTTTCTAAAATATACATATTATTCCAACCATCCTATTTATACTTCCCAATTAAATTCTATCTCTTATTCTACTCTATTTCAAATATATATTTTATAAATTAATCCATAGCTTTAAAACCCCTTTTTAACTCACCTAAAATTTAAATCCTATCAAAATCATTATACCTATAAAAAGAAAACATATTATTCCACTAGACACCTTATTTCATTTCCAATCTGTATTCTATTTCTTCATCTATTAACTTTTTGTTTACCACCTTTTCCATATTACATTTCCCAACCATAGTCAAAATCATAGTTTTCATCTCGATAGTATTAACTCAGTCAAAGTCTCTAAAAGCCTTTTTAACCCGTCAAATAAAGTTTTAACTCTCATTTTTAAACCTAATTCTAGCTTTCTTTTTGTGCCAAGCAGGTTTCCACAAAAGAGCCTCTGACTCATCAAATCTTAATGTTTGGTTATACATATTTCTCCACAATTGAGTCTGATCGTAGTCCTCTTCTCTTTTTTCCAGTGTTGTCTGCACTATATAGTCAGTCTTAATCAGTATGGTAGTTATTCGTTGTTTGTCCATGTTGTCAGTGTTTTCGATGCCTCGTATTTGAAAATCAATTCCTGTTGCTTTTATGATTATAGGTGTTTTGGTTGGAATCCGCCTTTGGTCATCAAGATTCTCCATAATTTGCATATGAGATGTAATCTCTTCCTCTGTGTTGATTGGTTCCTCTTCAATAGATTGTAGATATATTTCCTCCATCTCGTTAAGTTGTGAATGTAGTTGCATATCGGCCTCTTTAGGGTTGATCTGTTCTTCCTCTGTTGTTCCTTGGTCTATAAATTGGTCAGTCAAAGTTTGAGATTCAAACTTTTTTCGCTGCGACCGAAACCGGAAGTCCTCTTCTAAACTTTCTCTTGCTGGATTTCTCCAACTTGCCACTGGAGGGAATTCTAGACAACTGAAAGCAACCTGCTCACCACCCGTATATAGCTGACAATGAGGGGTAAATATTTCCTAAGATATGAGCATGTGTGGGAGGGGGGAAGGATGGAAGCAAGATGTAGTTTATCATTCTGATTGCTGCAAACTCCCACGTTCTAACTTGTACGTAAGAGTTTGTCTTCCAAGCTTTCGGACTCATGCTGGAACCCATCCCCAGGGAACTTCTCTGTGTGTTCTGGGCTGTTCTGTGTGTGGTATTTATGTGATGGCTGTTGTATGTAGCTTTTTAGATGTAGATTGGAGTGTTGATGGCTGGCTATTAAGTCATTGGCTTAATGTAGTCAATATATACTGCATATTCTTGCAACAGACAATCATACTGATTGTCAAAACCCCACCATTTTGGCCACACAGACTGAGCCTCTTCTCCATTTTCTCTGCAAACTGCTTATAATTTCATGAGCTCCTACAGCTATATTGACCAAGTTTCATGATATCAGTTGCCTATTCCAGATAAGCAGCAGAAAGTGAGACTTAGCTACTACAACCAATTATGTTGGAAGCTGTCTCCAGTGCTATCAGATCTTGAAAATAAGTTCTACAATTGAATTGTTTTATTTTTCAGCTGGTGTTTCTTCCTAGTTCCTTTGTCTGGAAACTTATTATGAAAACTCAGTTTAGGCGATTCCATATCACAGCATGCTATGTGGAATCAGTTCAATCAAATAGCTTTGGCATTACATTTAACCTCCCTGAGGTTGCTTAATTGGGTCAACTGAACCCTATTTGTTGTTCCCACAACACACAAATCCATCGACCCACTTAGAAATATAGTGAAAGAGAAAACAATTCAAAATGCTGGTTCTGACCTTCAGAGTTTGGAACCTGGATAGCCAAAGAGTTTGGGAGATGGATAACCAAAGAAACACAGAATCCCCCTCAACTAAGGTTAGTCTTGTTATGATTAAAGTTGAAAATCTTTTTAAAAAGCTATGACATTAAAAATAACAGTTTTCTAATGGGATAAAATAGACACAAAGATATTATTGTTCTCTGTAGCTAAAGTTAGTTCCTGCCTAACTTTTTAGTTTTCTTGAGTTAACGTTGCTCCATAAAGAAGCCAAAATCCCTTTATATTAGCATATTGTGTCAAATCTGTCGATGTCCTTAATTTCTCAATGTTATACCAATCTAATAGTTGGTTTATGTAGTAAACCTTGGTAGAATTAATCATAAACATGTATGCAGAGATTATCAATACAGTCCATTTAAAGTATCTCATCATATGCAAAAAAAGACTTTAAATAGTGATTTTCTTCCATCATTCCACATCAGACCCTATACCAAAAGGTTGCCTATATCAAAAGGAAGCGATATAAGTCCATTTTTTTTCATAACGTACTATAAAAACCACAATGTGAGCATCCAGAGGAGGATGGGAGAGGTGATAGGTAAATAACGATGCCACCAACCAAACTCTGCATTTATATATACCAAACACATGTTATCATTTGGGTTTCATTAGTTTTCTGCAGAGCCAAAACTCAAGTATTAAATATTTTAACTAATTAATATATTGGAGTACATATGCTTCCAAATCAGTCTTAACTTTTAGTATGTGCCTGGATGTGTCTGTGAAGTTTTCTTGGCATGTTTTTTTTTAGAAATGATTTGCCACAGCCTTCTTCCAAGGACTGAAAGAGACTGGTCCAAGGTTACTTAGCTGGTTTTGCACCTAAAGCAGGACCAGAACTCACAGACTTCCAGTTTCTATCCTGGTGCCTTAACCGCTACATTAAAGTGACTCTAATTAATACAACCAATTTTACTTCATGTATTTATGTAGCTACCCAACTCTTTAAGATTAAAATCTACAGCAGTCTACCATGTTTCATTTACCAATCTAATCATTGTTCACATCAAAGCTCTTTCCAAATGCACAGAATCATAAGAGACTCCCATTCCTATCTTGCTAATATACAAGCAGATGCCCAAACCTGCTACTAAAATCACCACACCGCCATCTCCCCTCTAACTCAATTGGATTTTCTACAGAGAAGCCAAGAAAGGGCTTGCACCATCTTAATATAAAATCATATGTACACTTTTACCGGAATAAATGTTACAGTAGGTTGCCTCAAGGCAGTCTATTCAATGGAGTATTAATCCAAAGATGCTTTTTCATGTGGCAACTGGACTTTGTTTTTCTTTTCTTATCCAAGAAGCTTCTTCAGCTCTGACTGGATAGTGGGGAATGGAAGGATTTATACTCTTTAGACAGCTGGTCATTTGCATTCTTTTAAAGCATGGGTGTCAAACTGGCAGCCTGCGGGCCGGAGGCGTCATGTGCAAGCCACGCCCACCCCAGCTCCGCAAAGGCAAAAAGTCGCAATACCTCACGATATGTCACGTGACGCAACTGAGTTTGACACCCGTGTTTTAGAAAGTTGTTGAGGCCACCTGGAGGCTTATCTGTGTCATCAGGGTCACCAGAGTAATCCGAATGGGTGTGGAGCCTTCTTAGAACTGTTGAAAGGACTGTGTTGTAGACTGGAGATAGATGATGTCGTATCCCTCCCCCCTGTTGAGAGAGGGCTGTTCAATTTTGACATAGATGGCCTCTTTGAAGAAACATCTTCAAAAAAACCCCAAGAAAGTCTAGTTGCCTCGTGAAAAAGCATCTTTAGGGCAACTATGACCTGGATGACAGAGAAACTCCATAGACGATGGAGTATTAAGTTCTCAGTCTACAATAGTCAATTGAATAGGATGCTCAATTCTCAACCAGTGCCTACTCCAAATGCTGATCTTTGTCCTCTAATCTTCAGACCAGGCCAGCAGACGATTATCAGAACTGAACCCCCAATACCTGTGGAGAGCACCAACTTAGGGACTGGTGCTCTACTCAGAATTTGGCAGTAGTTTGTGGGGCATGCAATTGGTCAAGACTTCTAAAGAATCCATGGAAGGGGAAATCTGTAACTCAGGGCTGAACAGCAGTCCTTGGTGCTCTCTGAGCTTGATTGTTTACTTACACACGTTTCATTACCCAACTAGAACCGATGGCGTTTCTCCAATTGGGGAATGAAACACGTGTCAACAACAACCAAGTTCCAGAGAGCACCAAGGACTCCACATTTCTAGAGCGCTTCGCTCAAGCGGACAGATGAATGTTACGCGTGAACAGGACCAGTAGATGCAGGACATTCGAACTGACAAAATAACTACAAAACCTTTAGGAAGAAGCGAATTACGTCATCTGTCCAGATTTACATAGACATTTGCTTCTTTCCCGGCTCCCTAAATCCGCCGCCGCCGTTTCCACCTCCTGCTCTGCCCCATTTCCCCTCAAGCGGGCGCGCCAAACCTCACGCAATTGTCCCGCGTAATCCGGGACACCCGCCATGGTACTCCCCGGAAGCCCCGCCCCTTCTCTTCTCTAGCTCCACCTCCCCCCAAGCAGTGGGAGGAGCGGCGACGACGGCGACGACGCCCCGTCGCGGGCTTGGCCGCTCTCTAAATACGCGAGTCTCGGCTCGTCTTATTCGCCTGAGGTTGTCGGAGGCGGAGTCTCTTTGGGTGACTTTCGGAGGGGCATGTTCCCAGCTGCGGTCTTTAAGTTCTTGAGGCCGAAACCGCTGCGTTTTTGCAGCCCACTTTGTGGGATCAGGTGAGAGCGGCTCCCTGGGAGCAGGAGAGCTCCCTAAAGGGGAGCGGGAGGAGAGAGAAAGGGGGCCTCAAGCGGATGAGTTGGGCCCCCCAGAAGAAGCCGTGCCCGAGTATTTATTTCTATTTTCTTACTTGGAAGAGAGAAACTAGGGAGCGCTGTTCCGCACCAGCCGGCTAAGCGCCGTTGCTTTTTTCCGTGTTAATGATTCTGTGCGTTGTATGCCAACCGATTTCCCCGAATTGGTGCTTTCCAAATATATTGGATTACAATGCTCATCGCCGCCAGCTTCCTTGGTTTTAAGATGTTGGATTTTAGTGCTGCCTGCAAATAAATGTTTCCCTTTGCAGGTGCTGTCATTTTTATTTTCCATAATACCGTAGAGTAAAGGGGAAGAAGTTCTGCTGGATGCCAGAAGGGTGTTTTTAAGAGCTGGCTTAAAAGTAACTCAGAGGGGCGAGTAGGAGGTTACTTATTTGTATTGGTAAATAAGACAAGCAAAAACAGCGCTAACAGTTGCACTGCTTCTGCGTATTCCAAAGATTTAATGTGAAATTCTTTGAGATTTTCACTGTTTAAATGTGATTGCCTGCTGGAAAAAGTTTTCCGATGTATATGTACTAAATATGTGTTTTAGAGTGTGGAATTGTAGAATCCAGATCCTCTTGGACTCTACTCAAGTGTTAATATTTCACCACGCTGAAACATTTGGTGATATTGTTACCCTGGACCAGTTTAGCTCCGTCGAAGCAATAGGGGCAATAGAAAGATGAGATGCAGGAATAGTTCATTTTTTACTTTAAAATGCCCTCTTTTTCTCCCATCAGTTTTTGGCTGCTGTGTTGCAATGAATCTACAAATACATCCAGGGATCAAAAATTATCTCTATTATTTATTTGACAGTACATGTTTGAAAATTTGATCTCAACAGTGCTCCTAAGTAGTTAAGTCGCTCAGAGCCTGATTCTCAGTCCATTGCCCTACCTGTTGTGAAAGCTATATTTGTCCACTTTAGGATGAGGTGCCTTATTGTCTCTGCATGGTACACCATGCAAACAGATAACACTAGAAACAGTACACAGTAATCTCTTTTCATAGACGGCATGCAGCCAGATAAATAAAATGCATCTTACTGTGAAATAGTAAAAAAAGAATGCACTCCAACAATAGCAACACAGTGTACTTTAGGTGGCCATTCTGTTAGAATTACAGTATGTTGCTGGTGGGCATACTGTACTAAATATGAAGCATTAAGTGACTTATCTTTGTTCCATCTATGCATAGTGTATATTCCAGGGACATTTTTGCAGTTTTTACAACACTATTACTGGAGTATGGACTGGCCATGGGTGTATAATTGTAAGTGCTTGAAGTCTCATAAACGTGGAGTATACTGACCTAGCCATATGTAGGGTTGTCCACTCAATCATTTAAATATATCAAATATGCATGCCTGCATAGAATCAACATACAGATTGCAGTTAGCATATATTTTACAATCACAGAATAGATGTCTGAACTGGTTTCTGAACCTGTTCCTATGCAGCCATGTAATACTGTAAGTTCTTGTGCAAGTTATGCACTAGATGTAAATTGGTTCTTGTGCAATCATTAGGCATATATTTGTACATAATTTTACATTCACTGTGATTAAGGTGTGAACATATATAGTATGATGTGTTCTTTTCATACTGTTCAGCCAAGACAGTTATTAGCAGAATTTGAGGGCTACAAACTGGGTATCTGTTTTGTTTCGCATATGAAAAAAAATATTGCATCCGGAAAGTTCAGTTGAATTGGCTGCAGCTTGACAAAACAAAAATCTTTTTTTTTTTTATGTTTTATTGATTTTCTAATTTTACATTTAAGTATTTAAAAAGCAACGTGGCGGCTGAGTTAATCGAAAGTTCAATGACATACAAGTATCTTTGGTACAAACTACCACATTAAATATTTCCTCTCTTTTCCCCTTAGTATTTACTGTCTCATGTTTAAACTAATAAATTCTTATTAATTAAATAAAAATAACATTCTTACATTTATCAATAATTTTTAGCTTATACATATCCCGGTTATTTTAACATTCAGTTTTTATAGACCAGTGATGGCAAACCTTTTAGAAACCAAGTGCCCAAACTGCAACCCAAAACCCACTTATTTATTGCAAAATACCAGGGCCGCATCAGCATTGTGGTGCTCACAGGGAGCGGGGTGTGTGGCCCACTGGGTGGGCATAGCTGCTGAATGGGCACAGCTGCGTTGGTCACAGCAGACTGGGTGGGCATGGCCGGGGTGGGTGGGCTGGGACCAGGGTGGTGGGGACCAGTCCATCACCATCTCCAGGGCATTCGCAGGGGGCCAACGCCGCTTGCTCACTCACTTCCTGCCCCGTCGCTTCCAAACGCCACATGCTCGCTACTCTGGCGAACTCTGCTGGGGCGACGGCATGCGTGCCCACAGAGAGGGCTCTGAGTGCCGCCTCTGGCACACGTGCCATAGGTTCGCCACCACTGTTACAGACCAGTGGTTCTTAACCTTTTTGAACAAATCGCCCTCTTGAGCCAATGAGGAAGTTGTCATCGCCCCCCTCCCCCCAATATAACCTCTCAATCACAACATAGGAAATAATTCTTCAATTTATGCAAACACTTTTTTTGTTTTCTTTAAAATTGTCATCAGGACATATCGATGCAAATAATTTATTTCCAGTCTTTTTCCCATATCTCAACTGTGTGAAAAATTTTGGTGCCACCCGTCACTTTATTCCCAAACTTCGTGATACATGTATTTCATTATTATCTTATTTATTCAAGACACTTAAATGTAATGACCACTGAAAACAAAATTCAATTGCAAGAAAGTGAAATGCCCGAAAAGAAAAACTAAGAATTTCAAGACGAAAATTCTGAAACTAAATTAAGATTCGAGGAAAGTATATATAGTCACGCACACTGTAAAAAGGATTAAAAAGACACAAAGAAAATATAATATCGAACTGGAGTGCATGCTAAAAAAGTACAATACAAAGAGACACACAAAATGTTTCCCTTCGGTCTGTTCTTCTTGATCCTCAGGTTTCTTCTGGTTTATATAGAAAGTCTTTTCATTTTCAGTGTTGTCAGTCCCTTTTCTGGGTTTTCCATTAACTGTATTTGTTGATCAGTTGAATCTTCTATCATAGTATTTAATTGTTCCACTTCTTCTATTATATTCTGTGTAGTTGGTTCTTTAGTTGTAATCAAAGTTTGGGTTCGTGTATCGAGGCTGACATCTTGTTCTTTTCTGTAGCTTCTTATTTCATCAGTAGCTGTAAGAATAGTTTCATAAATTGCTTTCAACATAAAAAGAATCTGTTCCTGATCTTCATCCATGTTCTCTTAGTGGTGTGTTAAAAGCTTTACAATCAGAGAATGAAAATAATTTTGTCATTGAGTATAAAACACAGTTGGGCATCTCACAGCTGATATCTGCCAAGGTTGCAAAAGTCTTACCTATAGTCTGAGCTTCAAGCCAAGTCTCTTTTAGACAATAACAAGTTGTAATATCAGGTTTAGCCACAAGATGTCACCCACACCGTTTAAGATTTTTGTTTTTTTAAGTCCAAAATTTTTATAATACTTTTTCAATTTTACTTCTTTTTTGTAAGTAAAAACCCAAATCTTCAATAAGAATAAGAAATCTTTTAGCCCTCAAATTTTAGAAAGAGAAAAATCCAGTTATTATTCTTTCAGCGTTTTAAACTCCCCTGGATAGTCAGTCGCTGCTGTTTTTAGAGGGTGGGATAGAATTTCCCTTCCCTCTCTCCACAGGGGGGGAAAATACTTTGGGCAGCTTATACAGGTGGAAAAAATAATTAGGATTGAAGAGAGGTTCAGATCTCACCCAGTCTCATCCACACTGCTTTATAGATGCCTGGTGATAAGTTTGACTTCGGCTGTCTGCAGCCTAGTAACGGGCCATATTTCTATGGCCGGTCTTTCGTCCGCCGGTTTGGAGGGCTGCCCCAGATCGAGCCTAAGGGCTACTGCCCTCCCGTGTTCAAGCGGGGATCCCCTCCTTGCTTGTCGCCCCTACAGGGTGACTTTTGACCCTTTCCAGGGTCCCCCAGCAGTGCAAAATCAGATGTGGATGACAGAGCTCGCCTTCCAGCGTCCACGGCCGTGTCGGCAAACCAGAAGTCAACAAAATAAAAATCTTTTGCCCTTTCAATGTTTTGCTAAAACCTAACAATTTCTAGTGTTGTGACAATAAAGGGAACTCAGAAAGAGCCTCTTGGGCTGAAAAATTGGCTGCCTTCTTAAAGTTGTTCAGATTTGCTACTCCTGGCTTTCACTAAACATTTTTCTTGACCTCAACCTGATTTTCCCCCCTGCCATAGCTTTGGCACAGTGTCAAAGATATGCAGCTTATATAAAAATTTTGCAGATGTGGCAAAAGCTAGCAAAAACAGGTAAATAAATTTATCACATTCAGCAGTGTGGCAGGGAATTCAGATGATCTTTGGCAAAACTAGGATGGAAGAATGATTGTCCTGATCTTTAGTTATGCTGACCATGGTAACCTTCTGTATATAAAGATTTGGAGTATGGTCACCATGCATCACTGGTACCCCTTTCCTAAGCAACTGATAACAGTCTGTGATAGTGGGTGAAGAGAAAAGTCCACCTTGCTATTTTATGACTACAGTAGAGTTCAATCCTTTCCACCCTTACTTTTCAATTTCTATCGAGCTGCTAGGTAAATATCAATGTGCAGATAAAACCTTTTCACCTCTGGTTGGAGAGGTCTTGCAGTTGAGATACCTGACTTGGTGCCCAGAGACTGTTAGGAGGAACAGGAAATCCTGTAACATCAGGTAGGAGAAGAAATAGTTTTGTCCTTTGCTTTCTAAAGCCAACTAAGTTGTGTTCTATTTGTGGTTGATTTTTAAACCTTTACAGTGTCCAGATTCTTTTTTAGTAGCATCGCAGTGAAGTTCACAGCATAATGTTTAACAGAAGAATGAATAAGAACCAACTTAATCAAAGTTTAATTACGCTACAAGCAGCACTAGCTCTTTTTTGTAGTAAATTGATCTTTGGGACTGTGAATGATATTGAGCATATGACAATTCATCTCAGTTTTTTATTTTATTTTATTTTATTTTATTTATTATTTGTCTTATTTTTCTCCTTTTTTTGTTTTCACAGTAAAGTGCATGGTGTTCATTTTCCTGTGCTACAATTACATACAACTAATTCTACCATGCAATTTAGTCAGGAAGATTTTGAGAAAGCCAAAGAGCGGGTGAACCTTTTGCAAGATGAGCCAAGCGATGACATTAAGTTGAAGCTTTATGGATTGTATAAACAGGTATTCCAACCATTTACCTTCTTAAATGTGTGAATTTTTTGAAAAATACTTCTGGAATCTCTCTCTCTCTCTCTCTCTCTCTCTCTCTGTCTCTCTCTCTCTCTCTCTCTTTCATATTAGTTTTAGAATAGACATAATTTGAATAAAAATAAATGATTAATTTATATTTTGCTGTCTAGTTGCAGTTTTAGTTTCACTTGATCATTATCTAACTATTTTAAACTTGATTTGATTTAACACAGGCTACTGTGGGCCCATGTAATATTCCCAAACCAAGTATGTTGGATTTTGTCAACAAAGCCAAATGGGATGCTTGGAACTCACTTGGCAGTATCACACAGGTAAGCGTACTTCTCAAAAACCTTGATTTAACACTTTGGGTGGGGGGAGACTAAAACCAAATATCCATTATATCCATATTAATATAATAATGTAAGTTACATAATTTGAGGTATGTAATCTGCATGATTGCAAATAGTATAAATAGATGCAGATGATATTGCTACATCAGTTACTTAATTATGCAAATGATGAATTGTTATGTATGTGGCTTCAAGATTTTAGTCTTAAATTTTAAAATAGCTTTCTCTGGTACAAATATTTTTTTTTTACTTGATATCAAAAGTTGTGGAGAGATCCCATTTTAAATATTTTGTTTAATAATCTTGGAAAATATTATAAATACCATTTACATTATTTCATATATTTTTATATGAAGATGTCCATGGAACACACATTGTTGGTTCTTATAAAAAATGCAAAATTACAGGAAGCAAAAGGAAAACGTTGATTTCTATGGCGCCTTTAATAAAAAGATCGCCACCAGAGGAGGGAAAAAAGGCACTTCTTTTTTTATTCAAGGTTGTATTGTAAAATCTTTCATAAGTAACGAAGATTCATAACTGATCTAAAGTGAATGAATTCTGTTAAATTAGAAACAAAATTAATCTAGAGTGTTTCTTGATGAAGGATTCTGTATTGCACATCAAAAGACAGTGTGCAGTTTTTCTGTAATTTCCAAGTAGTCTTCAAGGGGAATTCAGTGTAGAGCACATTAGAGCAGTCCACTTATGAGTTGCGAGTGTTCTGCTTCAGGAACATTTGTTGATTGTTTTTGTACTATAAATTACATTTGATGGCAGAAATAACAAAATAAGAGGAATCCACCAATTTAACTTTTCCTATATTAAAAATATAAGGACAGCAACAGTTGAGTAGTCGTTGATGTGATAAAATAGGTGAAGATGCTGGCCTAGAAACCAGGAGACCATGAGTTCTAGTCCCATATTGGGTGTGAAAGCTAGCTGGGTGATTTTGAGCCAGTCACTCTCTCTCTCAACTCAACTTACCTCACAGAGTTGTTGTGGGGAAAATAGGAGGAGGAAGGAATATTAGGTATTTTCACTGCTTTGAATTACTTATAAAGTAATAAAGTCAGGATAAAAATCAAGTAAATAAATAATGACAAACAAGGCAGCAAATTTTATGCCAGCATATTTTTCTGCTATCTTAAGTACTAGCATATAATACTTTGAAGGATCCTGGGACTGTGGTATAAATAATTATGCTGCAAACAGGCAGAGAGAGAATTTGATGTCTCCATATGCCATCAGAATAGCCCCCCCCCCCCCCCAAATTTCCATTGCAGCATCTATTGGTAATATGCACTTTCTTCAGGAATGTAAACCAGTGTGCAGAATTATTAGTAAAAAAAGTACTCAGCTCAAAGTCAGATTCAAAATGTAATAAATAATAAATTAAAAAAATCAATTCCCCGGCACATACTGAGAGTAAATAATTCCATTTAGTAGCTTCACAACTACTAAGAATTCATAATATTGTAGAGAAGAAGAAATGGTGAAATGTTCCACTGAAATTAATAGGATGTTAAAATGCTCAATTTTGCTATACCATGTCAAATACCTGTTTTAATTGTTTCGTTATGATCTGCAGTGCAAATTGTATTTTTAATAACAACATAAAATAATTTAAAGTATTTGTATTCTAATTCTGAAAAAGCCGTAGAAATAATAGCATTCAACATATACCAACAAAGAATTTTCCAAAGATACAAATTAATAAAAAACAATTAAAAACATAGCAAGTAGATTTGTACTTTTTTGACATTTAAAAGGTTGAAGATAAAATGTGGCATTTCTAATTTTGAATCCTTCACTTTGTTTATTTTTATTCATTTTATTTATTCAACCTCTATAGCTGCCCCACTCAACCAAGGGACTCTGGCGGCTTACAATTCTAAAATTATAAAACAGTTTAAACAATTTAAAAAACACAAAAAGAATAAGAACCTCTACAAAATAAATAAGTATAAACAGCAGTCGTGATGATTAATCAATTAATAGCAAGGCCAAGTAATGGGTTGACATTTTCTATCTTGATATCATTTATATCAGGGGTGTCAAACTGCCGGCCTGCGAGCCGGATGCGTCACGCTGAATATTTATGTATTCTATTTTAACTACTGACCTTCTCATTACAGGACAATGCCAGGCAGAGCTACATTGAACTTGTATCGAGTTTGGTTCCTGCAGAACCTTCTCCAGTTAGTGAAATTCCCCCTGGTAGCAAATCCATCTATGAGACACTTGAGGTTACTACTAAAGACAACATCACAAAGATCATGTTAAACCGGCCAAAGAAGAAAAATGCTATCAATGTCAAGGTAAAACTTGTAGATTTTGTAGTTTGGGAGCAAATAAAAACAGAAGGGAAGCAATTTTTCAAAAAACCATCTATGGATCATTTAAAATATGAATTTTAAATGATTTAAATAATTTCACAAAATGCTATCTGTGTAGGTTTACTAGTCACCCCAGACATCTGAGGGAAAGTTGCCCCAGCACTCTGTTAGGATTCTTTCCCTATCTTCTCTTTTCTTCATCTGTTTCGGTTCTTTTTTCCTCCTGAATCAGGTACACATGTATGTTGCTTTGTATTCACCTGGGATCTACAAAATTTCACCAGGAATGCTACGCACATCCATTATGATAACTACTTGTCCCCCTTTTTATATTTAAACAATTATTTGAATTTTAAAAATGGAAAACTGCCAAACACAAAGAGGTCTGGAGATACAAATAAGTCCATAAGCTTTTTAAGAAAACAAAACAAAACAAATAGTGCCTTTGTTTGGAAGTGTATCTATCTGTCCATAAAAAGAAAAAAGATTTGTATGTTCACTAGACAATGTCTTTCAGGTTACAGAAACTAATTGGAGCAGCAAGCAGTATTCTCGTGGGTTGGTTATTTGAAATCATTGATTGATATAATCAGTAACCTATAACTGACAAATATTATCTCAGCAGCCATTTAATACAACCACCCAAATGTTCTTAGAACTCCAAATGCTCAAAACAATTGGGTTTGTTTGATTTTCTTTTGCTTATGATGCCCATTCCTGTAAGTTCTAGGCAACTAATAATATTTACATTCTACTAAAACTCTTTTATCTGTACCCTTTAACTGGGTGTATCATAGGGTAAAAAAATTTCAACCAAGGTACTGCAAATGGGATACCGGGATCCATCACTCCCAAGGGGATGAAATTTAGGGAAAGTATTCCAAAGAGAAAGTGACTATGGCATCAGTGACTTTGATAAGGACCTCCTGCTCCAGGAAGAATCTCAAGTAGCACACAAGCTATAACTGTGCAGAGGTTCTCTTAGTCACAGCTGCCATCTGCTCTTCTAGTAGAAGTTGAGTTTTGGAGAAATCCCAAATTATGAACCACATCAAAGAGGAGGAGTACAACCTTACCCAAAGTTAAAGATAGACTTTTCCTGGGCTCATTATGCACACAAAACCAAAGCCACTCTGTCTTGAAGGTTCAGTCAAAGTATTTTTCTTCCTTGACAACCTCCAGGTAGTGGGTCAGCACTGCCATCTAATTACCTCGTATCTGGTTAGATCCAAAACCGGTCTAACCAGAAACCTCCAGCAATGCCCTCAGCATTGTCTCCTCCATTGCTGCATATTCCCAAACTCCTCCATACTACATGCTAACATGATGATTTACAGGATTTAAGACAAATGTTATATTTGAAATTCAACAAAGGACAACAGAAAAAGAAACAAAAGTAAATAAGGAAGTGACAAGCAGTTATTTTGATAGCATATTATTATTATGCCTTGGTAATGACAGCTGGATTATAGTAGGGCTTGTATGACCTTGAAAAAAAGAGAACATGTGTCAATAACTGGAGAAAGAAGAAAATATATGTCCGGAGAAAGTTTGGGGAATAGTACTTTTTGTTTTATGCCTTAATTAATCAATTATATTGATTGGGGGGCGGCAAGGCAAAAGTGATCATGAAATATGACTGCAGTATGGCAGTTAAAATACCAAGGTGCATCAACCAAAAACTTTCTATGTATATTCCCTTGGTTCGGCTGACAAAGGAGGGGAAGAGAGCTGGTAGCCTGGAGGTTAATACACTGCCTAGCATGCAGGCTGCCTAGGTTCGAATCCCATAGAGGGTGTGGCTTGCTGAGGAGGGCAGAATGAGCCCGAAATAGCTATCCAAGTCTCCCATTTAATTCTTTATATAGCAATAGTACCTAGACTTATATACCGCTTTACGGTGCTTTTACAGCCCTCTCTAAGCAGTTTACAGAGTCAGCCTATTGCCTCCAACAATTTGGGTCCTGATTTTACCGATCTCGGAAGGATGGAAGGCTGAGTCAACCTTGAGCCGGTGAAAATCAAACCCCTGGCAGTCAGCCGAATTAGCCTGCAATACTGCATTCTAACCACTGCACCACCACGGCTCTGCAATATGGTGAAATTGTCCTATAAAAATATTTTTGGGACTTCTGGTTGGGATCTCGCAGCGATGCAGACGCAGGAAGACGGGGCTCCATCTTTCCCATCTGGTTTCACCCCACTGTGAGACCCTGGAAAGGGTCGAAAGTCGCCCCGTAGAGGCAGCAAGCAAGGAGGGGACTCTCGTTGATCGCAGGGGCGTGGCAGCCCCCTGTTTGATCCGAGGAAGCCCTCCAAACCGGCGGAGGAAAGACTGGCTGTATTCGTGTAGCCAGTCCTAAGCTGTGGACAAGCACTACCAAGCGACTTTACAGCAACGTGGATGAAACTGGGTGAGACCTGATCCTTTCTTCATGATTTTAAGACCTCTTCCTGAAAATCTGCCCAAAGCGTTCCCCCCCCCCCCATGAAAAAGGGAAAGGGAATTTCTGCTCCACTCCCTCAGAAAAGAAAAGCGGCGAATTAATACTTGGGGACATTGGCGAAACCTATAAGACTTATCTGGAATTAAAATATACTTACAGCTTGAAAATTTGGGGACCAAAAGTGTTTTTAAGACCTTTTTATTTTTTTCTAAAGAAAAAGACTTGAAAAGTTTAACAATATAAGTATTGGATCTAAAAACTGGAAAGTGGCGTTGATGACATCTAGTGGTGAATTACAACACTACAACTTATTTATGCCTAAAAGAAACCTGGCTTGAAGATCAGAACTAGATAAGATTTTGGCTGGCCTTGGAACTATTTTATTATTGAGAATTACAGTTGAGGAAAAAAAAGAACAGGCTTGGGGGCTGCTTATCTATGTGGCAGAGATGATAAACATTTTAAATTTGGCCTGTCTGAATTTTGAACATAAATACTGATTTTCAGAACTGCATTGTGGATTTTGTTTTGAAACACTTTGGATTATAAATCTTGATTGTTAAACAACCCTCAAAGATTCTTCTCTCTCCCTGGATAGAAAGGATATATTTTTTATTGGACAGAAAAGTTTGAACTTTACTTATATCTGCTTAGGGGAGATTTAGGAACGGACAATCGGTTGGATAAAGCTATAAAGGCTACTTATAAAAATAAAATAAAATAAAATGGATGTTTCATACTCAGCGTTAAATAGTAAAATATCATCTTTAACATCTGTTCCTAGCAGCCTTAACTTCCCATATCATCAAGAAAATACTGATGAAACACAGAAAGAAATTCTCTCCATGCTGAAGTTAATACAAAAAACAATTATTCTAGCTTGTGAGCAGGTTACTAATAACACAAAGGAGATAAAATAACAATTTTCTAATTCAAATCTACAAACTCAGAAGACAACTACAGAGAAGGAACCAGCAACCCAGAAAATAGAAGGAAAACTAGAGAATGCTGACACAAACACTGATGAGCCAAAGGAGGAAACAAATGACCAGATTCAGATAAATGAAAACTCAGAAGATATAATGATAATATTGGAAACGGAAAAGACATCTTATAAACCAAGGTTTCAGAACATACTGGATGACAAGGAAGGAGAGCTGATGGAATGGAAGATAAAGTCGTTATTAGAACTGTGGGGTAGCAGAGAAAGAGGGAGGCGGTTTAATGAATATCAACGGGCTAGTTCTTCCAAAAACATTTTAAGCAAATTGTTTCTCTTGTTCTAAATAATATATATAAAAATAGAGGAAGAATTATTTGATGATCCAAATGTACTGGCTTGGAAAGTTAGTTGGCAAAGAAAGCTAGAGTAAGATTGAAAGAAACAGAAGCTTTGACTTAATAGAAGGGATGCTATATTATTGATTAGAGGTTTGAATATGCTTAAGAATAGTTAGAAATAGAAGCATTTAACTAGATAGCTATGATTTGTAATCAGAATATTACATCTTGGTATAAAAAGGGTTACTAATTAACAGCTACAGGTTACTAATTAACAGCTGCAGTGATTCACTTAACAACTGTGGCAAGAAAGGTCTTAAAATGGGGCAAAACTCGCTTAACAAATACTTCACTTAGCAACATAAATTTTGGGCTCAAGTGTGGTTGAAAGTCAAGGACTACCTATATTAATAACTGTGTTTTATATTCTTATTTTATTGCATTATAAGCCATCTATAGTCACTTGCGATAGCAAGATGATAAATAAATAATGAAATAATAATTAGTTTTCTTTTTATGTATAAAAACTTTTAGATAGTAAAAGATTGATTGACTGGATGATTTCTAATATCTCTAACCAATTCAGTTAGTTTATAATTCTATGATGTTCAATATGCAGTAGAATTGAAAATTTATGTAATCGTTTAGTATTCATCCAGTTTTACAGTTAATTAGACCTTAACCCTAACCCGGTGAAATAAAAAAATGTCTGTTCCTTTCATCTTAAATGGGAAATTGATTAATTGATATGTGGTGCCTTTTTTTTTAATAGCAGAAATAAATTACAAGAAAAGGGAGCTTTCGAAAGCTGATAATATTGTATTTCTTTACTGAGTATTAATGTTGTGCTTTATATTTTATTGCCTTTGTACAAATATCTGACTGATAGAATTCGATTCTGTGGTCATCTACATACCAGAAGCTTGCATCATGTTATAGTCAAAAGACAGCATGTGTTCATTGCAAAGGTCATGTTTTACCTTTCCATTTCTGTCATATAAGAAAAAAATTACATATTCTGAAACACAAAGAAAGCACAATTTGATATTCTGTATGGTTCATTATTCTCAGTTTTATTGGTTGGAAACATTCTGTGTCTACAGTCGATCTAAAAAAAAGATTTTATTCTTTTGAGTCTTTGGATGATATTGATAATCTGGGGATTCAGTAGTTGTAGCTACCAACATTTTCCCTCTAACTTTCTGAATTATAGAATGGAAATTTATTTTCATTTGTTAATTCTCTTCTGCAGATGTACAATGAAATTATGCAAGCGCTTGAGGAAGCCGCAAATGATGATTCTGCTCTAACAGTTCTTACAGGTATTAGCTTTTACCATGAAAGTGAAAATCTGTGCTAATGTTAAATATTAGGAAAACAACAACACACAAGATTGTGACAGCCTGTATGCATAGTGAATTTACAGCTGACAATAAAGAAGTGAAGTTGTTGGATTTTCATATGTTTAAAAATGGTTTCAGAGGGACAGCATGCTGAAAAAGAGACTCCTAGGAGAAAAGGCAATAAGAAACAGGCAAAATCATGAGGAGTAGGGATATTTCAGTGATAACAACTATCAGAAGAGTGAAAGCAAGTAAGTAGGAAGAGCTAATCAGTTGGTTTGAGAATATACAAAAACTGACTGTACCATTAAAACAAACATTAGGAATCAGAAACTCATATATTTTGAGCATGTGATGCATGTGAATGATGGACAAACAATCTGACTGCTTGGCAAGGTTGATGAAAGCTGAAACGGATGGATGGATGACTGATATTACTGGGATGTCTTTGGAGGAGCTAAAAGCAATTCAAAAGACTATCTTGTTCAATCAAGTTTGAGTTAGCGCAGGGGAGAATATGTTTTCTAGATGTAATAGTTGCATATGCTATAACAGCATCTAAGATTCTTCAGAACGATAGTGCTTCATACTGCTGCCAAAATTATTGCTCCCGTTTAGCTACTGATTTCTGGAAAGAGCTAAGCATGAAAGCCAGCTGGGTGACTCTGGGCCAGATACTCTCTCGGCCAACACCCCTCATAGGGTTGTTGTGGGGAAAATAGGACAAGGAAGGGGCATCATATATGTTTGTCACATTGAGTTATTTATAAAGTAATAAAGGTGGGATTAAAAATAAATAAGTAAAGTTAATAATCCATTGATGTTAGTGGGGTGTAATAATCTTCAACTAATCCGGAACCCTGTTCAAAATAAATTGATTAGTTCTGCCTAGAGTGCTCTTTTCGAATGTAATACAAACACAGGCAGTCCTCTGTTAGTAACTTCTTCATTCAGCAACTGTTTGAATTTACAAATATACTGAAAAGACAGATTTATGAGCATTCCTAGAATTTATAGCTATTGCAACGGATATTTTGGGCTCAATTTTGTTCGTCAGTTAAGGACTGTCTCAAGTTGTGGTCACATGACTTCATGTTTAACGACCATGGGTGATTTGTGTAGTGACCACAGAGGAACTAACATGAGTTGGGTATGGTCCCAATGGAGCTGCTGGTCCAAATTTTGGTCATTAAGTGAGGACTGTGTATATTAATTTTGTTCTTTTTTAAAATTTGCTTCTACATAGGTAATGGGGACTATTACTGTAGTGGAAATGACCTGAGCAACTTTGCCCAGATTTCACCTGGTGAAATAGAAGAGTCTGCAAAGAATAGTGCAGCAATGCTCAAGTATGACTTGGTTTCATTCTGTTAAAATGTACAATGAATATATACAATGGATGATAAGGAGTAAAAAGACCTATCAAGTTCAATTACTTCCTCCTCAATAGATAAATATGCATAGACTTGTAACAATAGATAACTTCCGTGTATCAGAAATTTGTGTTTTAATCACATTTGTATACACTTGAATAGTATAAAAATTGTATGCCTGCAGCATGTAAAGTTAATATAGAAAAGTCATTGCACGGAGTGCAGCACGGGGATCAGAACTGGAAAGAGCGTCCTCTTCTGTTTAGTTTTTATCAGAAGCCTCTGCCTCAATAAATACCTGTCTTGTATTTTCCCCCCGTTTTTTCTATTGTCAGTTACATCCTGTTCCCTCCCTCACTATCTTTTAGTCGTTATTTTTATTTTTATTGTATTAGATATATGTGTGTGCATGGTTTTATTGCTTTTGTTGTTGTAAGTTGCTTTGAGGGAAGATGGGTGGCAAACAATAAATAATAAGAAATATTTCTGCACAAGAATATTTTACAATTTGGAAGAAAAGGTGTTATCTCAAATTATCTCTTAAATATCTGCCAAAATGAGAGACAAACAATTAAGTAAATAACAGATTATAAAGAAGCCAGTTTCCATTATTCAAAATGGACGTCTTAGTTCTTTTTTTGTGTGCATAGCACAGAAAGATCTGTCAAATACTTTGTACATCTTGATCTAGAAATAAGTTAATTATTACCAAGACTTTTCTTAAAACAAAATCTTCTGATGCACTTTTCACCCATTTCGTAGTAGAATGATATAGTAGTAAAACCAAAGGCACTTTACACCTCACAGAACAATTTAAAGGTAAATATTGTGTATTTAAAACTCCAGAATGATATATTTTCTCAGGGAAATTCAGCTGTAGGAATATCCAATAAATTGTTAGGTTTTGTTTTTTTTCTGTAGAAAAATTATTCACCTGTTGTGACATTCCAAAATATTATCTTGTTTGGAGATTGTTTCCTGTTCCTTTCCATTTGCAGAAAGTTTGTTGAACATTTTATTGATTTTCCAAAGCCATTAATTGCTGTGGTAAATGGGCCAGCTGTTGGGATCTCTGTAACTCTGCTTGGGCTGTTTGACATCGTATATGCTACTGACCGGGTACGTTTTCACTCTGAATCCTGTCCCTAACATTAGATCATTGTGGACTTAGACATTTGTTGGAATAGCGTTTATTTGTTCAAGATACAAAGTTCCTTTTTTCCTATTTGGAGAATAAAGGTATGGCATAGTGAGATGCTATATATGAGAACTGGAATTTTTTTCATAAAATTGAATTATATTTTTTTTACTGAAAGTTGTCATACTGGAATACAGGGATATAGACATATAGGCATGGAATTAAAAAAGAAAACTCAAAGTCAAGACTCCTGCATCTGAACCTCCTGGGTCTTGCATTGTATTATTACTTAGTCCAAGGGTGCCTTTTCAGTACTGTTTTAGTTTTCCTCCTTTGTTTGTTGCAGAGGTCCCCTAATCCTTCCTGTTGATAAGTTGTCTAAGCTTCCTACTCATCCAGTTACCTCTCTCACTGGCAGCATCTCTGGCAGAACTTGAAAGATCTTTCCTCCTCCCATCTTCATGCAACACTGTTTTTGATTTTCTTACTCCTTGTCTTATATACCTCATTTCTTACACTGCCAGCTTGCAGAGGGATGTTTTTTTTCTCCCTGCCTACATGGCAATTTCCTTGCCTCCACCATCTGCTTTCTCAGAAAGAAGAGTCTTTAACTTGGAAGAGAAAATTCCAGTTTTCATATATGCACCTCATCCTGTAACACAAGGGAGCGTCACCATCAAATAATAACAGAGACGTAATGACCATCACACTATTCCTTTTTCATTTAAGCAGTGTTATATAACATCAATATTGTGGATAATTCTGGTTTAAAGAACATAATATTACTTCATTTGAGTAGAGTTTTTACTTTAAGGGACACTTTAAACCAGATTTAGGGAAACTGCCAGTTTCCATTTGGAATAGCATGGCTCAAAGAAGATTTGACATATAATAGTCCATCCCTGAATCATTGAATCTTACACATCTCAGCATAGGAGTCTTGCCACTTGTACACAAAACCTGTAACTACAGGAATATCCAGTGCATATTAAAGTTACTCTTGTACTGTAACTGGATCAGAGAAGTTCACAGTTAGAGCTAAGTGTTACAAGAATATTTATCATATCATTTGAAGATGACATGGCTATATTCTTTCTTCTAAGGAAAAATAAAGTCTCTATGATGACAATATTTCTTTCCCCCACAGGCTACATTTCATACTCCTTTTAGCAACCTGGGTCAAAGTCCAGAAGGATGTTCTTCATACACATTTCCCAAAATAATGGGGTTAACTAAGGTAACATGTACATTTTATCTGCTTGGTGGTTGATTTGGAGAAAATTTCTCTTAGATTTTGTTCAAGAAGGAATATTTGTTAAAAATGAAGAACAGGGTGAGTTTATGTAATGATGGGCACTTATGTGCCATATGGGGCATGATCAGGACTGTATTTTAATAACATTTTGATATTCAGAGCAGTTAGCTGACCAAAACATACTAAAGCTGTAATAATATCATGGGGAACTGCCTTGCCACATAACAGTCACATATTGATCAGTTGTGTCCAAATGGCCTACCCCTGCTCTGCCTATCAAAGTCGTGGGTATATGCCAGTGACTGAACCTTAAGATAGTTGATGAATGATATACTGAAGGGTTCTTCTATTTGTTATATATAACAAATGCACTAGAATTAGTGGAAAGTCAGAATGAGCAGTTTGTTTTCTCATTTAATCAGGCCACTGAAATGCTGCTTTTCAACAAGAAGCTAACTGCTGCAGAAGCCTGTTCGCAGGGGCTTGTGACTGAGGTTTTTCCTGACAGCACATTCCAAAAAGAAGTGTGGGCAAGGCTGAAGACTTATGTCAATCTTCCCAAAAAGGTTAGTCAAAAAGCAACCGATCAGTATTTTATTAGTCTTTACGTCTATGCAACCTCATGAGTAGGAGCCCTGATGGCGCAGTGGTTAAATGCAGTATTGTAGGCAAATTCTGTCCACAACCTGGAGTTCGATCCTGACGGGGCTCAAGTTTGACTCAGCCTTCCATTCTACCGAGGTCGGTAAACAGCTTATAAAATATCAACAGTCATAACTTAACCAGGCATACCAGCTGTAAGCACACTTTTTTGTGCTAAACTTCTATTTTTCTCTTAATATTCCAATTCATATTATTTATTCCAACCAAGGTAAACCAGAAGCAGCAGGAACAAGACAGGTTCCTGTGGCAGTACTGGCTGAACTGAAAAGAGTAAAAGCCCCTAATCACAAAAGGACAAATTACAGGTAGTCCTCAACTCACAACTAGTCACTTAAAAAATGTTTAGAGTTACAACAAACCTTTCCAGAGCTACCTATGACCTGTTTTTGTAGCTGGGAGGGTCACAAGCCTCCCATGGTCATGACTGCATTTTAGGCACTTGACAATTGGCTCACTTTTATGACCATTTACAGCGGCCCACAATCATATGATCATAATTTGCAATGTTTTTTGCTGATTTCCGGCTTTTACTTCTGTTTTCTGGCATAAAATGCCCATTGGGGGGAATAGATTTGTTTTAACAACTGTGGCCCCCATTTAATGACGATTGTAAAAAACAGTTGTAACTTCAAATCTGGTCACGTGATACCTCCCTTTACAACCGCAATGACCTATGGCTGCAATTCCAGACTTAATTAATGGAATGTGCTGTCAGGAAAAACCTGTCACAAGTTGTAAGTCAAGGACTATCTGTAAGAACTTCAGAACAAATTGTATACTTGAAATGACACCACTTGAAACAAATGTTTTGTTCTTGGAGCTATGTGTGTTTTCTTTGGAATGTGGTAAGACTGGAATATTTTGTACATTCGTAATGCCATCATCCATTCACAGGAGGGAAAGTATAAGGAAGCCCAGAAGAAAGTTGCAAGATAAAAAATAAAACTAGAAAAGGAGGGGAAAAAGGAAAGGAATGTAAGGGTACTTCCATCATCATCTCACTGAATCTGAACTAGCTTGGTACCCACAGAATATTGAAAAAGTTGTGGAGGTCCAACAACAAAATAGAAAAGAAATATAATAAACATAACAAAAAATATTGCCCATTTATTTTGTTGCAAATCCTACTTGTGGATAAATATCTGAATTTGTATCCTTTCCCAGTCAGAAATTATTTTACTTACACTATGTTGTGTTCTCTCTGTTGTGGAACTCTATAAGGTAGATAATAGTGACAGCTTGAAACTATCCATTTAACAAGCGTCTATGTCTGTTAACATTTTTCAGACATAATCATGGCCTATGTATCTTACCCTTGAAACAAACCATGAATTATATCCATGCTACAGTTCTATACAGCCCTATTTGGTTTTAAATCTCTTAGAACCAATTATAACTTATTTCTAAGTACATATTTATAGAGAAAGACTGCATGTATGTGGAGGCAAAGAGAATTGCAATTAGAAATCTGTTGCATTTAAACCATAGTTAAAGCTGCCTGGCTCTTTATATGAAAGAGTCTTTATGTTAAAGAATACAGATCTCATTAAAAAAAGATTTTTACAGCAGTTTTTGACACTAAACAAATGTAATAAACTAATTCAAATTGAGAATTTTTTTTGTATTGTTGATGATTTTAACATATACTGAGAGAAATGAGTATTAGAGGCAGAAAGATATGGAATGACCGATTTTATTTGTCCTAATTACCTTCTTCCTGCTTTTCACTTGTGGTGTGTAGAGGGACAGCTGTTGACCATCTATAAACAGAAAGACAATTTCCACTATAATTTCTTCACTAACATAAAGATAAAATCTATCATGTAATCTGCTTCATTTATGAAACAATTTGTGATCCAGCCCTATTCTTGCCCTAGAAAGCTATGTAGTATAGAAATTTGGGAAATAAGTACCTAATTATTCCCTACATCCATCACTTGGGATTGTTTTGGGTTTGGAAATCAGCTGAAGGGGAAATGGTTGAGCAGAGAGAAGACAGGGTAGGCCCTGACTTTGTGCTCTAGTTCTCTACTTAAATTCTCTCCTTGATCCTGGGTTAGCAATACTAGCCAAATGGGCTTGCTGTGGTCCATATTAACCAGATGTTGTTTATTTCTTTGCCTCTTCAGACTTTGGCAGTCTCCAAGCAGCTAATACGAAACATGGAAAAAGAGAAGCTCTATGAAGTTAATTCTCAAGAATGTGAATGTCTCATCAAAAGATGGCTATCTGAAGAATGCATGAATGCTGTAATAAGCTTCATGCAGAAGAAATCAAACCTCTAGTCCCTACCCAATCATGCAAAATAAATTGCTGTAAGTTGTTTCTGTTCCTTTACTACAAAAATTGTCATTAAATGAATACCTTAGATATATATCCAGATGGTCCCTTCATTCTGGCTAGAGCTTACCTTTTTTTCTCTTTTAGAATTTTGTATTTTGACATGAATTTATGATGCCAAATGCACTGGAGATGCCTGTTTGGGCCATTAGGCGGGAAAGCACTCACTGCTTTGCATGCAGAGTGAATTTCTTTGAATGTGACAATGACTGTTTGTCTTCCACAAGGGATAAGAGATTCAATGTCACCAAAATTTGCAAGCTCTTGAACAGCTGATTGATGGTCATATTGAAATGACATGGTCTTTGGTATCCATCTATTGTGGAGAAAGGGAAAAAACAAAATAATGGCACTATCTGTATTAGAAAAAGATTTATCAAATATCTGTTTTCAAATGCATGCAATAAGGATTAAATACTTTACAGATAATCCCCGAGTTACGAGCATTCACTTAACGCTCGTTTGAAGCTATGCGATAAGCGCCTCCTAGGGTTTATGAGAAAATCCCAAAATTACAAACGTTGCAGCACCACGGCAGTTGTTCACCCTTACAAATGACTGCAGAGGCTCTGCAACATTCACCCCACCCCACCCCGCTCCCCACAACTGCTTCCCCCTCTCCTCTCTGCCATGATTTCTGCCTTTTGAGGGAGAGGAGAGTCAATGGAAGCTCCTGGATGCCATAATATCGCGCGAGTTCAGGCATCCATCCTCTTTTACAGAGAATGGGAGCCTGAACTCTTGCAAGATCATGGACCCCAGAAATTTTCATTTTCGGCGCAAACTCTGTGCTGCTCCCCCCCCCCAAACTCCTTTCCTCTACCACCGGAACACTTTTTATCTGAGACCTTGAGGAGATGGGGAGCTCCATCTGTGTACAAATTGAATGCTTGAAAAAGCAGCGATTTGCTGCGTTTTCAAGCATTGCACTTGCTCACAAACTGAGCTCCCCATCTCCCCATGTATGGTTAATTAACTACGCATTCGTCCATGCATTCGATTAGCGAATACGTGGGCGAAAACAGAGAGTGATCTCATTCGAGGTACGAGATTCACTCCCACGAGTTACGAAATGGGCAGGCTCCATTACATTCGTAACTTGAGGACTACCTGTACAATTTCATTATACTCTGATGTATTTTGCACAGTTTTTATGACATTATATTAGTATGTCATATGAATACAGTTTTGTTTTTTAAAAAAAAAACTATGGCTGGTACATATGCCATTCAGATTTTATTGCAGAGCCAAGAAAATATCTCCCAGGTTTTGTCCATGGTAGCTTCTTTAACAGTAAAAACTGAAGATAATGTGAGAAGAAAAGGCATGAACAAGGTTGTCATTGGTTAAGAATAAGTATGGATGTATGATCAAGACTGAGATCACATGCAGAAAAAAGGAAGGAAGGACTCTTTCTACATGTAGTATTTTCCTGGTGAAAATCTCAGTTATCCTGTTATTGTTTGCCTTACTCACTTCAATGCCTTAAGTCAAGTTTCTGGAAGATAGTGCTGCTTGGAACAAGAGGCAGCTCAACCTAACAGGCCATATTGTTGCTGATAGACCCACCATGTTAATAGTAAGATAAGTAATAAAGGGGCCACTACCAGGCGTGTTTCTTCCTGAAGTGCACAATCTTTCTTCCCCCAGTGCCTACAAAGTATTGTTATGAGTGACTTCTGGTTTGCCGCCGCGGCCATTGAAAGGTGAGCTCCGTCTTCTACGTCCGATTTCGCATCGCTGGGAGACCCTGGAAAGGGTCGAAAGTCGCCCTGTAGGGGCAACAAGCAAGGAGGGGATCCCTGCTTGATCGCAGGAGGGCGGTAGCCCTTCCACTCAATCCGGGGCAGCCCTCCAAATTGGCGGACAAAAGACAGGCCATAGAAATATGGCCCGTCACTAGGCTGCAGACAGCCAAAGTCAAATTTACCACCAGGCACCTATAAAGCAGCGCGGATGAGACTGGGTGAGATCTGAACATCTCTTCAATCCTAATCATTTCTTCCACCTGTATAAACTGCCCAAAGTATTTTCCCCCCTGTGGAGAGAGGGAAGGGAAATTCTATCCCACCCTCTAAAAACAGCAGCGACTGACTATCCAGGGGAGTTTAAAACGCTGAAAAAAATAACTCGATTCTAACTGGATTTTTATCTTTCTAAAATTTGAGGACTAAAAGCTTTCTTATTCTTATTGAAGATTTGGGTTTTTACTTACAAAAAAGTAAAATTGTGAAAGGATTATAAAAATTTTGGAGTAAAAAAACAAAAAGTTTAAACGGTGTGGGCGACATCTTGTGGCTAAACCTGATATTACAACTTATTATTGTCTAAAAGAGACTTGGCTTGAAGCCCAGACTATAGATAAGACTTTTGCAACCTTGGCAGATATCAGCTGTGAGAAGCCCAGGTGTGTTCTATACTTAGTGACAAAATTATTTTCATTCTCTGATTGTAAAATTTTTAATTTAACACACCACTAAGAGAATGTGGATGAAGATCAGGAACAGATTCTTTTTATGTTGAAAGCAATTTATAAAACTATTCTTACAGCTACTGATGAAATAAGAAGCTGCAGAAAAGAACAAAACATCAGCCTCGATATACGAACCCAAACTTTGATTACAACTAAAGAACCAACTACACAGAATATAATAGAAGAAATGGAACAACTAAATACTATGGTAGAAGATTCAACTGATCAACAAACACAGTTAACAGAAAACCCAGAAAAGGGACTGACAACATTGAAAATGGAAAAGATTTTCTATATAAACCAGAAGAAACTTGAGGATCAAGAAGAAGAACAGACCGAAGGGAAGATAAACATTTCAAGACAACTATGTCGAGATGGAAAAATAGAGAGGCGATTTGTTAGTCCTTTCAAAAAAATGGTGACTGGATGGCCTCTTTTATCTCAAACAACATATATAATAACAGAGGGAGAACTATTTGATAACTTAAAAGCACGGATATGGAAGGCGACTTGGCAAAGAAAGAAAGCTAGAATAAGGCTGAAGAAAATTGGGGTTTTGACATTAGTGAGGATTAAAATAGAATATACTCAAATAGACAAGATGTGTACTTTGAATACTAGATTTTGTTATGAACTGAGATAAAGAAAACTGGTCATTTAAAACTTGGAAGTATAAATATCAAAAGTTAAATTTGAATATTGATTTGTTTATAAAGGTTGAATGTAAAAGTAATTAAGATATATATAAGCTAAAAATCTACTGATAAATGTAATAAACATGTTTTTACTTAGCTGATATAATAAGAACTGTACTAGCTTAAATATGAGATAGTAGATACTAAGAGAAAAAAAGAGGTAGTATTTGATGTTGAAACGAGAAATTTTAGTTACTAAATTTAAGACATTTGGAAATTAATAGAAAATAAGAATGTTACACTGTATTATTAATTAGATTACGTAAGATGGTGAGAAATAGAATACATTCAAATAGATAAGATGTGTATCCTGAATATTAGACTTTGTGATGAATTGTGATAAAGGGAACTTTGGTCATTTAAAATTTGGAAATTATAAATATTAAATGTTAAATTTAAATATTAATGGGAAACTAAAAATTGGGAAAAACTAATTAGGACATTGATAGTCTATAAAGACTGAATGTTAAAATAACCAGGATATGTATAAGCTAAAAATTATTGATAAATGTAAGAATGTTATTTTTATTTAATTGATATAATAAGAATTGTATTAGTTTAAACATGAGACAGTAAATACTAAGGGAAAAGAGAGGAAATATTTAATTTGGTAGTTTGAGACTTGTACTAAAGATGCTTGTATGTCATTGAATTTTGGATTAACTCAGCCGCCACGTTGCTTTTTAAATATTTAAATTTAAAATTAGAAAATCAATAAAACACTAAAAAAAAAAAAAGTATTGTTATGAGCTGCAGAAAAAGACTTGGAGGGCTGAGACTGAGATTCCAAGGCAGACTGGTATGTGGGAAAGAGGAAGACTATGGGACAACTTCATTTTTTAATAGCTAGCATAATTGCAAAGTTCTGACATACAATTCTGTTTTACTATTTTTGGAAAAAAATTCAATGTAATATATATAGACCTGCCAAGACCTGCATATATATATATAGTGTGTTTTATTAAAATGACCCATTAAAATAAACAATGATATGTGACAGTATTCTTGTTTTTGACTTGTTTGTATATATCTTAGTAATGTTATTATCCAAAATATTATCCATTCCCCATATCTACTACTGTTGTCATTATATCAATTCCCCAACCTATTCATCCTGCAAAGAAATGAAATTCTTTTTTTAGCTTTATCCGTTAACCGTTTGTTCATCTTTCTTGGATTAGGCCTTGATGTTAATACAGGCATATCTGCTCAAGATATCATCAGTCGCTATACTACTCATTAACTCTGTGAACTTAGGAAGAATCTGAAACATCTATATCACTCAAAACCAAAAATGTTAGGAATTCTTTGGAGTTTTGTATTGTGATAAATCAACCATCAACAGACAAATAAAGCTAGATTCCTCGTAGGCACCATTTAAAAGATAAAACCAAAAGTCAAGAAAAAAAAGTCCAGTAACATTGTCCTTAACAACCAGCACCTGGATAAACAAAAAATAGCCCAGATAAACAATGAAAGAAGAAATAGTCCTCTAATCAAGGAAATTTCAAGGAAGAATCTACACTCCAACCAAGACTGGCAGGGCAAGCTACTACATGTAAACAGTCAGCAAACTTTACTTTTCTATGCACTGATGCTGTTATTTAGCTGGTAATGAAAGGCTGCAGAAAGACAGCCAATCTCAGAGAAACACCACAAACACAACAGTTCAACACTGAGCCATACATCAATATTCTCTACTTCTGTCATACTATATTTTGTAGAGGTTAGTAAATTCTTTTTCTCTTAATATTATTTGGTATTAGAAAATAAATTGTCTATGTAGCAAAGTAATAGGGATTTGGGAGTAACAGGTGAAAGAAGAAACTTAGAGAAAAAGAACAATAGAAACTGAATGGAGTATAGGAGATGCAGTGATAAAAAGAATTGTTTATTTGTATCTTACCTTGCAATGATAGTTGCTAGTGGCAAATCTTCTCTATACACTCCAAAAGCTCTAGATTGATTGGCAATCTGGTTAGAAACCCTTCTTTTTGTTAGGGACATATGATTCGGCGGTGGTGAACAATATGCCTCTTTAGGTATCAGATTCATCGAGAAATTGTCAAAGTAGGAAACCTTATAACCTGAAGAAGGGGAGAATTGTCTGCAATTTAAATTGCTCTGGTGGTTTGCTTATTACTGGCCTTTAAACTGTGCCTTTGTTGGTCTTGTCTGGAATAGCTGGGTCACCATTGGGCTGGATACATTAACATGTTCTACATGGGGATGTCCTTTGGAGGCAATCCGAAAGCTACAGCTGGCACAACACAGGAGGTTTGGCTGACTAAAATGCTGGACATCAATCCCACCAGCACAGGGTACCTTCTATTTGGAAATTACTATATTGCTTACCACTCAGCTTCCAAGCTCAATTCAAAGTACTAGCCATCACTTTTAAGTCTTACAGAGCGCAACTCCAGTTACATCATTAGTACAGAATGTATGATGTGTATACATCATACATCTGCTTGCCATTGCAGAATTTACACACCCAAATTATTCATTGCAGAATGACCTGCTGACAATCCCTCCACTTCAGAGTTACATCAGGTGTGAACAAGAGGGCAAGTCCCTCCAGCAGTAGCCCTCCAATTTATGGAATTACCAGCCTCTAGAAGTACAGCATCTACATTTCTAGTCTTTTGAAAATAAGTATAAAACCAGTGCTTTTTTTGTCATAGAACTACCGGAACAGAGTTCCGGCACCTTTTTTTGACAGATTTTCCAAGTTTTAAAAGTAACTTTTGAAAAATTGATGTTTGGTCCACATGGACTTGCAGGTTGGAGGCAAAATCATTAAAAATGGTGCATGCGGGCTGCTTGTGTGTCGAATCCAATGCATACGTACTTCGTCCGGCTGCTCGGCTTGTGGCACTGCTTGGCTTGTGATTGGTCATGTAGTCGCGCGCTGAGTGCTTACTGTGGGCGATGACCGTTATGTTTCGTTACACAACTGACGTGTGTGGGTGTGATTGACTACGTGCGAAAGGTAAATAAAAGATTAACAAGATGTGAGTTCCGGCACCTTTTTTCTTACAAAAAAAGCACTGGTTAAAACATTTTTAAAATTGTGTCATTGTGCCTTTGGCACAAACTGAAAATGGGTGTCTTGATTCTTTAAAAAAAACAGGTTTTTTATTGTATTGAATGTTTAATTGGCTGATATGCTATTGACTGCTCAGAGTAGGTGGCAGAAAGGAAGGGAGAAAGGGATGTGCCCTTACATTTAATTGTATGATAGCTTTTTTACTATACACTAAGGATGAATGTGAAACAGGCCTATATTTTAACCTGCACTTAACTAACTTAAATTTATAATTTATAAAAAAGATTAAAAAACAGGAAAGGAAGCATTGTAGTAACTTGCTATTTAAATCCTTTAATAAAAAATAAATAACTCAATGTCATTTGCTGTTGGTTTTTCCATTTCCTTTTTCAATCTAATTTCAAATATTTTCTTTCTTATTCTACTATTAAATCTTTTTTTAAAAAAAATCTCTTAATCTTTTCTTCCAAAGCACTGAATTGGATTTTCCAGTTGGGCACTATTAAAAGCTCTCCTTGAAAAAGAAGATTAATTTTATTGAAATATAATCCTTTCTTTATCCCACTTCAGACATTTTTTCTTCTGCAAGTTAGCATTTAAAAGTAGATACAACTTTTCAGATTGCAGTTATTAAGAAGTTAGCGCTTATGACAGGCCAAACAAACTCAATGCAGTCACTATCTCAGAATCCAAGACAGCCAAATAAAAACTACAACAATGCAATTTTGAAATAGTATTGTTTTGCTTTAAGCCATATCCAATTACAATCGATATGATGAACTCCATAATAACAACTGCATCTGCCTTACCCCCAAATTAATGCAATAGTACCAATCTTCATGTTCTATGATCTCATACCTCTATGAATACCCAATTAGGCTACTACAATGTGCTTTACATGGTGCTGCCTTTGGAGATGATCCAGAAGCTAAGTTACAAGTCAGATCATAAACAACATCAACAAAAGGCAAAAAGTTGCCTCAAAATAGGCATCCCACAACCAGTCAAGTGAGGCCCAATGTTACGTAGAGCAGAATTTTGAATTGCTTCTGAAACTTCCAACACATTTCTGGGGATGCCAGTGCAGAATTGTGCCTCTATTAAAACTCTTGCACTGGGACATAGTAGGCTTCTGAACCCAGCTGAAAATCTTTTAAGTCTTAAGTCAGGGGTGTCAAACTCGCAATGTCACGTGACATGTCGCAACGTATCGCGACTTTTTTTCCATTGGCAATGGGGTGGGCGCGGTTTCACTATGATGCATCCGGCCCGCGGGCCGGCAGTTTGACACCTGTCCTAAGTGGTGCAGTAATGGGAGGATAAACCAGGTAATACTTACACCAGAACTAAAACCAGTCATCCAGAGAAGCCTTCTGAAACTCTCCACTGCTTCATATTCAAGGCACACAGGAATATGTGGGAGAGACAGTGCCCCTATGGTAGTTTCCGTTCTATTGAATTACATTTCCATCCCATCCCTCCAAAGTATGTAAAGGTATCACTTTGCTGATATTTTAGAAATAAAGAAGTTTTATTTCAAGGAGAATTGGGATCCATTTGACTGGTTGTGGCATGCTTATCTTCAGTTTAACTTTGATTTTGTGTTTTTATTGTGATGTTTTCTGTTTTTATTCATTCCTGTGCACCACACAGAGTCCTCCAGGCTTGGAGTGGGTTTTAGATTCCATTAAATCAAATTTTTTAAAAATAAACTTTGTACCTGCTAGATTTTCTACCTCACCTGTTTCCTATCCCAAGAAGCAAGTATGTTCACAGGTAGTCAACGTTTCTTTAAAATTGAGAAATTGCAATCTATACAAATATTGGCAAACATATTTTTATGTAGAAATATTCTCTAAAATGGATATATGTGATACAACTTACACTTTTGTTGATCTTCACATGCACATTGAAGCAATATATCTCTCAGTGGATCAGGCAAATTGTTGTAAAGCATAGAGAGCTTTAGGAATACTTCATTTATCTCATCCATCTTATCACAGTGTTTCAGCTTCTGAGAGTTGATCAGTGATGGTAAGTTCAAACTAGATTTTGTCACAGGCCTGATCCTTGAAGCCAAGCTTCCTTTCCTTAATATTTGCTGATTTGTGGCTGGTCGTGGGAGGGGAAGACAAGATCTTTTCCAAAAAAACATCCTGAAAAGTATTGATTTTTTTATAGTTTTTAAAGGAAAGTTGTTATCAATACAGAACACAATGGCCTGACTTTCTCTGCCTATCAAACTCTTTATATTGGTGGTGAAAAGCCATTTTCCCTGCCCCTACCACTATGTAATCTGGGTGTCATAAGAGCAATGTGATGTCACAGGCAATGAGAGACAGAAACTATACTATCAAAATATACTTAATGGCACTACTGACTTGACATGATTAACTGGGTTTTCAAGAATTAGCATGACATTTCAATGAGTAAGCCAGATCAAATGAATAAGCCTATTAACCTGGAGATGATTAGCTTTACTCCCAAACAGACCCGACCCCCCCGCCATCCTGTTTGAAGTTAAATTAACTTCCTCCAGTGAGTTGTATCATACAAATAAAGACCTTTGCTTTCCATGATCATAGAGAAATCCTACAATGTCTCCATAAAAATAGGACCTCATTTGGAATTCTGATTGTGTAGCTACTTCAGTTTTCAGTTGACACATGCATATACATGTCCACACTGGAAGGAGACTAAATAAGGGCAATAGGGAAGTGAGTATGGTCCTTTGAACCTGTCCACAGTGATTTAAGCTCTGATCATACCACTGGTTTTTTTCCCTAAAGTAACAAAAATAAAAACATGGGGTAATGGGAAGGAAGGTGAAGTGAACATCTAGAAACTAAGTCTTTAAAGCCTTACAAAAGACAGGCAGATCACGACATCCTTGGGCATGTGCTTGCCCATAAATCATTCTCTGCTCTTCCCCAAAGTCATGGCTCTGATTTAAAAAAGGCCTAGTTAAGCAGATGAATAATTTTTGGAAGAAGCCTTTTATGCAATTTCATGACAAACACTGAAATGTTTTTCTAGCTTGTTTTCTAGAAAACCAATTTATGCTAGTTCTTTTAAAATACTTGTGTTGAAAGAAAAATCATCAGGGTTCAGTCCAAGCTGGGAATAAACAAAATGGAGACTGCTTTAGAAAGCAGGTTGTAGTTTATTGAAGAGCAAAGCCAGACAGAAGCGTGGCTCTGGGAAAGCTGACCACATGGAGCAGGGAGGGTGGGTTTTTATACCTTCTTGGGCTTTTGTGTTTGGAGTTGTTCCTGTGGCATGAACTTTGACCTGAGGTTCAGTATGCCTTTCTGGTATTCTGATGGTGGTGGGTTAACCCTATTATGTCCTAAAGGTCATATCCTGCTTCCCTAGGGCTGTGGCTGATGGCTATGTCCTGTGTTGGATTTTTTGGGCGAGGGGTTGTTAGTTTTAGGGATCTTTGCCTTTCTAATCCCATCAGCTCTAAGCTTCCTGGTACCAGTCTTTCTGAAAGGATTATGATATCTGCATTTCTACAGAGCTGGTTTCTGCTTGGGGGAGGAGACTTGGGGCTATTAAGAAAAACTGGGCATGCTTTTCTGCCTTTTTAAGATCCTTTGAGGAAATATAACATTCTGCCTTTTTAATATTTCCTTCCCTGGAGGGGGGGCTGACTTCCCACACTTTGGTACTCTTCCCTTTTGCAAAAAGACTTCTAATCATTGGGTTCAAATGCAGGATTTCTTAACCACTGCAATAGGTATCCAGAGTGGTTTCAAAAGATGTGAAAGGTGATTCATCTCCCCAAATCTAAGGCCTGGGCGAGAGCAGGGTTGGTCAGACTATTGCAACAAGTTTCCAACTGTGTATGCTGAGGCAAGTTTGCTTCTTGATCATGTGGTCAGGAGGAATGAAGGGGAGGGGGCTGCTTCCTCACTCTTAATTGTTGCAAATGCTTCCCACACACACACATACTGCCTCCTTTTGGTGCTTATTTTGGCAAAATTTAAGAGCAGGTAAAAGTTGTTGAAATAAATATAAATATGGCCATGATCAACATCCAGAATTTGTAGAGTTCTTAGATGGATTCCATGCAGAGATGTTGTTTTCTTGTTGTTAGATGACATTGTTTCCATGAGGGGAGCAATTTTATTTCTTTTTGGCTGAAAGAAACTTACACGTGCTCTTATTTAAGGAATTATTTGAGTTTCTCATGTGTCTTGTTAGTGGAATAGAGCTTCAGCCTTCTCTCAAAATTAGCATGTATTGTTCTCCTAAATAATGCAATGATTGGTGTTTTACAGCACTAAACATTGCTATCTAAATATGACCATGTAGTTAAGATTGACCATAACTGATAAACGTACAGTAATAACAGTATAGCTTTCAAGTCACAAAAACTGCTAATTTCACTTTATTTTGCTTTGCTCAGACTGCATCTACACTTCGTACTTTGCGTCATAATGTCCTGGTGATTGATGACATATTAACACTGTAAAATGCAAAGGTGATGCTTAGCGAGCTTAGAGACTCACAGTATTGATTTTCAGTGCTCATCAATTTTCTAGTATTCTGTTCCTTTTTTTTTTTGCACCTTTTTATCTAGGTTCTAGGTTACCTAATTAGTTTTAAAGTTTACTAACATTAGTTAAGTTTAGATTTTGTGGGGGGGGTTTATAACAAAATTAGATATAGTTAAGATTTAGTTGGTTAGATATCTAGTTTTTGGCCACATATTCATTTCTTTAGAGTTTGGTTGGAAACATGACAAGGCATAAACCACTTTATCCTCCAAAAGAAACTATTGCAAACTTCTTAAAGTGGTAAACCTGTTGGTAGTAATATCAACTGGACGAAAAGTTTTTAAAAAGCTCAGAAGAAAAACATGGAACGTGCACTACTTATGGCACCTGACTTCATTCCAGTCTATTAATCTTGAGGGGGAAAAACCCACTATTCAGTAAATTTTATGCTGCAAAGGATGAGCTATATTCTGGTAACACTGTTATGTAAGTTTTAAAAATGGTGATAAAAGCTTTTAAAAGTATTAAAACTAACTGTAATTGTGGGGTTTTTTTGGCAATATTTTATTGACCAGCTACTGGACTCGCTGTTAATTTAAGAAATATTTAATGCTAAATTGCACATATGATTGGATCTAACTTTTTAGGACTCTTTCTCACGGCCAATGCCCCTTTCTTCTGGACTCAAAATTGTTAGGAAAATTATGCCAGCGTACACTGCCCGGCTTTCAGTGTTTTGCCTTGGTGCATGGAGCAGCTCTGTTGTTCTTCCTGCTGCCTCTCTTGCCATACCTTGTGAGGCTCTGGTAGTCCAGGGATAAAGTATGAATGCTGGACAAGGTAGCCGGAGATGTTGGGAGTGAAATAAACTGCCAGGAATGCAAAACAGCTCTTTGTGATAGGAGATCTAGTGAGGAATCAGCTCCACCATTGCTTCTCTTGCCACCTTGGGGGTGGGGGGGAGAGAAAGAGAGAGAGAGAGAGAGAGAAAGATAGGGGAAGGGAGGGGGAGAGGGACATTGACCTCAGCATGTTTTAAAAGGGGGAATATAAATACTTAGAAACAACCAAGGATGCTTTAGTATGTGTGAAGTCTATCCCTTTTGCCTTAGCAAGAATTACAGAGTTATTAGAACAAATATTTGGGTACGGTGGCATTTTGCCAGATTGTTTTACTTTTCCCTTAATTTCTTGCTTTTTAATAGTATACACGCTCTGGGATAAGAGGGTTAAGTGGACCGGTAGCATCAGCTTTGATCAGCATAAAAACTCGACTTTCATGCTTTTGAAAATAAACCCTCTATATCACCTTTCAGCACATCCAGTTCATGTTTTATGGCCGAGAACTGCTCAGATATTGAGATTTGAGCTGTGAGCAGGCATTGTTTCACCAATGTAAGCTCCCCAGAGTTGCTCAACAGTGAGATGAGTGGCATATAAATTTAATTAATTAATAAATTAAATAAATAAATACATACATACATACATACATACATACATACATACATACATACATACATACATACTCTGTTGAGTTTTCCCAGATGAACCTTTCCTTCTGATTTTGGTTTGTCTTTAAGCTTGTTCTTAATTCCCCAGAGGCTGGTAGATGGACTAATTAGTTGTAATGATGACACCCAAGTAAAGACTTGTTGTTGTTAGTTGTTGTTAGTTAAGAAGTCGTGTCCAACCGATCGCGACCCCATGGACAACGTTCCTCCAGGCCTTCCTGTCCTCTACCATCTTCTGGAGTCCATTTAAGCTAACGCCTACTGCTTCAGTGACTCCATCCAGCCATCTCATTCTCTGTCGTCCCATTTTTCTATTGCCCTCAATCTTTCCCAGCATTAGGCTCTTCTCCAGTGAGTCCTTCCTTCTCATTAGGTGGCCAAAGTATTTGAGTTTCAACTTCAGGATCTGGCCTTCTAAAGAGCAGTCAGGGTTGATCTCCTCTAGGACTGACCGGTTTGATCGCCTTGCAGTCCAGGGGACTCGCAGGAGTCTTCTCTAGCACCATAGTTCAAAGGCCTCAATTCTTTGGCGCTCAGCCTTTCTTATGGTCCAACTTTCACAGCCATACATTGCAACTGGGAAAACCATAGCCTTGACTATACACACTTTTGTTGGCAGGGTGATGTCTCTGCTTTTTAGTATGCTGTCTAGATTTGCCATAGCTTTCCTCCCCAGGAGCGTCTATTAATTTCTTGGCTGCAGTCCCCATCTGCGGTGATCTTGGAGCCCAGGAAAATAAAAGCTGTCACTACCTCCATTTCTTCCCCATCTATTTGCCAGGAATTGAGAGGGCTGGATGCCATGATCTTGGTTTTCTTAATGTTGAGTTTCAAGCCAACTTTTGTACTCTCCTTCTTCATCCGCGTCAAGACATAATAGTTCTTCCCTAACAGATTAAGGAAAGGTCTGACAGCAGTTGTTTTTCCAATTCTCTCTGAAGGTCTCATTCCAATGAAGGGTTCTGGAACAAAGGGAAATTGTTTTGTCTAACTGTTGCTTTCTTGCGTTTTGTAATCAGCTTTTTCCCCAGAGAAATTTCATGCAAGTGTGGGAAACATGTACATGGATGGGATATACTGAAGGAGGGAATAAGGGAGTGTACAGGAATGATTGATGTCTTTCTTATATGTAATGGCTCTGTTGTCTGATCTTCATTGGCTAACAAAGTTTATAAAGCAATGCTACCAATTTTCTAATGCGTGGCACTTCTGGATGTAACTCTGCCAGCGTTCCAGATTGTTGGCCATCCAGCTGCTTAATTTGATCAAATAAAGTGCTGCTTGATCAAGAAGTCTCCGCTTGGGTTATCTGATTAGATTGATATGGTATCTCAAGTTCAAGTAAGGGACTGGAACCTTACACTAACACATCAAATTTTTTTGAAATAAAAGCAGCATTTATTTTACTTACAAATCCTTTTCATGCAAAGTGTTCTTCTACCTTTTGTTATTTAGCTGCTTTTGGTAAAGGGAGAAAGTCCAGGCTGCTGACATTTTGATTTAAAAAAACAAGAGGTTGGGAGGAGAGGAGAAAAAAACCGACATACCTACATCGGGTGTGCATGAGCTAATAGCATGAGCTAATCTGTTGTAGGAAAAAGCAAGGAAACATTGTCCTGTTCCCCCCACAGATTATGGCACAGACTTTAAAAGACTTCCCTGCCAAAAGCAGATAGGCTCCCCAAAGATGTAGGCCCCTGTAAGACCTCGCAATGAATCCTATCTTTCACCGCACAGTTTCCACACTGCGTCAGGACCACTACACTTGCCTTCATTATGACCCCGCTAACCAGGCGAGGGGAGCATTTCACACAACCCGAGCAGGTCTGCATCGGCCCGAGAGAGCCTACCCTTTGCCATTGCTCTTTTCTCCCGAGAGAGGCCAACTGGATGCACCCCATCAGGACTAGGAAGAGAGCGAGCGGCCAGAAAGGGGCGCGGGGAAAAGCGACGCCAGGGAAAGGAAGCAGGCGGATGCCTCGCCCTTGAGAAACCCGAGGGTCCTGGCAGGCTGCGGCGGCGACTGAGCTATTTCCATGGCGAGTAGCGGCCCGCAACGCACTTTGAAGGCCGAGGCCGAGGCGCAAGGCGCTAAGCCCAAATTTCGCTCCGTCGCGTCCTGCCCCAGCATGTACCCAGCGAGTGGGCGGTCTGCGCCCTCTTCTCCTCCTAAGAAAGAAACGCAGCGAAGTTTCACAAACTTCCCAGGGTAGGGAACGCAGGCGAAGGCCGGGTGGGCATCCCCGACACCCCAAACAAGCGCGCTTCGAGCAATGCGCGCTTCCCAACGAGAGGTGCTCCTGCCTGTCTCACGGCCAGGTCGGGCCGCCCTTGCTTTGCGCTTGCTCTAGCTAGGTTTCTAGATTTTTGTATTATTATTTTAAAATTTAATGCTTTACTATACATTACATAATATTAGGTAGGTAAAAATAATTTAGTTTAAAACTGAGTTATTGTGTTTTTGTTATTTTTTGGTGTGTCGAATCTGGTGTTTATTTGCGTATGAAACCTGATTAAATAGGTAAAACTTTAATACAAATGTTGGGGTTTTTCGTTATCTGAGTTTTTGTGTTCAGAGTCTGGGTTTATTTGAGCATGAAACCCTGATTAAATAGGTAAAAATAAGTTAGTTTAAAACGGATGTATGGCGATTTCTTTGCTATCTCGTGTGTATGTGTGTATGTAGAATCTAGGTTTGTTTGAGCATGAAATCTTGGGGGGGGGTTAGGAAGCACTGCTGGCAACTCTGACTTGGAAGAGGGCAATATGTGTGGGAGTTGACAATACTTTCTCTCTGGCTTTAAAGGGGACTTCAGCCGCTATCTTGACAGGAGACTGACATCTGTTGTCCTTGTGTGTCTAAGGACCACTTGTTTCAAGCATGATGCAATCAGCCAGGGTTGTAAGGAAGAACAGGTTTAATCTCAGCTGCTCCATACTATATTGCTCACTTTCAGGTTTTTACATGTGACATGCATGTAAAATATTTAAGATGCATCTATATTATAGACAAACATAAATGAGAATGTAAACAAGTATTTTGGTGAGAAAGTACATTTAATCACGGTTTACCGCTATTTCATAATTTGTGTTTTAAAAATAGTCACAGATATAAAATTAAAGGTTTACCTTTCCATCTGATAGGCAACCTTGTGCTTTCTGCATACTTGGAAGTATAGCTAGTCTCATTTCCAACCAGCATGCAAATATTAAAGGATTATAATCCCAAATATCTGGGGCTGCTGGTTTATTATCCTGGTACTTAACATGCCATATTGTCCTTTCTTTTCTAGCTCTGCCTCTTCCGGTTAGTATGACCACTGCAATCTAATTTTTCTGAATGAATTCATTTCTAAATACAGTAATCTCTTTTTCACTCTTTCAAGCAGCCAAGGAAATCAAGTAGGATTTGTACTTTTATCACAACTCTTTTACTTCTTTAGTCTACCATTCACACAATATATTGTCTTTTATTCCCAATTCATTCCTAAACAAATATACAATCTATTTTCAGCAATTTCAGGAGAAAGCAACAGCATATCTTTACAGAAGCCATTTTGTTGCAGGGTTATAATTTTCCAATCCTTTAATACACTTTCAATGAAATGTCCATTGAATTCTTAACCAAAATATCCAATATGACTATTTATATTCTGTGGAAACCAATTATCAGATGTTCCATTTTAGACAGCATCTGTGTGTCCCTGTAAGGCAAAACATATATCCTCCCACTATTTTGGTATCATAAGATTATGATCTGCTTGATTCATTTAAGTTTCTTACAGCCAGACTGGTCATCCATTACACCACCTAAATACACTATTGTCTTTAAGAACAAACACTAAGAGCTCTGCTTCTTTTTCTCTCCAAAATAACTTCCAGACTTTGATAAGCCTTTAGAAATCCCTTTTACTTCTTGAAACCTGACTTTCTCCTCTACTGTGCTGAAACACAGAAACTGCTAGGGTTTTGTGTGCTTCCTGAAGAAATATGACATGTCTCTTTCAGAGGGCTAAAGGAATATCTTGGTTTTAGGGAATAAAAACCCAAAACCTTCAATTTTGCCTCCCCCCCCCCCTTTGATCTTTAACAGCTACTCTTACTGTTGCTTTGCAGCGTGTCATTCCTATCCATAATTTCTCTACATCCTCTCACTATTCCAGAGTATTTTTTTTTAATTTAACTTTGGCATGCTAAACCTTGTAAAATATAATTTGGCAGAGCTCTGTCCTTTGTTCCTATATTAACAATCTATTATTATTTTCATTTCTTGCTCATCCTGATGTACATATTTTTTGTGTCTTTCCTAATTCTCATCTGCATACAGGCTGGGTGAAAAAAGCAGGGTTGACAAACCTGCCTATCTGAAGGAAAAAAAAAAAGCCGTTCCTGGTATTTATGGGACAACGCTGCCAATCAACACCTTGTCTCACCAGGTACATGAATCACTTTATTAAATGAATCTAACCTTATATGCAGTACCCATTCTATACCATATCTGCTGTTTAATGATAAATTAATGGATGGTTTGTCATATAATTAGAGCTATAGTGCTTCAGAAAGATGTTTCAGAACACATGGGAGCAGGAGCCTGCTATCTGCAAGTCCTCAAAGCGATTGTACCTCTAGGAACACGCAGCTACCCAGCAGAACTGCCATCTGATCCTAGGAAAAGATGTGGTTGTTTTAAATACTTGCAGGCAAATGCTACATCTGTACTCCTAAACCTGCTGGAGCATCTTTCCTAAAACTGAATTCAAAGTGCTGTATTGTATGGCCTTATAAATATACTTCATTATCATTTTGAAGAAGCAAAATATACCCAAATCTCAAGTCAGGACATTATGCAAAGAAAGACCACAATTGAACAAAAGTAGTCACAACTGAATACTTTTCTATAGTGCAGGCACTGTTATACTATACTGAACCAAGCACATTGTTCTGAAGGTTTGGGCATTGTTTTTAAAGAAAACTTTTTTTCAGAGGTACATACCATATGTTGAATATTTGTTGATAGCAAGAAAAGTTATAAATAAGAAAGAGAAATACAATGAAGATTAAGATTGAAAAAATATTTTGTCACATAAGAATAAATCAAATTCATAAGAATAAGTCAAATTCATTTATATGCTGTATTTCATGTGACTTACATGCACATGAACGTAATTACATGCACACGTATTATCACACATTTGAATTCTCCCATTTATAGAATAACCTATATATAATTAGACTGGGAAATTAAAAAATAAAAGAAAATCCAGAATGAGGCCATGGTAAACCATTTCTGTATTCTTAACCCCCAAAAGGACATGTCTGCATATTGAGTCAAACTCAACCTGAGGGAAACTTAAGATGATATAATTAGGTAGGATTAGCTCTACATTCTAAAATAACCTTTCCTAAAATGTGGTCTCAAATGGACTGTTTAGTGCTTTTCAGAATGCACCATAGCTATTGGAGCAACGTTTAATTTATAAGAGTAACAAACTCCAGGGTAACTGTGGATGGCATACAGTAATAACATTATTACCAAAATAATACAAGTAAAAATGTATAGTTCATCTATATGCAGTTAGTAAAACTAAACATGAACTTAATTATAGGAATCACATGTCTGTGGTCTGGAAACTGACTATTCTGCTGAAAAGAAATTTCATTCACCAGAAGGTAAGCTTTCCACAGGAGGTGCGTTCAAGTGTAAATGTTCTTTATGTTAAGAAATTACAAAACAATTTATGTAGATAAATAAAGGTCACTTTTGGTCTTTTGCAGGCATTCTTACAAGCACATTTTACAAGGTAAGGGTAAAAAAATATTAAACTCCTTTAATAATCTTATAGCAGCCTATGCTAAATTGACATCATTTTTATTTCAAAGGAAGTATTGCATACATTATTCAGGTGTGAGATGACGTCAGTGTTCTCTAAACCATTTAAATCTTGGGTTTTCCAGTTCTTCCACAAAATAGATTAAACTTTTAGTTATCCACAAAATAGTAGTCCCATGCATGTTTATTTTGAAGCCTGCTTCCTCTTATTGGATCCCAGGAGTCATGTGTCAATTCTCCCTTTCAGTGAATCCAATATTTTATTGCCCCTTTTCTCTGTATGCTAGCCTTTGAGGCCAACTGTTTTAAAGTCTGGAAAATTCCAAAGAGGTGGGGTGAGGATGGAGATAAGCAGTAGAAACTAAGAGTTCAATGTATTCTAAGCCTTTGCGTGCCCCCCTCCCTCCCCCAATCCTGTTTGGAATTTAGAGCAAAGGGAAGCTTTGACGAAGATGAAAAGACTCAACTTTATTTTCATCATAATTTCTGGCCAGCTGGCAAGGAATCATATTGGACACCATTCAAAACATTCTGTGATTGGAACCTTCTGCTTTAGCGATAGAATTGTTTTCGTATTGGTATTAAGGTTATGTTAAGCTGATTCGCCAGTAAATAGGCAATCATTGTAGTTTGCATGTAAGTCCAACAATTTCAGCAACAATTGTTATGCTAAGTCCACAAAAATATTTAAGTATGAGTTGCACATCTGTGGAATTTCTCAGGCCAACACATGGAATTGTGTATAGGCTTGAGATGAAACATAGCTCAAAATAGTTACTGCATTTTATAATGCATGTTTTGTTTTATAAATATTACAGTGACTCTGTTCTTTTATAGGACCACTATAAAGCTGCAGTTGAACAGTTGACAACTCTTAACATGTCAAAAAATTCCAGGACAGCACAGGTAGTATAAGTTTGCAAAACTCTTTTCATAATGCAATTTACTTTCAACTGCTTAAATTTCAACTATTTTTCCAAGTTGCATACCAATTGTATTTTTGTTAAAACTATTTTGCATTTTTCAGCTGAATTCCAATAGCAACAAACAAAGGCAACTCCATTCCTGGAACCATATTCCTAATCAAGGCAATAATTCAGTCAGCAGGTAAAAAAATATATTGCTTTTTTTTTTTTTTTGAAAAAGAAATTAAATAGAATGAGGGCACAAGCGAGATGCTTGCCACTCAACATCTTCATTAATAAACTGCCAAGCATGGAATTCATTTTAAAACACGCTTTGGAAATTATTTTTCTGGGTGGATTGGTATGTGCAAAATGATGCCAACATATAAGTCAGGATTTTTTAAAAAAAATTAATTGCAAAAAAACAAACAAGTAGATAGACACTGAGAAATGTCTGCTTGCAAAAAGCAATTCTCTGTATGAACGGCTGCTATTTATTAATGTTAACTATTAATAGCAATTAATAATAGCAATCTTAAAAGTCCCTGTGTGTATGTGTATATATATGTGTGTGTGTGTGTGTGCATGTGTGTGTGTGTGTATACACACACACACACACACACTCACAGGTGTGGACATTAAAATCAGTAAAGTAGTAAAATAATGAGCTCCGGGATATATGAAAAAAATGGCTTCTTTATTGCTAAGCCGCAGGTTGCCGACCTGTGGTCTAGTTTAATGAAGAGAAGAATAAGGGGTGGCATGATAGCAGTGTTCCAATATCTCAGGGGCTGCCACAAAGAAGAGGGAGTCAAGCTATTCTCCAAAGCACCTGAAGGCAGGACAAGAAGCAACGGATGGAAACTAACCAAAGAGAGAAGCAAGGAGAACTTGCTAGAACTAAGGAGAAATTTCCTGACAGTTAGAACAATTAATCAGTGGAACAACTTGCCTCCAGAAGCTGTGAATGCTCCAACACTGGAAGTTTTTAAGAAGAGACTAGACAGCCATTTGTCTGAAATGGTATAGGGTTTCCTGCCTGAGCAGGGGGTTGGACTAGATGACCTCCAAGGTCTCTTCCAACTTTATTACTATTATTATTATTATTGATCATCGCACAGTCAGCCAGATGTTCAGACTGGATTTGTCATTTTTGTCTACCTATCGAGTCCTTCCCAAGGACCTGGGATAGGCAGATGTGGATGTTTGATGGTATTACAGATATCGTCGTAGGATGGAAGCAATTCCTAGTAAGGCCGCCTTTTGCAATTGACTAATGGCGAATTATTATTATTATTATTATTATTATTATTATTATTATTATTATTATTATTATTATTATTACCTTATGACTTCTCCTCCATTTTTTATAGTATCCCTAGGTTGTTATCCTGCAATGCTGTTTAGAGAGGCCAATTACCTTATTTAAAAAAATGAAAAACAAGTTGCTCTCTGACCTGGATATTGTGACAGACGAGCACAACATTTTGCTGATGAAGAGTCACTCAGATTTGCCAAGTCATGGTTTTTTTTTTAATGGGGGGTGTCTGTAGGGGTGACTGGAGCAGCATCCTGCCCTGTGATCAGAGAGTTCTTTTGATCCGTGAACTTTGATAAAGTTAGATGGGATGCCATATATTTCCAGTCACTTGTGTGCTTGATTCTTGCCCCTTCTGGGAAAAATGTAATTGACAAGTGTCACTCTTATTTCAGATTATTCTGTGTGGCATTTCAGATGCAATTGTAGTTTTTCACACAGATTTGGTGATGCTTTTTTGCAGGAGGACAGTGTGTAAAGTACAATTTCAGCTTCTTTCATTTTCTCTTCAGAGACTTCAGTAAACCTGATGCAGAACTGTCATCTGGCTCCAGTGATGGTCTTATACATTTAGCCACTACTAATCCGGCGGTACATTCTTTTACGAAGAGATATCGCCCTGTTTCTTATCCAGAAACTAAGAAGACCACATTAGGAAAAAACTGCAGAAAAGATGATGGAGACTCTCTCAAAAAGACCAATGAAGTTACCACTTCAGATTCTTACCTTGGTACGGATAGTAGTAGTGATGACATACATTCAGCAAGTAAATGGAAATTGAAAAAAAGAAGTGTTAACGCAGAGAACAAGCTTTTAGTAGAAGAAAAGGAAGTGACCGAGAGTGAGAAAAGAAATACAGCTTTGCTGAAATATTTCAAAAATCTAAATCTTAACATAAAGACAGACCCTTTCATGGACCAGGAAGATGCTCCCTCTTTACTTGAAAACGACAAGTTTCCATACCCTGATTTTCTTCCTTCACCCTATAATAATTTGGATTTTAAAAAATTGTCCTTATCCAAATCAGATAGTTGGAAATCATCTATAAATCCACCACTTAATGACTCACTTGATAAAATTGTCTCACGTCTTGTAGAAATGGAAAGGTTACAGCACTTAACTATCTTAAGAGAAAAGAAAAAAGAGGCTGTTTCTGCAGCTGCGACTGCTAGCAATCGTTCAATTTCTACAAAAGAGTTACACCAATCAAAACAACCAAGGTCACTTGATTGCTTATGTTGCCTGTTTAGGCCAGAAAGAGACATAAAATGCACTTGCCAACACTGTCACAGTCACAAAAATTCTGCAACCTCTATGCGTTCATCCTCAAAGCCGTCGTAAGCATCATGCAATAACTTTTAAATGCATCAACATTCTGAGGAGAAAAAACACGTTTTAAGGGATGATGGTAGGCGAGTAGGAATGAGGGGTCTAGAATGTTGAACAGAAACATTTTTGTAGCAATAGATTTAGTTGCTTGTTTCTTCCATAAGATTATGTTCTTTGATGAGCTACATGGGCATCGTTTCCACAGATGAAATGATAGACATTATTGTTAGAGACGGTCCAAATGAGTAGCAAAAACAGGTGGCAAAGCTTTCATGGACATTACTGTGTTGGACTACTCTATGAATCTAGAATCACAGCCCATCTGAAAGGTGTATATTGCAGCTTAGTGATCGTTTCATTCTGTTTCAAAGAGGGAATAAACCATTAAGTTGAAGAATAAAAATTGCTGTATTTTGAGGAAAAGTGCTATTGCTTTACTGACAGATGTTATTCCTTTTTAAGAATCATTTTACAACCAGTGTATTAATTCTTTAAAATTGTTGAGTCTCAGTAGTGTTTATATCTGTATGACCCTTAGGTGACTCTGAATCTGCCTTTGAGCACAGAGAGAACCCAGGAATGCTTAAAAAGCATCTGCAAATTCTTGGTTTGAAAGAATGAATTAAGAACACATCAAATTAAATCCTACGATTGTTTCAGAATGCCTTCAATAAAAGGCATGCTTAGCATAGACCCAGAACACACATACTGTAGGCTTCAAATGACAGTGAATATGCAACTCTGCATTCTGAGAAATAAATACTGAATATGTGTGAAGAACAGTAATCATTAAGTCTATATAAATGCACTTCCAATTAAACATTACAGCTACTCTCTATTTGGAAATGTACATATTTATTTCCTAGAGAAAAGTTAAGTATTATGCCTTTCTGCTACTCATTAGAATTACGGTGCTCTTCAGACTTTTGCAGTACAGGTAGTCCTCAACTTACAACAGTCCATTTAGTGACCGTTCAAAGTTACAACGGCACTGAAAAAAGTGACATGACCGTTTTGCAGTTACAACCTTTGCAGCATCCCCATGATCACATGATCAAAATTCAGACGCTTATCAACTGGTTCATATTGATGACCGTTGCTGTGTCCCAAGATCATGTGATCCCCTTGTGATCTTCTAACAAGCAAAGTCAATGGGGAAGCCAGATTCACTTGCCAAACAGGTTACTAAGTAATCAACTGCTATGATTCACTTAATAACTGTGGCAAGGTCATAAAATGGGGCAAAACTCAATGTCTCACTTAACAACAGAAAATTTGGCTCAACTGTGGTTGTAAATCGAAGACTACCTGTAGCCTTAAATGTGGCTACTTCAACTGGGACCAGAATTGCCATTGCTTGCAATGTGGTTGCAAAGTGCAACACCATGTGACTGCTTTGCTTGGGTGGCAATCCCAGCAGTCCTGGCTGTAGTTGTAATCTCAGAACTGCAGGAAGAGGTGGGAATCCCAGGCATGAATAGCTGGAGGGGTGCATATGCCACAGGAAATGCTGTGGGCAGGTGGCAAGAACAGGGTGGAATGGGTGCTGGGGGGGTACCTTGAACAAGCACTATGGCACACATAGATTAAAGGGAGCTATGGACAGGCTACAGCATGTGTTGGTTAGTGTTGGCAGAATGCTATGGAGTACAAAATCCCTGGGAATTTGTAATCCAGGGGTCAACCTCTGGGCTGCAGCCCACTACCGGGCAGCGGCCTATTCACAACTAGGCTGTGTAAGCAGTGGGCCAGTGTGCACACAGCTCAACTAGTGCAAGCGGCAGGCCAGCGCTCATGCACTTGAGCTGCACGCTGACCCACAACTCATGCAAGCTGAGTTGCACATACGCACGTGCACACCGCTCACTTAGCCCAGTTCCCCTCCCTCCCCCAGCCAGGCTGCCAAGCCGCAAAGGTTGGGGACCGCTGTTGTAATCCATAGCAAGTCCCTTGGGAGAAGTTGGCAAAAGCGACTTGCAGCTAGCTTCCACTTAAAGATTTTGCTTTTGGGCAGATGGCAAGGGAGATTGCAAGTGGCGATCACGTGATTCTGGGACTCTGCAACCATTTCACTGCAAGCCAGTTGCCAAATCACGATCACGATTGTGGAGGTGCTATTGCTACAATAACTGGAACTTTGAGAACCTATCATAAGTGTCACTCATTCAGCACTGTTATATTTTGCTGTATGAGTTCATGTGTGAATTCTGCAGCACTTGTTATTTTCACAGAATTGCACTACTTCTATTTTCATAGACAGCAGTAATTATCATTTCTACACAAGGGGAAAAAAAAATTGAGCCGGGTCTTTTTCGTTAATTTTAAATAGACTGAAAAATAGGAAGTGAAAATAGGTGGTGTGGCTTTAAACCTTCCAATTAAATAGAAATTAGATTATCCCATTTTTCACTAACTGCTATACCTGGAGAATATATCTGGTGCTCCTGATGTTGCCAAGATGCAACTATCAGCATTCTTAACTACTGGCCATGTTGGAAGGCTATGTGGAGAATTGTTTAGAAATTCCTAAAGAGCAATCTCATCAAATTTCTACCCAAAACACCTCCAATATTTATAAGCAGTACATTTTTTTCTATATTTTGTATTCAAGTTGAGTATTAGAAAAATGTTAAATGAGGCGGCTTATAGCACATTTAATACATTGTGGTGATGTTCATGTTTCATGAACTGGAATCCTGTACCAGATAGTACTGTCATGCTTTAAAAAATTATTCAGAAGAGATGTTTGGAAAGACAAGCTCACCACCTTAAAATGCTTGCATCCTTTTACAAGCTTCTTTGAAATTTTGAGTGACCCAATACCACAGTCACATCTTTGTTTCTACTGAGCCTTGCCATCTATATAAAAATGTAATTTTATAAGGCAAGATTGGCCTTCAGGCATATTTTTCTTCAGGTACTTAGTTGCTATTTAGTACTTTTTGAAAATGGTAATTTATTTTCAAAATCTCTTCCATTTTATTAGAACTTATATAAACAGTTAACAGCCTTGAGTCTTCCAAATGTTTGGATTTCAGCTCCAAAATTTCCCAAATGTGTCACAAAGCTCATGCAGTATAATCAAAATGTTGAATTGCTCCAAGGAGACTCAGATTCTAGGCCATCTTCATTCACTGAAACTCACTGGGCAACTTTGGGCAACAATTCTCTCAGTCCAACCTATTTCACAGGTTGTTTTTGCTGTTGTAAAGCCAAAGGAAAGGATGCCTATTCTATATTCCTTATGCTGTGCACCTTGAACTCCTGACTAAAGGAGACAGTACAAACATAATAAATAAATACTGGCCAGAGCACAGATTAAGGAATAGTGAGCTGGAGAGCATGATTAGTTTGTAAAAAATATCTCAATTCTCCCACTGGGGAGTGGAGGAGCAATCACCAGAGAAACAGTAAATCAACAGCAGGACCTGTCTCTCTTTATCATCCATTAATAAATTGGTAGTGTATTACCAGGCTGCTGATACAAAGTGTTACTGAATTACTACCTATTAGAATACAGAATAAACAAAGAAACTGAAAAATAAGCTTTATCAGAGGCAATGTTAAAAATAAAAAATAAAACTTTATTAAAGAAAACTTCTGTTTCATGCTGATTCAAAACTCTGTGTTACAGCTTGTCAATTTCAGTGGCAAAGACATTATCATCTTGAATTTTCAGACTGGTTCAGCTTCTTGAGCTCACATCAAGCCACGTAAATTTCTGTCACAAATTTTTCACTTACCCTATATAGGAAGGGAAACATATTATTAGCAGAATATTCGATATCATTTACCAAAATTGTTCCTAAACATTTTTTGTTATAACAATCTATGGAGTAGCACAAAATACCAATAAACAGAATAAAGCATACAGTACTTAAAATATATTTCCAACTCTCACATACTATTACAGAAGTTAGGAATTTTAAACAGCACTTATGCTTCTTCACAACCTCACTTTGAGGATCTTTTGTTAAACTTAGATTGGCCTCCATGTGAAACCACCTTGTTCATAATATCTAAATAAGATTGTTGGACAAGGCAGAAACTGAACTACCAGTACAGTATGGATTGGATTCGATTGCATAATGTTTAACAAAACCAGAATCCAGATGGTTCTTCATACAGACATCCAGATTCATACTGGGTTGCTTAAAACAATACAAAAGGACTGAATAATTTATGTCACTTTTAACAGAGTGTCACAGAGTATTAATAGTTGGCAGCCCAAATATACTTTTAATATATTACCTCTATGACTGTACCACTATAAAGTCTTAAGCAGTATGTCGGCAATTCTATAACAGCATCTCATTATATTTTGAATATGTGCATGGAGACTCTATAATAGACTTAAAATATGATCAGTTGCCTATCTCAGTTTTACTACAATAAAAATCTTATCATCCAAAAATGGAACATATTTTTGTAAAGAAAACCAAAACCAAAAAACATCACAACAGTACTATGCTAAGAACTGCCAGCATGAGAAAGTGTAAATGAGGTCTATATTTGTCAGCTGTGAACAAAAGAACTTTTAAAAAAATACATAAGAATGTTTTGCATATCTTTTAGAGAACAGAAACCTTTGTTCATGTCTTCTGGTTGCCATCATCTTCATTTGAACGGCACCTATAACACAAAGAATAGGTAAAGAAGCAACTTTGTTTTTTTTTAGGAAAGTTTACAATTTTTGTAGCCATAAGTGTGTGTGTGTGGGGTGTAGCTGCTACTGGAATTGCCATGACAACTGTCTTTATTATTTGGAAGCAGGGACATGAACAAATGGAGAAGACCATCACATTTTATGACATGTGTCATATTGCCACTAGATGCGCAAGGGAGGCTGATAGCATTGTCAAAACGGCAAGCCCCTTTACTGTGTGTGCAAAAGTCTATCAAGTAATATATATCTTCATTTCAGTGAAGTTGCTCTCTGTTTCCTGCACAAACAAGAAACATTTTAAATAAGTTGATAATCACATTTACTACTTTTAAGTAACATTAGAGAGACAGCGTTGAGGTTCAAAATAGATAATATTATATCAACTACTGTTGCAGTTTGCTATTCTATTATAGTAGGGAACAGCTCCTAGGAAGCATCCCATTAGAAAACAATAGGTTTGGCTGCACTAAATATGACTTCATTTTAAGAACATGCCTTTCGGATTAAAAAAAAAATATCCTACTTACAAACTTCAAAATGTTATAAAGCATCTAGGTTTTAGCTAGGCAACATATGAATCATCTGTTGTATGAACTGCTTTTAATAAAAATATTGGGTCGACAAACATTAATTGATTCAGTTGGGTATCTTCATGATGAACAAACTATTTTTAAGTCGTTGCTAAATGTTTATCTACACATGCTGTCAGAAATAACCTTGTTAGGAAGGTGAAGATGGTGTCTCAGCAAACCAGACCCCCTGGAGTAGGCGTTGAGTGGCCTGTGACTTGCCTTCTTTTGTCTCTCTCAGCACCATCAAAAAGGAAAAGTAAGAAAAACAGCACAAACATTAGTTAAAACCTGCATCTAATTCAATAACCTACAGGAATAAATTTCTTAACAATGAAAGCAGATAATATCTGCAGGGGGCTTGGGGGCTTTTACACTGAATTGTCAATAATTAATAATCTAAAACTTCTTTCAGGGGATCACATCTTTTAGTAATTGTTTTAATTAAAGGACTATCAAAAAAGAAAGTTCTTATGGTTTACCTGAGTCGGCAACACTGGAGACAAAAATCTTTTAAAAAGGGCTACCAATGCCTTGTTCACAAAAGACTTTATTATCTAATGATGCATACCGAAAACATACAGAAATCTGCATGGTCCACTTTACATGCAGCAGAACAATCTTCACTTTACAATAAGTGAATGTCAACTATTTTATGCAAGAGACAACACTTTAAAGTCACATTTCTTAAAGTTTCATTTACAAAAGAAATAAAAGGTAAAGAAGCAATTACCGCTTTTAAAAAGCAGCTGCTTTGTTCAAGAGTGGAAGGTTTATGCCTGTATTGAAAGACAACATGATCACAAATAATGAAAACAATGAACAAATGAAAACACCTTTAGCATAAAGCAGTACATTTTCAAATGACATACAAACAGCTAAAAAAATTAATTGTGGTGCTTTCTATCTGGCCAAGAGGAGATAAGGATTTTTGAAACCAGAGCTTAGCATTTGTTGTTAGTAAATGAAAATGACTTAAGTACTGGTTTTATGCCATCGTGAACTGTATTTAACAAAAAGTATAAAGTCTATGTAGCAAGTTGATATTTTAAAAAAGTAATATAAACAGTACACTGAAGGCGCTCTCTCCATCAAGTGCATACTCCTCCACTTTTTTTTCCTTTGAATGTGATGATCAAACACAAGCTGGAATTATGCCACAGTTGTAATGCCAGAAAATTATATATATATATATATATATATTTATATATATAGGTATATCTCCTTTATAAAGCATGCAGGGAATTCTGCTACAGAGTGACCGACTCTTGTTCGTCAGTTGATCCAGTACAATTAACATCTTAAACACCAGTGATGTTGATGGTTTAGCTTACCTTCAGTGTACTGAAAGTTGTACGCAACCTGCTTTAAAAGAGGAGACCATCCCTGTGGGCAGGCTCAAGAAGGAACAGACCCCTTTCGGCACTGACTACACCAAGGGCATGCTGCTGTGGCCTGCACGCACACACCTAGGAAAATGTAATATAAACAGCATTTATGCTGGCCATTTTTCAGAGACAAAAATGAAGCCAAATTTCCTAAAAACCAAAATCAACCACCCAGTCTTACTGATATTTCATCACAGATTTTTTTTTATATATATATATATAGTCCATGTGCGCATGTGTGCATGTATTATTGAGAGGAACTGCGACCATATATTTTAGCACTGTACTCCTGTGCAGTCTTGGCAATTAAAATAATTCTACAGTGAAAAAATCTTCACATGAGACACAAACAGATTTACTCTAACATTTCTAAAAGAAATAATCCACCTTTGTGTTAATATTGAAATATATCATTCTTCCTCAATTTTGCAGGGGAATTATTTATATGTTATATGTACATTTATAAATTGCAGTGAAACTTCATCAGTCTTTGTATATTAACTATTCAAACCCTTTGAATATCTTCACTGGATTTAAATTTTCTCCTGGATGAAGGCATGCTGTAGGGCCTGGTTGATACTAATCCGTTTAGCTGGGTCTAACATGAGGATCTGGTCCAACAAGTCCTTCAACTGGTGAACCTTTTTGCGCTGATCTTCGGGGAGGCGTTGGCACCCAATTAAATCTGCAAGCAGGTCCTTTGTTGGATTAATGGTGCTCATCACCGTCACTTTTTCCTACCAAGACAAGGGCATCCAGCGTTTATTTTCAAAATAATAGTAAAATTATCAAAAATACAAAATGGCCAGTCCAGTTAAAGAGTTTTTGAAATCTGGCTTTTGAAAGCAAAACGCTTTCGCCAAATAATAACTGTACCATGGCCCTAGTGTTGTTAATTGGAAGAACAGGAAGGGGAAAACAAAACTTCCACAGTATTATAACTAGAGGTAGTCCTCGACTTACAACAGTTCGTTTAGTGATGATTCAAAATTACAATGGCACTGAAAAAAGTGACTTATGACCAATTTTCACACTTATGACTGTTGCAGCATCTCCAAGGTCACGTGATCAAAATTCAGAAGTTTGGCAGCTGGTTCATATTTATGACACTTGTAGTGTCCTGGGGGTCATATGATCAACTTTTGTGACACTTTGTGACAAGTCAATGGGAAACCCAGATTCACTTAACAACCGTGTTACTAACTTAATTCACTTAACAACTGTGGCAAGAAAGGTTGTAAAATGGGGCAAAACTCACTTAACAAATGTCTCACTTAGCAACATAACTTTTGGGCTCAATTGCGGTTGTAAGTTGAGGACTCCTTGTATTTGCTTAAACCCTAAATGACTAATACTTTGGGCCTTTAATCCGTTCTCTTTACTCCAATCTATTCTCTCCAAATGTATTCTACAGAACTATGGTTCATAGAGAACCAGTGCTACAGACCAGACTTTAATGCATCTTTTTTCCCCCTTGGATCTCAATGTTTTCAGAGTCTAAGTGCAGCACTGGAACTTCAGGAGCGGAACCGTAACATAAAGTATATTTCCTTGTAGGCTAGAGACATAGCTACCTGTTTCCTGTAATGTCTGGGTTAAAAAACCTAGAACTTTAAGAATAATAGCATGAAGAAGACAGAAGGATCTTTTATAAATAAGCAACAAACCAAACAAATTTTTTAGTCAGTTCAGGTTTACCCTTCTAATAACATACACGCACCCAGTATATTTTGAATTCTTTATTATACCTCACCATTTTCTGTAAACCAAAGACCCTTGTTTGTGGAAGATTCTTATACATCGTTAACACCTTCATGCAAAATTTTAATTAAGGATGCCATAGAAAGCAATCTTGCTTACACAATTACTTACCCTTTCTGTTACTTTATCTACCTCTATGTACATAAAGTTGAGGTTTTGATCGAAGTGCTGATCTTTGAACACCCCTTTTCGGATCATCTGGAAATAATAGCATTGAAAAACTTTAAAAATGCAGCTTTAAGTGTTTATCCTACAAACAGTAAACCCAAGAGGACATTTACTTCAATGACTGGCGAACACAAAAATGAACTTCAGTACGTTTTCTTAGAATGAAGTTTCGTTCATTCTGTCATACACTATTAAGTTTAACTCCAGAAAACTGAAACAAGTCTATCCCATCCTTCCAGAAAGTATTGGATATTTCAAGGGGACAAAAACCCACCTAACTTTGTTGATTTTTATAAGGATTTCATTTCTTTACCTTGTTTGGCATCTTTCCTTTGAGGTCCATAGCAAGTTTCAACATATGATTATTGGTTTTCCCAGCAAATAATATTTTCCCAGTGTAAAGTTCATACAATGTACAGCCTACAGACCACATATCTATACCGTAGTCATAGATTTTGCCTATAACTGAAGGAGAACAATTTTAGATTACAAGCTATTGGTCATATTAAACTACAATAAATATCATTACTTTTTCTAAAAGCAGCCTGGCAGAAAAGAGAATTATAATATTTAAAGTATTTCTGTATGTTATCAACTCAAATAAGTGTCTTTGCGTCACTAGCAGTAATTTTCCTCATGTTTCTTCCTTATTTTGTCATTTACAAATAAGTGACGGAAATACTATCTGTCTTTTGTAAAATCAACTGCTAAGTGATAGATAAAAAGAGGTTGGGTAAAATACTACTGCGTGATGTAGCAAAGTCTGAGTCACATTATATTGTTTCAAATACGCATCTCTGACTTTCATTCAATCAGAAAAAGCAGGATGAATAAGAATACGTTAACACACATGCAAAGTTCCATGTTAAATTCCTAATGTCTCAGGCAGATACTCGTATATTGGATGATGCAGGGACTTCTCCAGTGAACAGAAAGAAGGACCAAAAAGGATAGATTAATCAAGTTGTGAGGAGAGAATTAACCAAGAGAAAAAAAAGATTGGGAAGAACAAACTAAGGATCCTTAGAAAAAAGGCAAAAATGATGGCATAATTCTCAACGAAGAAAAAAAAATGTCTTAAGGAGATTAGATAGGCTAAACCCCCCCCCCCCAAATCATGAGATTTTTTTAAAGTGGCCCCTACCTTCCACTTCAGCTGTAATCTAAGCTTCAAATTCCAATTTCTAAAGACATTTTGATATTAATTAAGGATCATACCTATTGATATCGCACCAATGTTATCAATCAAAACACTCCAATAAAAGTTAAATTAATCTAAATTAATAATTTGAAGCTAAAGTCAAAGTAAATCAACTTACTAATTTCAGGAGCACGGTAAAATCGACTAACAAGATACGGTGTTATATCATTGTCAGCAACATGTGAAGCCGATCCAAAGTCACAAAGTTTTAAAATGGTTTTTGATTCATTCACCTGAAAGAAGCAAAAGCAATAATGATGGGTAAAAGTAACAGGGTCCACTTGTGTGTGTGTGTGTGTGTGTGTGTATAGATGTGGATATCAAAATATTGAGAAGTTGACTGTGTTACCATGTATTGATCTTACTTGTTGAAGATGCTACATTTCCTATTAAAAAGGTGTTTGTAGCAACATTATTGAAAACAAGTGGAATTTTATGCATTTGATAATTCAACGGAAAAAATGAAGTCGCAATACTCTAAACCATAAGCCATTCCACATTTTCCACTTTGAAATACAATGGGCAAAATACTCTTCTATTTTATCATCTGATCAATGTTCTGCACTTTCATTGGAAATCCCTCTTTTTGGGGTAATTAATTTATTATACAAAAGGGATGTAGAAAGTTGACTGCTATTGGAAAAGAACCATCTAGAAAACTCAAACATTCTGTTCTTCCTTTGGCCTATGCCAATTCTTTTTCTTTTTGGAGGATTTGTCCAGCAGTTTTCTTGAAAATACTTCTCTAAACAAGAAGCGATTTATAATGTGCACATTTGAAAAGGATATATATATTTTAAAACACTATGTCCTGCTTCTGTTTTGAAGGATTAATTTCTAATAAAACCTCTGGATTCCCCCCCCCCCCAGAGTGGTGTGCACAATCTGAAGGAAAAAATGGGTGGGGTGGTGGTGGGGTTTCTCTGATCTGCTCCACTCCTGGACTAGTACATTCTACACATAACCATTATCCTAGTTTCAGTCTACAAGACGTTTTAAATATGCAGGAGGTTGAATATCACACTCAAAGACCGAATCTTTATTAAATTAATCAATGTATACAATATACAATTAAAATTTAAAAGTGCTTATATACCTGAATATAAGATCGATACACTTAGCATATTTTATAACATATTTTAAACATATGTTTATAACATATTTTAAACATTTGTTTTTGTTCTTATTAAGATTTTTAAGAATATATTCTAAAATATATTCCTCTATTCTTACCAAGAATAGAAGGTGCTCCTTATTTTATAGATGCAGAAAGTAATAAGAATCATTGTTTCATATGCACTTGACTTGCAGAACTATTCAAAGAGTGGTAGAAGTGTTATGTACAGCTTTTAATGTAAAGAATTGTTATCATTTCTTCACTGTACACTATACTTCAAGTATGCAAATAAGTTAAAATAATAAATAAATAAATAAATAATAAAAACAATAATTGGTGTGTAATAGGAGTATATGCGCTCATATCTGCATCTGTAAGAAAATCATACTGGATCAAAATAACCCAAGTATAAAAAAGGATTCTTTCAAGTATTTTTCGAAGACTATTGAGACACACAGACAGACAGACACACACTGGTAATCCTAGATTATCTTGGGACCACAAAAGAAAAAAAAAGACAATGGCAATGATAATATGGCAATGAGAGCAACTGATATGGCAATTCAGCTGTAATGTTACAGTTAATGGAGGAAGAACCATCATTCAAAAGTTATCTTAAATAACTTACAGAATAGTTATTAAATTTAGACCAACTGTCAATTGTAATGTATCTTTTATTGTATTAAAATATTCTGAATCTTTAGATATTTTTCACGATAAAGATTTTTCATTCTCAGAGAAATTGAAAATTAACATAAATATTATTTCTGTTTCCTTCAAAGAAATTGGTATAGAACTATAACTGAGATTACCTACCAAAATGTTGTCTGGTTTGATATCAGCATGTAAAATGTTGCATCTTTTCAGAAGTTTCAATGCCAGGAATAATTGCTGACTGTAGGATCGCACAGCCTTGATATGGAGACCAACGTCTTTTCCATATTTCTTTAGAACTTCTCGTAAATTCATACTAAATTGAGAACCAATACAATGAAATTTTGAAAAGAGATAGAAAGAGGAATTAGTACTTGTTAAAATTATAGCATAGTGGATTTATAAATATTTTGCACAAGCAGAAACACACTTCTGATTGCTCCAGGTGTTCCCTACTGAATTGCTTTCCTTCTTATGAGATAGAAAGCCACACTGGAAATACACTGGAGGGATCCCCTCTCTTTTTTTTTTTCCTGATAAAATGGTAACAAAAATAGAATGGAATTATGAAACATTTGCTAATAAGATAGATAAGGAGAGTGTTAATATATTGCTATTGATACCTTACTCCATAAAATGATTTTTAAAATCTATTAAATCGAAAGACTCCTACATAGTATTATACCATTTCAATTGCTGCAAACACATGGCAAGCTACATAGCAGAGATTTGAATGAACCATAAATCTGTTTTGTTTCAAGCTCACAACAAAATGAGCATAACCTTCTACAGGTAGTCAACTTACGACTTGGTTAACTTAGCAACTGTTTGAAGTTATGACAGACCTCCAAAAGCTACTTATGACCAGGTCCCAAAGTTATAAGGTTTGTCCCTGTGACCTGGCCACTTGACAACTGGAATGTATTTGTGGTTGTTTGCAGCAGCCCACGGTCCCATGAGCTCTATTTTATGGTTTTTCCAGAACCCAGAGTTTACTTCCAGTTTCCAGAAAAAATCAAAACTTAATTTCTGCAGCATTTGCCTAACGACGTCCACAAAAAGGTTGTAAAATCTGGTCCAGTTACAACAGTCATGACTTTTGACTGTAATTGCCAAGCTCATTTACTATCGTAACCTGAGAGCTGTCTGCACTGGAACATTGTCCATTGGCTATTACTTGAGGAAACAAAATCCAAGAGTTCAAATGTTCTGCATCTAGACTTCTCAGAAGTCCTTTGAGAACTCCAGCCGTAGAAAAAAAGGAAATGAGAACAAGTTATTTGCTCCTTTATTCCCCTCCCCCCGTCCCCCAGGCCAGTAGAATAGATGACAGTTCTTCCTGATTATTTTTGACATATACAGAAACTGCCCAAGTGGCTTGTTTTTAATCATAACACTGAGAAACACATAGAGGCCTGCAATTCTGAATGTATCCTGAAGATTAAAAACAACAGGACCTACGGGATACACATGCAGAAACCATGTTCAACAAATCTATACAAAACTAATACATTTCCAGTTTTAGATGCATGCTGAAGCATCATATATATACGTCAATACATCAATAGAGCACAAGAGAATACAAGTAGTCCTCAATTTATAACCACAATTAAGCCCAAAATTTCTGTTGCTAAGCAAGGCAGTTGTTAAATGAATGTTGCTCCATTTTATGACCTTTTTGCCACAGTTGTTAAGCGAATCACTGCAGCTGTTAAAGTGACTTATTCAGTCGTTAAGCAAATTTGGCTTCCCCCATTGACTTTGCTTGTCGGAAGCCAGGTTACAAACGGTGATCACATGAACGGGACAATGCAACTGTCATAAATACCTGCCACTTGCCAAGCGCCAGAATTTGGATGATGTGACCATGGGGATGCTGCAACGACTAAGTGTGAAAACCAATCATAAGTCACTTGCTTTAGTGCCATCGTAACTTTGAGCATCACTAAATGAATGGTTGTAAATCGAGGACTACCTTTATGTAGAGTTTACATATACAGAAATACCACACGCCAATTCATAGGTGGGCTTTGTTGAACAACTGCCTTATTTAGTGACCATTTGCAGTTGTGACAGTGATAAAAAAAAATAACTGCAACCGATGTCCGCATTTATGATCTTCACAGATCTGCAGAGCAGAGATGAAATAGGATTATAAGTACAGTTATTGTTCTCAATTGTGGTCGCTAAATGAGACCTACCAGTACTGGCAGCAATCTTCACATTTACAGCTTATAGTATCAGCAGCATTACTAGTATTCATGGCAATAGTCATTCTCCTTTCTTCACCAAGTAAGCATGTTATCCACTGTGAACTTTCAGCAGTATACTTAAATAACTGCTGCTTTATCCTAGTAACCCTCCCATTCCAAATCATCCCCACTCAATCTAAGCCCATAACATTGGGAACATTAACTATCTTGCGCTTGGCTATATGGGAGGTTTCTCTTAAATCACAGCACTTGGAAGAACTCAGAATGTATAAAATGATGCTATTCAAAATGGCTCCACTACTCTGGGAATGGGATAGACCAGGGGTAGGCGACCTTGGCTCTTTTATGACTCGTGGACTTCAACTCCCAGAATTCCTGAGCCAGCACAGCTGGCTCAGGAATTCTGGGAGTTGAAGTCCACGAGTCATAAAAGAGTCAAGGTCGCCTACCCCTGGGATAGACAATGGTATCAGCATTGATTTATATCTGTATGTATTGATTTTTTTAAAGAATTGTACATATTTGGATGTTTTTACTTATTTTTCTAAGAGAAAGGCTTTTTCCCCCAATTGCTTCAAGCTTTCAGGAAATTTTCCATCTTTAGTTCGGCTAAATCTTTCCCGACTTTGTACTAATTTCATGCTGATCTGCAAGGTCAATTAATCCACAAGAGGAACTTTTGGTAGGCAGGGTGGACTGTAATAAAATGAATGGATACTATGCGAGATGGCCAGCTGTACAAATGTGATAGATAGATACTTTATCTTCTTTGACACTAGCACGGAACCTAATATACAAAATTCATTTTTACAAACTAAAACATAATATTTTAATTAAATAATATTTTCTGCAAAATAATATTTTAAAAATCTTGGTATAAATATATTTTAAATATTTTTTAATTCCTCAAATTACTTGCAAAGGACCACTGAAAAGAGCAGGTGTGCTAAGTTCATTAACTGGGTTTGTATGAAAACCAAGCAGCTAAGCAACAGATGGGTGATTATGAAAACCTATTCGCATTAATTACAGTATGGATGTTTCTTAGCAACTACAGAGTGTTATTCTTCAATGTCCACTTCAAATGAAACTGAGCAGAAATTTGAAGCTAAAAAAACGAAATCCTTTCAAGTTGACAAACTGCTTCTATATTTGCGCAGAAATGAAAGGATATTAAGTGTTTCAAATGCCCATTAGAAATTTTGTCTTCCACTAGTTTCTTCTCTGTCAGAATTCACTACTTTAATATTTTATTATTCAAATATTACAGCTATTAGGTAAAAAACTACTAAAATCTGAAAGTGATTATAACTACATTCAACTGAGCATGTTTATTGTCTCCTACATAATAATACTAATGATTAAAACTGCCTATGATAATATCCTCTATATTAATAAGTTGAAGACTTAGAATTCTCTTAAATTATTGCTGAAGTTGGAGAGCAGTGCATATGTACCCTTAAACTGTTAATACCCTTAAACTGTGAATACATGAACAGATTTATACTCAACCTCAAATATGTTTATTAAATAATCGTCATTAAACTGGGGGAATAACTATTTCTGAAGCATTATAACAGTGTAAAACCTCATAAATCAGTATGTTATGAACGAAGAGGTTTTAGCTTTATAAAAACTTATTTTTAAATGGGTTAAATTTACTTTTTGATACATACCTGAGAGGTTCAAATACTAGACAAAGGTGCTGCTTATGATAAAAATGTCGGAACAAACGTAGACAATGAAATTTGTCATCAGGGTCTGCATCATTGAGCTTCTTCAAGAATTCCAGTTCTTTTAAACCAGTTTTTTGCCTGAAAAAAATATATATAATTTATTACAATAATAGAACACAAAAAGCAAAATCCTATTCCATCTATATTCAATCGTGTAATTTTCAATGTTATAGTTTTCCATCAATATTTCAAAAACTTCAAATTTAAAGTTCATATCCATTCAAAACCAGATCAATTAATAAAAATGCAAATTCTGGGCACGCTTGTTTTGTTTTTTGTTTTACCCTGAAACCTACCTACCTATATATATATGTGTGTGTGTGTGTGTGTGCGTGTGTGCGCGCGCACACACACACACACGATACATGGGCAAAAACTATGAGAAATAACATTTTAATTCTTATATATTCTTTTCCTATTATACGTAGCAAAATCTGGGGGATGTGTAAAATGTTTAGGCATACAGTGTTCCAAGCATAGAAATTGTCTGAGATGAAAAATGCACGTCACATTTTTTTGGTCCATCGAACGGAGGAGGACTGCTTTATTCTGGCTATCAACGAGAACAGGCTGTTCCTGATAGAGGTGGCAGAGTGATTAAGTGGAGGGGAAAACAAAGGCTAAGAGCATTGCTTGCAATTGAGGGGAGACAAGAGGAGGGAGGAGAAGATTGCCAAAAGCAAGCGTAGGAAAGCTAATAAGATATGTCATGCTGAGAATCTGTTCTTTACTAAGCACAGCACTAGTGGTGGCAATAGCTGTGGGAGTGATGGGAAAGAAGACACTGGAAGGTAAAGGAAGCAGATCAGTGAAATCTGGCTTGCTAGAAGCTGCTGAGGGTAGCAGGGGAAGATATGTACTAGTGTTGCCCCACTTGCCCTGTACAGTTAAAGCAGGATTCCACTGCAACTTGTTCTGGAAAAAATTAATAATAACCATAAAAGTCAACACATTTTCAATTTGCCAAACTGCAATTGACCCAATATGGCTCAACCAAGCTTCTAGGACTGATGGTTTATTGCAGGCTTGGAACAAAATATAACTTCCATTCTGTGCACACCTGTAGTAACAACTTACTTTTGTTGCATTTTGAAATCACTTATTTCTGGCTTAAATACTAAGAAAGATAAGAAAGCTGCCAAAGGTTCCCTTCAAATGCCATATAAATTAAATATAAAGAACAACTGAAGTTAAGGAAATAGAGAACATTTCAATTTTTCCTATAACATGTGGCTAAATCACTATTTAGTGAATAAATTAAATGTCAGAAATACTTAAGAGGCCAAACAATTCCCATTTTCCCACATGCTATTTGTTAAATTATGGAAAACATTTGATATATTAACGATTTAAGCATGGAGCATATACAAAACCCCTGTTCTCTAGTGACTAAACCTAACAGCTGCAATCTATTAATTTCAGTTAATTATACATACAATTGATAAATGTGACACTTTAAATAAATAAATCCTGCTCATCAGGATTTCTGTTATATTTGTTAACATTTGCTACTATTATCGAATGTCTCAATACAGTTGAAAGCATTTGAACTTTCTCACTTACATAAGTTCATTGTTTCTAATGATCTTCACAGCCACTTCCTGGTTTGCTCTCGCCATATCTCTGGCTCTAACCACATTACTGAAAACTCCTTGGCCAGTGTAACCATATACATTGTAACGTTTATCTAGCACTTCACCGATGTTAACACCTGGAAGGGGGAGGAGAGAATGGAAAAGAAAAGCATGTAAGATGCCTTGTATATTCAAAACAAAGCACAAGAACTGGTGGGAGCACTGCAATTTACACAAATTAGTTATGCAGAGTGAAAACACTTTAATAACGAAACACATTAATGTACCAGTTTTATTCAGCAGATAAAGTAAAGGAAATTTAGCGGCTGTACTTACGGTAATATCCTTCAGCATCTGTCCAGTTGTCCCTGAGATTTGGATTTTCTTTGAAGTCTTTTCCAAAGCCAGCGGCTCTAAGACGTGCACTCTGAAATAAAGACTTTTTTTAAGCTTTTTCATCACGTTTTAAATATCTGAATAACTGAATACAATACATATAGCTTAAACGTAAGCATGCATTAATTGTACCCTTGTAGTAAATATTAAGCAACCTACACTATCACATTGTCTTCTACTAACCTAAAAGAGTAAGATACCAGTGCATATTTAATTAAAGTTAAAAATATTTTAATATTTACCAATTTATATGCCACCGAGAAATTGAAAATAACCCCTTCAAGATTGCAACAAAAATGGTTGAAGAATCATAATCTAAACTGTTTCTGAAAATAATTTAGTGAGTTTTAAGAGGTTTTTATATACTTGTTTCACTAAGACAGTACTGCATTTTAAAAACTGTGATAAAAGGTATCGATTAGTGCACCTACGTCAAAATATGCAGCAAACATGTCATCTGATTCTGTAAACATATCAGGAGCTGTGATTTTCTTCTGAGATGAACCTTAAATAAATATTTATATAATTAGACTTAGAATGAAAGAAAATGAAACGATAAAACAATTGTATATAATACATATTGTTGTAGTTGTACATATATATAAATGTACAACTAATCTGAGATCATCTTGGATGACATATACACAATTACAATCCATAAATAAACCAACAGTCCATAAATAAACACTACCAAGATGGTCAGTTAAAATCCATGGGCTTGAAATGACTGAAAAATAAGCTTTTCATTTAGCACCAAAGTTAAGATAATTAATTTTACTATTCTGAACGGAGAAAGTTGTGCCACCTCAAGAAATGATAGGAATTAAGAGCTGAATCTCCCAAGCAGTTTTTCTTACAGTTTAAACTACACAATACAGAGTTTCGACTTTTGGAGATACCAAAATTAAAATCTGCAATGTATAAACTACTAAAGCTCTCATCATTATCTTGAACTGAGCAAAATGGTGCATCATAGGGTAACAATTTTTAATCCAAGGCACCTCAAATGGGCTAACTTACAGAATGTGCCCCTAAATCCTGTATACATGACTCCCAAGAGAATGAAACTTGGAAAACCTGTGGCTACTTCAGTGCTCCTGGCTGCTGCTGCACTGCTGCTGTGGTCACATAATCTTCATTTTCAATGTTCCATCATAGTTTCCCAGCCAGTCTTGCAATCCCTCCATCCCTCCCCCACTTAGCAGCAGCCACTTACTTGCCTGTCGGGAAGGGAAGGGAAGGGGAGATTCCCACAAGGAAACTCAATGGGCAAGCCAGCAGAAAGTTGGAAATTGTTCCTGCTCCCACTGCTTTTTTGCCTGCTTTTAGGTCATTTGGTTTGTCTGTTTAGGAAACGAAATATCTCTGAAACAATGACCCAGTGGAACATGAGTTTTCTAGATCTTTTTTTTAAACTAGCAAGATGTTTTATATAGATAGATACGGTCAATAAAACTAGGTAATGTACATCAATCTATCATTGCATATGGAAGAGTCTCTCTGCTTTTTGAGGATATAAGGATGACGGTGAGCTGAAATACTCATACCAGCTAAGAGAGATGGACATCTAATTCAATTTTCTACTTTTCCTTTAACTGTAAGAAATCTTAATATTAAACACACGGCACTATATTTATTATTACAGTATTAAATAAACTTTGAAATGCTAATACATGGTGCTGTTTAGATATAATACGTACACTGTGTACATATTGCATTAAGTGACATTAAACTAGGTGAAATTCATTTGTTCAATTCTATAATGTTTGCTGAGAGAAACAAGTAGTAGTTTCCCTTATCTTTTGCAACCCTATATGCCACGAAAATGTGCTTCAGAGGTATTCCCATCCAGAACATTTTTGAGGACAAAAAAAATTGCAAGAAGGGGAGAAGACTGAAAGGAGAAAATCACACTGCATGAACAGAAGTCTCTTCAGCACCATAGTAGACTTCATCTATTGTGCTAAAGACTAAACAGGAATCTTGAAAGTCTATAAACTTGGTCTATCAAGATGAATATAATTTTGTCTTTAGTGTCTCAAATCCATCAGTGGCTTCAGCCACAATTTTTTAGCTAATTTTCTATTTAGCTACAAGTAACAAAAATATTGTTTATATTCAGTTATAAAGTAAGAACATAACTTGCTTTACGTAGCTGTCCTAATGTAAATATCTTATTGTTGATTGTTTGGTAATTATTCTTTCAGAATGTATTAAAAAACCCTGTTAATTGTTACCATTATTTTGTTCAACTGCCATGAGATTGTGTTTTGCCTTCACTGAGGCTTCAAAAGTGTCCACATTTTCTCGTTCATACTCTTTAACATCAGCTGCTACCCGTTCAAGAATGCCTTCTGGTGAGTTGGAACGACTGCGAGTACTGCTTTGAGGGCTGCTTGGTTCAGATGGCACGGACATATTACTATCCTCTGTTAAGTACTTATATTTCTAAAAAAGAAAAAAGCCATAATTTATATTGCATTTGCTAATGAGATAAATAGAAATGCTATTTACATTTCCTCCAGCATTATGTAAGAATCTATTCACCGCCCCTCCTGCACTATATAGCCGTATTTTATATCTCTATGTTTTTCCTGAGTTCCTGAGGCCCAAGAGCAACCTCCCAAGAGTTAAGATTCCGCTACAAAAGCAAATCAACGTCATGTTGTGCACAAGTTACGCCCCTTCTTGGATAGGGAGGCCCTTCTCTCAGCCACTCATGCCCTGGTCATTTCCCACTTGGACTACTGCAATACACTCTACATGGGGCTACCCTTGAAAAGTATCTGGAAGCTTCAGCTGGTACAGAATGTGGCTGCAAAAGCAAATTTGGGCACCTCAGGATGTGCATATAATTCTTCGTTATGCAAGTTGCACTGGGTGCCAGTTTGCTTCCAGGTCCAAATCAAGGAGTTGGTTATGTGCTTTAAAGCTCTAAATGGCAGATACTCTTTTGGAGAGTTTGAATATCTGGCTCTTCCAACTCGCTTAGAGCACACAACCTTGAAGTTTATTAGCACCTTAAAGCCCCCTCCTCCTGACTTTTCACTTTGTTCTATTCTTGTTTTAACTGCCTCCTCTTATTGAAATATATTATTTTTATTTTTAACTGTATACTGTCCAGAGTCACTCTGTGAGTGAGATAGGTAGTCTCTAAATTTGATATATAAAACAAATAAATATCCATTCAGCCAATTCTAGATTTAGAAATCCATTTAATACTGTACACTCCTGTATACAATAGCCTGGCATTTACTATGCAAGCCCTTTTTCAGTATTTCTTCTTAACTGCTTTCCTCTTTCAGCTGCCACATATGTGGGAAGATACACAGTAGCAACCAATTATGCCAGAAAATGTTTGGAAATGCAAGTCCATTTTAGTATCTGTACACACTCTAGCGTGTATGAACTATCAGTTTTGAAGCTCACTATATTACTCCACTGGTTGCAATAACATTCAGCAGCTGGTTGAGTTAATGTCTTGATAAAATGAGTAAGACAATGATTCAACATGGAAATAGGCTTCTTTTCTATCCATAATGGACAGACATCTAGCTCTACATACAATAGTAATATAAGTTTAATTCCTCAGTTTTCATTAATTGCAAAGATTTCTTTTGTGCAAGGTCACCTTTTTAAAAAAGGACCTACATTATAAATGTTTTAACAAACGTCACCCAGAGCCATTACTACTTTGAATAGTATGACTATTTTAATAGCTGACAATTACAACCTAGTCTACATGACATCTTGAATTTACAAAACATTTTATTTAAAACATTTATATAGCTGCCCGTCTTATAGCAAACTCTGGACAGTTCCCAGATGATGCAAGTAAGTGACATTTCTTCCAATAAGCCTACTTAAAATTTTAGTCTGGTTTGAAAAGAATTAGCAATATAACAAACCTGCACAATTGCTTGCCTCTGCAATCTTCTTTGCTCTATTAGAGCTTCCTCATCTTCTTCTTCAACATCAAAGTCTTCAAGGCTATTATTATATAAATTAACAATTTGACATCTCAGGAGTACATGTACTGATACAAGAATGTGTATTTTCAAAATAACATTCAACTTTCCTGGCCTGAAGTTCACAGAAAATTTCATCTCTGTCTTCAGGCAACAGCTATTTTTCTTTACCGTATCTTAAAAGCTTCTTAATTGGAAACTCTTCCTGAAGAAAGCTGGTTAGAGGGAAAAGTGGATTTTCTCCACTATGGATGCATGTCCACTTTGGTAGTTCTCAACTCCAACACTATCAGGAAGTTCTACACTTCTATGGACAAGAATTATTTCCTTTTAAGGAATTCCAAGGAACTGGAATTTAGATGAGATCACAAGAAGGACCTGTATCTCCTTTTAGTGGTCCTGGGAGAAGGAACCACAAAGAATGGCCCCTACCTGTTCTGTATCATTATTTTGCATACCTTCCCTCAATTTTTAATGTAAAAAGTTTAGATCAACAATGTGCAAAGATCATTCTGTATTTCTGCAATTTTTACAATATTAAAAAACACTGCTTCTTATGTAAGAAAACATTTTAGTTAGAAAGTTGCATTACCAATTTTCTCTTTTTTTATTATGTTATTATAAATCTTAATATATTGTGTTACTTCAATACAGACACATTTGTGTGTTATGATTGAAAATTATTAGCATTCTATTATTTAGGTAGCTTAGAATATTGAGAAGTGAAGGGAGAAAGAAAAAAATATTCTGTCATTAATTCAATTCAATTACGAGCATAACATTATTTGACTTTTTTGTCCAATGTTCAGTATAACATTGAAAAAGAACCACTACAAGTCACACCAAATTATTCATTACTATATAATGACATTTTGACCTTAAGCTGATTACCTTTAAGTCTCCCTTGTACAGATAGTCCTCAACTTACGACCGTAATTTACCCTGGAACTATGGCTGTAAATTGTGGTAGTTATTAAGCGAGTAACCCTATTTTATGTTTTTTTTGTGGGGCAATCTCAAACACAGTGGTTATTAATATTTTGATCAATCTTCGATAAAATCAAGATATATTCAGTTTGTGGCATTTTTTAAAAAATTAGTAAGGGGGGGTCAATGTAAGATAACATTAGTCTAGCAAGAATTGTTCTTGACAGATCCATACTGACCACTGCACTGCTTTTAAGGCGCTTACAAAGAGCTCTCCTTATGATCTACTCTTAACGTTTTCCCAAGGTATCAATACAGATATCTAACCTCCTATAATTATCTGGTACTTCACTTGTTCCCAGGACTTTTCATAGTTAATATGTAAATATTCAGTTACATTATTAAACCACTTCAATACTAATCCAGTTTCTAGAGTTTTAAAATAACTGAAAAAAATCATTTCCCCTACCATGTTTCTATCCCATCTTAGTGAAAAAACGACAACACTGGAACAGCATAATGACTAATGTAACAGAAGCAAATCCATTACAAGATACTTTACGTACTAGCTTAAACTCACAACTTAAGGCGTCTTATCATTCCAGGGTATCACGCTATATATGAGATATTGAAATACTTACTTGTCATCAGATGAAGATTCTTGCTCAATCTTCATTCCTTCTGAAAGGCTTCCCTTAAATTTATCTTCTATTTTGCTTCTGCTCCGTCGTCTTCGGCCACCTCGTGACCTGGATCGCCTTCTCAAACGAGATCTACTACGTCTACCCCTGTCTCTGAAAATGGATTTAACAAAATATGTACTTTTATAACTAACATGTTCATTTTGTTTTGATACTATTATCTTACAATTCAAAGACTAAAATTGTTTAAAAGAGAGCACACATATGTATCACTGATAAGATACCAGAGTAAAGTTTTTCTAATATAGCAGTTACACCAGGGTATCATGATGTCGTTCAAAAATTTTCAAGTACAGTGTGGCAGACAATCAGAAACTGCAGAACCTATAGAAAAACATCTAGATTAACAACCATATCTATTTTGCCAACCATATTAGGATAACGTACTTTTATTCAAACATTTACTGGTTAAAAGGAATATAGAGTAATCTGAAATGAAGTTTCAGCTATGAAATTGGAAAAAGTAAACTCACCTAGACAAGAATCATTATTTTTTTAGCATACAGTATTGCATCATGTAACAAAAGATAACACAACTCTTCCTTATTGCAGTGCATTGCACATTCTCACAATCTGCTTCAGAGGGACAAGAGATTTCTGGATACAAACTTATTGTGATGGCAGGTGGAAATCAGATGGGGAGAATCCACCCCCTAATGTTGATGGAAAATACCACTTGTACAGTATTTATTTTGCTTATAAACTATACAGATTATATACCTCCTTCGAGGAGATCTACTTCTCCTTCTTGGAGACCGGCTACGTCGAAGTAGAGAGCGAGATCTTCGTCGAATTGGAGACCTGGATCTTCTTCTTGAAGGAGACCACCTAGGCGGACTGGCATCTTTTGATCGCTCCCTTCTAGAGAGGATGTCATCTCTAGTTCGTGTTCTTGAAACAGGTAAAAAAGAAAAAGGAACTATAATCTTAGATAAAAGCCACTTTAAAAGTTCAATCTGAATTAAACTAGAAAAGAATATTAAACAGATGAATTTAAACAGAAGAAAAATGTTAAAGAATAGGATGATTTAGTTACCCAATTCAGACTTAGGACCTCATCTTCTCTGATCATTAACCATCTAACTGAGTTTTGACAAAACTGTAGTTCAAAAGCTTTACAGGTTATCAGGCTGGAAAGTTTTTCACAAGCTTTGAGGTTAACAGACAAGGAATGAAATATAACTCAAGACTTATTTCCTATTTTACATTCTAAAACCAAGAATCTAGAAAACGGAAACTTAAATAACATTAAAGACAGTGTTATTTCTAAAGAACGAAACAACATGATTTATCAGCACCTAAATTTGCATGAAATATTTAAACTGCCTCTTCATATACATTAATCTGAACCTTCTGCACTAGTGTTTATGTAGGTTTTAGGGGAAAAGGGGGACATATTTTAAAAACATATAATAAAGCAAAGATACCACTACTGTATAGATTCTTTCTCTGAAGTTTACAGTGATGCCAACAATACTAAAATTATTAATGTGTATGACAGACCAGAGGAGGTATGTCTCTTTGTGAATTTGTCATGAGGACCCAGACAACTAAACAATCACTTTGTTCTAATGAATAGAAGTTAGTTAGCTTACCAAACCAAATGGGGGCTGCTGAACAGATAAAAGAAAAAACAGAACTCCATGAAAAGAAATAAGAAGACTCTGATAGAGGACCCTTCTGGCTAACAGTCTAAAATGGATCTAGAAAGCCTGGCAATATTGGCTGATCCTGAGATGGAGAGACTGGATCTATATCAGCAGTTTTAGTTTAAAAGAAGCTTCTCAAATGGAGCATTTACAATCCAGAAACCTAGATTGGGGACTAGAACCTACCTGCACAAAAGGTCCAGGTAGAGAAAGACCAAGTTCTACCAGCCAGGGACTAAGCAAAAATGTAATTGCTGAGTATATGCATTTAAGCTGCATAACATTCACTAGAAAGTTCCCTTTAACATGTATTTTAAATCTCAAGCAATGGCTTTATTCCATCACTACTCACAATATATTTTAAACTTCCAATTGTGATTTTATTCCTACCCTGCTGGCTATTAGTAAAAATGGGCAACAGAAGGAAGAATCCCTGCTTAGTTTACCTAATTGTAGATTATAGTTGTAAAATTAGTCTGGAAATAATAAAGTGAAAATGCACAACAGGCTCCACTGTTATCCGAATAATTGTAGAAAAATATTTTTATATGTTAAGAATAAGGTTTTTTAAAGCTATGAAAGTAAAGCCAGACTCTATTATGATAGCTTTACAATGATTACAATAATTTGGTTTCCCTAGAAAAATGATTTAAAAAAGAAGCTACTTAGGATAAATCTCGATATATAGTTTAGGGGTGGGGGAGACGGCTGAGGGGGCAAAAAAGTAACATTCCTTAACTATCACATATTTTGCTTTCCTCTGCAAAAAAATCTATTCTTTTTTGTCAATATATTGCATTGCATTTCACCAATATACATGATTCTGAAGATATAGTATAAGCATATCTATATAAGCAAAAAAGTGTGAACTCTACCACTACTTTTCAAGACATAAATGGAACAAAAGTAGCACCTATATTTGAAATGTAGTACACTAGTCCAGTGGTTCTTAACCTGAGCGATATCGCCCCCCAGGGGGCGATTTTGTTTTCAGGGGGGCGATGGAACGAAAAGGGGCGACGCGGGGGCGAAGGAACGAAAAGGGGGCGATATGGGGGCGATGGAGCGAGAAGTTTTGGGGACACTTTTGAGACTTTTTCGTACAGTGAATCGCTGTATATCTGTCATACAAAAACATCAGATCGCTCGCTGTTAGTGGATTGAATTGTTTTTTCAAATGTTCCTCCAGCTAGCTTAAGTACAGAACGCCATACATATGTGAATACGCATCGCTTATCTTCATGTGCATTGCGCAGCAGCCAAACCGGCATCATTTTTCCAATCCTTAAAGGCCAAGTTTGAGGGTCGCAGCACTGTTGGGAAGTTATTTGGAAAATCGTCACTCAATGCCGACAAGGGGCTCATTTGTTCCTATGAAGTATCTTTGTTGATAGCAAAATGTGGCAAACCTCACACTATCGGAGAAACGCTGATTTTACCAGCAGTGAAACAGATTTTTGCCACCATGTTGGGGCCCAGCGCAAGCACTATCACGCAATCGATTCCTTTGAGCAATGACACCGTATCAAAATGAATTGATGAAATGGCTGCTGATATGGAAGAAAGGCTTATTGACACCTTGAAAAATACAGAATTCGTGATGCAGATTGACGAGTCAACGATTCGTGAAAATGAAGCCTTGTTATTGGCTTATGTCCATTTCATCAACGGAAATGAACAGATCGGGGAAGAAGTTATTTGTTCGAAATTTAGCCATCAACACAAAAGGTTCTTCGATATTTAAAAAGGTTGAAGAGTTTTTTAATGAGAAAAACATCCCTTTGACAAACGTCGTGGCATGTGCAACCGACGGAGCTGCATCCATGGTTGGACGATATCGCGGATTTCAAGTTCATCTAAAATCGGTTGTACCTGGAGTTATGACTGTCCATTGCGTCGTTCATAGACAGCACCTTGTCTCAAAAAATTTGAGTGGCCGTTTGCACGATTCCACGAACCTTTTGACACAGTTGTCGAATTTCTTGAATCCATTGACCCAAGTCTAAGCAATTCTCTTAAACTTCGATATCTGGATGTAGCTTATCTCGCTGATGTTTTTGACAAGCTGAATGAAGTGAACGTAAAGCTTCAAGGAGATAAAATCAATTTTCTTAAGGGCAAGAGAGTAATCTGCTCATTTATTTCCAAATTGGACCTTCTTGCAAGCAATATGAGTCGACAGGAGTTGTATCAGTTCCCAAGCCTTGGTAATGAACGTGAACTCCAAGGAGAAGATTTGGACGTTTTTTGCTGCCACTTGAAGCAACTAAAAGAAGATATGGAAACCAGATTCTATGATCTGATAAATCTGGAAGTGCCCACTTGGGTGCTAAATCCTTTCACAGCAGACTTTGCACAACTTCATCCCAAACTGCAAGAGCCACTGACAGATCTGAAATACGACTGTGAAGTCCAGTCACATTTTCAGAGTTACGGCTACAAAGCTTTTTGGGTGAAAATGAGGAACACTTACCCAATATTGTGGGAGGAAGTTAAGTTGCTTCTTTTAGCCTTTCCTTCCACTTACTTAGTGGAGAGGGGCTTCAGCGACGTCCAACAGATCCTTTCTAAGTCAAGGAACATGTTGAAGATCTCTGAGCGCAGTGATTTAAGAATGCGATTAACAAAAATGGTTCCAGACATCAAGAAATTGGCATCAGCTCACCAAGCACAAGGCAGCCATTGATGTTTTTTTTTTTGCTTTTTGTGTACATACATTTTTTCGTTAATAATTGTCTGAGCTTTTATCGTTGTATTTGCTTGCATTGGATTTCACGTTCCAGTTTGAGTTTTCGGCTTCGTTTTCAAATTTTTGTTGTGCTCTGTAAAACATTTTGTATGTCTCTTTGTATTGTACTTTTTTAGCGTGCACTCCAGTTCGATATTATATTTTCTTTGTGTCTTTTTAATCCTTTTTACAGTGTGCGTGACTATATATACTTTCCTCGAATCTTAATTTAGTTTCAGAGTTTTCGTCTTGAAATTCTTAAGTTTTTCTTTTCGGGCATTTCACTTTCTTGCAATTGAATTTTGTTTTCAGTGGTCATTACATTTAAGTGTCTTGAATAAATAAGGTAATAATGAAATACATGTATCATGAAGTTTGGGAATAAAGTGACGGGTGGCACCAAATTTTTTCACACAGTTGAGATATGGGAAAAAGACTGGAAATAAATTATTTGCATCGATATGTCCTGATGACAATTTTAAAGAAAACAAAAAAAGTGTTTGCATAAATTGAAGAATTATTTCCTATGTTGTGATTGAGAGGTTATGTTGGGGGGCGATGACAACTTCCTCATTGGCTCAAGGGGGCGATTCGTTCAAAAAGCTTAAGAACCACTGCACTAGTCAATGTAAAAATAATATTTTACTTACACAAGAATTAGGAAAAAGATTCTTGCAATAAACAAAGGATACCATTATGAGCAAATTTAATCTCCTAATCAGATAATACTTCCTTCATATTACGCAACATATTACAGCAGTCTTAAGTTTTAGCAAAGTATTAGCTGCTATCTACACTTAATCCTCACCTATTTTATTGCCTCTAGCAATACTGCAACTAATTCAACAGACATTAGCTTGCTTTCTCACATTCAGTATACTTAAGCTTAATCATACTGTATAAAATACGACATAAGGAAAGCCTGAACATTTTGTTTTCCCCAAGTTTCAAAAGCTTCTCATCCCTGAGAAGTTTCTTCCTACAGGAAGGAACCCTTGAAGTTACTTATAATCCTAGTCAAGAGAATACCTCAAGCATTTGATTATGTTTATTTATGACTACTTTGTACTTAACCATTACTGTAGCTTAGATGTAAATTAAACTTAGTGAATCGGATCCAAATTTCTTGTATTTGTAAAATGGACTTCAACATAAGAACAGAGATGCCCTGCTAAATCAGACACTGACCCATCTAATCCAGCAGTTTCTTCTTACAGCAGCCAACCAATTGAGCAAAGAAGTTTAATAATCTCCCACACAGCAGATGGCCTTGAGAGGCAGTCACATAGCCATCAAGGTTAATAGCCTATTTCCTATAACTTCAATGAATTGGTTCAATCCTTTTTTATGAAACCAGCCAAGCTGATAGCTAGTACAACTCTCAAGTTGACGATTTTCTAAGTTTAATTATGCACTGGGTTAAAAAAAATTATTTTCTCTGTGCTGATTCTTCCAGTATTCAATTTCATGATTCTGATTCTAGAATTTTGGGAAAGGAAAAATAGCTTCTTCTTGTCTATTTTATTCACATTATCTATAATTCTGTATACCTCAATCATATCCCTTGTTTATCTCCTTTCTGTAAATCCCTGTGTCACAACAGTTCTTCCCAGTTTAATTATTTAATAACAAATTAATAAAATCTGATTTAAAAGTTAACATAAAAGTATACAAACAGCATATTGATAAAATGCATTTCTTATGGTTATTTATAATCCACACAAACTCATGAAAATCTTAAATTATAATTAAAAGATTACTGATATTGTTTCTATGTTAAATATGAAAGTTTTATGTCAACTCAGTATTTTAGATTTAACTCTGTACCTATGCCTACATACATCGCCAAAACTCACGTCAAGAGGTTCAAAATCTAAGAATCTGTTGCTTCAACAGATTTTCACAGTATTTTCATGTACTTTTGTGAATTACATCTCACGACAATTAAAGATACACAGAAATGAATTCCACTGAATTTGAAATTCTTTTAAAAAATTCTGCATTTTAAAATGCAGAAGACATATTAATATATTCAAAGACTGCATGCTAATGTAAGCATATTGACAGATATCACTGAACTAACTCCCAAAATAAAAGTATAGCAACACAAACACTAATTAGATTCCAATTTACTAAGCAGCCTGAGGATTGTTTACTAAAAATATTTTAATTTAAACTATAGTTATCTAATCCGTTTAGTTTGCTTATAAACTACAAATATAGAGGAATAAAGAGGACAAACCTAATGTCTTCTCTAAGAAAAGGTATGTCAGTCAAATTAGAATTCTCAAAATACAAATATATTTATTACTATATGCAATATGCTTTTCCGTTCTAAACAATACAACCACACCTCAGATTATCATACAACCTAGCAATTTGTCTGCCAATTAGGACCAGATCAGGTACTTCTGATACCTCTCTTGTTAATCTCTGAATTGTGCTGCCTCTGCAATTTGCCCTTATCAAAAAGAGTGGCTCTTTTATAACCATTTGCATTCACTGAACCCAAAAATATGAAAACTAGCACAATCCAGACATCACAGCCTATCCTTTCTACAATCTTTTACACTACCTTTGTTGACAGGGGGCATAGGGAAAGAGAATAGGATTTTTATCCCGATTTCTTAAAAGAATTTTTCTTCCCATCCAAATACATGTACAAGTTATCTTAGACCAGTGATGGCGAACCTTTTAGAGACCGAGTGCCCAAAACCCACCCCCCGTCCCCGCTCCGCCTCCCGCCCTGCCTGCTCCGCCCCCGCTCGCCCACACTGCCTCCATGGTCCGATCGCCATGGCAGCCCTGCAGCGCCATGGCAGCCACGCCCTCCACCCACATCCCGCAGCATCATCTGCACACTATGGGGCGCGAGGGCGGAGTCTTGTCCCTACTGCCCGGCTATGTCCTTGGCTGCGCTGCTCCGTGCGGGCTGCGCCCGGGGGCGACTCTCCTCCGGGGGGCTGCTGGTGAGGAGGGGGCTGCGGGGCTGGGGCAACAGCGCACGTGCCCACAGAAAGGGCTCCGAGTGCCGCCTCTGGCACGCGTGCCATAGGTTCGCCACCACTGCCTTAGACATAACCTTAAACTTAACTAGGATACCTTAAACATAACTAGATGATGACAGTTATGATATATATTGCTCTTAATCCCTTCAATGTAAACTGACTCTTGCCATAGATACGCAGCTTCTTGAGTTTGATTAGCAGAATATATTCTTATACAAAATTATCTTTAGTCTGTTGATTTTTTGTATAGTAGCCATTAGGCAAGTAGTTGTTACTGAAAATAACAGAATAGCACTGTAGCAGAAATCAATGAAAATGAGTCAGTTCATAGTAATACAAGTCAGACTGACACTACAAAAATAAATAAATAACGTGCTTACACATTCTAAGGTTTTCTATCGACTGCCAATTCACCCATTCTATTGCATCCTATAAACAAATGTAATTGTTAAACTAAAACCCAGAAATAGTAAATTAGTGTTCTTCTTACAGCTTCCATCTTGGTATATGCCAGATCAAATATATATAAGCATTTATTTTTTATTTTGCACATTCTTTAGGTCCTCCCAGAATTCATCTTCTACAAACAGGACCCTTTATTCAAGGACAGCTTGAAATATAACAAACAGCCAGGAAGTGGTATGAATTTTGCTGATTTCTTACATTCCAATACAATACATACCATCCTGAAGGCAGATTTTTGGAGCATGCAAGGAGGAATATGGGCAAAAGTTATCCTCTACCCACTCCCACTATCACAATTGTGAGTGAAGTCTAAATCATTATTATTTTTTCATTAGCATTACCTGGGAGAAGAAAAACGTCTCCTTTCTGATTCTCTTCTTTTTCTGTCTACTGATCTGCTCTTTGCTCTCCTAACAGGAGACCGATTTCGAGATGGTGATTTACTCTGTTTAGATCTCCGATCATTAAGCAGAGGTGATCTGCTGCGTCTTAGTTTATCTCGTGGTTTTGGGGATAAACTTCTTCCTTTAGGACTACGACCAGGTCTTTTATTAGGAGACCTGTTTTCTTTACCTGATGACATATCTTTTGAAGGTGATTTGATGAGCTTCTTTTCTTTTTCAGTCTCAGATCTCCTGGATTTTCGATCTTTCGATCTTGATTGTCTATCTTTGGATTTGCTTCTTTGTTCTATTGGAGATCTGGATCTTTTGCTACGATCTCTAATTTTATTTTCACTAATAACTGGAGATTTTTTACGGTCTCTTGATTTGATCTTATCTTCTGCTTTAGTTTTATCTTCAGGAGGAGACCTTGATTTCCTATTTTTTTCTTGAGAGCGGGTTTTAAGGGTTGGAGATTTTGACTTTCCTATTTGATCTTGAGACTTTGTTCTTTTAGATGGGCTTTTAGTTTTTCTTTCTTTTGATTTACTTCTAGTAGCTTTCTCTTTTATACCATCAACTCCTGACTTGCTTTTCTTTTTATCAGTCCTGTGTCGAGTTCGTTCTTTTGATCTGCTCTTACTGCGTTTCTTTGAACTCTTATTGTCTACAATCTCAAGCTTTCCCTTAACACTTGAGGATTTATTTGCAGATCTAGTTCCATTTCTCACCTTATCATTGATTTCTCCTTCTTCTTCTGAACCTGACTCATATCCTTGTAATATTAATCCCATCCCAGATTGAACCTTTCCTTCCATTAGCTCATTTTCAAGTTCAGCTTTTAATAATGCTCTTTGTTTCTCTAAATCTTCTAGAGGAGCTAAGAAGTCAATTTTAGTTCTTTTTGCTGGCCCATCTTCTTTATCAGAGATATCAGCAACCTCCTTTCGTTTATGTTTCTTATGTTTGTGCCTATGTTTATGCTTTTTGTCCTTATCTTCTTCTGAAGAATGTTTATGTTTCTTATGTTTGCCTCGATGTTTGTGTTTCTTTTTTTTATGTCGACTATGTTTAATTTGTGGTTGGTCTCCTTCTGAAATATCTCCATTTTCTTCATTTGCACTTCGCTCAGAAATATCAGCTTCTTCAATTCTGTAAATATATTTCAAAAAATCAGAATCTAAATAAATTTAAATCAACAAAATATTTTTATGCTATACTTTCCAATCAATTTTAAGATATTTAAACAATTTAAATCATTTTTAGGCAGAGAGATAGCAAAATGATCTGCTGTACATACATATGTTCATTTCTACTGTTTAGATAAATGAATGTTATGTGATAGAACTCAAATGGCAAACTATGCAGAAAATGGGTGGAAATTGTTTCCAGTTATATAGATGTAATATTTAGAATTTCACACAAAAAGTAGAAATGACAAAGAGTAAATGAGATGCCAGGGGATCGGGTTTGATATCTTGTGACAGTAAAAAATACTCTCCCTTTGACCAGTCTTTAACAAATGTCAATGGAAAGTTTTCTGGAATCAGTATGTTCTATTTCAGAAAAGGCTGGCGCTTAAGATGTATGGTGCTTGCTTTACAGGTGATTGTTCCAAAAGACTGACATATTTAAAATACTTTGCAACTGCATATGATTTAACTGCTTATTCATCTGTTGTTCCTAATATTGGAACACGGTTTACAAAATTCTTATAACATTTTTTCTCATCAGTTTTTAGTTTTTGAATTTATATCTCACTTTTATTATTTTTATAAACAACTAAAGGCAGCGAATGTATCTAACACTACTTTCTTCTCCTATTTCCCCCACAACAATCCTGTGAGGGCTGAGAGAAAATGACTGGCCCAAAGTCACCCAGTTGGCTGTCAAGCCTAAGGCGGGACTAGAATAGATATGTAGATTACCCTTTTAAACCAGAAACCTCACTTTATCAATATCTTTACCACTTGAGAAAACAATGAGGGAAATGAATAGGCATCCCCTCCCCAATATTGTATTTATGCCATCCTGCCCTCAGATAAATTTTATTTGACCAAATGATGGGCATGAGTTATGAAAACAATAGTAAGAATCTAGCTTTGAATGAAAAATTAGCAATTAATTTAGTAAGTGTAAACATGTCCAATTCAGCATGCACTATCCATGCATAAATTACTTATGTCTAATAAACAAATCAGTCTAGCTTGATTTTTTTTAAAAAAAAAATCCAAATGGGGTGCTATAGTATGGCTGGAGAGGGATACAGAGGGCAGTAGACAAAGAAATGGAAAAGAAGCTGAAGAGGCAAGTGGTGAAGAGCAAGAGATCATCTTTGTATCACTGAGGAGGTGCAGAAGAAGCACTAAAGAGACATGAAGATGCTGCTTAGTTCAGGATCTCTTCTGCCATTCCTCCTCCATCTTTAAATATTAGATGTGGAGTGATTCAAGGACAATGAACAAGAATATAAATATGTGCAAAGGAAAAATACCAAGGTATGTGCAGAATGAACTGTACAGACAGATTAGAAACTAATTTGTTCATTATTTGAGGGATGAAGTCTAAATGCAGATTTGGTTCATTGTATTTGCAGTTGTTTCACTGTATTTATCAATTGTCTAATAATCAAATGGAATAGAACTTTAAAGAAGCTGAAGTTTTAACATTTAGACACCATACTTTACTATCTCACTATCAAAATGTTATTTAGTATGTCATCTTTATACCTAAAATTGTTTATAGCTATAGAAACCCAGTCAATTTAAGTGAATTTGGCAAATTTTCATCCATAAGATTGTGCACAAAGCACCTTAGAATCTAATACTAGCCAACTCCATTAATCTTCAACATTATAGCCAATGGTTAAGTGGGATAATATAGACTGGTCTCTAACACACTTGTTGTGTCTTAGTGTAACTTGTTAAATCAGTCATGGAGAAGGATCAAATTCCTCTAATCCTACACACTATTGTAGTCCACTATAGTTTACAGGGAATACAATTTGTGTCAAAACTTTCATAAAGAGTAGTATTTCTCACTTTACAAGCAAACTGTTACCTGAAACACATTAGAATAAACAGCAAAAAGCAAAATACAGAGATACAATATATCAATCTTACAGTTGAGGAACAAAAAAAAAACCCTCTTTAAGTTCCTGCAGGCTCACATTTCCATTGTACCCAAGTCCCATTTACCTCAATCCTTTTTAATTTATTTTGAAATAAGTGTGCATATGAACATTTAACTTGCTCTTGATTTTTTGGTTGTTGTTACATCTTTCCTCTCTATATAAGAAAAAGGCCGATCACTCGTAAGATTATTCCTTCTGTGCATTTGTAGGTACATATTTGGGGATATATTTAGAAAGGGACCCACGCATGCACCATGCTTCTACACAAGATTTAAAGAGGACAAAGACGACTTTCTTTTCAGGGAGTCGTTTCTTTCCTACACGCCCTCCCCCCTCCACTCTAATCACAAGATCCTGCGGAGGGCATTAGAAGTTAACAAGTCCGTGCAGGCGAAAGCAAAGACTTGGCCGAGACTCCCAAGTATTGTAAGGTCTTCATCTCCCAAACTAAGCAGAGAAACGATAAAGCGACAGGAAGGTCTGAACCGTATGACTAAAGATGACGGGCCGGGCAAAGGGAAGGCCGGCCTCCGTACTTGAGAAGAAGAGAGAACTCCGGGGTCGGGCCCAAGGCAAGGCCGCCTCGCGACCGTTATAACAGCTCGTCGATGGCGCGTTCTAGGCCCTCCGCTCGATTTTCGCCTCTGATTTCCTCCCATTTCCCCGTAAGGGAAGCGTAGCTAACAAGGCCAGACCTAGTTTTCATCTTTAAAAAAAGTAGCCTTACCCGTGCCCCCGCATTCCCAACTCCACCAACGTCGGGGCAGCCATTTTGAACTCCCAAACTCCTTCTTCGCCGCCACGGCTCAGGCCCCGGTGAGGAGGTTGGAGAGTGGCGCATGCGCACTAAGAATACAAAAACCCTAGGGCGACAGAAGGGGAAGGCGGAAATACTTGCTGGTCGTTTCAGAAACCGGAAGTAAGGTAAACATCGCGAGCCTGGAGAAGGGGGATGATTTCCGAGGAATAGGAGATCGGACGACTAAGGGTTTATTGGTGACTATACTTCCGGCTCTTTGTTCAATTGACAAAGTGCGGCACGTCCGATGCAACAAAATACCCCCAGACGCCGTTGAGAAGAATGAGCATTTTTCTATTTCGCATATAATTATGAATGTTCTTGCCCCGGATATGGCAATAGGATAGGATAGGATAGGATAGGATAGGATAGGATAGGATAGGATAGGATAGGATAGAATCTTAGAGATCTTCTAGTCCAGCCCCTGCTTAAGCAGGAGACCCTATCATTTCAGACAAGTGGCTATTCACTCTCTTTTTAAAGTCCTGTCATGAAGCATCCACGAATTCTGACGGCAAGGTGTTCCACAGTTTAATTGTTCTCACTTTCATGAAGTTTCTCCTTAATTTCAGGTTGCTTCTCTCTTTGATTAGTTTCCATCCAGTGTTTCTTGTTTTGCCTTCTGGTGCTTTGAAGAATAACCCTCTTCTTTGTGGCAGCCCCTCAAATGCCAGGATACTGTTATCATGTCATTCCTAGTCCTTTTCTCTAGACTGGCCATATTCAGTTCCTGCAACCCTGATCCAATAAAAACAGAAAGCTAGAAAATATGTTTTTTTTTATACATCCTGGGCAATAATGCGACATTCTGTTTATAGGGAGCATCTATAAAGGACACGCTCTAGCAACAGGTGTAAGTCATGTGCAAAGCAAAATACAATTGTGGTATAGTTAACATGAATTTAATCCCCAACACAACGCTTTAGTAACAAAAGTTTCTGCTGCTGATTATCGCCTCAAGGGGTTGATCAGTCTTTACTTGGTCCAGGGATGATTAAAGTGATAGTATTTTTTTAAAGTGTCATTAAGTCATTTTTGACTCCCAGCAACCACATAGATTGCTCTATGAATGTCGATTAATGAGTACAGTAAAACTGCAAAGGCCCTTGGACTAACACAGCATAAAATAACCTAGTATTTTATAGCAGCTCTGTCTGTAGGATGTGTTTTCGGTGTTTTGGGCTTATATATTCTTCAAATATATAGTAAATTTATTTTGTGAAGAAGGCACAAGTGATGCTTAGAATTCAGCAAAAATTAAACAATGGGATTTTATTAAATCGGGTGCAAATGTACATTTGGATCATCAACTGTATTTTTTTTTAAAACCTGAATTTTAACAGTAGCTTGCTGTGTTAAGATTGATATAACCCTGTTCTGAAGCAATTTCTACTCTCTCTGTTAAAACTTTGATAGGCAGTTCTTCACCTGCATGCAGTTTTGGATTTCTAAATTGGAAAACCCTGGAAAACCCTGGTGTAAAAGCAATAGGAGACCAGTCCAGTCCAGGGGTTCTGGATGGCCTCTCCTGTTAAACAGAGTGGAATATCCTTTTCTGTCTCTCTGCCCTGGATCATCTTGTGTGCATGATATTTTAGAGAGTAAGTATCCTGATCTGTTTTTCCAATATAAAGGAATGATTGAAAGAGGATGAAGAATCAGCGCTGACTTTGCAAAGTGTTTTAATAAATTCTGGCTTTAAGAACAATGAGCTAAATCTAGCACTTGGGTTCTTTAATTAAAACAGCTGTGTTACTAGATGACAAAATTGAAATTTTGGTGGTTTTGTGGATTGCTTTTGAACACCTTATCCATAGAGATAGACCAGATCCCTTACTAGATTTTTGCAGAACTGCTAAAACAATGTTTTAGTAGGTGCTTCATGAGTACTTGATAAATTGGATTGTGTGTGTGTAAAATTACATTGGTAATATTTAAGTTTGCTCAATTTACTATAAAAGGAAAGAAAGAAGCTAGAACGCAGAGTGCAAATTGCACTTAGTTGTCTAAATTGGATTCCTGGAGTTTCCTTCCAGTCTTAATAGCTGTTGTCTCTTTACAACTCTAATATTTACTTCTATTATGCTCTGTTAGCACACAAGACATTCAAAGAGAATTCAGAGGGACAAAAGCATCTTCATAATGAATAAATGAATGTTCTTTCAGAACAAATCCTGTAAAACTCCACTAACTTTGTAACTCCTCAAATAAAAAAAAGCATTATCTGACACTAACAATTTATTTACTGTACAGCAGGGTAAGAGGCAAATAATGAAAACAGTTTCTGTTCCTTTTATACATATGTCATGATATCGCATACAGTACATATATGAAAGGGGTGGAGCTTGCAGAATGACAATTTTTGTGCGGCTTGTGTTATGCATTGCAGCAAAAGATGTGATAAAGAATGATATTGGATAGACTTGCGTTTACTACTTTTAACTGGTCTCAGCTCTTTTTTTGAATCGTCATTTCTCTCCTTTCCCTCCTTGAGCCAATGAACCTCTTAAAGAATTACCCCATTGTCATATAAGCAAACGTACTTTATTTACAGTCCAGACAATATCAGTGTTAACAAAGAAAAAGGAGAAGGATTTTGTGTGATTATACCATGGGAGAAAGATGGCAGGTTAAGGGAATTTTCCAGAACCTAACAACCACAAAGGACTACCTGACATACATATTGGCAAGGTAATAAGTGCTACAATGCACTCTTCCCTGTTCTTATAATTTGCTTAGTCCAACAAGCACAACACTTTATTTTGTCATTTAATGAAATATCATGTATTGGAGGAAAAATCAGGTCCGGTTCCAAGTCGGGAGAAAGACGCTGAAATAAAATGGAGGCAGGCTGCAGGAAAGAAAGTCTCTTTATTTGGTAGCTAGAAACTTCAGTGACAGCAGCATGTTTCTGGGGTGGCTGACAAAAAAGGGTTGAGAGTGGGTGGGTTTTTATACATTCTTTGGGGCTTTGTGATTGAGATGCCTGTTCTTGTATAAGAATATATCCTTTAATATTTTAATGGCTGTTGCCAGATTCCTATGGGGTCATGTAGGGAGTCATGGCTGGATCTTCAGGCAAGAGGGGGAAATGCAAATCCTAGGTGTTTTGTTTGTCTGAGCTAATCTTGTCAGTTTGGGCTCCTTGCCTATTGTGCTGCTAATTTAGGGTTTCTGGCTGTACTTTGTTTATGAATAGTGTGGCCCAGCTTTCTGAATGGATACAAAATATCCATTCCTAAAGACTAGCCTCTTCAAGCTTCTGTTTGAGGCTGTTTTCCTATAGCAGGAAGACTGGGGCTGCTTTCTGCCTTTGTTAAGATTTTTCTCTTCTTCTTTAGGGGAAATATTCTATCCTGCCTCTTTTAATATCCTGTAGAATATTTTTATTTGGGGGGGGGGCTTCGCACACCTGCAATGTCTTTGCTCTTGTATACACTCTGCACTTTACTCCACCAAAAGAAATGCCCTGCTATTTTCAAATGTTGACATCACCATTACATTAATTTAGTATCTCTAAGGATCAAACTGGATTTTGTTTGCTATTGCCAGCTACATCATACTAGCAGCTAATAAAATAATTCAATATTTAACAAAGTAATTAGGCTACAACATCCCACAACTTATAAGGGTGCCAAACATGTTGATTCCAAGAGAGTCCATGAAAGCAAATGTCCAGCAGACTAAATTGCTATCATATATTACCCTGAGAAAAATGTTACATCTTATCATACAGTTTTAGCACTGCAGAATTAAAGCTTTCTTTTCTGACCATTGAAACTTCCTCAGTGAAAAGTGAGAGGGTGCCTTTCCCCAAGTGAATTTTCAAAACAAGGCATTGATTTTCTAAGAACCTGCTTTAAGCATGTCTTTCTTAAAATAGTTGCAAGATTTTTCTGAAATAAAATGGTGGGTTTACTTTTCTACACGGAAGTCTCATTTTATTCCTTCACAGCCAAAGTGATCAGTGCATTTAACAGCTGATATAATCAATACAATCATGAAGTACAAGTCTCTTTGGACTATACCAGTGGTGGCGAACCTATGGCACGGGTGCCAGAGGCGGCACTCAGAGCCCTCTCTGTGGGCACGCGCGCCGTCACCCCAGTCCTAGGCCTTCAGCTGGGTTTTATAAAACCTTTTCACTTTAGGCCTCCGCCGCTGTGTGCAAAAAAAAAAAAGGTTCAATCAGTCAATTTCAACTTCTCACGGGAAAAAAAAGATCTTGTAAAGTTGGAATTGATTGATTGAACTTTTTAGTCCCACCCAGTCTGCCGTTACCACCACAGCCACACCCACCCAATGGGCCACGCCCACCCAACTGGCCACACCCAGCCAATGGGCCATACCCACCCGGCACTCGACAATGCATAAGTGGGTTTGGGGTTGCAGTTTGGGCACTCGGTCTCTAAAAGGTTTGCCATCACTGGACTATACCAAAAATAGAGTTCTGAAGGGCGGGCGGAGTAGGCTTCAAAAAAAGTCAAAGGCTCAATCACACAGTTGTGACTGCCTTCTTGTTCCTTCCTCCTTCCCCTCTCCACCAATATGCATGTCCTGATATCCCTTCCTGAATGGAGGTAAAGGAATTACATACTGGAAATTAGAGAACTGTTAAATCAATGTTTTTGCTTTCAGCCTAATCTTGCTTATATTCAGTCTGCTCACTTCCTTCTTAAGAATGTAAATTAATGTAACAACACACCCAAAAAACTCCCATTGAAATTACTACATTTTGTATGCAGCTAAAAGCAATCTTTCTTCTATAATTGCATCACTAAAGTTTTTTTTTATAAAGTAAATAGCCTCAAGGGTAACTGTTGCTGTACTCAAACAAATCTATTTGTTTAAAAATGTAGCTCCTGTAAAGCCCTCCCTGATCAACTCCCTTCATGTCAGAAAGAAGGCAAATTTTGCTATTTGCTTAGGAATCAGATCTGCTGGGAGGATTCAGCTGAAGGAGAATCATAAGCAAAAATAGACTCACAGTAAACACTGAAAGGTGGAGCAAGACCACAAAAAGTTTAGTCTGTGCCGCGTGGCATCTCTGAATGGGCAACAGCACAGGGTGTTCTTGGAAATACAGATGCAAAAAAAAAAAACCCGAAATAGGTTTCTCATCTGGGCAACAATCCTACTTGGAAATTTCAGACATTCCTTTTAAGTTCGAAGGGTATAATTTTTTTTAAAAAAAAATTGATCATGTTCCAAAGGATTTGAGAAAATTGCCTGAGAGATGTTGCATAACAGAAGGAAAGGAAGTTTGTGCATCTATTCCCCAAAATTCTTCTAAAGCATCCTGTTCTATTCAATGCAATACCAGCTCTGATAAATATTCCATAATTACCATTTTTAGCAATGTTCTATGCCTGCTTTTTCATAATTGGATTTTCTATGATAAACAAATCCTGACCCTCCGGGTATACCCTCATGCTGTTGACACAAGGGGTCAAATGACAAGCTTGCATTGCAACATTATTATCTAATGCCCCTTTTGTAAATGCATTGTGCAATTTTTTTATGTGCCTGTGGAAAGTCCTGTTTGCACTAAGACATTTCAATGCACATTTTATTATTCTCATGAAATTGCAGCTAAGTGGGGATTTCTGAGTAATCTCAGAATGGAAAAAAATGGTCATGGAGAATTAGTCTCCATCCTCTTTCCGCTGTTTCAATCATCACACTTAAGTACTTAGCTACAACTCTCATTTACCTGGAGGAGGGATGTCTATTTAATGGCTAGCAATGGTTTTGTCTTTCCCATGATTTGCCAAAATAGTGCAGTTCAGTGCTAAAAATAATTCATCTGGATTTTCAGCCAGATCAGTCATAATGTTATGCGAAAAGAGATGGTTCCATCATTTGACCTCCCAGCTTGGAGTCAACAGTTTTTTTATGTGCCCCCCAAAAATGAAGAAGAAAATGTTTTTTTGTTCCCAGACATTCTTGGATTCACAGGTTTCAGCAGGCAATTGAAGTACATATTTTCATACGTCAAAGCCTCACTCCCACCACTGATGAAAGCAGAGCTGTTTTTGAGAAAAGACAGTTCTGGATAAGACAACATATTTTGTACTTCTTTCTCAACCCCCATCCATCCTAGCAGCTTGTTCACAAAGTCTAACTGAATATAGATAGAAGAAGAGAGAGAAAATAGATGATGATAGGCAGGCAGGCAGGCAGGCAGACAGACACAGGCAATATGACTGTGGCGAGGAGGTGCAGAACAGCCTGAGAATTTGATCTGAGTTCATGTAAATGTGGAACAATACAGTATACAGCAAATGCATGTTTTTATGCTATATGCAATGGTACTGAAATAGTACATTTTAATTGTTTCTAATTATTCACTTTTAATAAATATAGTATAGTTTAGCCTTTCTGTCAATTAGATCCAGAGTTTCTTTGGGATTGTCTTCCATTATATAAACACACACCAATACACATGCACAAATGCAATATGTATAGTATACACACAAAGTAACTGCTGTACCTCCTTTGCAATAAAGAAATAAGTTTCACAAAAACAGAGAAATTTCCCAGATGGCAAAAGCTTCAGAACCTTTCCTATACACACATAGAGTTTTCATCCATTTTTAGAAAGTAAGTTTGCATTGTTTTTTTAAATGGGAAGAAGATGGTATTCATTATTTTGCTCCCTTTATTCCCAGTGGGAAGGCAACAGGTTCCATCCTCAGGTTCCATCTTAAATTCTTGCTGATGAGAGAATGGAATTCTCACAAAATTAGTAGTATTATAACACTGCAAAAAGAACACTATCTGGGTGCTCATGTAAATAAACTAGCATAGGATAAAAAAGGCCCCACTCTCAAAACCAACCAATGTCATGTGATTGCATAGGGGTTGACTCAGATGCAACTGGTATGATGCTTACAGAGATAGTGGTCATATATATGAGTGGACTGCTTAAATTTAGGTGAAATCAGTGGGATTTTAGGAGCCATCTTTGTGCAATCCTGGACAGAAGCTTGCAATAATCTTAAAGTATTAGACAATTATATGTATGATGCCTTTTGTCTGCTGTCATGTTAATTTGGCCATAAGTATGCTATGCTTTTCTAGCATGTACATACCTGACTGTAATGAGAAATGACAGGATTAATGAACTCAGAATCATTTATTAAGAAAGCATGTTTTGGCTTGCCCCTTTTAATTTGTTCTAGTAACAGCTGCTGGTATGTGCAGAAAAAAACTTTATTATAAATGGTACTTTTAATTGTTGCAGTGAATGCAAATATTGAAGCTTTAGGTTCTTGCAAGCATTGGTTTATTCTTAAAACAAATATCATGCTGTACTCAATTATGGTTATTTCAGTATTCATATATTTTTAAACTTGATCCAATAAGGCAATAATACAAGTAAACTGAAGACAGGAATAATCTCCTTAAATAAGAATATAATCTGTCATGCTTTGAGACAAGGAAAGTGCAGGATGGAAGAGAGTTCTGACGCCTAGAATCTCATGCAATAATTTAATTTGGATTTGCTAGATTGGATTTGCTAGATTAGAATCTTATTTGCCATTACGAAGAGTGATGTCTCTGCTTGAGACATTGAAGGTGAGTCAGCTTGATTTTACCTCTGTACTCTACATTCAGAGTCTAGTTCAGGTTGAGGAAAATGGGTCATAGCAGCAGCAGAAAGGGAACGAGGTCCATGATAGTCTAGGAATCAAATACTAGAGAGGCTAGTTGGTTGGTCCAATTGAAGAGTCAAGAGTCAGAACAGAAGAGTAACAGAATAACAGAGTTGGGAGGGACCTTGGAGGTCTTCTAGTCCAACCCCCTCCTCAAGCAGGAGACCCTACACCATTCTGGACAAATGGCTGTCCAGTCTCTTCTTGAAAACCTCCAATGATGGAGCACCCATGACTTCTGGAGGCAACTTCTGTTCCACTGGCTAGTTGTTCTCCTTAGTTCTAGGTTACTTCTCCCCTTGATTAGTTTCCATTTATTGCTTCTTGTTCTGCCTTGAGGTGCTTTGGAGAATAGTCAAGGAGCAGAGTAGGAAGCATGGATACAGGGATCTGGATTTGACATTGGGGAGGGCTTTCCAATAAAGGGCCTGTTACGGGTGGTTTCTTCTTAAATTAGGCCAGATGCAAGTGTGTCTCAATTCTGGTTGCTGATGTCTCTTCTGTCAGATGCTGCCGACAAGTCCTGGGGCATGGCAGTTTGCCAGGATTGGGCTCTTTCTGAACTGATTTCTCCTGCACCTGCAGAGTCAGCCTTAGGTAGTTGGTTGACTCTGAACTCCTGAGGTTGGCACCTTGCTAGATCCACCCCTCAGAAGTTCATAACACCAGGTGCACCATCCAAATTTTGAGCTGATACATTCTAAGTGACTTCTTCCAAACTGAACTGAAAACGTTGCATTGCCTTATTACTGTGGCTTTCCATTCAGCCCTAGGCAGCCTACTCAGAAACAGGCTACTCTATGTTTAATGGGGGGAAAAAACCCTCAGGAATTTTCCTTAAAGTTGCTTTCAGTCTTTATTTGATGGGGAGGGGGGCTATAAGCCTGAGTAAATAAATCAACAGATTTTGATTACATAAGAGAAAAATAATGGTCATAAATCCTTATTTAAAATCTCAGTATTATTATCAGTTTGATGATGCTAAAATACACATTTTTTTAAATTTATGTAATTAATATTTAGATGTCAGAGTTACATCCTACCTTTTCTCTTAGAGAAAAAGGTGACTAATATAACACTCCCTTCTCAAATTCCTTCCAACAATAACCCAGTAAAGTAGGCTACACTGAGAGAGTGTGATTTATCCAAAGTCAGTTATTGAACACCCTTCGCTGAGGGTGGACCTGAACATAAAGGTCCTATTTGAACACTCTAGCCACTTATACCAGACTGATTTTAAAAAATTATCTCCTTTTCTGTTGGCAGCCTCTTAACTAGACAGTGGTACCTCGATACTCAATGTTAATTGATTCTGGGAGGCACGATGAGTACCAAAAACGTTGAATATCAAACATATTTTTCCCATAAGGAATAATGTAGTGAGTTACAAGGCAACCGACACCGACAAGTTGTAGCTTGTGCGTTGAGTGCCAAACAAACAATGAGTACTGGGACAAAATTGTCATGTCAAAATGCATCGAGTGCCAAATTCTACAAGTTTCAAAACAGTTGAGTACCAGAGTATCACTGTATATCATCAAGTATACAGTACCTCAAAGAAAAGTTACCTTTGTTTAGTAATATAGGAAACAGAAATCCAAACTTCAGCTGACATAGGAAGCTGATTCTGGGGAAAGTGAGGACAAAACCTAGGAAAGCCATTGTCTGCCCAGGTGGGGAGAGAGTGAGAACATTTCCATATGAGGTTCTATAGTTCAAGATTATTACGAATGTAATAACTGAGATCTTAAACCAGTGATGGCGAACCTTTTAGAGACCGAGTGCCCAAACTGCAACCCCAAACCCAGTTATTTATCGCCGGGTGCCAGGTGGGCGTGGCCCACTGGGTGGGCATGGCTGTGGTGGTCATGGCAGACTGGATAGGTGTGGCCAAGGTGAGCGTGGTCACCTCGATGTTGCTCGTGGGGAGGGACGCCTGTGGGGGCCAGGCAGGGTTGGGGGAGATCCAGGGGGTCTCTGGTGGGTGGGGCGGTGGGCAGGAGGCTTGTCCTGTGGGGTGGGGTGAGGTAAGGCAGGGCAGGGGTGCCATTGTCGCAGGGCAAGGTGAGGCAGGGGCTGGGGCAGCTGCTGCCTGACACCATTGGCCCCCACACACAGAGGCCAGTGAGCGCATGGGGGCCGACAGTGTCTGTCAGCAGTCCATTGACCGGAGCACTCTGGGGCTCCGCAGCCCGCCACCAGCAGTTCAGAGAAGCCGCCTCTGAGCTGGATGGCCGGCCGACAGCTGAGGAGGCGATGCAGTGGGTCGTGCCCGGGAAAAGCAGAACATATGAGGCCAGGAGGGATGGGATGGGGGGAGGAAAACCGTGCTGGGATGCATCCGGCCACATGGGACCTCGGCGAGTTAGCGGGCAGCTGGTTAAAGAGGGACGGTTGCCATCTCCGGGGCATGGCACGTGTGCCCACAGAGAGGGCTCTGAGTGCCACCTCTGGCACGCATGCCATAGGTTCGCCACCACTGTCTTAAACTATGCTCATAGTTGAAAATGTAGTGCAGCATATTCCTCAGTTAAATAAATAAAACTGTTAAAATGTAAGGTACTGAAAATGTTTAAAACTTTCCTTAGTTGGGATGGTGTCTGAAAATTCTATCAAAAACAAAAAAAGGAGAAGAAATACATCACCCCAAGGAAAGCAAAACAATTCAACAAGAATACAAATGGCTAGATATAAACATAATATAATAAATACCCTGATTTAAATAGAAATACATATTCTAATGACCAGGTAGCCTGTGCCTAAGTTTTACCTGCCTCATTGAACAAGTTCAAGGTCTTCTTCTTTCTGAAGGGTCTTTAAGTTCAACCTTGACCAGATAGCTTACAAAGAAATATCAGCTGTAAATTAGAACACACAGTCACTCTGTTGCCAAACATTTCAATGAAAAAAATAGAACAAGATTCAAATTCACCCAAAATCTGCCCATCATAGCTTAATTCTCCATGGTAGAAATCAGCAGAAACCACCATCTCCAAATCTTTTGCTAGGTGAGCAAGGAGAAGGTGTTTCCTCTCCTTTGCCAAACAAAATCTAATGGAACTAGTGGTAGAACCTTTTTTTTAAAACCAACCTTGTCACAGCTCTTCCACATCTAGCCTAGTTTAAAAATGCTGAGCAGGTCAAATGACACACCACTCTCCTACTATCTCCCAGTTTCAACTGGCTGAAGTAAATGCTCAGCTTGGTCTAATAGTAGTGCCCAGCCAGATTAATTTGGCAGAATATAAACTACTAAAAGTTCGTAGAAGTAGACCCACCTGAAAGCCTTTTTTGCACAGTCATTTATGTATAAAACAAGAAGGAAATCTGATTTTTAGACCAAATGAAATATAGGATAAGGAGTTCCCCACATCTAAAGTAAATTTGATTTCTTTGATTTAATACATTTAGTGGAATTAGGGGTGTTACTAGGCATGTGTGTGCAAAACAGTCACGAAGGTGGCTGTAACTATGGATTCAAAGTCCCGCCTCTTTGTGTGCACTAGCACCTACAAAAAGGACTGAGTCTTTGATCATGTGGGTACACAGAGGCTGTCTTGACTTTCTGACACATACACCTGATCAATATTGTGAAGCCATGGTGGTGCAGTGGTTAGAATGCAGTATTGCAGACTAATTCTGCCGACTGCCAGCAGTTCGTTTCTCACTGGCTCAAGGATGATTCAGCCTTCCATCCTTCTGAGGTGGGTAAAATGAGGACCCAGATTGTTGGGGGCAATGTGCTGACTCTGTAAGCTGCTTAGAGAGGGCTGCAAAGCACTGTGAAGTGGTATATGTGTCTAAGTGCTATTGTTATCAATACACCTGAGTGGATTTCAGTAGTCCTTTAATAGTTGCATTTAAGAACATTGAGATTCAGTTCGGCAAACAAAGATACATTTTTTAAATAATATATTCTAGGACCATATGTATGCAATATATATTAGCATTAGAAGATATGCTAAAAATGTAGACCTTTTTTTAGGCATTCTTTTTAAAAAAACAAAAACAAAATGTAAATTAATTGCAAAAACATCCTGAAATACAGATTTGACTATATGACCATTTGTTTTTTATGACTGCAAAATAAAAACAAATCTTGCATATTGTATTGCCATCAACCTACAGAGAACAGATTATATGCAGTCACTGACACACTCACAAGTCTTTTCCTGGCAATTCTCACACACTCAAAAGCTGCACATTAACGATTTAACACTGGGTGGCACTGTGCACCCAAATGGTTGTACAGCCTTCCCATGGCTAAACTAGAGGAATCCTTAATTGTGTAAAAATAATGTGGAGGTTTGTTTTTGTTGTTGTTGTTGTTCTAAAAATAACAATTGTGGGGTTACCTAAGCAGCCTCATGACCCTGGAAGCTCTTTTTCATATAACCATATTAAAAATGGCTTCTCTGAAGCTGCTATTTGCATTTTAAGGGAAATCCATGGGCACCAATAGAGATTTTCTATGAAGAAGCAAATGATATGATCAGAGAAGCAAATTTGTCTGGATTGTCTGTGGTAAGAATTGGGGGGAAAGAATTAAACATACATTACCCTAAAATTCTAGGCTGCTACACTGTCTGTAGTTAAACATATGCATTTATCTCATTAGGCCCTATATCAGTGGTGGCAAACCTATGGCACGTGTGCCAGAGGGGGCACTCAGAGCCCTCTCTGAGGGCACGCATGCTGTTGCCCCAGCCCCGCCTTCTCCCACGGCCCCCTCCTCACCAGCAGCCCCCCGGAGGAGAGTTGTCCCCGGGCGCGGCCTGTGCAGAGCAGCACAGCCAAGGACATGGCAGCCGGGCAGCGAAGACGACTCTGCCCTTGTGCCCTGTCGTGCGCAGATGATGCTGCGGGGTGCGGGCGGAGGGCGTGGCCACCATGGCGCTGCTGGGCCGCCTGGGCAATCTGCGGTGGGCCGTGGAGGCAGTGGGTGGTCCTGCGAGCGGGTGAGGTGGGGGCGGGGGCGGTTTTTGGGCACTCAGTCTCTAAAAGGTTCGCCATCACTGCCCTATATCCTAGCTGATAGCACATGTGCAGCATCTCCCTTCTCTGGATTCACATGTTCCACTTGGACCATAGAGTCAAAGTGCAGAAGGTGCATCAGAGTAAAAGAAAACATCTGAGTTACCAGGTCATATGGCAATTGAGCTACAGAGCAAAGAATGCTGTGACTTTAACTTAGGAGTTGGGCTAAATAACTGAAAGCAGTTCTGCTTTGGAATGCCTGCCTGAATGTGTTCACAATGGAACAAAGATCTACTTTCAGTTCTGCCTTTATTTCCCATGGGTTGTTTATGTAGTATGAATACAGAAGCTTATTTGTTTCCTTTCCCCACTTCTTGTTCAAAAGGTGTGTGTGTGTGTGTGTGTGTACTTTATGTGTGTGTCTAAAGTATTTTGCCAAGGTGGGTGACAAGAAAGCAATTGGACCTCTATCTATGATTCTGTGCTCAGTAGAAGAAGAAAAAAGATCAGTCAAAATTTGGGACGAAGTTATATGATCATCAGATAAATTATCTTAGATTTTTCTGGTAGAAATAAAGTGTTGGAATGGTCTTGGGTGGAAAGGGAAATGCCATAAGTAGAAAAGTAGCATATCGGGGGAAAAACGATCTTTCTTTGTTTCTCCCTTACACAGGAATTTTCAGATATAGAATTGCCCTAACTACAACGTGGAAATATGATTTATTTATCTCGGTGTACACACACATCCACATCCACACACAATCCTTTCAGATATATTTGGGCAAATATTGAATACAATTCCTTAGTAACTGGTGATGTCTAACTTTCTGCTCTCCCACTATATGTTTTGTCAGATAAGGACATATACTCAGCTTGAGGGATTTTCAGTTCAATCTTTATTTAATTATGATCAGATTTACATATATTTAATTGAAAATTCATTCTGTTCAGTTTCTGAATCTGTTTACAAATTAAATGACACATATACCCAATTTATTCTAACACATACAGTATGAGGGATCAGACCTGGTGGAGTCATTCCACTAAAGAAACATTATCTGTCAACCAGATTGATTCTCACTTCCTTCCTGCACTTCCCAAGTCTACCCAAGGGGGGTTAGGGGTCATGCAAGACTGAGTGATGGTGGGGAAAAAGGGAAAAGGGATATCCTGCTCCCGGGGAAGTCATCAACTTTCAGAAATGTCCAATATGCAATTTTTAAACTACCAAAATTTACCTCATATAATTCAGATATAAATCATATAAATCATGCAACTGGAAAAACCAGTAACCATATTGCAACCAGGATGTTAACGTAAGAAACATGAATGCTGCTTGTTTGTTTGTGCGTTACTTTGATTTCTAGCCTGTATTTCCATGCATAGGTTACCAAACCAATTGTTCAGTGTTTCAAACACATCTCTTCCCATTCTATTAAACACATGGATTTCATATACAGGATTGCCTTCAGAGATGTCTGCAGCAAAGCAGAACAAGTCCTGTCCCATAGCATTGCCACTGCACAAGCCCTTTCTTTATGTGCCTACATCATGGGAAATGTTCAGATACTGCACAAACACATCTTCCAGCTTACCAGCAAAAAAAACCCCAGACCTATTAGTAGCTGAGCAAGGTTCTGACTGCAGTCTGCTAGAGGAAATTGGTCTGTTTTTTTGCCAGCAAGGAACAATTACAGCCCCTTTTATTTATTAAACACAACCTCTACTTAATTAAAAAAAAACATTTTCTGGGAATTAAGTGTGCCAATTGTCTGTAGTGAAGATATCTCTAATCATACCCCATGACCTCTTAATGCAACCGCCCTAAATTGATGCTACACTTGTTGGGCATGACACAATCCAGGTTCAATTTCTTCTGTGTCTCTAGTTAAAAGAATAATCAGAAAGATTCTTAATTGCTTGGGATATTAGGCACGTGTTGTCAGTCTCTAAGACAGGGCTTGGAACAATGGAACAATGCACTTTCTTAACATTTCATTGTACAAATGCCCAGGGATCATCTCTTCCTGATCAGTAACCTAGCATTTTTTTTTTCTTTTTATGTACAAATCATGAATATAGAATACGGATCATTATAACCTCTGTCTATAGGTTTGGACTGAAGTGTAGGAAAAGGAGCAACAGATGGCAAACTTTCCAACATTTTTCATACAGATACGTATGTCTCTGGAATAATCAGATAGAACTCCGGGAGGAATTGTGCAAATGGATTTGAGACTTGGAGATCTTGTGCAATTGATTTGCCCAATTTTCAGCAGTTGTGGGGAACACTGTCACACAATGGGCAAAGCCGCTCTCTCTGTACGATCTATTTATACAGGCTATTTATCGCAAGGGTAAATGAAGTGGTACACCAAAATACCAGTGGAACTCTCCCATGCCAAGCTTTCTGGCTGCAATTTCATATTTAAATTTTTCCTGTTAAATCAGACACTGAAAAGAAATGAAAACCTGACATTTTGAGTGGAAGAAAAGCAGGGAATGAAGAAAGGGAGTAGGGAGAGGGGAGTTATTTACTTCTCTGCAGTCTGTTTTTTTCACTCAAAACGGTCTCATCTCCCATTATAAACCCAGCACAAGTTTGCAGAGGTAAACAGGCACCTAGAATGCAACAAAGGGCGAGAGGTGAAGTATGTTTGAGCATTTTGTAAAATCATCCATCCCACTTATCATCTGCTGCTTAAACTCACAGCCTCGGAAAGCTACTTTTTCTATGAAAATGCTAAAACTGGAGCTTTCTCGCTCCATTTGTGTATCTAATGTTATTATTGTACTCCTGAAAATGCACCTCTCTATTTTCTCTGTGACTCTGTTTATTTTACATAGGTTTCTGGAATTCTGTGTTTTTATGCAGCGTTCATTTGGTCCTGGAGTCCCAATTTTTTTTAAATCAAAATGTGCCCTTCTGTATTAGATTTGCTTATAATGTTTCCTTAAATGGGTAGACAAGATTATATTTCATTTCTCTATTGAAGAATTATGTACAGAAATATTCTTAGTAAGCCGACCCAAGCTGTAATAGCCTGAGTATAGTACAATTAAGCTCCAGTTCTCAGAACCTCATTGTAATGGCTCTCCATGCAATGGATCACATTTTGTTGTAATTTATTTCATATTTCTAATGATGTAAATGGCACGAAGTGCATCATCCTCATAATAACAAAAGACCTCACTTGCATTATTCACATCAATGGGATGACAAACTGCTTGATTCCCTGGATTTTGGGAAATAATGAATATCCTCTCCTATGAAAAAGGACATTAAAATCAGGTTTTTGAGTGCCAATGAGACCAGCTTTCTTCTTTTACTGTTTATAGTTGAATTCTAGTTACATGTCTAAACTTAAATCATCCTAGTTTTAAGTTCAGTTCAACAATTTCTACTTGAATGTTCTAGTTGAATATCTTAATTTAAAACATATCGCGAATGAACTTTTCCCATTTCTCCTCTATTTGGTGCAATTTCCCCCTTTTTGGTGCATCCGAAGATTGATGATGTTTTGTTTTTGTTATTTATTTATTTGTTTTTACTTATATATTTTACATTTCTAAACTGCCCATCTCCCTCAAAGAGGGACTCTGGGTGATGTACAATATAATATAACTGATAAATAAAACAACGTATAAAAAGTAACATTAGAAATTAAAAATTAAATTAGGGTTAAAATTTCAAAATTATAGAATAATGACAATTAAACATCAAAAGGGGTGGATCCTAAGATGGCCATTCAGTGTTGGATTATAACAGGGGGGGCTCTTAAGAGAGTTGCAAGGTTCTCTGTGCCCCCCCTCCCATGCAAGGCTATAGAACCATGTTTTGACCCCTTTATGGAAAGCCAAGAGATTGGGGGCTTTCCTTACCTCTTTGTAGTGATAATGAAATAAGAAGCCATATGATTTTAACCATACTTTGGGATGCTTATGTGAGTGAAGAGCTGTTTAAAATGTCATGCATTACTTTATAAAGGTGAACGTTTCAGATAATCCTAGCTAAAGAAAATAGGTAAAGCATGTAAGTGAATAAACCCCCTCCAGCTCTTCTGATATAGACATAGCAATATTTAAATCTGGGTGTCTCCCAGCAAAGCTGCAACATTTTTGTATAACTTGGGATCTACCTCCCCCCTCCCTGCCAGTTATCTCAAGTGACAGATTTATTACAGGCAAAAAAGACATCAGCCAGCATAGCAAACAAAAACTCTGCAGGTGATTCTTAGATTCTGTTCAGAAGGATTGTGGCGCTCCCTTATCTGAGGCCCTTTAAATCTTTGGTGACGCCCAATTCCCAGCTCCGGCAGATGTTAGACTGCTGCTATTCAGGGAAAAGATGCCATCACCGTTCTGCCAGGGGGCTATAAAGAAAGTAGACAAAGGAAGGATGCATCTGTCTCAAAATAAAGAACATCTGTTTTTCAGCCCAATTGGTTTTTGCCATGACTTTGCAAAACACAAAGACTCAGGTTGACCAGCAGAAACAACTCACTCCATAAAACAAATGATAGCTTTTTGGTTGCCTCTAGAGTCAGACTTGTATTCTTCAGCAAAACAACAGGAGGGTGTGAAATGGGTTGAGTATCAACATGGCGCACAAATCTTAGTGGTGCATCTGCTGCTTACTTTCTCATGGCCTTATGGCCCTTTATCTACAGCTTATACAAAACTAAATCATGTCTTGGATTGTGTAGAGATGACATAATCAGGTGGGAGATCATGTTCTGAAACAGAAGGGATTTCCATCATTGGGCACTAGAATATTACCTTGTTGAGGACATAAATGCCACTTTTTAGTTTATTTTACAATTCTAATCTCGTGAGCTTTTTCAAAAGACTGTCCCCCAGACTGACCAAAGTTATATTGTCAAACCAGAAAACACTAATATATTCTTATTCAGTCCTAGCTGCAGTTTCAGCATGACATGTTAATTTTCTATGTTTATTAATATGTGCTGCTTGAATCAGTAGTTTGTCACAAAGGAGCTGAACCTGGTCCCACCCATAGAGGGCTACTTTGTTTATGCTAATATGCATTTTGAAATATTTGCTACTATACAGTTCGATTAAGTATAGTATCGCATTTGATGATTGATATCGCCCAACTATATTGATTAGGAATTGTAAGGACGAAGCAATTGCTTTAGTTTTCTTCATTTTCCTTTGTGTTTGGTTTATACTTTGGAAGGAAGCCTTGTTGTCGCTAAAGACATTCTCTAGCTCAGTTTTCTTGGATGCTCATGGAATTCTTACATAGGTAACAATGAAATAGTGAGGTAAATTACTCTGATTCTGAAGCCAGTAGTAGAATACCTTATTTTGTATTGTGTTTTTTATTAAGTTCTATATAGGGATAAATAAATTAACATTCTGAGACCACTGAGACAGACCTAGTATGTGAACCATTATTATCTTCTCAAAATAACCTTCTAACTGTTGTATAATGAATTAAAAATTATCTGCTTTCTCATATGTGTGGTGATCTAATTAAAGTAAGAACATGATTTCAAAGACTATCTGATGTTGCTTACGAGTTCTTTGGTCAACAGCTTCTTCTGTATCTTAGTATAGTTGGAACATTTGGATCTATGATGTGATCAAAGAAGTTAATTCTGATAGGTTAAATCACATAATGGAAAACTTTAATGTGGCATATTGATTTTTTTAAATTTAAATTTAAATTTTATTAGAAAATTTTAAGAGAATATAAAAACTAACACAAATACAGAATAAAAAAAAGAGAAAGAAAAAAAATTAAAAATGAAAGTGCGGAAATAAATAGAAATAGAAAGAAGAAGCTTCTGATTTCCTTTGCAGCAAATACAAGTATGATTACAAAGTTATCTCATACACTAGGATTTCAAAAAAAAACCAACAACAACTCTTCACATTTTTTTCCTAATTATCAAAATCACAAGTCATAAATGTATTTTTTCTGGTTTCATGCAAAAGGTCTATAGGGGGTTTCCAGGCAGCCATAAAAGTAAATATTACTTTTTCTCTAATCAAGAAAATTAATTTATTCATCTCCCCAAGTTCCATCATCTTTGCTAACCATTCTTCCATTGTGGATAATGTTGAAACTTTCCATTTTTTAGCAGATAACAGTCTTGCTTCACTTGTCATATATAAAAATAAATTTCCATGACTCTTTTCTAGTTGCTTGTCCATTAGTCCCAAAATAAAAGCTTCTGGTTTCAATTGTACATTAATCTTTAAAATCTTCTGAATTAACATGGTTAGAATGCAGTATTGCAGGCTAATTCTGCCGACTGCCAGCAGCTCGATTCTCACCGGCTCCAGGTTGACTCAGCCTTCTATCCTTCCGAGGTCCGTAAAATGAGGACCCAGATTGTTGGGGGCAAAATGCTGACTCTATAAACCACTTAGAAAGTGCTGTAAACAGGGCTTTTTTTCTCATAGAACGCCCAGAACGGAGTTCCGGCACCTTTTTTGGATGGAACCTTGTAGGATAGGCAAGGCGGGTTGTATGACGTGTGTGAGTTCCGGCACCTTTAAGCGCTATTGCTATATGCATTTGTATCCAATTGTTTTTGGCTTTTCTACATATCAATTTGTTGTGGCTTACTGAAATGTTAAATGGTTGTTAGCTGTAGATAACTGAGTCAACAGATCACAACAGTGATGGGATTCAAATATGTGAACAACCGGTTCTCTGTGTGGATGCCGCTTCCGGAAGTCCATTCTGGGCCTGGGCAACAAAAAAGTTAGCTACCGGTTCTGCCGAAGTGGTGCGAACTGGCTGAATCCCACCACTGGATCACAAACTTCACCATATGGAATAGGAAGTATAACTGTTCAATAGCATTGATAAATATTCCACAATGGCAACTATAATAGCAGTGATATATATTCCAGCCCTCAAGCATCAGGAAAACGTTACATATGTGCCTGTATTTGGGATGGGGGTGGGGGTGTGGAATTATACTCTGCTCAAATTTAACAAGCAATTATTTGTTTTAAGAAGAGCAATAGAAGCTGATTCTGTTAATTTTAGCCTGTGATTCCAAGCATGCCCTCTGGCTACATGCAAATGCATAGAAAAGCAGCTGCTGATTTTTTAGAATATTTGTTATATAAAGTGAAGATGAGAAAGTTGGGCTAATTCAAAACAGTATATAATAATATTTTAATTAACTGTGTTTGAAGTTATTTTCATTCCTTCCTTCTAAAGATTTATCCTTTGCCAAAATTACATTGCATGTTGAGGTGGCAAGATTTTGCTAAATATTATAATGCAACCATAGCAATAAAATGAATATTGGTGTGAATTTTACATGTTTTCCTTAAGGCACTTGGATGCTGTAGAAACAATAAGAAATACTTTAATAATAAAAGGTGTCTATAAAGTGATTGCCAGTGCTTTCTGTATTTTTTATTTTATCACTTTTCTGAATCAAAACAATATATTATGGTGACTTTTCCATAGTTTAATATCCCCTTTGAAGTCTGTATGTTTTGGACATGTGTTCAGATTTAGATTCCACTATATTTTAAATTGGTTGGAAACAGCTGAAATAGGAACTATATTCAATTTCAACATATAAAAGTGCTTTTGCAAGACTTTTTAAATCAGATTTTCCTGACCTGGTTTTCTGAAGACATGTTAAGAAAACTTCCTATCAGAATCAAACATTCAATGATATAAGTTACATCATCTCCTTGTTTGGAGGAATTTTGCCCGTGTTTACAGGTATTTGTCCATACTTCTCATTGGGAGGGTGTATGAATAACAAGCATGAGGTGAATTGTCTCATAAATTAGATACATTCACACTGAATTTCAACTGAACATCTACCCAGGATTGATTGGTCAATGGAAAGCATATAAATTCATAACTCCTGGACACAATATACTCTTTCCTTCTGCTAATATGAATGAATGAGTTTGTGAATGTTACATATTATTGTTTCCAGGTGCCAGGAAAACACAAGTTAATTGGAATTTCCTCTCTTGTATGGAGAGTACATAAGTCCTCCATATGCACATTTTACATCTTTTCAATATACTGTTTCAAAAGAAAGATAATAGACTTTTACAGGAAGCATAATAAAGGCCAGCTGATGTATTTATTAGATCTTAAATGAAGTTCATCAAGCACTTCTTCTTCACCTTTGCCTTCATTTGGAGGCCTTTAGAGAGAGCAATGTTTATGCATTCTGTCAAATTTAGCTACAGATTGCAAAAGCAAAGTCTTGTAGCTAGCTATCTGCATTCCTATAGAATGGTTTCAATGTTATTGTTGTTTTTCTAATGAACAGAAGGACTGACCCTTCCTTGTCAATGGTACAAGATCATGGGATCACAGCCAGGAAATGAAGCATATTTAGCATTCAAGTGAGTCATAACTAGTTACAAAATGCCTTGTTATGATAGGCATACTGCAGAGAGAGTCCACAGGTCATAGTTTAGAACTTGGCTGTCAGATGTTGCCATGTAGTCCAATTAAAGCAGCAGCCAATTCGCAGAGGCAGCTACAGAAAGACGTTTTGTCTTCAGAGAATGGTGGGCAATTGCCATCAATCTCTTTATTCAGATAAAATTGTTGTTGTGTTTTAAAGTTCATTGAACGTTTTAAAATTCTTTAGCAATAGCTGGGTCATAATATATTCTATGAAATTCTGTACCATGGTACTATTACTGAGAAGAATGTAATACAAAGTAAGCTTGAAAGACTGATGACTTGAGATTCACAAGCCAGCTAGGCAGATGAGGCACCCCTTGACTTTTTTTAAGGCTTGAAAGTTAAATCATAATACTCTATTCTAATTGGTGGATGCTTTAATGATGACCCAGACCCAATGTATACAAGGCATCTACAAAACAAATAATGTCATCAAAGGTAAATACTCTCCCCCCAGATAAGGAAATGCTTATTTAAACAAGAATTGAACACTGATGAAATAAAGCACCAAGCAAAACTCAACAAGTGACATAGTCCAGTCTGAGTCATCGCTGAACAATTAATTGCTGAATTGCTTCTTCTTTTCCAAACATACAGCACACATAACAGCACAAGAGGGTGCTGGGTTTTTTCTCTTCTCCCCAAAAAATGGGAGATGAGAGGAAGACTATGCTAATTCACCCATTCTCCAAAACATCTGAGGGCAACTTATAAAAAAGAGCTCCAATCTAGAATTAAGAAGAAATTTCCTGTCAGTGAGAACAATTAATCCAGACATGTCAAATTCGTAACATCACGTAATGTCACACAACGTATCGGGCCGGTTTTGCCATTGCCGGCAATGGGGTGGGCGCGGCTTCTGGATGACGCATCTGGCCCGCGGACCGGCAGTTTAACACCCCTGAATTTAATCAGTGGAATGGCTTGCCTCCAGAAGTTGTGGGTGCTCCATCTCTGGAGGTTTTTAAGAAGAAATTGGGTTGTCATTTTTCCAGAATGGTATAGGGCAGGGGTGTCAAACTGCCGGCCCATGGGCCGGTTGCATCATATGGAGGCCGCGCCCACCCCAGCTCTGGCAATGCAAAAAAAGTCACGATAAGTCACGACACGTCACGTGACGCGGCGAGTTTGACATCCGTGATATAGGGTCTCCTGCTCAAGCAGGCAGATGGACTGGAAGATCTCCAATATTCCTTCCTACTCTGTTATTCTGTATTCTGATTCCCTTTGGCAAAAGAATAGGCTTAACTGTAGGTTGTTAACACCTCTGAAATGGAATGGACTTCACTCACAAAATGATTGCCATGATGGGCACAACCAGTTACAAGACACTTATATACCAGAAGACAGAAAGTAATGGTGGGAGTTAGTTTCCACATGTCTTTGAAAACAAGACAGCCACAAATCTGATCAGAGAGAGAGAAATGGAAAGAGAGAGAAATGGAAAATGGTCCTTTTGTCCAAAAGATGGGATGTGGTTAATTAAAAAGGCGGGAAGGAAAAAGAGGCAAAAGTAGTTTTCATGTTGTTTCTATATATAGGATTTGCCCTTGAAACAGAGCAGTTGTTAGAATTCTGTCCTTGTGCCTTCCTAAGTTTTCTTCAGTGAGTACTACTTCTCTGAAGTTGTTGGATTCTCATAAACTTGCCAAATTGATTTTGGTCCTCCCTTTTTGGAGAAGCTGATACACTTCCATACAATGCCCTGGGTGACAGACATCCACTATTTTTATTTTCCAGGAATGGCCATATAGGGGCAGAGGGCCCATTTGTAAATGAAGAGGAAGCTAGAACCTGGTTTGGGTCCTTGGAGAACTCCCTCTTTAAAAGAAACAAATAAACATATAAAAACCTCCCTAAAATTAAAGTTAGGTGCAGCAGGCGGAGTGGTTTGCGACAAGGATGCCCACTAGCACCATATTCCTTAATTCTGCCTAGTACATTAGTTTATTTTCTTCCTTGCTTCAGAATATCAAAATAGTTGAGAATCTTACACAATAATTAATAAGTAGATGAACAGCATATTTGTTATGTACTGGGCCTTGCTGAAGTTATTCAGCAAGGCTCAGAAAGTCTGTAAAGAGGCTGGGCCTTGCTGAGTCATTCAGCAAGGCTCAGGAAGACTGGAAACAAGTTGCAGAGACCCAGACAGACCACATGTCTGCCCGGGACCGTTGCAGAGACCCGGACAGACCACATGTCTGCCCGGGACCCAGACAGGCTGTCTCCAGCCTTGTGCGCATGCGCGAGGCGGGAGATAAAGATAAGATAAATAACCTTTATTGTCATTTTTATATTGTGGGCACAATGGCACACATAAAAAAAAAAAAAAAATGAAATTTAGTTGCCCGCTCTCAAAGTGAAACATATACATGACACACACCTAAACATACTATGTACAACATATATATAGACCCACATCCCTACATATACATAGCAAATAAATATTAAATACTGTCCATCTTGAATATATAACGCAAGGAGGAAGTTTGAGAGTTCGCAAGGTTAATGCTGTAAAATAGCCTGCATTCATTGGTTGAGTCTCCCCTTGCAGGGGGAGTATAAAAAGGGCATGTTGCCATTATTTGCTTCGCTTCTGTTCAGTAAATGTCTTCAATAAACAACATCTTTTGCACCAACTGCCTCGTCTTCATGTCCGCCTTGCGAACAGAACAATATTTATTTTTAAATTTGCATCATTTCATTTTATTGTGTTAATATTACTTACGTAGCATTCCTTAGTTCAGTTTTTTTGCAAAACAAGCCTGCAAAGTGGGTTAGTGAAAGTGAATGGTGCAAAATTGTTCCATGAGTTTCTAGCACTTTCCTGCTACAACCAACTGGGAAACGAGCAATAGGCCTGGTTTAACAATTATGGCTGAGATGAGCATGTTCTATTGGTCCTAAGAACCAGACGCTTTGGTACATTCCTGCGAATACATTTTTCTCCTGCTCTTTTTACAGTAATAATCTGTTGACTTTTCTCTTGAAAAGCTGACTTATATTAATTTCAAGATTTTTGCTTTGTTCCAAGTGTACTTCCAAATATTTATGGAAGAAACTGTGGATCATGTGATTAACCTGGAATGATTCCAGTGAAGAAAGAGCAAAAGAAAGGGCTAACTATAAATACGATCATTATTACATCATTGTCTTGGCATCCTCATACAGACTAAGAAAGAAGCCATATATGCAACTACAAATACAATTTAAAGAGATGGAGGAAATATATTCACAATCTATTGGTAAACGGATGTTGGGAAGAATTCACGAATTTACTGAACAAGTGAACGCTAGAATAGATGCTTTTATTACAAAACTTCAAATTGACTTCCAGACTCCAACTGACTACCCTACAATTCAAACAACAATAGAAGAGGAACAAATCAACACAGAGGAAGATATCATATCTTATATACAAGTTATGGAGAATCATGATGACCAAAGGCGGATTTCAATTAAAACATTTACAACACTAAAAGCAACAGGAATTGATTTGCAAATACGAGGCATCGAGAACTGTGATAACATGGATAATCAACGAATAACTACCACACTGAACAAGACTGACTATACAATGCAGACAATATTGGAAAAAAGAGAAGAGAAATATGATCAGACTGAATTGTTGAGAAATATATATAATCAAATATTAAGATTTGAGGATCTAGAGGCTCTTTTATGGCAACCTGCTTGGCACAAAAAGAAAGCTAGAATTAGGTTTAAAAATGAGAGTTAAAACTTTATCTGACGGGTTAAAAAGGCTTTTAGAGATTTTAACTGAGTTAATACTACTGAGATGAAAAATATTGATTTGACTATGGTTGGGAAGTGTAATATGGAAAAAAAAATGTTGTTTTAATAATAATATTCTTTACATATAACATTATACTTTTATAAAAATATATTTTACGAAATAAGGGAAATTGGATACCTGAAGTGTAAATTATGTGTTTATTTAAAGCTAAATTGGAACATGGTGATTGTAGTTAGTTAAGCTTGAAAACAGGATTTGATTTGATAGAGGTGAAAGATTACTGATATTTTTTTCTGATTGACTAAATTTTATTTAGAAGTGTATTAATTCGATTATGTTATATCAATTGAGGGAAATAGAGGGAACTTTTAAAGAATTAACTTGAACTATATATATATATATGATTATGTTTCTCCCTTTCTTATATGGATGATTGATTACCCTATCTCCACGATGATTCTTAAGCACTTTGATGTAAAACCAAAAAAACCAATAAAACTTTTTATAATAAAAAAGAAAGAAAGAAGCCACATCCTCCACTGTAAAGTGGTCCCAAGATCCAATGAAAGGATATCATATCACATATATAACAATATTTTTTAAAACTGCAGGAAAATATTCAAAAACCTGAATCAATTGTTATCATTATAAACTGTTCTGAAGCCCCCAGTATTTCAAATTGAGTGTAATGTTATCCTATTCAAATACTACTTGTGTTGCGTCCAGTTTTTCTTACCTATATTTATATCATTAAACTCTTTACCAATTCATACTGCCCAGTTTTCTAACACTGAGGTTTGCTAGTTCAAAACAGCAAATTATTTATTTTTATATCTGTCTGTCTATTATCTATCTATCTATCTATCTATCTATCTATCTATCTATCTATCTATCTATCTATCTATCTATCTATCTATCTATCTATCTATCTATCTATCTATCTATCTATCTATCTATCTATCAGTTCCTCATGAATATCCAAACTCAGGCATTAAACTGCAAATGTTTCAACAATTATTACTCAAACAAATGAATAATAATAATGTTATATGGCCAGTACATTAAAAAAAATAGCAGGCAAAGCAGATAACAACAGTATAACAGAGAACAGTTTAGCCTGGCAATGGCTAAGAGCAGGAAACTTGAAGAAAGAGACAAAGGGTCAAATTCTGACTGCATAAGACTATCCTGAAGAACAAATGCATACAAAGCCAGAATTGAGGAGACAGTAACAGACAGCATATGCAAAGCAGCTGAAGAAACAGTTTGATAGCTAGTTAGCTACTGCAAGAAGTTCACACAGACTGATTACAAACAATGGCATGGCAAAGTAGCAACAATGGTGCATTGGAATATCTGTAAGAAATACCATTTACCTGCAAGGAAGAATGGTAGCACTACAAAAATAATAGAAAATGAAGACACTAAAGTGCTCTGGGACTTTAGGATTGAAACTGACAAGCACCTGCCACATAACACCAGAGGCTTAACAACTGTCAATAACAAAGACAACAAAAATCTGGATAATGAATGTGGGAGTAGAATAGAAAAGAAACAACTGGAGAAAATCACAAAATATAAAGACCTCAAAAGAGAAGTAGAATGACTGTGACAAAGGAAAGCAAAGGTAGTATCAATAGTGATAAGGAGCTTAGTGTGCAATCCCAAAACAACTAGAGTATTATTGGAAATACCATCAGCGTTGACAAAATCACTATCAATCAATTGCGAAAGGCCACTTTACAGTATTTGGAACAGCTTACATCTTAATAATAATAATAAAGTTGGAAGGGACCTTGGAGGTCATCTAGTCCAACCCCCTGCTTAGGTAGGAAACCCTATGCCAAATGGAAACCCTATGCCAAATGGCTGTCCAGTCTCTTCTTAAAAACTTCCAGTGTTGGAGCATTCACCGCTTCTGGAGGCAGGTTGTTCCACTGGTTAATTGTTCTAACTGTCAGGAAGTTTCTCCTTAGTTCTAGGTTGTTTCTCTCCTTGATTAGTTTCCATCCGTTGCTTCTTGTCCTGCCTTCAGGCGCTTTCGAGAATAGCTTGACTCCCTCTTCTTTGTGGCAACCCCTGAGATATTGTAACACTGCTATCATATCACCCCTAGTCCTTCTTTTCATTAAACTAGACATACCCAATTCCAGCAACCGTTTCTTATATGTTTTAGCCTCCAATTCCCTAATCATCTTTGCTGCTCTTCTCTGTACTCTTTCTAGAGTCTCAACATCTTTTTTACATCATGGTGACCAAAACTGAATGCAATATTCCAAGTGTGGCCTTACCAAGGCATTGTAAAGTGGTATTAATACTTCACGTGATCTTGATTCTATCCCTCTGTTAATGCAGCCTAGCACTGTGTTGGCCTTTTTGGCAGCTGCAGCACACTGCTGGCTCATATTTAAGTGACGATCTTGTGACCATATCTTTAACATCATCAAACAACAACATCTATCCCAGGCCCTTGGGAAAGACTTGATAGATGAATAAAAATGTCAGATCCAGTCTAAACATCTGGCTGACTGGGCAACCAACCACAATAAAATAAATTAAATTTATGACTCCCAGAGACTTTGGGCAGTTACCAGTTATATAAAAATTCAAATAAATGAGCATTCGTATCTTACCATTTCTCCACCCAAGAGTCCACATCCTATGTTTTAATTTCTAATTGTTCATACACCAGGAAGAAAACACTTTGATATCTGATAGTAAGAGACCATAATTTACTGGTCATGTTGCATCAGGTTTCTAAATTATGTTGGATCAATGATAGGGTTCTTTTTTCAACTCAGAAGAATTGAAATATTTTCCAAATCTGTCATATTTCACTAAACTGATATATTTTAGGATCTGGCATATATAGAATATTAAACACATTATAAACTTGCTGAGCAGACATAAATAATAAATCTGGGATATAAATAAAGTAAAATATGAACAATTATATGTTAACATTGAAGTACTTCCAGAAAATCCACATTTCTTAGCTGAGTATCATTCATTATTTTCTTAAGCTGAAACTTAAGACCTGATTATGAAATTCAATTTCTGCTTGATTTGGACAGCATCAGGATTGAGAATATACAGTATCTTCGGAACTGCAGTATCCATTTCTTCTAGGAGCTTGTATTTGGTGGCATAAATTGTTTTCCAGATTTTATCTTCCTAAGAAAATAGCTGGGCTCCAAGATCACCACAGATGGGGACTGCAGCCAAGAAATTAAAAGACGCTTGCTCCTGGGGAGGAAAGCTATGGCAAATTTAGACAGCATACTAAAAAGCAGAGACATCACCCTGCCAACAAAAGTACGTATAGTCAAGGCCATGGTTTTCCCAGTTGCAATGTATGGCTGTGAAAGCTGGACCATAAGAAAGGCTGAGCGCAAAAGAATTGAGGCCTTTGAACTATGGTGCTGGAGAAGACTCCTGCGAGTCCCTTGGACTGCAAGGCGATCAAACTGGTCAGTCCTAGAGGAGATCAACCCTGACTGCTCCTTAGAAGGCCAGATACTGAAGTTGAAACTCATGTACTTTGGCCACCTAATGAGAAGGAAGGACTCACTGGAGAAGAGCCTAATGCTGGGAAAGATTGAGGGCAATAGAAGAAGGGGATGACAGAGAATGAGGTGGCTGGATGGAGTCACTGAAGCAGTAGGCGTGAGTTTAAATGGACTCCAGAAGATGGTAGAGGACAGGAAGGCCTGGAGGAACGTTGTCCATGGGGTCGCGATGGGTCGGACACGACTTCGCAACTAACAACAACAAAGAAAATAGCATATCCTCTGCTTAAGTGCCAAATATCAGTAGACCATGAAGAGGGAAAAGAAGAATCCAAAGTTTAGCAGTTTCTCTTAAATGACACAAGTTGCAACAGGCACAAACATTTCATGCCTCAAATTAGCCTTCAGCTGTTCCTAGAGATAGGTAATGCTTTTAGAGAGAACAAGCACAAAAGGCAAACAGGAGATCCAATTAAAATGAATGAAATGCCAATAAAACAAGGAAAGGGGGGGCATTGTCAGGCATTCAAGTCAGACAAGAAAGAAACAGAAGGGAGTAATGTGCACCATTTCACTATAATGTATCATAGGAGGGTCAGGTTTTTCTTGTTGTAACCTGCTATCAAATTACTTAGAACCACATCTCTTCTTTTGACCAAGTCCAGCCCTACTATTAGGCAGAATGTGGTAACAACCTCAGACACCTGGCATCAAAGTCGCACCTATAGCAGATCACCAGTTGTTCCTCTTAGCCCATGGACAGAACTATTTTTTTCTTGAAAACAGTACTTAACCTACCCTCCTGGTCTTAGATGAGCTGGCAAATGAGCTGGCAAAACTCTATTATATGTCCAGTCACCTTCTGCAATAAGAATGGAGCAGAGACAACATCTTGCTTCAGGCAGCAAAATCCTTAGTGCCTGTCCTTGCTTGTATCTAAACATGGCATAAACATGCCTCAGCAACCACTTTTTGTGCAGTATCCTCATGACACACAGTAACTTTCATTTGATCCCCAACCCATCCCGGAGGCATCCTTAAATCATTCTTAACTGTCAGGCTTAAAGTCAACATTCTTTTGGTTTCAGATTAGGGGTTTCCATCATAGCCTGACATCACTTTTATTGTTGATACAGTCTGGCATGTCTCACTCACACAGAGACTTGTAGGGAACTGGAATCAATCTAGGTCCCACTAGTGAACATGCCCTCCTCCTCCTCATCTCTGGTCACTATCCACTCATGTCGGAGTAGCAGGAGGATCTGGTTCTTTCAAATCAGAATGTGGAAAGATGAATTGACCCAAACAGACAGATCCCTCTTTGCTGCTTCATGGTGCAACAACTGTTGTTTAGTGTTTTTTGGAACACAAGATTAGCGCTCTTCCAGAAGGCCTATCAATTGCTTTGAGTCCATATTTGGGCTACTTCAGAACAACTCACCACGGCCAACTCGCCACAGTCAACTCACCACAGGACAACTCGCTGAGGAACAAGTCCCCAATTCAATTTAATTATTTAAAATAATTAAGCATTATTTTAATTTTTGTCATTCACATTTCATTTTGTCCCACCTTTGGCATCCTTTCTTTAATGATTCAATTCCACTATTTCTTCAATATTAGTGCAACCCTTGTCCTGCGGTGAGTTGGCCCATGGCAGTTGACTGTGGCAAGTTGGCTGCGGTGAGTTGGCCATGGCAAGTTGTCATAGAATGAGACAATTCTCCGTAGTCAACTCGCCGCTTCTGCCGAGGGCCATTTGGATATTTATAACATCATTTGCAGGCCACACGAAATTATTAATTTAAAAATTAGCGTGCTATATTTGGTCAAATATTTAATTAACTCATCCCTAATGTGATGGCTGGAACTGCTTCTCTTTGGTGAGGCATGCAATGTTAGCTGGTATTGTTGATGTTGCTACTCGCAACTGGTTTTCCAGGTTTGCGTTGGTCAGTCTGGAGCACAGTCGACTCTTTGCGATGGTAAGTTTTGAAAAGAACTGCTTGTAGCAGTAAGTTGTTCTGAACAGATTCATATTTCACTGCATGTCTCCTCAAAGTGGGAAATTCATCATTGCTTATGTAATGTTTATCTACTACTTGTGCTACTAGTATTGTGTTACTTTTCTGGAATAGCCTTAAGCTTGGACCCAAAGGGAAATTTATCTGTTGATATCAACTGATACTTAGGTTTTCTTTGAAGGCACCCACTGACACAAAATGGTTGTACCAAGAGATAACATGTTTTGGCAGATTGCCAAAAAACAAAGATGATTAGAGGACCAGAGGCCAAAATATATGAAGAACGATTGCAGGAATAAAGTATATCTACTATAATGAAAAGAAGGACTAGGGTGACATGATAGCAGTGTTCCAATATCTAAAGAGCTGCCATAAAGAAGAGGGGGGGGGTTCACCCTATTCTCCAAAGCACCTGAAGGCAGAACAAGAAGGAATGAATGGAAACTAATTAAGGAGAGAATCAACCTAGAACTAAGGAGAAATTTCCTAACAGTGAAAACAATTGATCAATGGATTATCTTGTCTCCAGAAATTGTGGATGCTCCAACACTGGATGTTTTCAAGAAGAGATTCGTTTGTCTGAAATGGTATAGGTTTCCTGCTTGAATAGGGGGTTATAGTAGAAGACCTCCAAGGTCCCTTCCAACTCTATTATTCTGTTATTCTAAAGCAGGGGTCTTCAAACTTGGCTCTTTTATGACTTGTGAACTTCAACTCCCAGAATTCCTCAGCCAGCGTGCCTGGCTGAGGAATTCTGGGAGTTGAAGTCCACAAGTCATAAAAGGGCCAAGTTTGAAGACCCCTGTTCTAAACCCACTGGACTAGCCATTTATCAAAACTCATCTCCTTCCAGCCCAATCTCAGCACATGTAAAGAAAGACTGGTGGATGTTTTCCATCTAGTTGGATTTCCTTCTAACATATCCAATACATTATAATAAAGATAGCATCTTTTGCCAGTATTGTGCCTACAGAAAGTTAGTGATTCCCACTGGCAACAAATTTTGTACCAAGGTCGTCGTCTCCTCCTCCTCCTCCTCCTCCTCCTCCTCCTCCTCCTCCTCCTCCTCCTCCTCCTCCCTCCACCTTCCCAAGAGTAATACATTTCTTTATTCTCTGCATTCTCTTTCACAACAGTAGGTAAAACACAAGGGCATGTCTTTCCCAAAGCCATAACAAACATCTCTATTACAAACTCTCAAATGTTCACGACATCATTTAAACTTAATGTATAAAATACATCAAAATACTGCTTATTCCCAAGAGAGACATCTTGGCATCTGAAAGCTTTATTAACATTATTAGATCTCCAGTCTAATGACATAGCAATACCATTTATCAAGGGAGCAATACAATATTTGGTTTGGGAATATTGGAAGTTATTTTACTTAATTATTTAGCAGAAGTATTGGCATTTTTTTAAACCAATCAGACCTCTCCAACAACTTTTTGTCCTCTGGCCTTACCATGCGCAATGGGCCCACAGTTCTTCATTCCAAGTACAGAGGATATAGTTATTCATGATAAAGTCCTATTGACAATTCTGGGAATTTTTGCACAGAGTGTGGCAATAATAGGAAAATCCATAACCATAAGATTTAATGTTTCAATTTCTGAACTGCATCTCCAATAGTAAGGCTGCTGCAGCTAACTCTTGAAAAAACATTCTCTGAAGTATTCCATATACACAAAACAAGATTTTCTGCTCTATTAAATTGCATTTTGAGTTCAAAATAAATGAATGTCATAGTTTTTAAAGCAACCTGCCACTGGATTTGGAGAGAACATTCAATGGAAGCTATTTCATATCAGGTCATTGCGTTTGCCCATCTCAGAAGCATTGTCTGCTGTGATCACTTGCTACTCTGGGGGTTTCAGCCAAAGAGTCTTTTCCTTTCTTTGAATTCAGTGCCAGAGAATGAATCTGACATCTCCTAAATGAAAAAAAGCATCTCTTGGGTAAATATAAATAGTTGGCAGGTAGATACCAAGAGTCTGAACTGACAGTGTCCCACTTTAGAATAGGACCTGCAGGAATGGGACCTTGGCCTTAATTCAATTTGAAGTAGTTGTCCCTCCATTTTAAATCTGAAGCTATAATTATGTAATCAGATGAAGATAAAGATATGGAATACAACTTTTATATATGTTTGTGTACATGCATGTATTTGTTTCCATTTTATTTCAAAACTTCTTTGTGGTTCCTTGAGAACTCTGCTGTTCTATCTCTGTTCCCTTCCTGGTTCTTTTCTTATTTTAATATAATGTAGTTGCTTGTTAACAGCTATGGGTTATCTTCCAACCCTCCTTTAAAGAAAAACTGATTTTGAGTATGGATGAGGCGATTCCTCTTTTTCTATTCTCTAATTATTAAGAACTTCTGACATCAGTGGTGGGATTCAGCTGGTTTGTACCAGTTCGGCAGAACCGGTAGCTAATTTTTTGTTGCTCAGACCCAGAACAGACTTCCGGAAGCGGCATCCACACAGAGAACCGGTTGTTCACATATTTGAATCCCATCACTGTCTGACATCCTTTTTTTTTCAGTTGTAACTGTATTGTAGGAGAATGGCTGGAATGTCAAAATATTGGCATAGATTTTTCATATGGTTCAAAAGTTTGGAGAGGGGTAGAAAAGAAGAAAACATTATTTGAACTTAAGGTAACAAATGCACCACTGTCCATGTTTAAAATGGCAAAACAAGTTTTCCTTGTTATCAATGGGAATTATATTACTGTTCACATAATAAAATCCTTTCAATGGAATTGTAACCACATTTTATTTTTTTACTTTTTAAAAAAGTCAACATTTATAGCTTTGTAGAACTTGAAAATATAGGTTACAATTCAACAGAAACAGTTCCATAAGTATTTCATGGCAAGACAGATTAAGACAAATGGAATCTCTCTTTCATGTGTAGTTCCTTTCAGTTTCTCTTCTGGAATACAATTCTGATAAACTAGGTCTAGAATCCTGAATCTGAGGCCTGGAAACATCAAGGTTCCTGTGGCATCTCCTTTGGCAACTGCCAAACCTAATCACTTACATTTTAAAATACATTATTTTATTTAAAAGCACATCATTATATCCAAATCATTTGCCTGGCTTAATGTTGATGAATGTTGAACGGAGTGGGCAAGAGTCATCATTTTCTACTCTGCCTCAAGTTGTAAAGTATCTTGAGCCCCAGTGATGAAAATATAGCAGAGAACAGGAGTGCAGACCAGACAAGAGTGAGAGAAAGATATACTCATGCAATAAAAATGAGGTTTTAATTAATCGGATTTATATTACAAAGTACAATCTCTCGATGTTCATATTTCAGCTAATAGACCTGTAAGTGGTAAAGGCACACTACCCAGGCAGTTATTAAAACCACAGGGTCATATTCTACAGTATAAGAGCAGGCCACGAAAATCAGGCTTATGTCATACTTGCATAACCTTGTAAAACAGTAATACCTCTCAGTGGCATTTAAAAGTATTTTCACTTCTAATGCAGAACTGAAGCTGGATGTTCCTTCTTCCCACTCACCCAAATGCATTGTGGGCTTGAAGAATATATTTGACATAATTCCTTTGCAGTCTTAAAAAAACAACAACCTGCAGCACTTTGCTTTAACCCATCCCTGATATTTAATTTCATGTTAGTGGGTACATATGTAATTAAAGTTCATGAAAACAAGTTACCTTGAACATATGGTTTCAGCCCCAGCCCCAAAGTCCAGCACATGAATTTCTCGCCTAGTAAAGCTGAAAGGGTTGAAGCAGAAAATCAGTTATAATTGCATATAGAATACGAAACCTCTCTACAGAGCCAATGCCCCCGCAACCTCACTGCTATTTTTAATTAGCCAAGTAAGAAAGGAAAATTTCCTCCTATCTCAATGCTTTAATTATAGTTAATATATCTCAGCAACTCTGTGATGGGTAGTCTTGAATCCAAGACTCTAAATATTAGGCACATCTTGTATATAATTAATTTGAAAAGGTATTCATAGTAACATTTACAAGTTTCTTTTTATTTATTAATAGTTTCATTTTGTTCTTTCAGTGCAATGAGAGGTTTACAGCTGCCCTTGAAAGCTACCTGTGCTTTTAAAAATAATAATAATAATAATGTTCTTGTCATATTGGAAGAAGCATACCTACTAATACTGGGGAATCAGATTAAGTTGATTGCATTATATCATATCTAGGAACTTTAATATTTTCCATCCAAACTATTTTTTGTAAAAAAAAAAGTTCATTTTTTCCCCCTCAAACCAGAATCAGATACTAAATATTATAATAGGGAAATTTCCTTTAATTAACTTCAGCCTCATGACCAAATCAAGGTAATCAGATTGACTAGCAATTCTGGAAGCTGTAATTTCAACAGAAGCCTAGAATATCAGATTTGGAAGGATACCTGTATTTTTCTGATTGGCTAAGTACAGGGCTGGCATGAAGAATCAGTATATGGACAGCTGCTTGGATATTCTGTCAATCTTCTCTGGAATTCTATACCCATACTAGAATGTTGAGAGTATACTTAATTGTCTCTAAAGACTCTTCATTATTTGCCCTAAGCATGGCATAAACTTGACCTTGTAATCACTTTTTCCCCACTATGGGTTCAATCTGCTATACTTCATTGACTCTATGGTTGCTCATGTAGGAGTTGGAATCTTGGAATCTCACCAGCTTCTATTGTTCACCTTTGGCTGCTGAACATTCCACCTCTCCATTAATCACTACTGTCCGTTGTCTTTTGAACTTGGGCTGAAGGAAAGAGAGAGAGAGAGACCTGATACATGGCTTATGCAGAGGCATTTGTCTATGTAATGTCTCATCAGCTTCTTGCCTAGTATTTTTTAAGTGTTTCCCGGGCTCCTTATATTTCCATCAAAGTCATCTTTCTTACTCTCTAGAGTAGCTTCCCTTTATAATTTATCTCTGTGGAAAATGGTGCCCACTTTAGGTGCTACGGTATATCAAAGCTGTTCTCCTCTAGGAATTCTAAGTCCATTCCATTTCTGTTGTTATATCAAACCTTGTAGATTTTTTCTTCTTTGTATTAAATTGTAGAATTCCCAGGAGAATTCCAACTGCGAGATTTTTTTTTTTTTTTTTTTTTTTGGCGAGAAGTTGGAATTGATTGATTAACTTCCCCCCCCCCCCAAACTTCTTTTGTTGCTCTGCACGTGGCAGCGGAGGATCGTAAAGAAGAAACAGGACGGGGCTGGAAATCAGGTAAGCAAAGACATGCAATTCCTGGGGGAAGCAAGGGTATCTGGGTGGTGGTGTGGCAAGCTCTCCAGCTCCACGGGAAAGGGTAGCCGGCATGGGCGCTGACGGCAGGATGCCTGCTCGCTGCAGCACCCTCCCTCCCCAAGGCTCCGGTGCTCCACCTACCGCTTTGGTCCTGGGCTGCTGCCTCCCCACTCATCTCTCAGGCGGGCAGGGCCAGGAAGGCGGCCTCCCCGGATCCCTGGGGAAAAGCCCCCCCTGCTCCAGCCGGAGAGCGTCAGCCTGGCCACCCCCACCTCAGCGCCCTTCCCGCCTCCACCCAGCATAGCCGCCGCAGGGCTGCAGGGGCTGGCCTGGCACGGGAAGGGCACGCGCCCCACCCACCCGGACCATACTCTCGCCACCACATTGCGTCCCCACCCCATGCACAGGCCCTGCCCCATTTGCTCACGGCCTGCTGGTACTGGCAAAAAGTAAGCCCTATCTGAAAGTAAGTCCTAGTGCTTACTTCAGAGCCCAAAAGAAAGTAAGACCAGGTCTTACTTTCGGGGTAACACGGTAGTAACATGTGGCTTCTGAGAAGGAGGAGAGACAGTAGCATTTTATAATTTTGTAATAGAAAGATTCTATTGGAATGCATTTATATATTAGGTTTTTTATTCCACCTTGTTTTGCTTCCTCCTCCTACTTTCCCCCCCAACAATCCTGTGAGGTAGGTTGGGCTGAGACAGATTGATTGGCCCAAAGGGTTTCACGAATGTATGCTACATGTACCTTTCATCATTGTATGCTATGTAAGAGAACAAGGTTGGATTTGGTTTCAGTTTGGGGACAGAGCATTCTTAGGACAAGGTGAAATATAGATTTCATGGAAGGCAGTTTCTTTACGCAGTCATTTTTGTTTGGCTCCAACTTAGCATACTTGAGATTGAAATGCAGATGACGTAAAACTCCCTTCCAAATAAAGAATGTAATATTCCTCAGAGTTTTCATGAAAATAACTGCTAGTGTAAATTTCATGGGTTAGAAGTGGTATACATTCCATCAGAACATTCCATCAACATTCTTTAACACTGCTTGGCTTTCAGTATTATGCTCAGTGTCTGTAATATCCTACATATCTTCACTCTAGATATCATCCGGTTAACTTTTAACCTTAAGCCAGTTCATTTAATTTTGGATTGCGAAGAAAAGAGGTTCAAATGGCTGGGTCATGCTTCCAATAAAAGTATCTGGCTGAACTCCCACTGACTGACATTTTTGGAGAGGAACAAGAGCCAGAAGATAGTCAAATATTGTTTTGTTCATTCAAAGAGCTTTTCCCGAAATAGGAAATTAATACATGTTTCCAGGAATGCTTTATTTAAAAATATTTAAGGGCACAATCCATAGACTAAGCACCAATGGTCAAATTCCTCTTGGAATTTGGTACATTAATATGCATTTGTTATTATGGTTGTGCAAATCCTTTGAAAGAAGTGCTTTGCAAAGTGTGCAAATACATACACATAGCACCTGTTTTTCCACACTGCTGAAGCAACAGTTTCCTTTTCCAGATTTCTGAAGCCATTTTGAAAACATCTCCATGCTGTTTTTGCATGTGCTCCTACACATTCCCAAGCTCTTTTTAAAGGACTTGCACCACCCTATTTATTATGTCATTATTAAGATGAGCTCAGCCATCATCCCTCTGAGCTGTGTCTTCATTGTTGGCATGCTGTGCTGTATCTGGTTGGTATAATGATCCATCAGCAAGGTGATTTGCCACTCCTATGTTGCTAGTCCTTATTGACACAATTAAATAGCTGCAAAACACTTGTCCTCCTTCAATGGTCTCCAGGAATGACCCTCTTTCCTGACAACCAGGAAGCTCCTTGGAGTAGTATATGCCTTTCACTCAGGAAGCCAGTCAGCTGAGACCCAGGGCAATGATCCTGAACCAGCCTGCCAGAAAAAAAACAAAAAAACAAAAAACAAAGATAAAAACAAAGATAAAAAACAAAGATAAAAATACATACATTATCAAAGAAAAAGAAAGACACACAGAAAGTTATTTAATCTTTCTGGAGGAGGGAATCTCGACTGTCTGACCTCTAACTCTCAAGAGTACTTAATTTGATCAGCATAACACCTTATTAGTTTGACACCTTTTCCCTGAGGCTGAGGAAAAACAACATGAGCTCCCTTTGTGCTTGAAGAGCTGGGTTCCCTCAGAAGCCTATTTTATGCATTTCTAGCTGGCTTCCCCAACTCCAGCAGCAGCCTCCCTCTCCCCCTTGCTAATTTTGTTTTTTAAAATTAGTTTTAGAAACTCCTTTGCTCTCTCCTGATCATCTCAGCTTTTCTTCACCCCCACACTGCCTACTCCTCTTCAACTTCCCTTATATGCAGCTGCACTTAGTACTCCATGGTAATTTTCATACTTACAAGTGGGCACCTCTTTTTAAAAATATATTAACTGGAATTCCCAGAATCACGAGCTATGCAACATCCCTTTCTGAATAATCATCCTGCTGACATTCCTATAGATTGTTTTTAAAATAAGGTATTTTGAACACGTTATGGGTAGTCCTTGACTTACAACCATTACTGAGCCTGCAATTTTGGTCATAAGTTGCAAAGGATGTAAAGCAGGTCACCCTGTGACCATACCCAATTTTATAACCATTTTTGCAGTGTTTGTCAAGCGAATGCTGCGGTTGTTAAGCAAATGCCATGGTTGTTAAGCAAATGCCATGGTTGTTAAGCAAAACCATTGCTTTGCCATGTGGTATATTTTGCTGGAAACTGGAAACAAACACTGGTTTCAGGCAAAAACATTGTTAATCACTGTCATGTGACTGTGGGATGCTGCAAATGGCCGTAAATGTGCGCCTTTTGCCAAGCACCCAAAATAGTCACATGACTTTGGAAGGGGCTGGACGTTGGAACTTTGAGTCTGGGTCATAAGTAGCTTTTTTGGAGTCTATCCTATCTTTGAATGGTTGCTAAGCAACTGGTTGAGGCCTACCTATACTTAAATAAAATTGTAACAGGAATTTACCAGCCTCGTTTATTGTGAGTTAATTAAAGCAGAGTCTTCTTGAATACCTTAAAATGCTTCTTCCCAACTTTCTCATCACCTCAGCTGAAGTGTTATTTTTGAGATAAGCTGTCAACTGACTTGACCACTGCAGTCTCTTGATTGTTTATGTCTCTGTTTTCTTCCACTGTTTCCACTGCCTCCCCACAATCTCTCACATCGGGTAAAAGAAATAACTCTAGATTTTATTTGATAGAAGACTGACACTCCTTCTCTTTGCCCTTTGTAGAAGAAACGTTGACTTAAGACCGGCTATGAAAAACTGGTTTTTGTTTTAAATGCATTGTTGCAGATAAATTGTCTGTCTCTGTACACAAACAGGTACATATTTCTTGCATTCTGGAAAGAAAATATGGAAAGATAGGTTTAGGTAAAGTTCAGAGCAAACGTCAAAATGCCTGTCTTCCTGTAGGGACAAATTTAGTTCTGGTCTTGAGAAGGAGGTAAGAGGGTTATGCAGCCTTGGAGAATGAGAAAGTATAATAAATTCAGAACAGCCCCAATATAACCTTCTTGTCCTTAAAAAAGGCCAGTGAAGATTTTGAACAAACTTTCAGGATTTGGTTAATATATCCAACAATGTAGTAACATTCCTAGAATTTGTTTCTTGATCTAGCCTACCTCAAAGAGCTGATCTTTGTAATATTTTAAAATACAGGTAGTCCTTGACTTACAACAGTTCATTTAGTGACTGTTTGAAGTTACAATGGCACTGAAAAAAGTGACCTATGACCATTTTTCATACTTATGACCGTTGTAGCATCCCCATGGTCATGTGATCAAAATTCAGACACTTGGCAACTGACTCATATTTATGACACTTGCAGTGTCCCGGGGTCATGAGATCACCTTTTGCGACTTTCTGACAAGCAAAGTCAATGGAGAAGCCATATTCACTTAACAACCCATGTTACTAACTTAACAACTGCAGTGATTCACTTAACAACTGCGGCAAGAAAGGTCATAAGATGGAGCGAAATTCACTTAATAACTATCTCGCTTAGCAACAGAAATTTTAGGCTCAATTGTGGTTGTACGTTGAGGACTACCTGTACTGGAATGTTTAGCAGGTGTCTAAGCCACCTACATATTCACAATAAGAGGTGTGTTCAGAGGAAGTTAATAGGGAAGGCGTGGGTGGAAGAAAAGCAGTTACAAACACTGAAGCCCTACCTCTCTTAGGCATCTGCAGGAGTGCAGTACTTTTGAATGACCGTGCCTTTAGAGGTGTGCTCTGTCTAACTAGATGATCTCTGATAAGAAAAAAAAAATGGAGGCGAGAAAAGATGGGGCAAAAGGCTTACAAAAGTATCTCATCCACATAACTATTTTGCCATGCTGCATCCTTGTCTGTGAGCCAGTAGAAAATCATCTTGGCATAAATCATTTTGCTGCCATTGCATATATCAATAGCAATAGCACTTAGATTTACAGTATATACTGCTCCATAGTGCTTTACAGCCCTCTCTAAGTGGTTTACAGAGTCAGCATATTGCCCCAACAATCTGGGTCCTCATTTTACCGACCTTGGAAGGCTGAGTCAGCCTTGAGCTGGTGAGAATCATTAATGCATATCCTTAATAATGTGCATCCGAAATGGGACTCTGTTGTACTTCTGATCCTACAATTCTACTGTGCAAGATAATAAAGGCAGTGCCTGTGATTTCCTTGGCTGAAATCGCAGTCCAAAATCGCCAACCATATGGAAAGCGACCACCGATTACCATGTACCAACCTCCTGCTGTCACTTTTTACTGCTTGAACCATTAGGGCAGTTTCTTCCTAAGTTTCTTTCTCCGACGTTAAGCCACTGGGAATCTTCTGTCTTTCTTGCCCTATTGTGTCCTAGGCAGCATCTCTTCCCCTACTTCCTCAAGGTCATTCCATTACATCACCAATCTATCAATCACAAAGAATGAATACTTTCTGTCTCTTTTGACTACCATGTAGTGGTCACCTGGATTTGTGTATCCCAGATGCAGCTGTAGATAAATTATTGAAGAGACAGAGTTAAGTTGCAAAGTGCTTTGGATATTCTTACTCCAACTCTATAGACCGATAAGTCAACATTTTCTTTGGAAACAACAAATATGGCAGTTCTGGAAGCCAGGGTTCTGTTCTGCCTTGCATCCAAAGCAACATCATAGCTACAAAGCCCAGAAAAATGAAAGGAAAGGACAGCCCTACAACAGACCTGCTGGCCAGCTGGTCCCAAGTAGATGGCTAACCTACACTGTCATGTTCTTTGTGCATCAAAATTATCCTCACAGGAAGTCTTGCACCAGGTTAAGAGGGAAGACATCACTTTTACATTGCAACATCTATGCTAACTGGGGTGTCTTAGCTAGGAGCTGGCAATGAGATGGAGGCAACATTAGGAGAGGTCCTGGGTAAGAAGTCTGTGGAGCATCTTCATGCTGCAGAAAGTAGAAACATACGGAATAGCATTAAGGTGGATATTTTGAGAGATGCCAGGGTTGTATCAAATACACCTTTAATATATTTGTAAGACATCATTTGAGTTTAATATTGCAGAAAGCCTAAATATTATTTCTCCACCTGATGTTCCTTTTGCAGGATTCCTGTAAATGATGTTGGCTTGGAAATAACATTAAGTGGTTTTATACTGCAGTGCATTTCTTCAGTTATTTCTCTAGACATAACAAAGGACAATGGCTCTATTATTGAGATATGACAGCAATTGTACCATTTAATTTTAGTCTGTTTCACTGTTTGCAACATAAAATTGTAGAATTGTATGATTTTTCTGTCTAAGGAATTTGCCATTCAGGCATAAACTGGATGGTACTCATTTGTGCTATTTCTAGATCACCGACCTCAGTAATAGATCTCTATTATATATAGGATAATGTCAGTAGGAAGCTGCATCTGTTCTAATATGGTTTTTTTTAAGCCTCTATCTATTAGCCTCTGTCTATTATTTTTATTATTACTATTTATTACTAATGGGAAGATTCATGATTTTTCAGCAGTAGCCTCCATCCTCAAAAAGGTACATCTTGTTAATTCTGTGCTGCTGAGGTTAAACAAATGGTATAACATCCCTAGTGGACCTGATGCTTGTTTTTGATATTTTTAATGTTTTTATTTTATGGATATTAAAACATTAATTTAAAGTCTGAATTTGCAAAAATTATGCAACCCCCCTTCTTGTTTTAGACCCATGAACAACACCCAGTGGGGCTACTCTACCATTATTGCCTCAGCATCTAAGGAAATAATTGCATTCAGTCAGCTTTTGAGCCATGTAACAATGGCAACTGCATTGTTACATGGAGAAGGAGAAGGAGACTACCATGGTAGAAGATTCTCAGCCAAGAGAATTATTCATTGCATGACAGTATAATAAAAAGATTTGTTTCTGCTAAAATTTTCTTTCTGAGCTTTCAGATGAGTTAACTTGTGTAACTTGTAGCACTATTTCTCAAACAGAACTATTCTCACTTTCTGTGTTGTGTATACTGTACACGCCTGTGGTTCATACTGAGCAATTTATCAATCTGTGTCCCCATGGGATAGCTATAAATACAGCACTACAATTTCTGTTTTGTTTTTACCCAAGGTGATTTCCTCGCCAAGAATCTAACTGACTAGTTACACTAAGGATGGAGAGGAATTGCTGTTAAAATCAACTGTTTTAATTATGAAGTCATATGAAATTATGGGGTTACACATTTTAGGCTTAATGAGAAAAAAGAAAGGTCACCTCAGAAGTAGTTATGGAGTCTGTGAATATCAAAGGACATGGAAGCAGATGAGCTGTGTGAATTTTCCCATGAAGTAATTGTCCAACCCATGTACCTCCTATGATTGGAAAGGATCCTGTAGTTCTTTGTTTGAACCCTGCTGAGTATCCACATCATTACATCGACAAGGATAACTTCCAGAATGAAGCATCCATTCTGCAGCACCGTTCAAATGGGTCCATTCACACTAAATTATAGTTATATACTGGCACCACTGGATAACTGGAATGTAGATTCAGAGACAAAAGCTGAGCATTCATAGAAAGAGCAAATCTCCCATGCTAAAAAACAGACCTAATCTGAAAGAATAAGGAGTACTTTTGGCTGTTGGTGCCAAATAGCTGTTTAAGATATAATTTCCACCTTAGGCAAATGATGGCTCATAGATTGGATTTCTAGCTAACATCTTTCAATGTCATTGGTTCAACACTTGGAATGAGTTGAAGCCCAAAGGGGAATTTTTATCTTGTTAGATCTATAATATTTGTTCATACAAAACAAAAACCAATGATAGCTCCTGGGTGAAATGTGACCTGAGGAAACATCTTTTGGCACATTCTGCACAACAGTATAAAAGCTGAATCAACCCTTTAGCGATATATGGATCTATTATATAAACTTTCTCACTTTCCCATCAAACCAGAAATTCTGGCTTATCACTGTAGTTTGAAAAGTGTCCGTCCATTCTAATGGACACAAGCATGGGTCAGAAGACAAACTGGGAATAGGCACACCCACTTGAGATGGGATTATTTTTTACTATTAGTCCCTCTTTGATGTTACACCCTTTAAAGCAATGAAATTATATCCTGGGCAGGTCCCAGTGAACATACCTGGAAGGCAAGCTAACTGAACGAACTAGAATGACAGCTGATTTAATGAATCAAAATACTCTTTCAAAGCAGAAATGATGAATGCAGATAATTCAACTGGCTGACTTAGCAAGGGAAGAATGTCCTTCCTTTAGTGCCTGGATACTAATGGGTGTGCACAGAATTCTTAAAAGCTTATTCGAGATTATTATGTTACATTTGTTTATGATAATCAAATCTATTTCAGCTTGACAGAATAGTGACATAGGGTTTTCTATAAGGTGATTTAATCTTTTTATTCAACAGGTCTATTGAATCATCAAGACTGAGTTTACAAAAATAATGATGCAATTTATACGATTTATGCTTGGCTATTAATATTTGTTCCTCATCTAAAAAGTTCCTACTTTTGATTTCTGGACATGTGTTCCATTGAAACTATGGGAACTGATGTCTGATACACTTGGTTCACAAAAGTTCTTTTGCAATATTTATTACTTGTTTATTCAACTAATACAATTTCCACATGAATACATTCATTACATGTATAAATAATTGTAAATGTTTTCTTTGGGAATAGAATTTGTAATGAATCTTATTTTGCGAAACCTTCAGCTTAACTCATACTTGCTTTTGGGCTGGCTAATCTTTCTTTGACTTCTATCTCTTTTAGATTATGCCATTTGGGCAAAGCCTGGATACTGACTGAATTTAAGTAGATCAACAAGCCTTGCAAATAATTCTAGGTTATTCCATTATCCTTGTTTGAAAACTGATCAAAGAGAGAAGCAACCTGGAATTAAGGAGAAAGTTCCTAACAGTGCGGACAATTAACCAGTGGAACAGCTTGCTTTCAGAAATTGTGGACGCTCCATCACTGGAGGTTTTTAAGAAGAGACTGGACAGTCACTTGTCTGAGATGGTATAGGTTCTCCTGCTTGAGCGGGGGGCTGGACTAGAAGACCCCCTGGGTCCCTTTCTATTCTATTCTATTCTATTCTATTCTATTCTATTCTATTCTATTCTATTCTATTCTATTCTATTCTATTCTATTCTATTCTATTCTATTCCATTCCATTCCATTCCATTCCATTCTAATATTTTCTACGAAAGCCATTCTCTGGGTATGCTTTCCATGGGAATAAAGCTGGATAGCAACAATATAAAAGGACAGTTTTTATTGATCATGTTGCCTTAACGTTTTTCCTCCCTAGGTTGTTCTCCTGACTTTAAGATTACCATTTCTTCACTAGTAATTTACTAGCATCACTGAAAGGAAATAAGGTTGGCCTTTCTGTGCAGTTTCTTCTCTTCTGTAATTTCTAGCCCTGAAATAAGATCCATTACATCAACATTTCAGGTACAGGTAGTCCTCAACTTAAAACCACCATTGAGCCCAAAATTTCTGTTGCTAAATGACATTTAACAACAATGACAAGAGGTTTGCCCCATTTTACGACCTTTCTTGCCACAGTTGTTAAGTGGATCATTGCAGTTGTTAAGTTAGTAACACGGTTGTTAAGTGAATCGTGTTTTCCCCATTGACTTTGCTGGTCAGATGGTTGCAAAAGGGGATCACATGATTTCAGGACACTGCAACCCATCATAAATATGAGTCAGTTGCCAAGCGTCTGAATTTTGATGACGTGAGCATGGAGATGCTGCAACAGTTGTAAGTGTGAAAAACAGTCATAAGTCACTTTTTTCAGTGCTGTTGTAACTCTGAATGGTCACTAAATGAACTGTTGTAAGTCTAGGACTATCTGTATTTCCCCAACTCCACATTATTGGTTGCTGATGGGGAATTGAGTAGATGAAGAGATAGAAAATAAAATATATGCAGTGATATTAAGTTATACGTTCCAGAAATGAATTCTGACCTTCATTTTGGTTCTGCCTTGAAAAGAAAATGTTATGTACTCCATTATGTACTCTATTCTATCCTCCCAGGAACATTTACACAAGGACTCTGAACCAGTTCATAAGCAGTTCCAGGAATCTGTAGTCTCACCGTTTATTTCCACCTCAGCTAAGATGTAATCTAAGTCCTACATCAGAAGGTGCAAGGGCTCTGGAGAGGTTGTAAACTATCCTTTTCTCCATTAGAAGAAGCCTCTGTCTTAGTCTCTTCCTGACTCCTGAGCTACAGCAGATGAAGCAGGCCCTTTAAATAGAATGCTAGCTTTATTTATGATTGATTGTTATGTGCTATCAAGTTGGTGTAGACTTAGCAATCACATAAATGCTTTCCATCTATCCCTAATCTAGTCCTTCAAGTCTTCCAATGGTGCACCCACCGCCACTGTAACTGAGTCCATCCAGATTGCTGCTGGTCATCTTCTCTTTCATTCCACCTTTCCTAGCCTTAGCACCTTCTCCAGAGAGCTTGGTTTTTGCCTAAAAGTGTCCAAAGTAGGATAATTTGAGCCTGGTCATTTGTACCTTGTATGAGAACTCTCAGCTGATTTGTCTGAAGATCCATTTGTTTGTTTTCTTGGCTGTCCATGGTATTTTTAGAAGTCTTCTCCAACACAAAAAATCAAAAGTGTCAATTTCTATCTGGCATTTCCAACTTTCCCTTCCATAGAATGTCATAGGGAATACCATTGCTTGCACTATCCAACCTTTGTAGATCATCAAAGCATCTGAATATCTTCTCCAAGGCCTTCCTAAGTTGCCTGTCTGTGCCACATTCCTTGAGGACTTGTTCCTTTACTGTTGATGATTGACTCAAAAGGGCAGAAGCTATTTACCAGTTCAATATCTTCATTATCAGTTCTAACAATGTTGTTGTGCCTGTTGCTATTAGTTTGGTTTGCTTTAAATTTAATTTTAGTCCCATTTTTTCCTTAACTGTGCTCCTAAGTTGTCATTAGTAGAGTTTGCAAATTCTTTGCATTTTCAGCTATCAGAGCAATGTCATCAGCACAGCACTGGTTCTTGATGTTTGTTTATCCAGTTTTAAAACCACGCTCATCTTCTTCTAGAACAGTTTCCCTTAATGCATATTCAGTTTGTAAGTTGAATAAATAATTGCTTTGCCACCCTGGAGCCAGTCTGCTTCGCCATGTTCTGTCTGTATTGTGGTTTCCTATTTGTCACATGAGGACATGCATGAGATGTTCTGGGTTTCCCATTTTTCTAAAAGCAATCTTGTGGCTTCTTAATTATGCCATGTTTGTGGTGACACAAGATCATGTGAGCTATAGTCCATTTCATCAGCTATAAAGGGTATTACTTTGAAAACAAAATACATGTACATCCATTATTGAGTGGATGTGAAGAATAGTAAACCATCATAATACAGGTAGACCTCGCTTATTGACAGTCTCATTATGACAGTGCTGAAAAAATAACTTTATGACTTTCACACATCTTCCTTCCAGTCACATGTTCACCATTAGCCAGTCAGTATGCATTGTCTTGTGGCTGACCCATTTTTTCTCTCCTTATGGAGTGAAGAGATTGCTTAAACAAGTGATCTCTTTAGGCAAGCTCTTCTGTGCCTGACCTGTCCCCCACACCTTTTTTTTTTTTGCCCATTTTGCAGTTGGAGAGATAGCTTAAACAAGCAGTCAATCTCTCCTAAGAGATTGTTTCCCCCTCCCCACTTGCAGAGTGGAGATATTGGAGAGGAAGGGATTACAAGAGAGTAAGTAGGCACATAATGGTGACTACACCAGCTGTTTGCCTAGTATGCTTGCAGCTCCCAGCCCTGAGAATGCTAGGCAAACAGCTGGTTCCTTTCTATGTGTATTCCCCATTGTGTGCCTGTTGATTCTCTTGTAATTCTTTCCTCCCCCATGAATATAAATACAAACATTAATTCCCTTCTTGCTATTCATCCCAGGACCCAGGGTGAGCATTCAAAAGGGCGGAGGAGTGGGGGGGGGGGAAGGAAAGCTGAAGTAAAATTGTAACCACAGTCATGGTCCTGTGATTTTCCACTTAGTGATTGCATCACTTAGCAACTGAGTTGCCAGTTGCATTTGTGGTTGCTAAACGAGGACTACATGTAAGCGGAAATGACAACACAGTTAGTGATAATTCATCTAATGGTAGAGAGCAATCATAATAGTTATTAAGTGTTATGACATTCTTGCATTGATGAGCTGAGTAACTACTGCAGTATGTTAAGAATATTTGGCATGCTGGCTGGGGAATTCTGGGAGTTGAGGTCCATGCATCTTAAAGTTGCCAAGGTTGAGAAATACTGCCATCAAGAGATCACGCCATTGGACAGAACAGCTGATAGCAGAAGACCTGCTTCCTTCTTTCTCCATTCCCACTTCATCTGCTATCCATGGCAAAAGAAGCAGGGAGAGATGGGGGAGCTAGGCCCTATTTCTCCCATGGGCGAAGGAGAGAAATAGTCTAGAATGGCTCCTTTGCTGCCCATTTTCCAAATCCTAAAGATCCTAAAGCAGTGGTGGCGAACCTATGGCACGGGTGCCAGAGGCGGCACTCAGAGCCCTCTCTGTGGGCACACATGCTGTTGCCCCAGCCTCGCCTCCCCCATGACCCCCTCCTCTCCAGCAGCCCCCCTGAAGGAGAGTCGCCCCTGAGTGTGGCCCACGTGGAGCAGCGCAGCCAAGGACATGGCAGCCAGGCAGCGTAGACAAGACTCTGCCCTCACACCCCATTGTGCACAGTTGATGCTGCAGGGCGCGGGCAGAAGGAGTGACCGCCATAGCGCTGCTGGGCTGCCGGGGCGATCTGTGGCGGGCCCTGGAGGCAGTGAGTGGCCCTGCAGGCAGGCAGGGCGGGGGATGGGGGTGGGGCAGGGGCAGAGCAGGGGGTGGAGCGGGGGCGGGGCCAGTTTTTGGGCACTCGGTCTCTAAAAGGTTCGCCATCACTGTCCTAAAGAATGATCACTGGCTACAGCGATCATGTAGAATTGTCTAAAGTTAATTACCTAAAAATACATAAAGAGACAATAATGAACATTTAGAAATAGGGAGAAGATTGTTTCATTTTTGCAACAAGAAAGAATGTGAAAAAAAAGAATATAGATATATTCAAGATATTCACATTCTAATTATGTTCTTTACCAAGAAGCCAAAAAGGATTTTAACTTGAACACTTGTTGGTAATAAGAACTGCAAAAACCAAAACATTCCTCAATATTTTTATTAATGAGTATGTACACTAGGTGGAAAATTTATATGATCTGAAGAGATACTAGAGTAACAGAATTTGGGACAGTTTCGAGGATTGGCTAACAGTTCCAGTTCCAAAATTCAGATAATGTATAGTTAGAATAATATGGGAGTCAAGATAATTAGAAATCACCCTCATAAAGGAAAAGTAGCTGAATAAATATTGACTCATCCCTCCAGGTGGCGTTAAAAAGTATCAATAAAGAACTGTTTTAGATAGAAATGTTCATCAAAAAATAGTCCATCTTTGCAAGGGAAATGGGCAGTTTCAAAATATAAATAAAATAACTTTAAAAATGCTGTCCTGAAGTTGAAGTTTTCAAATCATAATAATGCTGTGTATTACAGTACATTTAAACTAAATAATTCCATGTGTAATTCAGATACAGTAATTACATAGTCTATTGCTCCAGTTTCTGACAAGAAGTCATTTACATCTGTAATTATGCTAGACAGACACTTCCAATCATTTATACTTGTTTTGACATGAAACATTTAAAGTGATAAATCCAGAAGAGCTATGTATTAATCATGTAATGTCTTCTTAGAAACAGAGAGAAGTTCATTTGAGCTATTTACCCATATATCAGAAAAGCCTTTGATTCTAGCTTTTCTAAATGCCCATTCAAGAGGATTTTAATAAACGTTTTTCAATATGTTAAATACATGAAATAAAATAGAAAGAGCTCGCCTTCAAACAGAACGGCAGAGTTCCAATTCTTTCTCAAAAGCTAGAATTTGCCTGAAATAATTGCTCAGCCTTGATGTTTATGAGGTGGTTCATCCTCATAAACTCTCCTCTCAGAAACCAAAGAAGGCCTGGAGCATCTGATTAAGAAAATCAAAGAAGAAAGTGAGAATTTTGGTCTCTTTCTGAACATCAAAAAAGACCAAGCTCAGGACCATTGCGAGGAATGGAAAAATCAAAACAGAAATTGATGGTGAAGAGAGAGAATGCATGGGAAAATTCACTTTCCTAGGGTCGCCAATCACTCAAAACGGTGAATGCAACCCAGAAATAAAATGTCAGATTGCACTGGGTTGCACAGCAATGATGAACATGAGCCAAATATGGAAAAACAAGGACATCAGCCTGGCACCAAATGTAGGTTGATTCGCTCTATTGCGTTCCCCGTAGCTACCTCTGGTTGTGAAAGTTGGACCTTAAAAAAGCAAGACAGGAAGAAAATCAATTCATTTGAGCTGTGGTGCTGGAGAAGTTTCCTGCATATTCCTTGGACAGCAAAGGCGAGCAACAAAAAAGTACTGGAGTGCGTAACACCAAGTCACTGGAAGGAAAATTACAAAACTGTGTCTCACTTATTTTGGTCATGTCATGGGGGGACGTCACTGGAAAAAGGAATTATGTTGGGAAGAGATAGAAGTAAAAGGAAACCAGGCGGCCAAAAAACACAATGGCTGGACACTATCAAAGCTGACACCAACCAGCCAGACCATAGAAAAACTCAAAGAAGTAAGGACGTGACTGAATGGATATCATCATCATCATCATCATCGCTTAGCCTACTTTAAATCATAAGGCTGCTATATAGATGAAATGGAACAGCTCTATATATGCTGCTGTGACTTCAGGAAGAATAATCTATGCATTCAGATAGAGATGTTGCCTAAACAGGAAAAACTGAAATACGCAGGATTCCTTTATATGGATGACAATGCAGGCCCAATGGAGATCAATGTGCCTCCTTTGAAACCTACCTGGCACCATGCCCTATTTGATTTTATTTATTTTAGATTTTTTAAATTAAAAATAGTAAATGGTAAGCAATCAAAGCACTAACCCTCAAGCATTACCTACTGGGTTGCATCTACTGTATACTCTAGAGCAGAGGTGGGGAACTATGGCCCTTTTATGACTTGTGGACTTCAACTCCCAGAATAGTTTCCCACCCCTCCTCTAGAGGCATTCTTACACAATAAAAATAGGAGACTACAATTCAGTGCTTTACTTAGAAAAGTACATATCTGGCCAGAAAATCAGGCAGCAGTAAGTTGAACTGATATGTTTTAAGTAAAGCAGTATAATGTTGGGGTTTTAAAGAAGCTTTCCTTCCTACATCAGTAATGTCTCATCAGCCAATAGGCAGGCCACCCCCTAAATAACGTTATCCAGTTCCTCTTTTCTCTGTGTAATATTTAGTATAATTTATTCTGCGTCTTTATGATAACAAGCTTCTCAGTGTCGGCTGGAGATAATAGGATATATAGTCCAAAAAATAAAAATAAAAAAATCTGGAAGGTTGTAGAATAGAGAACGGTGTTGTTAAGAAACATAAGGTCATAGTCCTGTTCCCAAAAATCTGATAATAAAATTCTTCGAATATTCATAGATAATTTCCTTGTTATCTAAAGTTTAGACAAGACAACACTGTTTTTTTCTGTGAGAAAACACTATCTTTTAGATAGAACACAATCACCCTATGGCATTGATACAGCTGGCTTTACAGGCTATTCATGCATCCCTGAACTTTTATGATAGATGTTTTAATGGCATGAATCTTAGTCTCATCCATTATATGTAATTCAGTATTACTATTAAAAGGATGGGAGTGAGAATGTTTCAAACTGCTTTCAGACATGGAATATGCTACTGGAAATTGGGAAAAAAATGTTACTTGTGTACATTATTAACAAAAAAGTGATGAGATAACCCCCCTGGCCTTGTAATTTACTAAGTGTCATCTCCCCTATATGGAAAAATGAAGAAGTTGTTAACTGCATCCTATTTCAGGCCTAAGGCTGTCCATCTCGCATGAATGGATGAAAGTGAAAGAATCCAGCAAAACAGTTCAGCCCCTGCATTTAACTTCTATTCAGAGGCATTGCTTTATTTCCTACCACGACGTCTGCATTTACTAGTTGTTGAATCTGTAACTTCCTCTCAAAAATGATTTCAGAGGAGTTTCATTTCAGGATGAGAGAAGCTTCATGGTAGACAGGATGAAGATTGCATTGCTTCTCTATAAAACTGTGTGTTAGAAATAAAATAAATTGCCACAGAGATAGTTGGACTACATTCCCATAATACCCACCTTTGATTATATTGGCTGTAGGAGCTATAAGAACTATAGTCCAAACGATCTGGAGATATCCATTGTAGGAAAGAAAAGGGTTAATACTGCCTGTTTATCAAAATTTTCTTTTGTAATGTTTTTTCATTGCTTAAGCAGGGAGATAAACTGAAAGCATACAATATAAAAGTCACCTGATGACAAACAGAAAGAACATTGACCCGTTCAACTTCTGCGAATGTTTCATGTTTCGCAATTGCAGCAAAATGCCACCCCCCCCCCCCCCCGAGCCCCTTATATCTCATTTTCATGGCCACTGGCGCTAATCACCAGCCCCAAAGCAAGCAGAAAAATACGCCAGCATAAATTATGATGCCCCCATTAGGAGGCTGGTGAAGGATACTGTCCTTATGCAATTTTGGCAGTCCTAGTTAAAGAAAGGTCTTAATGGATTCCCCTTGTTTTATTTACTCTTCCATTTGTTAGCAAGAAAGCAGCCAGTCTTCCTAATGCAAGGTGTGATTGGGTAAAGTGCTTAGAGATGGAGTTGTCCCCATCACATTGTCCAATTAACATTTTGTAGATACAGAAAGGTGTGTGAAGTGGGAGGGAGCACTACCAATGCTTTTTATTATTTACAGTATTAAAACAAATGTATATGCCCCCCCCCCAACTCACACACTGTGACTCCAGGTGGAAGATAGCAATAAAAAGGTCACAATTTAAATCCCACCACCTCTTCCATCCACCCTCACGGTTGCAACAAACAAAACCAAGCAAGCGACTTGATTGGCTCTGTATCAACCCAGGACCTTCAAGCCTGTTGACAGAATTACCTGTATATCTTCAGGGCCTTTCAGAGGCTTTCAAGCTTTTGCTTATGGCAGCCCCTGTGACCCGTTACTTAGGGTATTTCTCAGAATAGTTCTAGCAATCTTTTAAAGGAGTACTGAATTCAGAAATAACTGCTAGGCCCAAGCTCCAGAGACAACATAGTCCGATCTATTCGACTCCAGATCTTTATTTGCTTCTACCTAATAGACAGACGGGGCACAATGGCTCACTGGTTGAAGACACTGAGCTTGTCAGCTGAAGAGCTGACAGCCCGGTTTTGAGACCTGAGCTCCGCGCAACAGGGTGAGATCCCGTTACTTGCCACCGCTCCTACCCATCTAGCAGTTTGAAAGCAGGCAAATGCAAATAGATTAATAGGTACCACTTTGGTGGGAAGGCAGCAGCCTTTCATGCATTTTTGGCATATAGCCATGCTGCCCACATGACAACAGCAATTGTCTTTAGACAACGTTGTCTCTCTTGGTCAAGAAACGGAGATGAGCACCGTGCCCTAGAGCCAGACATGACTGTCAGGGAAACCTTTGCCTTTTAATAGACATATATTGTAAGACTAAAGCTATAATCTAATACAGGGGTCCCCAACCTTGGCAACTTTAAGACCTGTGGACTTCAACTCCCAAAATTCCCCAGCCAGCATGGCTGGCTGGGGAATTCTGGGAGTTGAAGTCCACAGGTCTTAAAGTTGCCAAGGTTGGGGACCCCTGATCTAATAGATATACCTTGAGAGATTCTAGGGTGTGGCTACCTTGAACCTTTTCTTCCCCAGACCATCACAACTGTCTCGTCTCTTGGGCCTCTCTCTGGAATGCGCTGCCCTCTTACTGGGAAGCTGCAGTGCTACGGCTGATAATCCTCCCTGTTTCTGTTTCAGCTGCACACTCCATCACAATAACCCAGCCGGCAGTTCACAGGCATGGAGGAGGTGAGGTAGGGTACAACATCAATTGGCCCAAGAATACCAAATGCTAGCCTTATACAGTGTACTTAACCTGATTACTGAATTAGCCTATTGTCTGTGTTTGCATCATACGGCAATACATTGAACTATAAAGTAATCCTAAACTTGTTGTCTGAACTTTATAATTAACTCTGTTAGGTATATTGTCTCAATCTCAAACAGTGAGATTCTAAGATGAGAAACATCAAGGCATAATAGTATGGGAATGGACATCATCTTTATATTACCATCACTCCTAAGGGTCATGGCTAATAGTGAGGGAATTGGACATAGTAACTGGAATGCACATCGTCTTTATTCTTGTCTTAGCAAGTTTCTGTACATGAAATATGCATGTCTGATCATCACTAGGTTATAATAATAATAATAATAATAATAATAACTCTCTTATAATAATAATAATAATAATAATAACTCTCTTATTATTCAATATTCACAGAGTTTATACAAGTGGGCCAACAGCCTCTAACAAATGCATTCTTAAGTGATTAGACTACAAAGCTTATATCTCAAATTACAAGTGGTTTGAGGAACCAGTAATTAAGCTGTTGAAGCAGGACTGGAGAAATTCCAGTTCAAGTCCTTCTTCAGTCATGAAGGTGACTTTGGACCAGTCATTCTTGCCAGGAAAAATTGGAGAAGGAAATATGTACCTTGCCTTGAACTCCTGGTCAAAGGCAAGATGGGAAATGAATACAGGTAGTCCTTGACATATGACCACAATCGAGCCCAAAATTTCTGCCTAGTTAAGTGAGTTTATCCCATTTTGTAACCTTTCTTGTCACAGTTGTTAAGTGAATCACTACAGCTGTTAAGTTAGTAACCTGGTTGTTAAATGAATCTGGCTTCTCCATTGACTTTGTTTGTCAGAAGGTTGCAAAAAGTGATCATGACTCTGGGACATGGCAACCGTCATAAACATGAACCAGTTGCCAAGCGTTTGAATTTTGATCATGTGAACAAGGGGATGCTGCAATGGCCGTAAATGTGAACAACGGTCCTAAGTTACTTTTTTCAGTGCCATTGTAGTTTTGAATGGTGACTAAATGAACTGTTGTAAGTCCAGGACTACCTGTATATTTAAAAAATGAATGCATAAATGAGTAAATTAAAAGAAACTTGGTTTCTACCAATTTCTACCAAACATTTCTATCAAACCTTTCAATAAAAATGTTCACAACTTTTGTTTTCAGAGAACTGGCTTATCTTTAAAGTGATCCTCTTTTGAGACAGTCATTTCTTCAATATCAAATGATACGAAGAAATGTATTTGGAGACTAAACACTGGAAGTGTTAAACATGCTGGAATATCAATATATTGTTCAAGCAATAGCTTATTCCTTTAATAAAAAAGATAAATTTTAGAAATAGCCACAGAAGTAGCTGACACATTTTGATGATTTTATTTCTCAAGGCAGAAATAATATGAGAAGTCCTGCCTCTAGATCTCTCAAAGATGGTTAGTATTTCTATTCTCAGTATAAATAAAAGGCATGAAGAAATTGAGAGACGAAAGAAAATTGTGTTTAATAAGAAGCCTGTCCCTTGGAATGTGGATAATATTTCCAATTACCCTTGGAGAAGCAGATCGGTTTTCTTTTCTTTTCTCAATTCTCTTCAGAGAGAGTTGAATATAAATGATCACCCTCTCTTTAGAAAAAGTGTAAAAGGGATTGCCTAAGGAAACAAATAGTCAAGCACTTGGGTGACATAGCAGAAAAACAAAGTTTTTATCTTCGACATAATACCACAATGATTAATTCATTGTTTTTATCCTTGTGAGATTGATCATTTTTTAAACTTGTATTTCTTCTAGGCATGCTGTCATTTGCTGCAGATAATTCTAGGTACAGCAACAGATTTCATTTTGAATCATATAGTCCTAAACCAAATCATAGCACCATACAGTATTGTGGAAAGAAAGATGGTTTGGAATATTATGACCTTGATTTCAAATTCTTGATATTTTAGTCTCAGATAACTCATGTAGCACAGCATAATATACTGCAGGAGTGTCCAACCTTGGCAACTGTAAGATTTGTGGATTTCAACTCATGGCTGGCTGGGGAATTCTAGGTGTTGAAGTCCACAGGTCTTAAAGTTGCCATGGTTGGACACCCCTGATATACTGTACATACTGACTGGTCAAATGTATGGTAATGTTTCTTTTTTATTTGTAAAAAATACATGTCAAATATTTCTAAATAATTCGTAAAATGGAATCTTTTATTGATCATATACACTGCCTCACACACAACATTTTACAAGGTTTCAGACACTCACTGTGTTTCGTCACTGTTTCTTCTGTCTTACTGCATAAGAAAAACCAAAGATGGAAAGATGGAGTGGCTATCTATATAATGTCTATTCTCCCATTTTTGTCCAGTCTCCAATCCTCCCTTTTTGAGAAAGGTTGTTCAGAAGAACTATGGAAGAAGTGGATTATCTGGACATGTAACAACTGAGTTTCAAACTGGACCATAGCGCTTATGGCATTGATTGACCTTTGGTGGGCTTGGGATGAGGGTAGCATATCCATCATGGGTCTCCTTGATCTCTTGGCAGTTTTCAATACTGTCAATCGTGGTTCCCCATCTGAGCCAGTTGACGTTAGGAGCAGGAAACATACTTGTGCATTGTTGTCCTTCTTTCAAGATCAGTTCAGTCAGTTTGGTGGGGGGAGAGATGTCCAGGGCTTGATTCTTGTAATGCTCTGTGGGAATGAACTTGGGAGACAGGAGGGAGAGCAGCAGATTGGACAACTGATGTGTAAAAGCCAGTATTTCTACTTGTGTGTCTTGTCTCAACTACCTCACAGGGTTAACAGCTCTCTTCTTGTTCCACTTAACATTGTCATGAAACTGTTGAGTTAGGTCATCCATCAGCATGGACATCAAGCATCAGTCTGCCCTGGGTTGTCCAAATGATGTCATCAAGATGCTTTCCCAGTGCCTGGAGATACTGCAGGTCTGGATGAGGAAGAATAGGCTTTAGTTCAATCCTGACAAGACTAAGTGGCTATGGATTTTAGGGCCTTCCTTATGTCATGATAGTTTATAATCTTTCCATAGAAGAAGAAATTGATCCATCTGTGAAACAATCAGGCGGGATCCAGCCAGATGTTATACATGTTATTTAGAAATACTGGTAGTTGATGCTAAACTGAATGAGATGTATATTCAATTGTATACATCATTGCAGTCTTAATTTATTACCAAATCTAAACTTTAAAAAATTATATATCTTCCAAGATGAAAATTATGAAACAATATTAATGGCCAACATTAGCAGAATTATTTGTGTGACTGTTCCACTGAGGTAATATAAGCTAGAAACCACAATCTGCAATGTCTTTGTTTATTACATCAATTTCTATGCTGTCCATGTACCAGACTTTAGACAGTTTAGACAAAATTAATAAAATAATATTAATAAAATCCACCTTACAACAAAGAATTGTTTTCAATGGCTTCCTAAATGACAGAAAGATAGGCTTCATCTTGACCTTGGGTGACAAGCTCTTCCACAGTCAGGGGACCTCTACTAAGGCCACTTTATTGCTCCTGCCCTCTTGATCTCTCAGCCAAAGGCACCTGGTCTATCATCCCCCATAATTAATCCTTGTTGGGAGAGCAGATTCTATCTAGGAACAAGTAGTCCCAAAGGGAATAAGGATTCAAGCCATATGTATAGGGCTTCTTAGATAACCACCAACACCTTGAATTGGCACAGAAACCTATTGGCCCTAGCCTTCTACAAGACAGGTGTCATTCTACTGGACCAGTTATTGCTGGTCAGCAAGGAGACAACTGTATTCTGTGCTCGATGCAGCTTCCAGGACTTTTTTAAAGTAAAAGCAAATTGCAGTGGTCTGAGAATTGCAAATGGCTTGTTTTCCTCTGTGGCTACAGGTCCAGGAAGCTTACCAAGCTTATTTTGGCCATGACGTCTAGCTGCTGTTCTCAGAATGCTGCTGTTTTCTGGGGAATGCATCATGAAGAATAAAACAGATATGCCTTCTGCACTAACAGCTACTCCATCTTGTTACTGAGCATCTGAGTCTGTTCTATGCTATCTAGTCCCTCAGAGTCAGCACCAAATCAAGACTCTGACTGCATCTCCTGCTTTGCCTAGAGTACAGAAGTAAAGCAGAGTATAATTTGTATATTGAGGACATATAACCCCATAGATCAACGGTCCCCAACCTTTTCCTTTTTCCAGACAATTTTTTCCATGGACCGGGGGGAGGAGAAGGTTCATCCCACACATGCACAGTTTCACTTGCCCACTGCTCACCTCCAGCTGTGCAGTCCGGTTGGGGACCCCTGCCATAGATGACTTCATCCCGAAGCTTCATGTGATATGAAAAGTATAGTGGAAAGGGCCAAATCTTTGAAGCATTCCAGATAAATTCTCTGCAGGCTCCATCTCTCCTCCCCTATTAACTCCAACAGGAACCAAACCACTGACCTTAATCCCTAATTCTTGGGAATACCATTGTCAATACTACTGAATGCTATTTACAGATCTAATGGACTAGGGCAATCTACATCACACTTATTGGAGTCCTGTTGCAGGTCATCCGCAGAAGTTGCCAAGGGTTTCTGTCCCATGCTTGCTCCAGTATCCCAAAGGAAAGCCATCTGGCTAATCTATAGGGCTGCCTGTACTTATAGCATTACCACCATCTCTACAAACATATCTAACAAAAGCAGACTGGAAAATGGTCAATATATCCCTAGGACATTTTGATCAAATAAAATTGTTTTGAAAAAGAGGAAAGCTGCTTCCTCTTTCAAGTCCACTTCCTGTCCGGGAATCAGGAAATATGCAACTCTAATTTGCAAGTGGTTGAATTCATTCCACAGGAGATCCTATTCACTTCCTCAGGTATCACAGGCTCATAAGAATTCCAAACAATGTCATAAATGGTTGCCTTGTCATTTCATGAGAACCCACCAATATGGTGTCTACCTCAAAGTGACTGGGAGCAATTGTGCCTGTAAACTGCCCACAGTGAACAACAGGAAGACATTTGGACCAGAATTCTCAAGAGGAACTGAGTCATCCTAATAACAGAGCTGATTGGCATCCCAAAGACTCAATAAGTGTGGAGAAGCACTGGTGTTTCTCTGCTCCAGCACATGTTCAAATTCCATCTACATATTTGATCATTTTCACTTCTCATCTTCCATCACTCCAAGTATTTCCTCATCCACTTGATTTCTTGGGAGTGCTTCAGAAAACGGAAGAAGCATCCCCTGGACCAACTTAGCAAGAGAGGCTGAAGTAATAAGCCTCTCAAGCACTTTTATGGTCTCCCTATCCTCAGCAATTTGTGGGGAAATTCACACCTTCCATGTAAAGGACCATTCTCCCCTGCTAGGCACCCAAACTAAACTCAGCCCCAGTGCCAGCATGAACTATGTTGCCAGTTGCCGACTCCTTTTGTGCCTCTATTGTATCTCTTCTGAGTCATTGCTGAATGGTATTCTCCACTTGCTGTTGAAAAAATGATTGATTTTCCCCTGATTTTGCTGCCCCCCACCCCCACCAACATGCTACCAGTCAGCAGGGATAGCATCCATCAGTCAGAATGAATGGGAAGGTCTGACTTCAAGGCTTCTCCCAGTTTCTCCAGGCTGCTCGGTCTTCCGCACCCCATCTTTAAAATAAATGTGAAGTGAAGAAACATATCAGATGACATCATAGACTGCAACTAGCTGTGTTCTGCAAAATAAGAGGAAAAAAAATCTAGCTGGTGGGCAACCATCTCTTATACTTGTGGGTGAAGGGAATGATCGAAATTGATGAATAGCGCGAAAGTGGTAAATACGTACAAATACATATCTTTTTCTTTAAATTAAACTGTTTTACCCTAAGGCAGGGGTGCCAAACCCGCGTCACATGACGTGTCGCGACGTTTCACGGCTTTTTTTTCCATTGCTGGCAATGGGGTGGGCGCGGTTTCACCACGACGCATCCGGCCCATGGGCCGGCAGTTTGACACCCCTGCCCTAAGGGAAGTCTGTGGAGAAGTTGATATGAAAAACAGAATGTGGTATAAATGACAGAAAAGAAAGAAAATTGGGAAACAAGCAAAAGCTGGAAAAGAAGCAGTGGAAGACAACAATCAGTGACCAAAGGACAGGGTGTGCTTACAAGTCTCAGCCCTCCCAAAGAGGTCAAGTTCCTTACTGGTCACCTGATTTTGTCTCCAAAACAATAGCTGGCAAAATATAACAGATTTTTTAATATCTTTTTACATCTTTGTAATGTAGCAAGATGGAATAAAAAAGGCAAATATGGCTTCGATACCAGTACAGCTAATGATGACTTAAGTATGCCTCATTTATGGGCTGAGGACAAGATACGAACAATCTTACAGAGGTTGGGGGGCTATTTTGGCTATTAAGCCATCTTTGTACCCTGATTAAGTGCACACTGGGGTAGGTTTCTAAATTGGAATTAAAACTGAATTTCTGCAAAGAAAAATATAGTTCAGAAGGGTTTTAATCGCTTTTCAAACACTGTAGTGCACATTGAAATGAATTTGCGGCAGCTGCAGTAAAAGTACTGTATATTAAAAAATGAAATGTGTGAAAGGGGATTATGACTTTTCCCGACTCATCTGCTTCACAATAGTCAATTTTTTAGAAATATATTTTGCCAGTCTGAATATCCCTGGCTTACTTTTCAACTTTATATAATTGACAAATATTCATAATTTCTGTAACTTTAAGGATATTCATGAAGCCAAACAACAATGTAACAGACACCATCCTTTATCTTTTATGGAATGTAATATAATTGCCCCCAGTTGGAGCAATCTGGTTGCAGAAAGGAAGTGCCTTCTCAGGATCAGATTTAAAATCAACAGGGAACAATCCAAACCTCTTGAAATGCCACCCTTTCCAGGCAAGTCTAAAACCATCCCACTCAATTTTAAGAAATGTAACTAAGCCTCCCCCCCCCCCCATTCCATTCCCCAATGTGGCTTTCTTTGCTCAAAAGCAAAACCCTTTGACTTCCTCTTCTCCCTCGTTACCACTGTTGTCAAACACTGGCATTCGCAGCCAAAACTTTTGTTGCTCCAGTAGCATTGCATCATCCTGGGCTTTGGTCCAAGGCTGCTTTCTGGAGAAGTTGATGCAAGGCCTCAATTCACCATGTCCTCATTTTCAGCCCAGTCTTCCCTCGAGAGGTTTTGCTCTGCAGCCCCCGGCTTCCCACGTCAGATTTTCCTCAACGTAATTTGAAAAAAAGTAAAATCTGTCTCTCTCCTGAAGCTGGATCCTGGAGCCAAGAGCAGACATCTGTGCTTGTGTTTGATGAGGCATCTCCTCCAATCCAGCCTGAGGAGGAGGAGGGAAAAACTTTTACTTCCTCCATTAATTATGTCTGTGGTGGGTCAGTGGCACCAAGCACTGAGCAAAGGCATAACTCTTTCCCAGCTTCGAAATGAGGCCACAGAGTTTTCCTTTTCGCATATTTTAATTTCAAGCAGAACATGTGTTTAAAAACAATTAGTAAACTTCTCCAAGAGTTTCTATTGCATTTCCTCTTGATGTGTAAGGAACCGTAAGGAACAGAAGGATGAAAAAGTGGCTTCATTACAGAACTGACTTGTAACTTAATACCTGAGTAAGAAAAATCCTGTTGATAAGTTTTTCCAATTATAGGCTGCAATCCATCAGGAAGCAGTCCAATGCCAGCTAATATTAGTGGAACCTCAGAATGGATTGTCCCATATGGGATTCTGGCACTGGATGTATTTTACGCTCCTTAAAAAGTTATTTACGTATTGATCTTAAGGGCATGACTGCAACCACTGCTTTTTAGAACGCATTTTCAGGGTGGACCAATGGTTCAGGACTAGTGGATATCAACTACAGGTAGTCCTCAACTTACGACCTCAACTGAACCCAACATTTCTGTTGCTAAGCGAGACATTTGTTAAAGGAATTTTGCCCCTTTTTACGACCTTTCTTGTTAAGTGAATAACTGCAGTTGTTAAGCTAGTAACACGGTTGTTAAGTGAATCTGACTTGTCCATTGACTTTGCTTGTCAGGAGGTCGCAAAAGCTGATCACACGATCCCAGGACACTGCAACCGTCATAAATATTAGCCAGTGGCCAAATGTCCGAATTTTGATCACGTGACCATGGGAATGCTGCCAACAGTTGTAAGTATGAAAAACAGTCACAAGTCATTTTTTTCAGTGCCGCTGAAACTTCAAAAGGTCACTAAATAAACTTGTAAATTGAGGACTATCTGTATCCTTTTTCTGGACATGACCTTTTGTTGGGGGAAAGAGGAAAAAAAGTTGTCCAGCACAGGCATCAAAGATTTATTTGCATCTGAGTAAACTGAAGGCAAAGCCTACCATCATGTGAAGACGGTAGGCTTTGCCTCATCACCAGGCTTTTGGGGAAAAGCCCAGTGTTTGGACCTAAGAATAGGCTTTGATATCTTTTTTCCATCTTCTCTTCCAAACACTGCTGGATGAATAGGCATAGCTTCTATTTAATCAGGCCACAGTAGGAATTTAAAGTGGTAGCAAGGCACGACACTGATCCTACCATTAGACAGTGTGGTATCTGTAGCAGTCAGCAGATGTTGGATGTCATGAAAAGAGCAGCTAATTGATAATTGTTGTTACTGCCTTTTAACTGGTAGGGGAACTGCTGTGGGATTAGGTCCAAAATAACTGTGTTGGATATTGTGCCAGGCAGGCAAGGAAGACACTGTTTTAACTCAGGCAACCAATGTTTGGGAGATGGTCCTCTGAGCGTAGACAGTCAGTTTAGTGTTGTGGTTAAGGCACCAGATTAAAAACCAGGAGACCAGGAATTCTAGTCCCTCATGGAGCCAGCTAGATGACCTTGGGCCAGTCACTGTTTCTCGACCCTAGGAAGCAGGCAATGGCAAACAGCTTCCAAAAATCTTGCCAAGTAAACTAGGACTAGTCAGTGGCCAGAAGTTATTCCTGACTTGAAGACACATGCTGTACTGTACAGTCTAACATTCTGCCATCTTTCAACCTTAAGTAAGGCCAGCGTGTCCCCATTGATTGCAGAGGGGGCCCACTGGACCCAAGTCTAGCTAACCTGAAGCTGACTTTGGCATATGCTTTTTCTGGGTCAATCTTTTGGATAAGGAGAACTGAACTGCTCCATTTAACATCATTGTACATGAGGGTGGTTTAGCAGGGGCCGGTTTTTATAGTTGGTACAATTATGGCCCCAATTGAGCCCAACATTTCTGTTGTTGTGAGACTTTTGTTAAGTAAATTTTACTGTTTTACGACACTTCTTGCCACAGTTGTTAAGCGAATCACCGTATATTAAGTTAGTAATCGGGTTGTTAAGTGAATCTGGTTTCCTCATTGAGCTTGCTTGTCAGAAGGTCTCAAAAGGTGATCACATGACCTCGGGACACAGCAATCCTCATAAATATGAACCAGTTGCGAAGTGTCTGAATTTTGATCATGTGACCGTCGGGATGCTGCAAAAGTTGTAACTGTGAAAAATGGCCGTTAAGTCACTTTTTTCAGTGCTGCTGTCACTTTGCATGGTCACTAAACGAACTTTGTTAGGTCTAGGCTCTAGGGACTATCTGTACTTGTCTTTTCCAGCTATGGTTTGTGAGTCTGGATTGATTAGGACCCAGATCTGATCGGTCCTTTCCAGCTGTTGCAGACAGAGCTTAGCCTTAGGACTTCACTTCTCCCGTTTCCGAATAACCCTCGCCAGGGTGGGAGTTGCGCGTGTAGTATCTGCGCCACGCTCCGGTTCTTTGACACTTCGGTTTAACCCGCGCTCAGCGGAAAGGAGGAGGCGAGTAAATTGGAGACGCGCCAGTTGCTCGGCTGGAGACGATATTGGTCTCTCCGAAGCGGGAAAGATCGACTGGTTTCCTCCGGAAAAATCACTTTTTCAGTTTTCTTGCAAGGAAACAGGGAGAAGTTAACTTTCGCCTCCCCAGCCCCGCGGGGCAAGAGATATCCGGAAACCTACGACAGAGGGAAAAGCCAGCATCCCGGCGGTCTTTTCTGACCACGATTCACCACAGCCCTCTTTCTCCAGTAAGCAAGCAAACTAATCAGTTGTTGTTGCTTTTTTCGGGCTGTTGCGTCACGACCTTTTTAAAAAGCCGGCCTCTGCCAAAAATCGATATTCTGCCAACATCCGATCGAGAACTCCCCGTCTAGCACCTCCCCTGCCACGGGAGACGGGCAGACTAGATTCCAGGGAGCGGGACGCGTTTGCGTCTTCCGCTCCCACCCCCCCCCTTTTTCTCCCCCCCCCTTCCACGTGTTGAATCTCGGATAGGAAAAAAGAAGCCCGGAGCCTTAAACGCCGAGTTTGCTTGTCAGGGCGCGCGCGCTTTTTTTCTTCTTCTTCTTTTTTAATTCAGCCCCAAATCTTCGCCCTGCCTCCCAAACGTTCAGGAAGATTGCAAAAGGGGGAAAAAAAAAGAAGGAAGAAGCGTCAAAGCCACAGATGCAACGCAACGCCACCCTACGAGCAAGCCCTGTCCCTTCGGCCTGAAAAGCAGAAGCCCGTCTGATTTGCCCGACAGCTCCTCTGCCCCAGCCCGCGCTTCTGACTAGCAAGCGGTGGCGGCAAAAAGCAACTGTAGTCAGGGTGGAGGCGGCGGCGGCGGCGGAGTAGGAGGAGGACGACGGCTGAGCCCTCCCCTCCTCGCCTTCGCCTGGGCGAAGAATGCCGGAGGCGCCTGTGGCCGCCCTGCGCGGAGCTTGAAGGCAGCGCCTTGTGCCGTCGACGCCCAGCTCGACCATGGTGGTGGCTCCCTTTTCCTGACGCCGAGCGGCTTTGGCGAAGGACGGAGGATTTCCGCCGTCCCCTCGCAGCGGGCTGGTATGCGCGGGCAGCGGCGGGATGGCCTCGGCTGTGTTTGAGGGCACCTCGCTGGTGAACATGTACGTGCGGGGCTGCTGGGTGAACGGCATCCGGAGGCTGATCGTCAACCGACGCGGGGACGAGGAGGAGTTCTTTGAGATCCGCACCGAGTGGTCGGACCGGAACGTGCTTTACTTGCACCGCAGCTACTCGGACTTGGGCCGCCTCTTCAAGCGCCTGCTGGACTCCTTCCCGGAGGATCGCCCCGAGCTGTCACAGTCCCCCTTCCTCCAAGGTTTGCCGGCTGCCTCGCTTTCTGACCTTCTTCCCCCATCCTCTGCCCACTTGGCGCATCGCCGCTAAGGCAAGAGGAAGTTCCCTGAAAAGGAGCGGCGCTTCCTTCCCGCCACAGTTGAAGGATCGGGGTGGTGGGGGTAGTAGAAACTTTTCGCCTCCTATTAAACCTGTTTGCTGCCCAAGCCTAAATAGACCCGACGTTTTCTCTGAATTCTTCCTTGTAGTAGAGGAAGGCAACCAGGATAGGGCGCAGTGTCTCTAAGCCGGTTTCGAACAGAACAGAACAAGAAAGGTGGAAGGGACCTTGAAGATCATCTAGTCCAACCCCTTGCTCAGGCAGGAAACCCTATATACCATTTCAGACATAGATTCAGAACTGGTCCTGGTCTCAGTCAGTCCTTGACATTCGTGATCAATAGAATGTCTCTGGGCATACCAAAAAACGCCTTCCCCCAAGGCTTCACCACAAAAATGAGAATACGAAATACTTGTGATAAATATTTTTCCGCTAATGACCGAGAGTGAGGATGGGAATGAATGGGGCTGGTTCCACAGGGGCAGAATTTTCTCCTTAGCCGTGAAGGAGGACTGTAAAAATAGAGAGGCAGAGAGCCACGTGGCTGGTCAGCTCCACCCTAGACCTCCTTAAGTTCAGCTTTTGAAACAGAGAAGTCCTGTGTGGGTCTGTGTTGAAAATCGTTGGCCTGTTGCCCTTTAATTCTGAGGATTGTTCAAGTACATTCCCAAAATGAAACTTTACTATAGTTGGGGTCGCTGTTATATGGGGAGTTGTGTTAAGTGCATTTATTTGGATTTTCTGACTGTTGGGCCACTTTGGCATGGGCTTCGCAATTTTATGAATGCACTTTAAATTTCTACCTGGTAACTGGTAGGGACGTTGATAACGGGAAAACAGCAAAGAAATAGCCTGATAATACATTTTCTTTTACAGATACCAATTACTAGTTGTTCATACAAGTGAGTCCTGTTTGTTCTTTGGACTGTCAGTAATCACTTCTGTGTATATGATTGCTGAACATCCTAACTCATCAAATGTTTATCGACACAAGTAGATAAACAGTTATTGCAGCAGGATAAGTGAAGCTAACTATGATACTCAAATTAAGTAATGGTAATCCAGGAATCCATGATAGCAAAGTGGAGGGGGGCAGATGATCCTACTGAGCCTCCCAGAGTAGCCCTGTGCCACCCAGAGTTGCTTGAACAGAGAGCTGGGTGGCATTTAAATTTAAATTAATAAATCTTTTTGCTCTTCCAGCCTTGTTCTGCTCCTTCAGATTTCTAAATTACTACATAGACTCAAATCAGCTGTTGGACATACTTGAAACATACATTAAAATAGATGCTTTAAAATAGTAAAATCCATAAAAAATATGCTGTCACCAACTAGCTTTTCCATGCTGTTTCAACATTATAAATGTTGCAGGAACTTGAATTTACCTGGGTCTGCAATGGAATCCTATAATTATAGCGCAGCTCCCAGAAATACCCATTATAAGAAACAAAAGTTGAAACAAAATGGCTCAGGTGGAATGACAGAACAGATCCTCAGAACCAACTTATCCTTGTCATAAATTGATTATCTGTTCCAGAAACGAATAATCTTCTAGATAATTATTGACGATAATCCCAGAAAAACACTTGTCACAAAGGGCAATTAAAGGCTACAGGTTTTATTCCTGACTCTGTAATTCAGATGTAATCACCATGTTGGCAAGTTTTACATTTGATATTTTTATGGTTCATCCAGTTCTCCATCCAACATGTATGCATCTATTCAAGTAATGTATGTGTTTCTCACAGGCAGATTTAATTTGATGTGTAAAATATGTTCTAACAAAGGGCTTTTGACTCCCAGCTATTTGGTAACATTTGTAAGAGTCAAATATTTAAATGCTAATGTGCATTTAAAACTCCTTGAAAATGTAAGCACCCTATATTATATATTTTTATTCCTGTTATCATAACTCCTCCTTCAGTTGGATGATATTCTCAGCCCAAGGTATATCAAAAACCCCTTTTTTATTCATTTTGGGGTTGATTTTAACTTAAATAAAAGAAATATATTAAAGAAAAAGGGAGGTTAGGATCAAGGATTTTAAGGTTTCTAAAAGATGTAGCTTGCTTTTAATAATGAAATACAAAAAACTACAGCACTCAAAAAAAGAAAAGAAAAATGATAGTGGTATACAGTGAAGAAAAAAAATCCTAGATTGATTATGGTCATTAAACTTATCTAAATGTGAGGGGGGGAAAAAAGGCTAACTGATTGAAAATAGAGAAAACATCTGTATAATATCCATTGTTGATATAAAATTAAACTTAAATCTGCAGTGTTAAAAAGCTTTCCCTCCATTTCATTGTTCCTCCCAAATTGTAGCCTTAGTTACACTTGTGTTTTATTATAATTGTTTTTAAAAAGAAGAATGAGATGCTATGTTGTAGAAGGCCTTGCTTGTTCCTTGTGTGGCTTTTCATGGGATCATGTATAAGATGGCAAGTGGACGGCCGTAAGAACAAGCAGTGCAGTCAAGTCACGTTAAAATCCTTGGCAGGCAGTTTTGTTGTTAATTCTGTGATTGTACTTTGGCTCTGATTGCTGGGAAACTGAACGGGGTGCTCAGGCTCTATGTACACAGGCCGCTGTTGAAACCGCTGAATAGATTCAGAGGGAGAAAAATGGATGGAGTCCTCTGTTTCAGCAACTCTAAATCTGTGGACTGATCTCCTGGCTAGGTAGTATAAAGCCACAGCTGAGAACCTCATAGCTAGTTCTCTGCTCTGGACTACCATCCTTAGAGAAATTTGAGCATCTGTGGTAAGGCTGTAAATGCCTCGTAATCCTCATAAGGAATAAAGCATCCTGACAACACTGATTTCATGCTGATATAGATAGTTCAAGTAATATTTCTCAGACCACTAAGTAAAGCACTTATGAGGTGACTAGACTCATACCTTTTTCTTTTGGAGAAGTGGTCTCAGATTTGGAAGTCTGGATAGTAGCTCAAATAATAGCTTGCTGAATGTTGCAAAGCATTTTGAGTTGGGAACTATATGATGGCTAGAAGATATAACTTAGAAGAATACCACATCTTTTCTAGTTTAAAGGATTAAAATTAGTCAAGGGCAGAGTTCACACACTGTGGAACTTCCTTTGGTCAGTAGAATTAGAAACCAGTTGACCACAATATATTTGAATGGTGTCCCTGTTGAGCTTATTATTATTTAGAAATTGTTCCTCCCTCAGAGTTCCTTTAATCATACAATCCATGGAATATGGTTACTAAGCAAATGGGTGAAACTTCATAATGTTAAGATCATAAACAAACCAGGGTTAAAGCTGATCATACTATGCATAAGCTCCTGTTGATAGGTAAGGAACTAGTTAATATCACCGGGATACTCATTTATATCATCATTGTCAGATTGCAGTTCTGAACTGCACTGTTCTGAACTACAGTTTAATTAAGATAATTAAGATTAAGTACATAAGGCTAGCTCATGCTTTTGGTGGCTTCAGAAGATTTCCAAGAACATTTAATTTTTTGATGAGGCCACCAGGAGCATGAACTAGCTTTATGTACTGAGTCTTCTATTTACCAGAAATCAGCTGGGGGTACAATAGCATTTCCCATCATTCTTCTTTGTGCATGCCCGTACAGCATCATCAAAGGCTTTGAAAGACCAGCACACAAATCAGCATTAATTATGTGATGCTTGCTGGCATCATGACTCTATCTAGACAGCATCCCCCAAACACATTAATTTCATTTTTAAGCTTATGTCACCAAAAAAGATAAAGTATCCTGTCTCAGTCCACACACATGCAACCTGCAGAGAGGTTTGCAAATTTTACTAGAAAGTTTTAAAGCAAATAAACAAGTGGCAAAGGAAATGTGTGGGCAAGCATGCACACACAGACAAGAGAAATCAAGTCCCCCAAAGTCCAGGAAGCTTGCCTTGCGAAAGAATCCAAATAAAAAAACAGCAGGCCCAAGGATCAGACAGCTGGTCCAAGTCCAGAGTCACAAACATGAAAATTCAGGTTGGGAGCCAAGGCACACCGGGTGTAGGTCAACAAACGGTTGTCACCAATGAAAAGGCTTGAGCTCACTGCTCAACCCCATGTTGGTCATTTGGAAGGGTGAGGTTCCATTTCCAGCAAAGAGCCTTGCAGATCATCTTTGCTCTGCCCAGCGCACCATGTTCCCTTGCATGGGGAGGGAGTGGCAGCTTAGACTCCCCATCTTTAGAGGTTGGAGGCAGCTGTGTCTCTTGGTTACTGTGGCTGCTGCAGCACAACCTCCTCTGCCTGGGACTCCTTAGGCAGCGGTTTGTCCAGCAATTCAGGAACTGGCTGTTTTTTGTCGATTTCCTGGTCAGAATCTGACTTGGCAGTGACACATAGGATTGACAAAGAGCACCACTTTGATCTAGTGCAGCAGCCCCCAACCTTTGGGGCACCAGGGACCAGTTCTGTGGAGAGAGGTTTTTTCCGCAAACCGGAGGGGGTATGGTTTCGTGTGCGGCCTGCATCCCGCGGATGGGGCTTCGTTGGTTTGCATGGCCCAGTTTCTGGCATGCCGTGGACCGGTTCCGTTCCACGGACCAGGGGTTGGGGACCCCTGATCTAGTGGTTAAGGCACGAGACTAGGCAGGAAACCTGTGAATTCTAGTTCTGCCTTAGGCATGAAAGCTGGCAGGGTGATTCTCAGCCCACGATCCCAGGCTGAGGTGACAAGCTGGTCAGTCAATTCCTGACACAACCAATCGATCAACACTCAGTTGATTGTCACCCCCCTTACACTTGGAGGAAAACACTAGGAAGAAAAAATAATTCTACATTGTGAACTTCTTGCAGTATTCTTGCAGACACCAGTGAACTCTGGTGAATGAATTGGGCAACAAGTATACAACAAGCATGCCTAAATTTACCCAGGACTACTTGATGACACAGAGAAAATAACCTTACTGAGAAAATTCTCAGCCAGAGGACTAGTTTCTTTGGGTTTCTTATATTTGTTAGACAGAGAAAGAGTTACCTGTTTTAGCAGTGTTAGACCTGTTATCTTCAATTAAATTTCAGGTGTTTCTGCTAATCTGCAGTATTGCAGTTTGGCTCTCAGGGATTCACATAGTTTCACTTTGCTCTGCTTCTGCCACGTAATCTTTATTATATTGTCTGGGCTCTTGTTTCTCTTTTCTGATTTTGGGTAATGTGAAGTTATTCCCACATTTGTTTCTCCTCAGCTGGGAGCAAGAAGCTGAAAGGATTTTGGCAGAGACTTACTGTTCTAAGCTGCCATCTGCAGTCAAATCTACAGTACTGCTGCAGAAACCTACCAACCAACAAAAATGCAATTCTTCAGCTAAAAAAAAAATATCTCAGTATTAATAGTTCACAGTAGATTTGAGGATAGCTTAATGGAAATATTTTGACAAAAGTTGCTTGTGCCAGACCCCTAGTGAATCGTGTGTTACTTTTCAGGATTTGAGATGGAAGTTGCAGAATAGGTGAGAAGATAATTTAGTTCCTTTGAAAACACAATACAGCAATTGCAATAGCACTTAGACTTATATACCGCTTCACAGTGCTTTACAGCCCTCTCTAAGTGGTTTACAGAGTCAGCATATTGTCCTGAACAATCTGGGTCCTCATTTTACCGACCTCGGAAAGGATGGAAAACTGAGTCAACCTTGAGTCAGTCAGGATCGAACTCCTGGCAGTCAGCAGAATTAGCCTGCAATAACTGCATTCTAACCACTGCACCACCATGACTCTTTGTATATGTAGGGATTTGAATCGCAAAGACTTTTTTACAAGCATAAAACTTTTGTCCACTTTGCAGAGCCCTTTATAATAGCCTTATAAAACATATCACTTCTTCTGTGTTGTGTCCTTTCCCCTTAAATTTAAGTATTATTGATTAAATAAACAGTTGCACAAGACTATAGGACGCTAAGCCAAAGTTCAGATGATTACAAATTCGTATAAAATAGGGACGACATCTAATGATCCTCCTAGACTTGTCAAATGTTATGATTTTGTAAGATGTTTTCATGAGATCTAAAAGAGAAGAATGCCATAGTCGTGTAAAATTTGGGGCACTGAATATCTAAAATAATATTTTATAATAAAATAAAGAATCACACGGGCCATTGTGCAAGACTTGTACAGTGGAGACCGGGACCTGAAAAACGCTGAGGTCCTCTGTCTTGTCAATTCACTTGTTTGATATTTTTATCTATATCACCGCCCAAAGCCTTAGTACAGGATCAGATCTACCTAGAGGGAGCACTTTGCAAAAGTTGAGGGAAGAAGGAGCAGAAGCTGAAGTTCCCATTATTCTTTTCTCCTGAGCTTATCTGAAAATGTGGTGTGGAAAACTGGAGAATTCTTCCCAGCAGCCCGAGAGGCAACATAAACAGCTGCAGAGGCAATTAATGAAAACCTTTCCTCTCCCCGCGGCAGAGGACTTCTGGATCCACATGCATCTTCTGAAAAAAAGGGATCTTTCTCATTCTAAAAAGCTCCTCACTTTTCTCCTGTAAAAGGCTACTCATGCCTAGCAGAGTAGGCCTGTGGTTTGCAAACAAAAATGTGGACTAGTAACTTTTTATTTGTAAGGCTAGCTTGGTTGCAGTTAGCTTACAGGCAGTCCTCTTTTATGAACTGATTCATTTAGTGAATATTTACAGTTACCCAGGAATGAAAAAGTAACTTTGGGACCAGTCTTCACATTTACAACCTTCAGAGGACTATAAAGCAACAGAAAGCTGAAGTAAAATTGTAAAACCATGATGTTTTCCTTAGTGACCACTTTGCTTAAATGACCGAATTGCTGGTCCCAATTGTAGTCGCTAAATTATGGCTACTTGTATTCCTTAAAAACAAATCAACTTGGAAAATAAAGTCTGGATTCTAGGAATGGCTAGGATATTTGCAGCACAACAGCAAGATTTCATCAAAATGCATGAAAGTTGCTGATTCTTACCCAAAATGCAAACAAGCTTCTGATTCTGTATACTGTGCCTCACGATGTTCAACCCCTACCATTAAAAACAGCAGCAATTTCAGGAGAACAATAGAGCTAAAAACTTACTTTCAGTCAGATAATTAAAGAGTCAGATCCCTTGTTTACCAGGCAGGGCTTTTTTAATGGACTCTTGACATTGGCACAATAAAATGTGTCACAGTTAATGCAATTTATCTATTGTGAAACTAATCTTTATTGCTACAGCATAGCAACAGCAACTACTGTCTGTGGAAAGAGCCAATTTACTTCTATATCATAAAATACCAGTGCAAATACTGCTCTCTATCAATAATAACTTTACTGTACTTACCTCTGCAAACATAGCAGTATTTAGAATAAATCCATGGCAATCAGTGGTAGTTAAGGCAATCAGAACCAATTTAAGCCCCGTAGGTTTCAATTAATTCACACATGTATTACTAAGACTAGATTCAATTGATTATATACTGTATAACCAGATGCCTGAATGGAGAGGAAAGGCTTTTTTTCATTCTTTTGCATAGCTGATGTTTATATAAAGTAAATACATAGGCTTTATATTATTATTCCCCAAACAACAAAAGACTGTTTGTTGCCCAGTTATGCCTTTCCTTAGTGGCATCTGACTGAAAACTGAATCTTAAGATAGTGTTATCATACATGTCTGCAAACATCTGGCTGACCACTAGATGGCAGCAAACTGCATTAGACAGCTCTTTATAAGTAGTCCTTGATTTACAATGGCAGTTGGGACTGAAATTTTGATTGCTAAGTGATGCAGTCATAAAGCCTGATCACATTGCTTAGTAACGGAAATCCCTGCTATCCCAATTACTGTTAATCAAACCCTACAGTTGTTAAGTGACCAAAATCAGTGGGGAAGCTGGCAGGAAGTTGCAAGCTCCAGGCTGGTGTTGGAAGAAAAGTCTTCATCGTGGTTTAGTCCAAGCCAGGGATAAACAACATGGCGATTGCTTTAGAAAGAAGGTTGCAGTTTATTAAAGAGGAGAGCTAGACAGAAAGATGGCTCTGGCAGAAAAAAAGAGAGAAAAAAGGGCTGAGCACATGTAGGGAGTGGGTTTTTATACCCTCTGGAGCCTTTTGTTTGAAGATTATTTCCTGTTCCTGTTTGAGGCTTTGTATTTCCTGTGTCATGTATTTTGACCTGTGTCCCTTTGGCATCTGTGAGTTAATCCTATTATGTCCTGTCTTAGACTTTGGGTGGGGTATGTAGATTTTAGGTGTCTTTGTCTTCCTAAGCTTCTAGCTCCAACTTTCCTGAATGGTCTGCATCTGCATTTCTGTAGAGCTGGTTTCTGCTTGGGGGAGGCAGACTTGGGGCTATTAAGAAAAACTGGGCATGCTTTTCTGCCTCTTTAAGATCCTTTGAAGGAAATATATTTTTCTGCCCTTTTAATATTTCCTTCTCTGGGGGGCTGACTTCCCACACTGGTAGGCAGCTAAGTGGAACCTGCCAGGTAGGAGAGGAAGTGAGGGGATGCTTAGGGGTGTGGGGTGGTTCAGGGAGGGTGTGGGGGTCAGGAAGGGTTTGCAAGGGAGGGTGTGAGAGGTGTAGCATGGGTTGGAGAGTGTATACAAGGGTTTGCCAGTGGCTGGTAACATAGGATTTGGGGGGGTGCATGGATGGGTGGAGACATACCCAAGAAACTTACAATCTTCCCTGCTGTCTTCCCCATTGACTTTCTGGGGAAACTGGCAGAGAAGGTTGCAAATGGTGATCATGTGATCACAGGGCACTGTAACTGGCCATAAGAGCAAACTTGTTTGCCAAGTGCCCAGATCACAATCACATGACTGTGGAGGTGTTAGGTCAGTTGGAAATCCAAGGACCTGTCTTAACCATCATCCATTCAGTGCTTCAAACAATTGCTGAACAAATAGTCATAGGTCAAGGGCTACCTATAATCAAATTCAACCAGAGGACTCTTTAGGTGTCCTTCTGATTAGATACAACCATTGTCCTTGCTCCAGTAAGGTGAGTTTGTATGAGATATCACAGCATATTGCTGGCATGGATACAATGATACCTAATCTAAAATTATATCGGGCGGCATCTCTTGAGGTAATCAACAAAACCAACTTTGTTGTATCTTTGCACAGAAAAACGTTTCTAATAGTTAAAATATATTTTGGGAATGCAGCCTATTTCAATCACAGGGCAAAGTGCCTAGAAATGTTTCTGGTTACCATAGTAATTGTAATGTAAAGCAAGAGAGGTGTTTTCCACAGCCCATAAAGACAGTCCTACACGTGCGTATTTATGAGTAATTTAATTATTACATCAGAACAATTAATGCTACAGAATTTTTACATTGGCTTCAGTTTGCTGTTTCTCAAGTCAGCCACTCAGGACAACATTACATAAAATCCTGCTCAAAACACTGAACACAGATGCAGTCATCGCAATTCCACAAAATAAGGTTGCTGATCTGTTGCTTTTTTTCATAGCAGGGAGATAAATGGCATTTTGTTAACAGCACTTTTAAGAATAAGCATACTCTGTGTAGAGGAACAGATGTTTGTCAAACTATGAGTAAGTGGCAGGATGCACTAAATTTTTCAAATGGTGTTTAAAGAGAGAGGAAATTGCCCTCATTTCCATATTGTGTGTCAGCGATCATACTACTCTATTTCAGGAAAACTTGTGGTTAGTTTTAGAATGCACTCCATTTGCTGTTTGGTCCAAAGGTCGCGGCATTAATCCCAACGAAGTCTTTGTATGTATGCATGCTTGTGAGCATTTAGTGAAGTTCCAAAGTCGAACTTAATAAATATTTCTAAAGACAAAAATAAAACCCAGTTTTGGGAAACATCCAATCCAATAGCATCTTGAAAAATTAATACAGTTTTTCATAGTCTGTGCCCCCAGTCGTTTGGTTCTGTTTCTTTCCAAGAAAAAAAGAGGGGGGGGGGATTTGGAGGCAAGTAGAGGGTGAGGTTTTAAAGTAAAATAGGGGAAATTCATGAATAACTATGACACCTATTTTTTGTGTTTTGCTGCCAAATTTCAATGAAGCCATTTTGGGGAGTTTCAGGATTTTTTTTTTTTTAAAGCTATGTTGTCTGTATGGTTGTTCATCAGACTTATGCACTGATAGGGTCTGGAGTGTCTTTGGCAAGTGGTTGAAAAAGTGAATTTAGTGGCGGTCAACTATGCGCTCAGAGCTCTAATTGCATGGATATAGGTGACTTTTTTTGACCTTCCATGGATTCCCCTGGCTGCCAATTAATGCTGAAGAAGGAAGGACCAGATCACCGCCAAAAAGGAAAGATGAAACAAAAGAGCATATTACAGACCATCCTTGTGTGTGTTTACTGGGGATAGTCCACATCAACATATAAAGCAGGGGTCTTCAAACTTGGCCCTTTTATGACTTGTGGACTTCAACTCCCAGAATTCCTCAGCCAGCTTGCCTGGCTGAGGAATTCTGGGAGTTGAAGTCCACAAGTCATAAAAGGCCCAGGTTTGAAGACCCCTGATATAAAGGATCACAACAGCTTAGAAAATAGATGAACAAAGATAAAAAGAGGAGGTGTTCACTAACAACATTGTAAATAAAGAAAATGATTGCACAGAAGAACAGCTAAATAATTTTGGACTGGGGACCATCGAAAAATTCCAGGGTTACAAGTAGGTTGGGTTATCCAAAAAAATACCAAAAGGCTGTGGCAAACTGCTTCCAGACTTCCCAAGAGAACTACGTGGATTTGCCCATATGGTTAACAAGGGTCAACTCAAATCAAAGGAGCCTTTACTGTTATTTAAAACAAAGGTTCATGAAATACACCAGTGATTTGGCAATAGATGGGCCACTGGTGATTTCCTCCTAATGGAGACAGGGCTCTTTCAAGTTGATAGTTAAAAAAGAGAGAGAGAGAGAGATTCTTTTTAGAGACTGAATGGGGCTCAATTCCTAGTCCCTAACTGCAGGATTAATATGTAGAATTCCTCCAGCAGCACAATAGGCATGTAAAAAGGAAAAGCCATCCTTAGGAAATGCAATTCAATAAAAAGCAAAAGAAGCCATTTCAGAACTGGGATCAGGCAATTCTAGCCTGAATAGATGTACATAGAATTTAAACTGTCTCAAGCAGAATAAAAAAAAAATTGTTAATATATTGCAAATAAAGAAGCAAAGCTGAAAGCCACATTTTTATAAGGGAAAAGCTGGAGGAAGAAATGATGGAAAGAAATGCAGGGTAGAAAGCTAATGGTTTATATACATTATGTACATATATGTTCCTGGAAACTGACCTCTACCCATAATATATGTGGTATCTGACAAGAACTGAAATTGACCCATTAATAAATGGCAGCTGCATATCAGTTGAAGTTTTAGAAACGTCTTCAAGGGCAACTATTTACAGCTAAGTTGTGATAACACAAACAAAAGTTGACAAGGACGTGAATGACAGTGAATGTCCCTGATCCAGGATGTAGTGATGCACCAGCTGAAGCTATGTAAAGATTTAACTGGCCATGGCTTCCACCTCTGTGAATCCAGAACTATCCCTAGAAGGTGGACCTGCTTTTCAGGAGAAGCTGAAGCTTGTCTTGCACCAAAGTTGAAACTTGCTGGTGGATCAGCAGGCTTTGGGGCCAATAGACACTCCAGTTTGCTTGGATTGGGCCTGCACAGTTATTTTCTCATAAGGAACTTGATAGCCTCAAAGTGGAATGGAATGGAAAAGAAAAGAATAGAGCTAGAAGGGACCTTGGAGGTCTTCTAGTTCAGCCCCCTGCTCAAGCAGGAGAACCTATACCATCTCAGATAAGTGACTGTCTTGTCTTTTCTTTAAAAGCTCCAGTGAGGGAGCGCCCACAATTTCTGAAGGCAAGCTGTTCCACTGGTTAATTGTCCTCACTGTCAGGAAGTTTCTCCTTAATTCCAGGCTGCTTCTGTCTTTGATTAGTTTCCAACTTTTGTTTCTTGTCCTGCCCTCTGATGCTTTGGAGAATAATTTGACCCCCTCTTCTTTGTGGTAGCTCCTCAAATACTGGAATACTGCTATCATGTCACCCCTATTTCTTCTTTTCTTTAGACTAGCCAAACACAAGGCCTGCAGCTGTTCTTCATATGTTTTAGTCTCCAGGCCTTTGATCATCTTAGTTGCTCTTCTCTGAACTTTTTCCAAAGTCTCAACATCTTTTTTTGCAGTATGATGACCAAAATTGGTTGCAGTATTCCAGATGTGGCCTTACTAAGGCTTTATAAAGAGGTACTACTACTTCGCGTGATCTTGATTCTATGCCTCTGTTTATACAACCAAGGGTTGGATTAGCTTTTTTGACTAATTGTGTCAAGACTGCTGTCCTATCTCTCATTTAACCCAGGGTAGAGAAACACCGTAACTTTTCCCCACAACCATTGACTGGAATTGTACACCGGAGAGAAGCAGAACTATTGTAAAATGGTGCCCCCAGTTTCTAACCCTTATGGGAGGTGATCCAGAAGGATGCATAATTAGTGGTACTGAAGATTATTGACAGATCCAGCAGGCAAAAGGATCGTGCTTGAACCCTAATCGAAAAGGATATAAATAATTGATAATGTAGATTACAAAAAAAGATTGTAGATAATTAACTGATTTGCCTATTCCATGTTTCAGCAGGAATAAAATCATTTCAGTTGTTTTGGTCGTGGGAAACAGTGGGATTCAGAACTAGCTCTTAGGTAGCAAAACCAGAGGCAACAACAACAACAACAAAATGCAGGACTCTTTGCTACTTTATGATGGCTTCCCCAATTTTTGCACCCTAGTCTTTTTTTGAACATTGAGCAGCAATTTGCTTGGAAGTGGAGATGCTTTAATTAGGAAGAATGTAGGAAAAATAAAACTGGCTTTGCGTTTTCAATTCTTTTACCAATTACCTCCTCCACAGGGCAGGAGAACATTCTGGCTGATTAAATTAAATTAATTCCAGGCAGGTCATTAAGGAGTTATTTTAAAAATATATTTGTAAAATATTTAAAAACAATTTGTAAGTCTGTGCTGTCCATGACTAAAGCTATCCTTGCAGACAGGAATATTGAGCTATCTGCATCCATCCCAATGTTTAAAAATTCATCTTCAAAATTAGTATTTTTCCTGGCCAGATGCCAAAAACAAAACAAAAATAGGAAATGCAGCTTTTCTTTCCTTGTTGAATGATTAGGAAGGAACTAAATAAGCATCCACAAACAGACTTTGCCTGGCTGCTAGCGTTTATATATTAGATATAAATTACATTTACAGCCTCAGGAATATTCAGAAGAATAGAATAATTCTGAATCCTGTGTACACACTTCCTGAGCAAAACAGCATTTCACTACAGGTAGCCCTTGACTTCCATCGGTTCATTTAGTCACCATTACAATGGCACTAAAAAAAGTAACTTATGACTGTTTTTCACACTTGAGACTGTTGCAGCATCCCCATGGCCATGGGATCAAAATTCGGATGCTTGGCAACTGACTCATATTTGTGACAGTTGCAATGTTCCGGGGTCATGTGATCGTTTTTTGTGACCTTATTACAAGCAAAGTCAATGGGGAAGCCAGATTCATTTAACAACCGTGTTTTTAATTTAAGAACTGCCGTGATTCACTTAACAACTATGGCATGGAAAGTCATCAACTGGGGCAAAAATTCGTTTAACAAATGTTTCACTTAGCAACAAGAATTTTGGGCTCAATTGGGGCTGTACGTCGAGGACTACCTGTATACACTTGAAGTGCTAAAGGGACAACCAAGGGTCAAGCCAACAAGCTCAAACATGCCTTTCCATAATAAAGAAAGAGCAGGGAAAGAGTGATGATTAATATAGAGAGAGTTGTTAATATAGAGAGTGTCATCAAGGCATTTCTTGTCGTCCCCCCTCAATATTAAGTGCAGCCCCTAACCATTAAAATTCCCCAGCACTATTTTTACTTTGTTTAGCCCCAGGTCTTCAGAAATCAAGACCTGGGGCTAAAGCAAATTATTTTGCCTATTTTTATGGAGCAATGAGAAGTCTTGGAATTTTTCCTCCGGGATTATATACATCTGTGGATAAATTTAAAAAGAAAATTGTTTCTTCCAGGCTCGGTGTCAGAGTTCACTTCGGCAAAAGGCTGACTGCTTTATGCTTCCTAAAAATTATGAGTGAACTCCGTCATGGATATCTTTCATATCAATAACCCTAATAAATAGCTGGAGATGATAGCAAGCAGGATGGATGGTTTAATGAGAAATCCTTCATATTTCCATCAATATCTCAAGTAACTAAATATGGCTCAAGATAAAGTCCATGCAGATCCAAATTCATCAGGCAATCTGGCTAAGTGGAAGATTTATGTTGGATTTATCTCTGATACCGAGATCCTTAAACCTGTCTCTTGGCTGTGCTGTTTCAAACTGCTTTGGGATTAAATGCCTCTCCATAGCATAAAATCCCCTACACTTTTGTTTGCACTGTCAAATGAGATAAAATGCTAGTATTTGCTAACCAATTAGGTTTCTCTGTGCAGGATCATCCTCTCATATCATATCTCCTTGATAATTTTTATTGAAGAGTCAGTCTTCAAAAGGTATCTTGCATTGCTAGACGGTTGCTTCTCTGCGGAATGCACTTCAGTTAAGTGGGGAGGCACTTAACTAAGAGATGGTGTACTAGTTTAGGTCTCTCAGTCTGTGTAATTTACCCAGACATGTGAGCACATATAATTGGACAAAATAGCTGAATTTAACAGAATGAAATTACTGTGTTCAAATAGGTTCCATAGATTTTAGAAGTAGCAATGTGTGGAGGTATGACTCCCTCTATTGGATACTGACCAACTTGCAGTGGAAAGACCTCTCACGTTTAGATTTTCTAAAGGGGTGAGATAGGTGGCCAATAAATTTAATAATAATAAATAATAACACTGTGGCAGTGAGAATATGGGTTTTCCCCACCATAGCATTATCACGGAATCAGTCCAATCAATGTTGGTATAAAATCTGTTACTCGCTTTCCAAGTCCTACTCTGCATCTATTGCATTTGTTCAAAGTCACCACTAATAATGATGTCCTGATTTGTGTTTGTGCCACTTGTAAAAAGGTAATGTGATTTTTCTTTTGCCTTTGCCGTCCTCACTCTTCAGCACATTACCTGCCAATAGGGAAAACCTCCATGAATGACAGCAATGAAGCATGGATTTAGTAGATCTGATTTCCAGGCTTTAAGGTTTTCTAGACTAGCTTTTTTTGCCCTCTCCCATACCTATTTTCACATTCCCAAGTTAAAATAAGGTAAAAGCAAGAAACGTGGGGAGATACCAAGACAGAGATAGAACCAGAATGGAGAAGACTGATTCTACCATGATTGTGCGCCATGTTAGATGCTATAGAATCAAACTAAAACTAATTAATTGCTGCACAACCATTCCTCTTACTTCTGGGAAAGGAATGGAAATGAATTGAACTGACAAATATAAGTGCAAAGTTTTCATAAAGTCAGTCCTGACTCCTTGACACAACACATTTGTGTTGCTTTTTGGGTGAGAATATGGAAATGGGCTTGCCATTGTCAACTTCCCATTCTGGCCTACAATTCTGGTATTTCTTGGTAGTCTCCTGTCCAAGAAGTACCAGCCAGACTCAACCGACTTAGCCTCTGAGATAATTCAGGGTCAGCCCAGTGCTGCCTTCTGCTCAGATGTCAGACACAAGGAAACCAAAGAACAAAAAATCAGCTTGTCTGGATATAACAGTTTTGTAGTCAGTTGCAGTAAGGGACAGGGTGTCTAACTCATTTGGTTCCTCATTAACAAGGAGGAGGCAATGTGCTTTCCATACAATCATTCATTAATAAAAGCATGCAATACAGGTGTGCATATTTTGGGGATCCATGCTGATGGAAAGTGTTAAATTATTCTTTTCTTCTGGTACATTGGCACTGGGGATTTACAGAGGGAGGCCTTTTCGCTCAAGGTGAAAGTGTAACCCAGGGAGATCCAGATGAACATCTGGAAAAGGTTAACCTTCAGAATCAATTAGTTATTTGTGATATTATAGTCTATAAAGCTCAGGCTTCAGATAGTTTTAAATTCTCCTTCTTGCTGCTTTTTAAAACATAGATAAATATTCTGGCCAATGATGTGAGTTATATTCATATTTACAAGGTATAAGATAAGAGAGCATTAAAAACCTAAAGGTGTTTTCTGTTTTAAGCTTTTATTGTTAGGAGCAATGGTGGATTTGGCAATGGGTTAAAGCATATGGATAAGTTTGTTATTCACATATCTGTTATATGTGCAAATTGGGATTATTTTGTCTCATTCATTCTTACACACTGAAGTTATATTCCCATATATTGAGAATATAAAATACAGGTTGGAATGTGTATAATTAAGAATAAAATGTAGTTTTCCCTCAGAAAACTTCCTTAAAGATTTTTTTTTCTTTTTTTCCTAGGCTTAATTACAATTAAAGAGTCTCATGATATAGAAGCCAGGCTGAACGAGGTAGAGAAACTCCTCAAGAATATTATAAATATGCCTTGGAAGGTAAGTAGAGGAAATGCTAAACTTCAGTGAAAGTTTAGTCAATGTTGATTTTTCAATTGTTCGTTTTTTGTTACCTGGGAGACATGGACAAACCAGTGAAGAAATTTTAAAATGTCTACTAAGTTAGTCTTAAGAATTATCCAATCATGGTTGGAAGAGAGCCACAAATGGCTGCATTTTAGCCAAGATTGCAGGCTAATGCTAAAACTGTAATGTAAACCTTAAAATGGGCCTTATGGGTTATAGGAAACATGCTGAGACCTTGTGGCAGAAGGATGGAGATCTCAAACCTTTTCTCTCAGAGGATTTTTACATCTTAATCTTCCTCTCTGTCTTCCTTCATATCTTCCTGAAGGACCCTCACTTGGCATCTTCCCTCTGTTGTGCCTTTCCAGGGATGAAAATATCACAAAGCAAACAAAGTGAAATGATTTCTCTAGCACAGCTTTCTGGCCTATAGCTTCAAACTGTGTGGCTAGAGGATTCAGTTCTACTTCCTCACCACATGAGAACGGCTCTTCATACAGCCTTACAAAGCAGACAGATGCCCCATTTCCAGATGTCATAGGAGAACAGCTGCCTTCCAGCAGCTCTCTTGTTCTCTTTCTGCATTCTTTTACACTTTCAGAGAAGCCATTTCCATCAGAGTGAAGCGGTTGAGGTAAAGCAAATGCTTTAGCTGCAGTATTAAGGCGCTTTATTTTTCATGAGCTATATCACTTCACTCCATCCCTTTCAATTGAAGGTACACAGGAGATCCTAGTTTGTGTTGTACAAAACATCTATTTTGAAGTAAGGGCCAAGCTGGACAAGCTGCACATCCCAGTTCTACTTTTCACTTACTTATCCTTTGAATTCTATGGGTAATTTTGGAAGGAATCAGAATTGCCCTCTAAACAAGGATAATTACAGAGAAAACCCTATTCATTCCATTTTAAAATAATGTTCCTAGCTGCGGCTAGTGAGATAATTTATTGGTGTGGGGGCCAGACCGAGAGAGATAAACTTCCCTTCCTGCATATTTTGACATCCTACCTCCAAAACCTACCCTGCATGTATGAGAAATATCAGAAAGTGAAGCTGTGAGCAATTCATTCAATGTAATAGAGTTGGGCATTGAGTGTCCTTGAGTTTAATGAAGTTTCTCCAAGGAAGCTTTGATTGAATCATAGCCTTGAACATCCCATTTATATTTTCCCTATGAAGGATGTGGAGCTGCTTATAGCAGAAACATTTCTGTTTAGGGTGACATTTGAGGATTTTTTTCATCCAGAATGAGGAAAAGAGTGAAGTAGTTAATTACTGCTAAAATGATTAATATCTGTGATGGGCACAGATTTGTTGTCTAAATTAGAAAACAAGTGGTTCCATGGGATTTACTCTTAGGAAAAGATAAATAGGATCATCATCCATTCTAGAGGGCAACAGTTGCTCAATTCTTCCTCATCTGGATATCGGTATCCAGCCCTTCTCTCTCTCCCCCCCCCTCCTTTTTTTTCTCTTTTCTACTTTATCCCTACAGGACTGACTTGCCCATCTCCCACCTCACAGCTACACCTGCAATTCTCATTCTCTCCCATCCCAGAAGCTCCACAGAGGACCAGTTCCAACAAACATGCCCCTGTTCCTCAGAGCAAAGAGGCAGGGCAAGGGAACATCATGAGATGTTTCCAGCTTCCCATATGAAGGCCAGCTAACACCCTAGCCTTGAGGGGAAGAGAAACCACTCCCTTGTTGTATTTCTAAGGCAGGGGTCTTCAGATTTGGCCCTTTTATGACTTGTGGACTTCAACTCCCAGAATTCCTCAGCCAGGCACATTGGCTGAGGAATTCTGGGAGTTGAAGTCCACAAGTCATAAAAGGGCCAAGTTTGAAGACCCCTGCTGTAAGGGCTTTAGAATCGAGCACTTCCCAAGATGTTGTGGCTGATTTGGGGAAATGCAAATGTTACTCTTCTTCTTGGGAATCAGTGTGCCTTAAGGCCTGTCTTTCCCAACTTATTTCCCTTGCCTTGGCTATTGAATTGTATCAGTCTAACTTTTTTTTTTACAACTGCCTTTTTGTGCTTTTTTTTTTTTTTTTAGCACAAGTGGGCTAAAAATGAATATCCCATACAGCTGTAAACTAGAAGGAATAAATTCCTGGAATACGAGATATATTTATTTACATGAACTACTAGAAAAAAGAAAGTGTATTATGAGCCAATTAGAGAAATATTGCATGCGTTTTTCAGAGTTTATATTTCTCATGTTATTTTAAAGAATTGGGGTTGCTACGCGTGCAGGTAATCCTCACATAACAATGCTAATTGGAACCAGAAACGGTTGTTAAGTGATGTGGTTATGAGTTGAAAAACCCCGCAAGAGCAGTTCTAGCAGTGCCAGTTGCAAACATTAAGCAGGTCCGCACAGGTCCTTAAGACCTCGTGTGGCTATGACTTCCGACTTCCTGCTGATTTCCCCATTGACTTTGCTTGTGGTAAACTGGTAAGGAAGCTTACGAATCGCAGTCTTGTGACCTTAGGATGCTGCAAACATTGTAAATGCACGCCAGTTGCCAAGCACCCGAGCTGCAATCACATGATTGTGAAGATGCTGCAGCAGGCTGTAAGTTTAGAAACTGGTCGTAATTACCACTATTTCAGTGCTGTTATAAGTTCAAACAGTTGCGGAACTAGTGATCATTAAACAAGGATAACTTGTAAAGTGTTTGCTGTAGTTGAAAGTCCTCCTGATAAAAAGACCAGACCATTAGGTTATATATAGCTGAGAGGCAGGCAATTTTCCCTTAAGGAGAGGCCAAGTATCGGCACTTTTTAAGGGAATATCCAAAGGCCATATTGGAGTAATCAGGAAAAGATGTCTGCACTGTGGGTTGGTTAAGAATTTTAATATTCTTGGCTGTTTGTGGTTTGTGAGTGTATGTATTCTAGGTGGGTAAAACCTAAATAAACACTTAAGTGCCTTTTTTGTTTGTTTTCTGCCAAAAGTAAAAATAACCGAAAAGCCACATCAATAGCTTACTGCTGAATTTTAGCAGTACATTTTAGTTGCATATGGTACAGTGTGCAGCTCTATACATGGTCCACTTTCTGTCAAACTCATTATCCACTTCAAACTTCCACAATCTGTAGATCTGTTGGAACTAGAACTTGCAGAGTTCCCAGCTAGTAGGGAAGGGCATCAAGTCTGAGAAAGTTGGTTGGCAACTTATAATGGTGGTGAACCTATGGCACGAGTGCCAGAGGCGGCACTCGGAGCCTTCTCTGTGGGCACGCACGCCGTCGCCCCAGCCCCGCCTCCCCCCGCAGCCCCCTCCTCACCAGCAGCCCAGCCAGAGGAGAGTCACTCCCGGGTGCGGCCCGCGCGGAGCAGCGCAGCCAAGCACATGGCAGCTGGGCAGCAGATGATGTTGCGGGGTGTGGGTGGAGGGCGTGGCCACCATGGCGCTGCAGGGCCGCCTGGGCGATCTGGGGCGGGCCGTGGATGGCCCTGAGGGCGGGCGGGGTGAGGGCGGAGCAGGGTGGGGGCAGGCGGGTGGAGCGAGGGCGGGCCGGGGGGGCGGTTTTTGGGCACTTGGTCTCTAAAAGGTTCGCCATCACTGTTATAGGGTATCGGGCAGAAATTTTTCTTGATCCTACCTGCCAAGTGCTAAGGATTGAACAAAGGGCTTCTAGTTTGGCCCATAAAGTATGCCTCAAATGTTATTTCCTCCCATGATTATAATTGTCTTTGTTAATTTTATTTCAGTATTCCAGATCCGAAGTTGTCCTCACCTTTTTCGAAAGGTCTCCTTTAGATCAAGTATTAAAAAATGACAACGTCCATAAAATACAACCAAGCTTCCAGAGTCCAGTTAAAATATCTGGTAAGGCTTAGTGGTTTGCTTAAAGCTGCATTAAGTAATAATTAATCAATTGTGATTCATCTCAATATATGCTCAGTATGAACTGGTGGGGGATAGGATTTGTTGTTGTTAGTTGCGAAGTTGTGTCCGATCCATCGCGACCCCATGGACAACGTTCCTCCAGGCCTTCCTGTCCTCTACCATCTTCTGGAGTCCATTTAAGCTCACGCCTGGGGGATAGGATACTCGATGGTATTTTTTATATTCAGTCCTACAAAATTATTCAATCTCATGAGGTTTTACAATCTTACAAAATTTAACTGCTTTTATGCTTACATTCCCCCCCTTCCCGAATCAATTTTTTTTTTCATTTTGGCTTCCTATAGACATTATGGGATGTTAGTAACTGCTGGATTAAGTTTTTGTCTGCAAAAGCTTTTGATGGCGAGGTAGTGATCTGCATAAAAAAGAAGGTTGAGAATCCCCAGAATAGACTTTGGATTATTTCAGGGGTAGGCAACCTTGGCTCTTTTATGACTCGTGGACTTCAACTCCCAGAATTCCTGAGCCAGCCATGCTGGCTCAGGAATTCTGGGAGTTGAAGTCCACGAATCGTAAAAGAGCCAAGGTTGCCTACCCCTGCATTAGGCGAACCAACTGAAGTTAGACTTGTTCCCTCTCTGAACATTCTCTTACCGCTAGAGCCTTAATTATTGAGATCTGTTGTTAAGATATAAAAAACTAAACTACACATATAAACATCTTGGAAGCTGAAATGATGTTACATTTTGTTAATGTCGATCTCCCAGTTTGAAGAAATTGACAGTTTTGTACAGGTAAAATATGATTCAGATTTTTGCTTAGGTAAACATTTCCCTGAGTGAGGTGGAATCGGTCATTATCTCACTTAGGCTGCAATTTTACACACATTTTCCTAGGAATAAATGCCCATAGAATTCATTATTTGTATAGTTGCACACATAGGGCAGTTCAGACATAGAAAAATGTGCCCATCTAATTGCTGAGTTCCAGAAAAGAGCAAGAAGAAACGAGATACATCTATGTACCCACACAAGGGTTTGTTTGCAGAACTACAGCCAGATGTTTGTGAAAGTAAAGATCTAGAAAATGTTAGTAGCAAAGCTGCAGGAGTTTCTGAAATGCCAGCCAAACAATTTAAAATCTTGTAATGTTTGGAAAATCAAAGACAAATGAAAAAGTGGCTGATAGAAGAGAAGATGGCTAGATTTTATCACTAATGACACAAGCATGAGCTTGCAGGAAATCATAAAAACAGTTAGTAACCCAGTACTGAATTTAATTTAACCTGGAAACTATTTATAGATTATTATTGTGCATATAGACTTCTGCCACATCCAAAGCTTGGGTTTCTCTTAACACAAAGCTTTATTCATTATAATATGGGCAGGCTTTCTCCAATTACACATAAATTCCCATTAATTATTTATTCAGCCAATGGTTTTTATCCTATTGACTGCCTTATTTTACTACTGAATATTGATTTCATTTTCAGAATGGTTTTAAAGTGCTAAATTGATTTTAAAAGTCACCTTTATATGTAGTACTAATCTAATGTTAACTCTTACTCAGTTTTTATACAGCTTATAAATCTGTCTTCTATTACTTCACTACTGTTTTATTCTTTTTGCCTCTTTTTTTTCCTTGTTACATTTTCAAATATCTATAAAATAAAGTAAGAAAACACAACCTTTTGAACAATCTTTCAAAAGTGATATCTTTTAGGTTATGAAGAGTTGGAAGTGACTGAATAATTGAGTACCATCCCCACAAGGCTCACACCAGCCTAATGCAACATTCCTGATTTGGGCAGCTTCCAGTTGCATGTTGAGTTCACTATCTAGAATGCTTAGCAATTGTGACCATTGTGGAGACTTTTGAGAAAATAAATTCCTTTTGAGAAATAAATTCCTCCTGTCTGGAGGGTTACTGGGCTGGGAAGGCTGGGAAGCACTTTGTGAGCTGAAACGTGGTATTGAATGGTGTTTTTATGTTCGTGCATAAAGGAAAATGACGTGTCCTTGGTTACGGCAGAATAGAAAGAATAAAATATCAATATATTCATTATAACTATTCATGGCATGCTTTACGTAATATTTAAGGCATACACACAAGTAAGATTTTCCTATTTTTTTTGTTTTTTGTTTTGTTTTTTGGGAAATGGAGAAATCAAACAAATTCCTTTGGTCTCTCTTGATCTGTTGAACTCAGAATCTCACAGGGCAAACAATATCTGGTAGAGTTTGCTAGAATAGATGCTATGCAACAAGATAATATTTAACATTGGCTCATTTTTCAGATCTTTCTAATCTTTTTCCTCCTTAAAGGGTTAGATTCGCCGCTTCCAATAGCCAAAAGGTGGGGGGAAACCCCTCCCTTCTTCACTCTCGGAGGTTTATTTTGCTTCTTGGGAGTTCTCCTCTTCAGGAAAGTAGGTAGGATAGAGAAAATCAATATTCTTACCCAGATTTCAAACACGCTGCTTACAATCAGCTTAAAGTAGAGCTTTTGACTTCCGTTGCTTGCAGCTGGGGCTAGACAATGGAGTTAGCTAGCCTTTCTCCTGTTGGTTTCTGGATGGCTTCTCCTGGACCGATCGGGGAGACCACCGTCTCTCCTAGGTCCCTGGGACTACCTTCCTTCGTTGCCACCTCTCCGGGGCGGCTTCTGGCCCATTTAGGGTCCCCAAACAGGAAGAAACTCAGCTGGAGGGCTCGGCATCCCGAATCCCTCGAATGCTTCGCTGCTTACAAGAACCGGAAGCCCCTCAACAAGATAATATTTAATTTTACAAGGGTTAGGGAGAACAAGAAAAAAAAAAGGCCTTCTGGTCACATTTCACTTTGGATCAGTTTAGCTTGTTTGCTCGGGCCACTTGCATCATCCAAAGAGTGAAAAGGACATAAGGACATAATTTTATGTTCAGTAAAGAAAAGCCTGTTCCCCAACAGTCCCTCTCCAGGCTGAAAAGGAAAGAACAGGAACAAGGCTACGGCTTTTCTTTTCTTCCCTTCTTGCAATAAATCATGTTTAACAGCATTTCCTGGCGTGGGGAATAGAGGAAACTAAATTGGAATGGATACAAGGCTAACAATAAATTTGTTTTACTAAGCGCAGAACAAAAACAAGAGAATCATCTGCACGTTTAAGCATTAGATAGGAAGAATACATAAAGGAAAGTTTAGATATGTCTTACATACCCAGATCATCCAGAAATAGTTAGCAAAAACTTCAGGGTCCACGGGTAAACATTTCTGATTGTGAAAGTTTTTTTCTATAATTAGATAAAATCTCTCTTGTTTTTGTACAAAGCCCTGACATGTAAGATACAGGAGCCCTTTCTGTGTTCTTTTCCCATTGGAAAACAGTTCCTGAAGGCAGATATTACTTGGTAAAATTTTGTTCAGTTCAGGAGAACTTTAGCCTCTCCCACCAATTGAAAGCTGAAAGCTGTTCGTGCTCTCTGATTGTTGCTGCCCAACACAAAACCATTAAAATTAAAAAGTCATAGAGATCCTAGAGAATCACAGAAAAGGTTATAGAATGGGAAAAGTTCGGTGGGGCACCTGGCCATAATTCCCCCCCAAAAAAGAGCATGGGTGTGTGTATGTGCGTGCGCACGCATATGGACTGGGTGTGTGTATAATGGGACTTGGAAATTATTAAAGAATACAAGTATTCTGTATTCTGGACTGAGGGCAGGACAAGAAGCAAAGGATGGAAGCTAATCAAGAAGAGAAGCAACCTAGAACTAAGAAGAAATTTCCTGACAGTTAGAACAAATAATCAGTGGAACAACTTGTATCCAGAAGTTGTGAATGCTCCAACACTGGAAGTTTTTAAGAAAAGATTGGACAACCATTTGTCTGAAATGGCATAGGGTTTCCTGCCTGAGCAGGGGGTTTGACTAGAAGACCTCCAAGGTCCCTTCCAACTCTGTTATCCTATCCTATTCTATTCTATTCTGGAATAGATAATAGATAATATTTATCATACTTTTAGAAAATTATTTTGGAACTTGGAAAAACAAATTCAAGATGGAGTTTAATACTATATAACGTTTCAAACTGAACATGGGAAAAATAACATGCTTGTTCTGTGTATGCTTAAATGCTAATAAAATAAAGTGTCATTTTAACATTTATTTAATTAATAATTCAATCACATATTGAAATCGCAGAGAGTGATCCCTTGATTCTTGGAGGTATGAATAGTTTTTTTTTCTCTCAACCTTGATAATCCAGCTCATATAAGAGAAACTCTGGCAAACTCCCCTCAGTGTTTCAGACATTATGTCACTCCCAAAGACACTCCTTGTGTCTTATGGAGGCACAAGTAACTTCAGAACAGATCTCCACAATATTCGTCCTGTAGGCTACATGAGGCCTTCCAAGCAGTGTTATGCATTCCTGCTATTGTTTTTCATCATTGCCAAACCTCACTTTAGAACAGATCAATTTAATATCTTCTTGCAATAGTAAGAAAAGCCCCTGCCTAATTTTTTGTAGCAACTTCCAACCTCAAGGGACATGCTACCGAGTATCTTCCAGGCTTCAGGAACACTGCCAGCTCCAGTGCTGCTTGCCATCAAACTATATAAGCAAGGATCGGAAGTACAGTAGCTTCTTCTCTCTCTTTCATCCTTCAATTAAAGAATGTCTGTATTATGATTATATTTTCAAGGATTATGTTTTTTTTAAAAAAAAATGTAAAGAAAGACCACATTATTGTTGTCTTCCTTGAAAGTTAAGCTGCAGTTCTATATCAACAGTACTTCTGAGTCAGCATCAGGAAATTGGGATTCCTTGATCATTTTAATCACGATCCAAGAGATCACCTGTAAATTCCCTACAACGTACACCCTGAAATACGATACTTAGACTTACCTTTAAGCATGTACCTTTTAGGAATTAGTTCATGTTTGTAATGTTTCCCTTTCCCTCTTCTTTTTCTTCAGAAATCATGCGCTCTAATGGATTTTGTTTAGCTAATACTGAAACGATAGTTATTGATCACAGTATACCGAACGGCAAAGAAAGGCACTTGGATGCTGATTCAGCAGAACACTTGTAAGTAATCAGGATCCCTGGATATATATCCTCACCTCTAGATATGAAACCACCTCCTCTTTTTTTCTCCCCCCCCCCATGTTGAGCATAGTTGAGAAACAAACTATTGAACTCCTGTTAGGGAGGAGGAATATTGCGTATCGCCACTTCCTTGTATTGTGGTCCAAATAGGATCAGAGGCCAATGCATTTAATGCAGCTCAGATACATCCTAAGCCCCCTGTCTTTTTCCATTAACATGACTCGGGGAGCTCATCCAATTAAGCTCAAAGTAGTCTTTGAATACAGGTAGTCCCCGACTTACAACAGTTCATTTAGTGACCGTTCAAAGTTCAACGGCACTGAAAAAAATGACTTATGGCCATTTTTCACACTTACGAGCCTTGCAGCGTCCCCATGGACACATGATCAAAGTTCAGACGTTTGGCAATCGATTCATATTTACGACAGTCACGGCGTCCTGGGATCACGTGATCCCCTTTTGCGGCTTTCTGATGAGCAAAGTCACTGGGGGAAGCCAGACTCACTTAACAACCGTGTTACTGACTTAACGACCGCAGCGGTTCGCTTAAGAACGGTGGCAAGAAAAGTCGCACAATGTCTTACTCAACAGCATAAATCTTGGGCTTGATTGTGGTCGTAAGGCGAGGACTACCTGTGTCAGTGAGCCCTCCTTCCACCCTTACAGGCCTCCATTTCAAGACTCCCCCCCCCTTTTTCTCCAAAGATATTTCTAAGTTATGCTTTCTCCCCCCCCCCCCCTCGGTTGCTCTGCATTAAATATTGCACTAGTTTTGCTTGTTTTAAAAGCCAAGGTGAATTGGCTTTTCCTTCTCTACCTACCCCCAGGCTTCTGTGCATGGAAATTAGAGATTGTGTCCCCAATGCAGAATTGGAGCTGCAGTTGCCTGCAGTTGTTTTCTGTTCTGCTTCTAGATCAGGGATCTTCAAACTGGGCAACTTTAAGACTTGTGGACTTCAACTCCCAGAATTCCTCAGCCAGCCCTGGCTGGCTGAGGAATTCTGGGAGTTGAAGTCCACAAGTCTTAAAGTTGCCGAGTTTGAAGACCCCTGTTCTAGATTATCTTTAGCATGCCAGGAGCTGGGTTTATAGGTTAGCAGCTAGATCTGCCAATACAATCTTTGTGGCTAGCACAATGACAGTCAGAGTTGTGTCACAGAGGACTCCTGGGAAATTCTATGGTGGTAGGTGATGAATGCGTCACTGCCAGAATTTTACAAGAGTTTAAACATTTGGAGTGTAAAAAACGAGTCTTGAACAGGGTGGCAGAATAAGAAAAAAATACTAATCACAAAACATGTTACTAAGGGTCAACATTATGTTAGGTATGTTATGTGGCTTGGTGCTAGGCTCACGAATCTGCGTACCTGTCCGTATATATGTTGTTATTTTAACAGCTCGTGTGTCAATTTGTGCAATCATTTTACATCTCCCAAACTATAATAATGCCATTTCTACTTCTGTGCAGAAATACTTCTAAAGGCAGGATTCTAAAGACTGACTATATTTCTCCGCGCGGATAAACTTTCAAACTTGGGAAATGATAACGATCATTTGGTTTTTAATTAAAGAGGAAGCAGATAAACTTAATAGGAGTCCTTCAGAAAGAGATGTTTTTTTATTCAGTAGGTGGCAGTGTCTCCCCTTCGTGCCTTCATCGTAGTGTATTGTTGCTGCAGTTATGATAGTTTGAAATGATCCACTCGTAAATAACATTCAGGTTATGAGATCAGTTCATAATAAATATTGTGAGTCAGAAAATGTGCAAATGAACCATTATCCAGTAAACAACATACCTAAAATTCATGAATCTTGTGGAAAGCATTGAAGAGATTTGGGGCAGAGCACACAAATTTATATCCTACAGTATAAACCTCAGTTGTCCAGGATTGAAATAGAGGCCAGTTTCCAGTCCCACATGTTCTGACGTGTTTTTATTTGGAAAATATTTAAAGTACTGTTCTATAAAAATACAACAACCCATGTTAAAAAAAAAATATCAAGGTTTCCTGAGAAACTGATTGCAGAGGGGCCACTGCTGCAGGTCCAAGTCAACAGGCTATGTTGTAACCAGTTTCTGATATCAACCTGGGCATTTGCAAGGCTGTTACTTGATCTATTCAGAACAAGTTAATCAAGATGTTAGTGTGGCTGGTATACCATTATCAAGAAGCTCTGTATTTGGATAAATTTGTCCTGGAATAAAACCTTGTCTCTAGTGCAGTGTTTGTATTTCAGTGCTGCAAAAGTCAATGATCAAAGAAATGCCATCCTTATTTTCAGAGATAAAAAAAGGTTACAAATTTCATCACATTCTGCCAAGCATAAAGGCCTTTGAAGCAGCTGTGAAAAGGTTTTTAGAGTGAAATGGGAACATCTGGGCTTCAGTTATATCATTCATTGCTCAAGTGCTTTCTAGCTAACTTCTTTCATTCTTCACTCCAGTTCATAATAAAATGGAGCCTCCTGACTTACAGATGATCTGTAAATTAAAATGTATGTACTCAGAGTAGAAGATTTCTTTGTGATTCATCAATTGCATCATTTGAAGAAACTCTTGCAGATTGCAAAATTATGGCTTGTGCCCATGTGAAATGAGAGCTAAATTTGATCAGTCAGGTGGATTCCCCAAATTCTGGCTGGGCTAATCACTTATATATAGTATCCACCTCTGGCTATTATCTTGGTGGTGTTACAACATAGCAAATATAGACCAACCAGTATCTCCTTTTGTGTCTCTATTGTATGTCCTGGTATGAATGACAGTTCTTTGTTTTATCCATTTTTAGGTTCAAAAATGTTAGTGAATTTACCTCCGAGTTGCAGGACACTGATGATCCGACAGCTTATGTCACCAACTTGTCCTACTATCATCTGGTTCCATTTGAAACGGATATTTTGGACTAAGACTGTCAAACAGACTTCATGGCTGACATCAGGCAATTGCCCCATAGCTTTGCACTGACCATGCCTACTACAAGTTTATGGTGCAAGACCGAAAAGGATTCCTACAAATGTAAACCTTGAAGCTGATTCTTCACAGTGGCTCCCTGGGCCAACTTGCAAGAATGCTTTTCTCCTCTAATGGACAAAGAGGGTTTTTTATATGGCCAAAAAGAACAAAACAAGGACATCAAGTGCTAAGTTGGTTCAAAGAATAAGTGATGCAGTGGTTTTCACACACTGATAAAACTTTGATGATACCAAAAAGGAAACAAAACATCAACGGTACCAATAGTTACAGTGATGTTTGCAAAGAAACTTCATGTTCCTTCTCTATCAAGCTGTCTCTAATCCCACCCAACATTTTGAACCTTTTTTTAATTGAAAGATTCATTATGATCAGACACTAGAGGATTTTTTTTTTCATTTCTCATGACAGCTTGCAAGAAACGTCCACTAGTTGGTTTACAGGGAGTATTCCAGAGTAAGTGATGCCTTATGTAATGTGTGCCTACAAGAAATAAGCTCATGAATCGACTGCTTAGTTTAGCTTAATTTGAAACCAAGGATTTTAATCTTCTGAGCAACTATCATTTTCTCCTGAAATAAATAATAATAATAATAATAATGAAACAAAAGAGTAAACAAGCAAGTTGTAGCTCAAAGAGAAAGGGAAGTGCTGATGAGTTTTAAATGGTCTATCTAAACTTTTGGTTTTTTCCCCCCAAGACTCCTCCAGGATTTTTTTTTTCTTCCACAATAGGAACACTTTGCAATTCTCAGTATTAATGTTTACACAGGTGGGGTACATTTCTTCCTGTCACTTAACTTTCCATGGACTAGAACAAGTAACTTGCCAAAAGTTCGATTTCCACAGTGAGTAATCTTCAGCACTTTCCCCTTAAATATAAATATAACAACAAAGGAACATGGAGTGGAGTTCAGTTTGGTGGGGTGGATTCATGTTACCGAATAGTTTTAATGTTATGAATTATGTGCCACAAAAATATTGGCTTTCTGTGGCACATCACTGGGCATGTGCAGTATGTGCTTCAACTCGGAGAAAAATCTGATCTTGCATTAGGTGATTTTACAATGGCAAAACTTGAGTATTTGTGAAAGGAGAGAATATCTTCTTTCACTAATAATAGGAATGCAAGCTGTTGTTCATACCACTCACTCAGCAATAAGCTTACAGTATTACAGCTATCATTATTTGAAAGTTACCCTACTGTTCTGCTTAAGCACCAACCTTCCTCCCCAGCTTATCTTGTGTGATAAGGTAAAGGTAAAGTCGTTGCCAGCTATAGGGAGTGGTGCTCATCTCTGTTTCAAGGCCATTGAGCCCACTGTCCAAAGACGTATCTGCAGTCATGTACAGTAGACAGCATGACATCATGTAATGCTAAGCAGTTAAGACACTGGGCTTGTCAGCTGGAAACAAGTGCTGCGTGACGGGGTGAGCTCCCGTTCTTGCCCCAGCTCCTGCCAACCTAGTAGTTTGAAAGCATGCAAATGTGAGTAGATAAATAGGTATCGCTTCAGTGGGAAAGTAACAGCATCTTGTGTGATAATTGAACAAGAACTCCTTTTCCTGTAATAATAGCATAGGAGATTGAGGGTCTACAGCGGGCATGTCAAACTTGCGACGTCGGCTGACGTATCGCGACTTTTTCCCCATTGCCGGTAATGGGGTGGGCGTGGTTTCGTTGTGACGCATCTGGCCTGCGGGCCGGCAGTTTGACATGCCTGGTCTATAGCACCAGCATTGAAATGCAGCCTTTACTGAACCTCTGTACTCATTTGTTAAGAATACAAGCACTCCCCCAAAGAGTGATCCCTGTAATTCTTAAACCTTCCTTTCAGGTGGCCATAAGCCAGAAGAAAAAAATACACAACTCTTGATCTCCATGAAAGAGGTATGGCAGAAGTAAAATCCACAGAGCTAACGAGTGAGATATGGATGGAGAAAGAGAACTGATTCTCCCATGAATACACAACAGCCAAAACAGGGCTTAAACTGCTGAGTGTTGTTGCCTTGACATTGATTTGAAATAGAACTCACAGGGATTGAATTATTTACAAGAAGCCCATCTGCAGGTGTTTCAGTCATCTCTTCCTTTGTCAGGATGTTCTGGAACCGTTATTCTGCATTTAGAGTTAGGGCACAGTGAATTATTGATGTCAAGCTGTAGTTTACAAGGATTGGGAAATGACAGTGAAGGCAGTATTAAACCAACACATGCTTGTAAAGTAGATTAATGTCCATAAAGTAATGGAAATAAGTGCATTCTATTAATTATTCTGTTTTCCCCCTCTTGGTTGGGAAAGATATGGTACATCTTCCCCATCGCTAAAGCTTTTCAGAATCTTTTCTATAATGACTGTAAAGCAACATTTGCAAATGTAAATATTAATAAGTTATTGAAAACCCTAACTCTTTTACAAAATATGTTTCCATTATATTTTAATGAAATAAAAGTATTACTCATCTTCAGTGTAATGTTTGCAATTGAATATTATTTTTTAATTACACAAAAGGAGCTCACTGGTGGGCCTGTTTTATACAGTTTCAGCTTCTGACATTATTGTCTATAAAACTCACCGTCTCTTGAAGTCTGGGATTATGGGATTGTAATCCAGTACCATTTGGGAGCACAGAGTTGACATAGCTATTCTAGACTTCTTCTACTGTGATTGTCATAGGACGGTGTATTTTTCTCAACTCTTTTAATTGATGCATTTCAGTAGAGTTATGAATTCTAAAATGAATTCAGGGCATATTTACATTAACCTTCCTTTCAAACGTCAAGGTGAATAAACCTCATACATATGCAACTAAGAACTTAAAATGATGTCATAAAACCTGTAGTTGACTTAAGAACGAGTGCCTATTTCTTTCTACTCTACCTATGATGGAACTTGCACAGATGACATTGTCCAGAAACTAAGCAGAGCTAGCCATGGCTGCTACTTTAATAGAAGACCTCCAGGGAATAATTGTGCTCTATATTAGAATAATTTAATGGCAAATCACCTCTGTTTTACTATCAATAACACAATATAAGGATGTCCTGAAGATGGGATTGACTGGAAGGAGACTTTACATTTTATATGATTTGGGGGGAAATATGTAAAATATTATTTTTCAGAATCCAACATTTTTTTCTTATAAATTAATTTAGATTAAAGTTACTTGTAAAGTAAAAACAACACAAATTTAAAGAAAAAACAAAAAGGGAAAAAAAGTAATAACTAGAACAGAAATGAAAGAAAAAAGAGGAAAAGAACGATATAAAGAAGAACTAAAGAAGAAGGAAAGGAAAAGAAAGTTATACAGAAGAGTCTTCCAATCTTCGTTACAGCAATTAAAAGCATTTATATTTTACCCTTTCTCTCTATATATAATTTTCTTCTTATAGTCTATACTTTCTAATCATTCTTCTACTATGGGTATTTTAGAATTTTCCATTTTTGTGCATATAATAATTTCACTTCAGTTATCCTTAAGTCTTTTTTAGTTGTCTGCCCATTAGAAAAGAAAGAAAAGTTTTTGTATCAATTGAATATTAATCTTTAAAAGTCTTTCTATCACTGTGTATTTGAATCCAAAATTTTCCGCTGTGTTTAACAAGCATGATAAAATGACCCTTCACATTTTCCACATTTCCCACAAAATTTGAAATACTTCTATAGATTCTAGAATGTTTTTCTGGTGTCCTATACCAAAAGTATATCATTTTGTAAAAATTCTCTTTTAAATTATAACATAATGTGAATTTCAGTCCTTTCAGCCCCAGAGGAGCCATGGTGGCACAGTGGTTAGAATGCAGTATTGCAGGCTAATTCTGCCCACTGCCAGCAGTTTGATTCTCACTGGCTCAAGGTTGACTCAGCCTTCCATCCTTCTGAAGTCGGCAAAATGAGGACCCAGATTGTTGGGGGCAAAATGCTGACTCTGTAAACTGCTTAGTGAGGACTGTAAAGCACTGAAGCGGTATATAAGTATAATAAGTACTATTGCTATTGCTATATTTTCCTATTGATCCATCTGTATATTGTAATCAAAGTTCTTAACCCATTATATCATGCACACTTTAACTTGTTATTCTGTTTCAAATTTCAGTAAAAGCTTATGTATTTAAACGATGACATGTTCATCATTTGCACATAATTCAATTTCAAATTCCATCTTGTATTGTTCGGTTCCTAATGTTCATTTGCCTAATTAAAATCTTTTTCTTAACTGTATATAGGAAAATCAACGGAAATCAAATCTCTCTGCAATCAATTGATATTTAGACTTCATCTTATATTCTCCATGTTCTTGTTCTGACACCTTCCGATCGGTCAACCATTTTTCTTGGCTGATTCTTTTCTATAATGTGTTTCTTGTGCTAAGATCCACAAAGGCATTCCAACTACTACAGTACTCAGAACATACCACAGTTCTCTTGTGTGTGTGTGCTTCCCTCCACCCCACAGCCCCACTTAATTTGCTTAGTCAATGGTACAGTCAGAGTAAATTAATTCCCATGAGAAAATGGTAATGCCTGGTCCTAGTGCTGAATAATTCTACCTTCAGTGAAACAGCCTGGGAATTGCAGAGTTCTTGGAAGATGAAATCCAACCTTAAATCTCTTTCTATAGAGAAGTAGCTGATAAGAACCTTCTGTTACCAGTCACTTATATACATTACAATTTATTGCTGCCCAACGCATTTTGTAACTCAGTTCTTCTTGAGCAAACGATCAAAAGGCAAATGGTTCAATGAATTTCAGCAAAGGAGAATGCTAAAGTGTGCTTTTCATGAGAATAGTAGCAAATTGTTAGTTTATCTCGTTGCCCACCGCTCAGAGTCGCTTTTGGTGAGATGGGCAGCTGTATACAATTGATTAATAAATAAGATAAATAAATAAAAATTGCCTCTGAAAAAGTACAGGTAGTCATCAACGTACGACCACAATTAAGCCCAGAATTTATTTTGCTAAGTGAGAAATTTGTTAAGTGAGTTTTGTCCCATTTTACGACTTTTCTTGCCACAGTTGTTAAGTGAATCACTGCAGTTGTTAAATTAAGAACATGGTTGTTAAGTGAATCTGGCTTCTCCATTGACTTTGGTTGTCAGAAGGTCGCAAAAGGTGATCACATGACCCCGGGACACTGCAACCGTCATAAATATGAACCAGTTGCCAAGCATCTGAATTTTGATCACGTGACCATGGGGGTGCTGTAACAGTCATAGGAGTGAAAAATAGTCATAAGTCACTTTTTTCAGTTCTGTTGTAGCTTCAAACGGTCACTAAATGAACTGTTGTAAGTCGAGGACTACCTGTAATCTAGTTCTGAATGCATATGACAGAAATAAATTTGATATCAATACCTTATTTTTATTTCTAAAAAATGATTCTCTGTTGATCATTCCTGCATTCAGTGCCTCTTGCTTTTCGCAGTATCCTATCTCTTCTGGTGTTAAAATTTAAGTAGATGGATAATTAGCATATTTCTTTTAGCTATGTTTTAGTTATACGTGCTACCTGAATATTTTGTGACTTGCTGGATTCTGAAATTAGGGACTAAAACATGTTCCCAATATTTGCCATTTTTACAGGGCGGGGGGGAAGTCTCAATCTACTTCAGTCATTTTATTAAAAACTGATTTTATACAGAATGCCAGATTTATTTGACTTATATTTTTTGGGACAGCAATTTGGATATAATTAAAATGCAATTGGGGGAAAGACTTGGTGGATAATGAAAATTTTTCTTCTCATAATATTTATTAAAATGGGATTTCCTCCAATAGAATAGTTGAATATATTTTTGAAACAAAAATAAATGTTCTTCACACAGCAAATAAACAAGAAATGGAAAGCTGCATAATGAAATGGCAAGAAGATTTAATAGCCTTTGAAACAAAATTTTAAAAATAAAATTAGAAGGTGATTTATCATCTATCACTAAATAAGAGGGTTGTGTAGATTGGTTTGAATTGGCAGAGTGATCTGATTTGTATTGCTAATTAAGTTTGGATCTCCATATTAATTTGATTCAGATTGCCAAGGTAAATCCCCATTTGACTGGAACCTGGTCAGAAAGTTGCTTCAGTTTACTGTGCATGGGCAAAAGGCCATCAAATTGATAGACTGATTTGAAAACAATTGAATGATTTGATCTGAACAGACAATCTGATTTAGAAACTCAATTCAGAGATTCAATTGAATCACCTTCAATTCAAAACTCTGAATGGAGTTTGTTGCGTTATTAAATAACATTTCAGATCCCGGGGTATTAATCTTGGTAATAAAAAGTGGGGGAAAATCCTTTCAAGTTTCTTTGTGGCTGATCTGTTAGAAATACAACACCTGGCATATGTCTGTCTTTTTTGTTTCAGCAAAATAATTCTTTCTCTACCCTGTCTTCATGCTCAAGATCAGCCAAGTACATTGGCTGCCGAGCTTATTTTAAAAGGTTTTCTGTAGATGAAGCCAGCAAAATAATAGTCAAAACACCCTATAAAATTGTCCACTATACTTGAGTTTCTAACATGTATTAACACAATAACTCTTTTCTTGTTTGTCTTAAAATTCTATATTTTTTTAAATCACGGTCTCTCTTGATTTCATGCAAGACCCTTGAGTCCCACACCCCTACCCCCACCCCCTGGTCATTTTTCATTTTAAAAAGTCGAATAGCATTTCCTTTACAGTGTACATAAATCAATATTGCACTTGGCAGCTTGACATAACTTGCAGGTGGATGCATATAACTCCTTGACATCATATTTTTAAATTGATGCCTTTGCCTTCTGTTTCCAAGAAACTTCTTAAAAACTGAAACAAGCTAGGGTGGATGATGTGATTGCATTTGGCTGAGATTCTAGAAAGAGTGAAGAGAAGAGCAACAAAGCTGATTAGGGGACTGGAGTCTCAAACATATGAAGAACGGTTGCTGGAATTGGGTATGTCTAGTTTAATGAACTGAAGGTGACATGATAGCATTGTTCCAATATCTAAGGGATTGCCACAAAGAAGAGGGGGGTCAATCTATTCTCCAAAGCATCTGAAGTCAGGACAAGAAGCAATGGATGGAAAATAGTTAAGGAGAGAATCAACCTAGAACTAAGGAGAAATTTCCTGACAGTTAGAACAATGAATCAGTGGAACAACCTGCCTCCAGAAGTTGTGGGTGCTCCAACACTGAAGGTACTTAAGAAACGATTGGACAACCATTTGTCTAAAATGTTACAAGGTTTTCTGCTTGAGCAGGGGGCTGGACTAGAAGACCACCAAAGTCCCTTCCAACTTTGTTATTCTGCTATTCTGTACTATTATTCTATTAATCTGGTACTGGATGACAGCGTGAAGCTGTAATTTCCTGGATACAAACAATCTACATTTGCTTCATTGAAATGGCCCTAGTATGGATGCAGAGACATTGCCATCAACACCACTGTCACTTCACAGTGTTTGTTTGTTTCCTCTGAAAACAAAACTGTATAAGCAAAATGCTTTTCTGGAGTATGAATCATTGGCTCCCTACAGGAACTGAGTTACAAAGACGCATGCACAGTTGCCTGTTATGAACGTATTTTTCCATCTAGGCTTGCCAAATAATTCCTACAGTGTGCACGCTCACATATTCCTGTCCATAAAGAAAAACACCAAGAGGATGTCAACTTCCTTTTCCTGCTTTTCCTTTATGCTGGGTTATGGAATTCCATCCGACCAGCAAAGGAACAAGTTGAAATTAATGGTTCCAAGTAGTTAGAAAACATTGGGTAACCATGTCTTCTGTTTTACATGCTTCTTGTTTTACAGAGGGCGGTTCTCAATTGGCAATTAAATGTCTATATTGACATCTATCTGTCCACCTATCAATTTCATACTATTTTGTTTTATTCTGCAAGGAACTATTGCTTCCTACTGTTAGTGCTACTATAGGTTCTCTTTTGTCCCCCTCTTTTTGGGCGATGCATGATCTCTTTGGTGTTACCGTCTTAAGTGAAAATTACCATTTTTGCTAAATGTTAGAATATTTCTGTAGGCTGCAATTTCTTGGAGCAAGCTCTTCTAGTTTCCTCTCTGCACTGGAGGTAAGGATGGAAATAAAGTTTTCCCAGTTTGTGATTGTTAGATGAATACAGCATCAACATCGCTGCTCCTTAGTCTTGCAATACTCCTTAAATAAAAGGGAGGTATCTAAGGAACTGCCTTACCCTGATGAGACTAACCCGCCCCACTCGTTCAAGTAGAAGGGGCCTTCTTTGAATCCCATTGGTCAAAGAATTTAGGCTGGTGGGGTCCATGAGATGAACCTTTTCTGCTGTGGCCTCCACCCTCTGGAATATTCTCCCGTCAAAGATGAGATCCACCTGCACACTCCTGGCCTTCCGGAAGAGTCCAAAAATTTGTCTCTGGCGCTTGGCCTGGGCTCCTGACAGGGGCCCCCTACATTGGGGTAGGTTGACAGCATAGAGAAGATTCTTAAACCCCTCCCCCCCCAGACTGCACATCATCTTGGCTTTTAATTTTAATTGTTGTGGTTTTTTTGCACTTTTCAACTTTTATTATATTGTAAGCTGCCCTATATTACTGAGATGGGCGGCATAGAAATCCAATTAATAAATAAATAAAAGGGAGAAGGAGATGGCAAAAATAAATATGATCTGATTTTGCTGTTGGAGCAAAAGGGGAGGATCCAAGGGAAAAGTAGGTGAAGATACACCGCCCAGGGCTTCCCTCACATTCTGCTGTTCATGATCTATGCAATTGCTTAATGACCCACAACTAGGAGAACTGGGATTGTGATAAAAGCAGTCAGCTTAACAACTGCTTCACTCACAACCAAAATTCCGGTCCAAATTGCTGTCATAAGCTGAGGATTACTTGTACTTTCCTTCCCTTGTTACCTAGTTAATTGGAGAATTCTCTGGGGTTTTCATTCACTAAAAGCCACAGGCAAACTGAACATTTCACAGATGAAATGGAATAAAATGCCAACCCCATTTCCCTTCCTTCAGTAGAAGGTATGCAGATCTGGAATTCTATGCTTAAAGAGACACATAGTCTTTCAATATAATTGAAATTTCTGCACACAGAAGACCCCCTTATCATGGACATATAAAATGAGCCTTTTAGCTATGCCTTAGGACTGTGCAGTGTTTTGGGTCCAAAGGCAAAAAGTTGCATTGGACTACTTGGTGATGTACATGTAACACCATCCTTCAGTTCCATCTTTTTTCCTGGAAACGTACTGGAGCCGCAGAGGACAGCTGTGTGATCCCAGCTGCTCTAAAGAGTTTCTGTCAACTACATCAACACCCGCATGGGATCCGAAGCACTGCTTTCCTTTTGAATCTGAAGAAATGCACAGCTATGCTATAAATGGAAACTAATCCAAGGAGAGAAGCAACCTGGAATTAAGGAGAAACTTCCTAACAGTGAGGACAATTAACCAGTGGAATAGCTTTTGCCTTCAGAAGTTGTGGGTGCTTCATCACTCGAGGTTTTTAAGAAGAGACTGGACAGCCACCTGTCTGAAATGGTATAGTAGGGTCTCCTGCTTGAGCAGGGGGCTGGACTAGAAGACCTCCAAGGTCTCTTCCAGCTCTATTCTGATTGATATGCACATTATTCCTTTGTTATATTCAGTGCAGAGAACTGCAAGTGCAATCTGCCTCTTCTTCTTTTTTTATGTTCAGGTAAGGACAGTCTGCAACTATGACCACATTTGAGCCCCAAATTTCCATTGCTAAGCAAAACAAGTGAGTTTTGCCCCACTTTACAACCTTTCTTGCCACGGCTGTTAAGTGAATCTGGTTTCCCCATTGGCTTTGTGCATCAGAAGGTCACAAAAGGTGATCTCATGATCTTGGGACACTGCAACCATCATAAATATAAGCCAGCTGGTCATAAGACACTTTTTTCCATTAAAAAATGGTTGTAAACCGAGGACTACCTGTATCATGGTTTGAAAATATAGCAGGCTACAATTAAGCTAGTCTTGGCCACTGGTATTACCAAAAAACATTGTCTCAGATTCCAGCAGATTCAAACAAATTATTTAATTCATTCATAGCACAGATGAGGAGAGGAGACGAGTCAGATCTTTCCTGTTTGAGAGTAAACATTTACTGGACAAATTTCATTCTAAGCTGATGTTTCTTATCCTGCCATCCTCCATGGCTGGGATAAGATTTCCATAACCTCCATGTACAGGTATTGTAGTCCTATATATATGGCAGGTGCCAGCTTGGGAAATGGGAGGTTAATATGGCCCCAGTATATGGTTCTCACTTTTTGTTGCAGCTGAAAGATATAATTATTTTCCAGGGGTGGGGAGGCAAAAAAAATATCACATTTTGGATCTCTCTCTCTCATCTGCTGAGGCCCAAAGATTAAGAAATGGTTCCTTAGTCAGCATTTTATCATCTTCTGAATGTTTAATGTAACACAGTCAAGGAAAGAAGAATAATTGGGAGCGATTAGAACTTGTATTCTCTTGGGCAAGGCGATACATCTTCATGAAGGGAAGATAAAGTTTCTTATGGGCTTCTGTTTATGAGCTTCCACTCTGAACTTGACTAACATTTGTTAGGAGGACAGCAGGTTATAGCAGATGGCTGGAGAATTGAGGAGGGGGAGATGTGGGATAACCAGGGAAAATGATGCATAGCTTCTATGGTTCCAGCCTCTACTCTGAATGAAAAGAAAGCAGTCTAAACTCAAGCTTTCCCAGACATAACAGTACCCTTACCAGCATTTCCAGTGTCAAATATCTTAGATGGTACTAACGTTGAACTGCACCATGTCCCCAATTGTTTGCATATTTAAGAGTTAGGCTCAAACTTGGTTTGCATACAGTTATCCAGAAGATAAAAAATGTAGGGATAAACCCCTTGTTGCAGTTGGGGTTTAAGAAATGGGTACTGTATTGAATTGTCACATAATCTTCTTGGAAGAAAACAATCACACCTAAGAATCCTAGATGACCAAGGAAAAACACAACAGATTTAAATCCAAAATAAATATATTCTAAATGTCGGGAGGCATAAACTAAGGAATTGGATTATCCAGCATAGAACTATTAATGGATGTCCAATTTGATGATGCATGCTCATGTCATATTTTGATGATTTAAAATTATGATGGTTGGCCTCACAGTCTAAATTTGGCCCTTTTATCCATCTATTGAATCCTTCCCAAGGATCTGGAATAAGCAAATATTGTTCTTTGATGGCGTTAAAGTTACTGTCACAAGATGTAAACTGTTCCAAGTAATGCTGTCTTCTTCTTCTTCTTCTTCTTCTTCTTCTTCTTCTTCTTCTTCTTCTTCTTCTTCTTCTTCTTCTTCTTCTTCTTCTTCTTCTTCTTCTTCTTCTTCTTCTTCTTCTTCTTCTTCTTCTTCTTCTTCTTCTTCTTCTTCTTCTTCTTCTTTCTTCTTCTTCTTCTTCTTCTTCTTCTTCTTTCTTCTTCTTCTTCTTCTTCTTCTTCTTCTTCTTCTTCTTCTTCTTCTTCTTCTTCTTCTTCTTCTTCTTCTTCTTCTTCTTCTTCTTCTTCTTCTTCTTCTTCTTCTTCTTCTTCTTCTACATCTATTGGACAATGATGCAAAAGTGTGATTATGGTAGTTCAGGTTTTATGAGAAATGTAATGTCAAGATGTTTCATATGATGTGCTATAATAGCTCCTTTTGGGATTTCATATATCAATTTTGTTCCAGAAGATGAATTGGTTTTATTTGATGCTTGTGTTCTTCTCAGTTATATATTAAGATTTTGGGAAACTAACAAGAGGACAATGGACACAAGTGAACAATGGATATTGCGTGCCATTATGACAGCAGCAAAAGACACTGCACAGCTAGGACACCCATTCAATATCAGCGATGTAATGGTCTGACAAACTCACCTTTCTACTGTCTCCTTCATCTTAGCAAAAGGCTGGTCTTGCAGCATGCCCAACAGCTACTCTGTGATGGGATGTCACAAAGCATGGAACTCACATTGGTCTACATAAGTAGTTTCTGGGCGCTTTATATGACTTATGTAGAGTGACTTATCTAACCCTGTAAAGGAAAACACGTGTGATAGTCCCTCAAATATTTAAAAGATTAACTTAGACGACCAGTTTATACTTACAAAGTGTGAAAATGGCAGCACAACTTATTTCTATCACCCCCCACAAGATAAGAAACTATCGAATCCTGAGTTTTGTCTACTTTGTTTTGCATAGAAAATAACATGTTGTTTGATTCTTTGCACCTTAGGCACCTGCAAATCTATCAATGAAACAAAGGCTGTACACACACTGCAAAGTTCAAGGAGTTGGTTATACAACTAAAGGCACAGCAGGCAGACTGATCCTTATGGTAAGAAAATGTTTGTGGAAGAAGAGCAACCTTTGGGCTGGTGACAGATGTTCCAGAAATATGTAAGGAACTTGCTGAATATGCTGGATTCTGCTCAAATTGCTTGATAGCTTGAGCAAGAAAGATTTGCTTGTGTTCTGTTTTGGTGAACTAAGCTGAAAAATCTATTGCTCAGCCAGACACGTAATGTTGTGTCCATGACAATCGAGAGACACAGGTCTGGATAACACACAAGGTCACATCGACCTATTCAGTTCCACACAGAGCATCGGGAAAGCACAACACTGTTTTTGATACCTAACTTTGCATGGTGGGGAATGGAGGAAGCTGTACCCATTTTATCTCAAAGATACTAAACATCCAATTCTCTGAACTTCAAAACTATTTACCACAATGTAAAGCTCTGCTGGAGAAGGGCTGGGAAAACGAATATAACATCATTATTTTGAAGAGCAGTGTGATGCAATGTTGTTGTTTTTTTAAAAAAATAGCCCTCTCTCTTTCTAAGACCTCAGGCTGGATTTTAATTGTGCATCCGGGAATGCTTAAAAAGCTGCTACTTATTACAGTATATAAGCAATATATTGCCTGAAAACAGAAAGAGTATCTGTTAAATATGGGCAACACAAACGACAGCTGAAGAATGATCCTTGTTTCTCTTGATAGAAAAGTCTGCCTTGATCTCTTTTTGAAAGAAACTAATGGGGGGGCGGGTACTTTAAAAAAAGTTAAGATGACAGCTGCAATGGGATCAAAGTGCTGTTACTTCTTATGTGTGTTACACCTCTCTCTCTCTCTCTCTCTCTGTCTCTCTCTCTCTCTCTCTCTCTCTGTCTCTCTCTCTCTCTCTCTCTCTCTTACACACACACACACACCAAATGGTGTTTCAATCACACACCTCCCATTTTGACTTTTCTTTATCCTGCCCTTAAACACACATACACACTCAGTTATCATCCATCCATCCATCCATCCATCCATCCATCCATCCATCCATCCATCCATCCATCCATCCATCCATCCATCCATCCATCCATCCATCCATCCATCCATCCATCCATCCATCCATCTATCCATTTTAAGGCCAGAAGGTTCCGATTTTTTTCCTTATACTTTTTATCAGCCGGATAGTTCTCTATATGCAAGACTCTAGAATAAGGAAGAATGTCAGTCTCTTCAAAGGATGATTTCAGAGTTACTAAATACACAAGTGATAGTTTGTTACCATCAGCATGGCCACATTGCTCCCCCAAACTGTATATTTGCTCTCTGAGCCAGGCTCAGAGAGACTAAAGTACCAGAATCAACCAATAAGATGAGCAAAATTATTTACTTGAGCTGGAAGCCAACAGAACTTTGGGCTAATTAAATTATTGTCAGATTTCTGCATTATTTCTCTCTTAAAATTTGTAAAAGCTCAACAATTTTTTTTAAATGAAAATGGGAGAGAGGGAATGAGGAAGAGAGAGAATGAAAGAAAAAAAGAGAGTCTCTTTTTATTTATTCAAACTCTTAACATTCTTTTGTTTCCCTTTTCTTAGCCTGCTCTTGTATTTTGATGGAATCTGCCGCTGAGTAGCCGTTGCCATAGGAACCAGGACATGGCTGTTCTAATAATGAAGAGTCCCTAGAGAGTAAATAAATAAACCAATGGCACTTTTCTGCACTATATCCATGCACTGAGTGTGTACTTGGGATCTGCATCAACTGAGCAACCAGTTGGTAAAAATATAGTAAAAAGAACATGAAATGGATTCTCTGAGCTTTCTTGATTTTAAAATATACGTAAAAGCTGTTCTAATTCCAATCAGTTACATGGGCTGAATAGAATTTCCTACTATATTTCATTAGCATGTAAGAAGTAATCAACTTAAACCCGTCAGAAGTCCAGTGTGTACAGGAAGCCTGTTCTAAATTACAAGCGATGCCAGAGGTGCAGGGAGCCACACAGATACAATTTTCAGAGCTCCACCAAAATGTCAGGATTAATGCAATATAAGGAGAAAATTAAATACATTGGTGCTAATAATAAACTATATCAAAATTAATTGTTAGCCACAGGTTGTCTATGACTTGTCTTGACCCACCTATATATATATATATATATATATTTGAAATTAGCCTCTGCAATGCCAAAGCGAGTGAGTCACTCCAAAAGAGCTGAGGTAAAAGAAGAAGAAGCAATAAATCATAAATATATTGGTTTAAAGAAAAGCTATTAGGCCAAGACAGCAAAAATCTAGATGAGCACAAGCAAATACAGAAAACCTGTTGGAGACATCTAGTGGTCATCCAGATTTTTGCAGCACATATCTGGTATCCCGAGCAAAAGGGCTTCAAATCCAGTTGAGTCTGTACTTGTAGATAATAAAATAGTTATTTTCTGCCTTAGGTAAACCATTTACAGGTACTTTACAGCAAATGGTGTGACAAATAAGCTTTTTAAAATGTGCAGAAGGGTCAAGTCTCTGTTAGAGAAACTTAAGAAAAAATAATGTATATATTACTATTAACTGTCCAAAATTGTCATTAATAATTGTGAATAAATATATGTTACAAAACTCTTCACATTGATTCTTGGTCCTAGGATGGAGCAATCATAGGAAAACAAGTAGATCTTCAAGAAGATATGGGAATGTGGACTATGTGTAATTTTTTTTTCTAATCAGCCAGACATCTTCATGCATAACTATTTTATCTCTGCTCGATATAAGTATCTTGTTTTATCAACAGTGCACATTCCATAACTATTGAACACCAGCTTCAGTGGGCTCTTGAATGAGGAGGGCAGGATTCAACCATGTTTTGACTTTTGTATCTACAGCTTTTTGGGCTTGTGCACATCATGATGCTCCCCCAATTTTTGCCATACCTCCCTGTAATACTATTTTGATTGCACAAGTGATAGCACTCGCCGCTCGATATGGAAAGAGTAGGAACAAAATTGTATCAGATCTATAAACTCATGTTGGGGTAGGGTGAGGAAGGGATGTATATTCTCTAAGCAATTTGGTAGTGTGTTTCATTGGCTCTACAATTTCTTCTGTGATTGTGTCTGCACTATAATTGCTTTTGCAAACTGTACTGTAGTTCCTAAAGCTCCAGTGTTAATAGAAGTTATTCCTTTTGATTGACGGGAAATGAATGTCTGACCCAGTGGTGGGGTTCAAATATGTGAACAACCGGTTCTCTGTGTGGATGCCGCTTCCGGAAGTCCGTTCTGGGCCTGGGCAACAAAAAAATTAGATACCGGTTCTGTCAAACTGGTGCAAGCCAGCTGAATTCCACCATTGGTCTGACCCAAATATTCAGTGGAACATTCCATGTCATGGTGGTGAGGAGACTTGTGCTTCCCTACCCAAAGCCTAACAGTTTGTGGGAAGAATCCAGAGAAAAATATTTTGGGGAATATTAAAAAGGCAGAATATATTTCCCCAAAGGATCTTAAAGGCAGAAAAGCAAGCCCAGTTTTTCTCAGAATCATCTTTCTGTCTGGCTCTCCTCTTCAATAAACTACAACCTTCTTTCTAAAGCATTCTCCATTTTGTTTACTCCCTGCTTGGACTGGACCCTGATGAAGATTTTTCTTTCAACAAATTGGTGACACCTTTTGATCTCCCTGCCCACCCCTGCTCCCTCCCATACCTGTAAGACTTTCTCATTTCTAGAACTCAGGATAAGAACTAAAGGGGTGGTAGCTTGTTAAAGAGAAATCTAACCTAGAAGAAAGGAGAGATTTTCTGACAGTAAGAGCAATTAATCAATGGAATAGCTTGCTTCCTGGAGTTGTGGGTGCTCCATCACTGGAGTTTTCAAGAATAGACAGGACATCCATTTGACTGGGATGGTATAAGGACTCCTGCCTTGAGCAGGAGATTGGACTAGAAGACCTCCAATTTCCCTTCCAGGCCTATGATTCTATATTCTATGTTCTTCTCCTATTCATACTTTCCTTGCCGTCTTTTAGTGATGGACTATTACAAAGCACCTTTCATTTCTACATGTAACTTTATTTCAATGCTAAAAAAGGATACAATTTATTAGTCTTTATATAAATTATCTCTCATCTCTCTCTCTCTCTCTCTCCCCCTTGCGCTTAAGGTTTTTTTCTCATAACTCTACTGGAAATAAGTTTACATAGAAATGGGGACTGTTTATACCTTCATTAGTTCCATTTGCTGTTTAAATTAGGCAAAACAGCAAGGCCTAATACATATGAATAGAAGATTTCATAAAAATTAGTGACTAATTTTTATTAATATCAAACTTAGAAAACCCAGGAGCACATTAGATCATATGGAGATTTAGGAAGACATTTCTCTATGTAAATTTAACTTGGTTAAAAATAATTCCATTCAAAATAAGAATATTTAAAAAATATCTAGAGACATGATTGAGTTTTGAATATATATTCAAATGTGAAAATATTATTTTTAATAAAAGCAACCCTGGAAATAAAAACATATATTTTTTAAGTTTTATTTTGTTAAGACAATTGCAACTATTGTTGTTATGCTAAGAATTAAACCATAAATCTATTCAATAGAAATAGTTTAAGTTATTCTTTTGTGGTTCCCAATCCCTCACTACAACCCAACAGGATACCAATTCCCTTTTTAATTTTATTTAGTTTAAAATCAAAAGGATTGTTTTAAATGAAAGAAATAAAGTGAGGCAGAGGGCCTGCCAGGCCTCAGAACATTGTATTGGCAATCCTAGTGCCAGCCTATAAAAACTTTGCCTCGGGTTTTTTGCCATTCATATATTCCTTTTTCAATAGACCTAAACATAAAGCAAAGAAGAAATTCATAATATGAGATAGAATCTGATGGGTGTGGATTTTCTTCAGAAAAGAATTTTGCGTGAAAACTTAAGTATTGAAATCCAGTGCTGTAGGACTTTATTTTAATCTGGTAAAACAAAATATCGCAGTGCTATACAACATTCACTGCCGGCTGAAATGCAGACATTTTATTTTTTACCAAGGTCTGAAGTATTTGTCCTCTCTATAATTCAAGCCAGGGTTGCTTCCAAATGTATCTTAATGGCAGTGAATTGTATTTTTTTTTTTTTAAATATAGCATACAATGTTAGCTTTTTGCAGGAGAGTAAGACTTTCTCCACACACAGCAGTGGTTCATAAGACTTCAAAACGTTGTGACCCACTAAATGTGTAGCAAACATTATGAATTACAGTATATAGAGTGTAAAATCAGTGGTGTGAAATTGTCTTCAAGTGGATTTTGTGTAGCTAGGCTAACGGTTCATTTACAGAATTTAACACAGGATCAAGACCATACTGGTGTCAGATGAGGCAGGTGTTCTGTTTATATACCATATTTCCCATCACTTCTTCTTTCTTTTTTTTAAGTAACAAAAAGAACGAAAGAAGAAACAAATTAATTTCACAATGGTTTGTATGTGGAGGAACTTTTTTTCTAGAAGCACTTTTTACAAAATAAAATGTTATGTACACAAATGCAGGTGCATTTGTTACCATATCACATGTAACTTTTTTGATTTTGAGTTTGGATTCTTTCTTAACTTAATGCAACTCTTAGGGCTAACTTAAATACAGGTAGTCCTTAACTTATGACCACAATTGGGATCAGAATTTACATTGCTAAGCAAGGCGGTTAAGGGAGTCATGCCCGACTTTATGACTTTTTTTTTTGCCATGATTGTTAAGCGAATCACTGCAGTTGTTAAATGAATCGTGCAGTCATTAAGCAAATTTGGCTCCCCCCCTGACTTTGCTTGCTGAAGCCAACTGGGAAAGTCACATGACCCTGGGACACTGCAAACGTTGTAAATATATACCAGTTGCCAAGCATACAGATTTTTATCACAGGACCATGGGGATGCTGTGATGGTATTAGGACCAGTCATAAATCATTCTTTTGAGTGGTGCTGTAACTCCAAACAATTGCTAAATAAATCTTTGTAAGTTGAGTACTAACTATATATTTATTTATCTGTATTCTATTTTTTTAAATAATATTTACAAATAACTCAAGGCAGCAAATATATCCAATGTATTTCCCTCCTATTTTCTCCAGAACAACAACCCTGTGTGGTGGGTTGGGAGTGAGAGAGAGTGACTGGCCCAAAGTCACCCAGCTGACTTTCATGGCTAAGATGGGACTTCCACTTCCACTTTCTAGCCTGATAGCAATAGCAATACCACTTAGACTTATATATCGCTTCACAGTGCTTTACAGCCCTCTCTAAGCGGTTTACAGAGTCAGCATATTGCCCCCAACAAGCTGGGTCCTCATTTTATCAACCTTGAAAGGATGGAAGGCTGAGTCAACCTTGAGCTAATCAGGATTGAATTCCTGACTGTGGGCCTGTAATACTGCATTCTAACCACGGCGCCACCACGGCGCCTTAACGACTAGAAGACCAAACTGGTTAAAACTGACTAAACTAATCAAATCTATATTCTTATGTAAGCCATCTCATTGATGACTTGTTTCTTGGCTTTATAGGTAGAGATCTTTTTGGATCTTAGAAGACTGCATTCTTCTTGTTTGATAGGAACATATATGGCTAAATTTTCATTTGCCTTTACATTTTTTGCCTTTTATTATAATTTACTGCAACTTCAGGTTTGAGAGGAATATGGCTGGGAATGAAAGGTAACATTAACAATGTAGGTTTTTGACCAGCAACTGGGTAATAACAATTGCCATGTGGCCCCAACTGAAGATTCCTTTTCCTAATAAGTGTTAAATGTATTAATGTGGTGATACCATGCAAATGTAAAATGTTTAGCAACTGAGCAGCCTGTGTGTGGCAGCTGAGGAACAGTGGCTTCAACCGTTTGTGATGAAGGGACTGTTAAATAATGGTAACATCCAGATACTTTTTGCATACCGTGATCAATGTCTGCAATTGTTTTCCGAGATGGACTGGCTAAGAATAGTAATGTAATAAGATAGCAACAGCTGTTTAACAAAGGCACTGTTCCATAGCCATTTGCAGATGACCTTGGACAACATATTGCTTGCTTTAATGCCTTTAATTGTGCAACATGAGAAAACAACTCAAGCATTATGAACTTTCAACTGATAATAGAAATGTTATGCACGGGGAAGTACATTTTTATTATCTATATTGGTCAAAACTCGATCATATATGTCTAATCTTATAAATCTGTTTTTCCCTACCTGATGTCAGGCTCCAAAGACCAAGAAAGACACTCCGAAGTACTTCAAAGCAGTTTCCTTTATTGTTCCTTACTGAAAGACAGAAATCTTGCCCAATTAAAGCAAACTACTTGCATCATTCTCTTTAGAAGGCCAGATCCTGAAGTTGAAACTCAAATACTTTGGCCACCTAATGAGAAGGAAGGACTCACTGGAGAAGAGCCTAATGCTGGGAAAAATTGAGGGCAATAGAAGGGGACGACAGAGAATGAGGTGGCTGGATGGAGTCAGTGAAGCAGTAGGCGTGAGCTTAAATGGACTCCAGAAGATGGTAGAGGACAGGAAGGCCTGGAGGAACGTTGTCCATGGGGTCGTGATGGGTTGGACACGACTTCACAACTAACAACGACAACAACTTGCATCATTAAAGATGTATTCTCAGAATTTCCAGAAAGTTGCTCTTCCTCCCAACCAAACTATCTAAACTTTGCTGTCTCTTCTCCTCTGGAATGCAGCCCCTCCATCCTTGGAATCCAGGCTACATTCCACCACTTCTGATGACCACCAGAGTCCCAATACTCTTGACTAGCCCAGACCTGAGTATCTATGGAAAGATAATCTGCCTGTACACCAAGGTTATGCAACATATGCAGTCTTGGCCAGTCATCTATATTAGCTTCTGCAACCTTGTTTTCACCTTGACCATTCACACCATTCAGAAGTAGTGAAGACCTCCGAGATCCCTTCCAATTCTGCTCTTCTGTTATTGAGTTCAAGACTATCCACATAGTGTTCTATCCAATGTAGTAAACTGAATAGGCTTACTTACTGCATTATGTTATAATGTGATATGCTTTATTTTGGTTAGATGTTAAATGAAGCTAGCCATAGTGATATATAAATGTGGTATATTCACCAAACCATGATGAGTCAAACTTTGGTTTAGTACAATATAACTGGCCGAAAGCTGCCCAATGTGCTCTATTATAGCTGAATGGAGATTGGAATCTAGTTTTACTAGGACTTAGTATAACACTAACCACTATCCCATGCCTGCTTTCATTAATGCAGTGTCAAAGGGACCTAAAATGCAAGAATAGCAAAGAGGCAAGAAGGAACGCCAAAACCACTTCAAATTTCTTGCTTCGGTTAGGGGAGGCGGTCATCACAGAACAGCAATGTTCAATCAGTAATGTAGACTCTTCTTGTTGAAAGCCAGGTTCTAATTTAATAAATTTCCCTGTTTTAATGAAATCTCAGTCAGGATTACAATTTGATCGTTTTGACCCTCTCCAGTCTTAGGAAGATTTTCACCTATCCTGGCTACCTTGCCGGTGACACTGAAGGGATTTCATACTGGCAGGGAGAAACAAGGAACGTTTCTTTTCAGACAGCTGGTGGAAACAGCTGAAGGATGGGACAAGGGCATGTCTGGGGAAACAGCAGGTGCTCCTTGTATAGCAAGAAAACCACTCTCTTTGCTTCCTTGCGTGAGATAACATCATTGTCTCACTGGGATCAATCTATTGCTTCATTTAAGAAATGTAAGATAAATACAGACCTGTAGTTTTCTGTTTGTTGAGAATGTAACTCTTTTCCTGCCCCCCCCCCAAAAAATGGTTATCTGAAGAGTTCTTGAGACAGAGAATTTGCTAAGTGTTTTTGTAAGATCTCTCAACTACAACTTTTATGTGCAACAGAGAGCCATCGTTATTAGGGGAGACATGATAGCAGTGTTCCAGTATCTGAGGGGCTGCCACAAGCAGAGGGGGTCAGGTTGTTCACCAAAGCACCAGATGGAAGGACGATAAACAATGGTTGGAAACTAATCAAAGAGAGAAACAACCTGGAATTGAGGAGAAACTTCCTGACAGTGAGGACAATCAACCAGTGGAACAGCTTACCCCCAGAAATCATGGGCGCTCCATCACTGGAGATTTTTAAGAGGAGACTGGACATTCACCTGTCTGAGACAGTATAGGTTCTCCTGCTTGAGCAGGGGGCTAGACTAGAAGACCTCCAAGGTACCTTCCAGCTCTATTCTATTCTATTACCTAAATTAGACAACAACCAGTTCCAACATTATTTGTCAGTCTGTTCCCATTCTCATTCTTCCCCCAATCCCTCCAAACACAGAAGACTGATTATAGAACGTATTCCCTTCTCCTTTCCCATGTATAACTAAAAGGGTAGTGGTTGTTTTTTTTGAAAAAAAAATAATGATAAAAGAACAGTTAGTCCAAGCTGCAAAATCTTCTGGCCTCCCACTGCAATTAGAAGAGGAACAGGAGGTGCAATGCTTAGGTTGTCTGAAGCAAAAGTCTGGGCTGCAGGCCAGGACCCAGCATGAGGATGACACCCAGGAAGAACTGAAAAACCAAACCAAACAGCCTTACAAAGCCCTCTTTAAATAGGTCACCCAGAGTCCTGTATGAAGGCCTGAACTGGAAAACAATCATCCTGCATCCAAGATGGTTAACCTCATCCTTTACCATCTGACTGGGGGCAATGATCTTGACTTAGCAGCTATGCTCTAATTTGAAATTAACATGAGCTAGGTCAGGGGTAGGCAACCTTGGCTCTTTTATGACTCGTGGACTTCAACTCCCAGAATTCCTGAGCCACCCATGCTGAGGGGAGAGGGAGAGGTTTCCAAGCTGAGCCATGCCGGCTCAGGAATTCTGGGAGTTGAAGTCCACGAGTCATAAAAAAGCCAAAGTTGCCTACCCCTGAGCTAGGTAAACCCTGATTTTTAGACCAAATGCTTCCAAATTTCCAAGTTTTTTAGTCCTGGATCTGTAAGGTTAAAGCAAGAGCCAGTCTGGTGTAGTGGTGAAGGTGCTAAAACCATTCCTGCCATTGTAGGGCATGCAAAAAGTTACAGCGTTTGTGTGATTTGAGAAAACAAAAAGAACCCCCAGATTGCCAAGATGGGAGACCTCTGTGTTACACAAACTCCCCCTTGGGAAAACCAGAAGTTGCTCTTCAGAGGGGATGATCTGGAAGTTATTTTGTTTTCTCAAAACACACAAAGCCTCTTTTAGGGATTACATTGCAATTTTTGCATGCTTTGCATTACACTGTAACTTTTGCATGTCCTACACAGATCCAGGACTCCAAACTTAGCCAGCCAGGAATTCCACGCTGGCTTGAGAGTTCTCGGAATAGAAGTCCACAAGTCTTAAAGTTGCCACGTTTGGAGACCTCTGGTGTATCACAACCTCTCTTATTTTGTATTATGGTCTTACCCTTACTAAACTCTTGCCTCCCCCCCCCCCCACAACAGCTGCCAATCATGAAAAAATTGCCAGCCTCTGGCTATTATGTAGATTAAACCATTATGCTTATTCAAATAACCATGGTTAAAAAAAGTTCCTGCATTGTGCTTGTTCTGCTCTGATGATGGTAATCAGAAATTGATGTACTTCCAGGTTCCGGGTTTGGAACACTTTCTACTCTTAGGTATAGGCTTATGGAAGTAGGAAGATTAGATTTATAAAAGCATATAGGCATAAAAGGACTTGTGCCATTATTATAAATACAGAGAAATTGATTCAACTCCATTTGTATACTTACAACAATATATGCTTTTCCAGTCATTGATTCATTCTGGGCCAGGCAAAAAAAGAAAGCTATGCTTCCATTAATACCTTGACATGGATACCATCTTACCCATGCCATCAGGAAGAACAAAATAAAATATCATTTTTCTCAAAGAAACATAGATTAAGCAAGGGGAAAACTGTATACTCTTCTTGGTTAATTATAGGAAGAAAATAGAATTGCATTTCATCTCAATATTTGGATCATCTGATTTTGACCTCTGAAGACAGTAGTGCTGTTTCATTTTTTAAGAATGAGTAATCATCAAGAGGTCGAGAGCCTACTTCTCAAAAGTGAAAGAAACAAGCTGGGAAATTAACCATAATTTTCTACAATTTTTAACAGGAAACTATAATTTGTGGTTTCCAAACAAGTCTGTATGTTACTTTAATAACTGTATTTGTGTCTAGTTTGTTTAAAATATACAGGACAAAGAATCTATGTCTGAGGGAAAATTCAGCAGGAATGTGAAATTTTGATCAGATTAAGAGCCATCAGCATTTGCACAGCAGGACCAATACACAGCATTTGCACAGAAGGACCAACTCAAAATGGGCATGGTCAAGATTGAGATATGATTATTGAACTGAATATTGCCCATTCCCTATAGATTTAATACACCATTCTTCCACCCTGCCCCATCTCGGAAATAATCTGATTTCCCCTGCAATTCCATCTTCTAAAAGAAACACTTTCTATTTCTCTGAGGATTTCCATATTAATTTGTTATAGCTTCACCAGAGCAGCCTTGCATTTTATATTTTACTAGACTTGGAGACCATCATTACTGCTATGGGGGTACCTTGGTACATGCTGTTAATTGGTTCCAGGAGGTGTGATGAGTACTAAAAAGGATGAGTCCCAAACAAACCATGTGACTTACCACATGACCCTTTGTTTCAACTGGGAATAACCTTCTGCCTGTCACTTTTCCTATGTCAATGACCTTCCCAGCATGGCCTTCCCAACTGCCTGTCTGCCCTCTGTGGCCATCCACCACTTTTCCAGTGACCTTCCCAAAATGGCTGACTTCCTGTCCATTCTCCTCAGCCACCCCACTCTTCCTATTTCAACACATTGAGAATTCAACAAATATTGAGTATTGGGACATTTTAACGTTAAAATGCGTCGAGTACAAAATTTGACAAGTTTTAAAACAGTTGAGTACTGAAGTACCTGTGTAGTTTCTGTTTAGCAAAACTCTTACCAGGTGCACTATATGATTGATAGAAGTAAATGAAAGGTCTTCAAAATTTGAAATTATAAGAGGAATTAGCTGTAAGAGGAAATAGCTGCAGGAGGAAATAGCTAGCTTAAAGGTAAAACAAAACAAATTGAAAAACAGGAAAACTAAAACTGGACTGAATAACAGGAAAACTAACTAACTGAATGGGAAAAAAAGAAAGAACCTATTGTTCTAAGAATCCATAAAATATCCCAGAACACAGAAACAAGGTAATATTCAATAGTTATTGAATATTAGTTGATATACCTTGCATACATTATTTGCTAATTATAATGCACATGCGATATATGATTTAATGTGTTCGGGGAGGGTAACAGAAAATATGTAGAAGGTGGTCGGAAAGAATGTAACCTCATAGTACCTCAGCCAATGAGGAATGAGGAGGCATGGGCAGCCAGTGCAAGGAATGAATAAAGATGTTGATATGAGATGATAAACATTGGAGAGAACCAACCTTTGATAGCTTCTCTCCCCACTTATTGCAATAAACAAAACAAGGAGGTCTTAACTGTGCCTTGGCTGGTTATTAGTCAAGCTAGCTTGCCAATGGTTGCAAAGGAAAGTAACCAGGAGCACATAACATAGTGGAAGGCAAAGACTGAGAAGGCAACGCATCAGTGGCCTCCTGTGGGCAGGCCTATCACCACAGCAAGACAATAAGTGAGGATCCTCAGTGTGAAAATACTCAAATTATATCTGCTGCCCTGACTAAAGTCAAAGGAGACTCCTATCTCCCCAAGCTAAAGCACTTGTTTGCTGTTCAAAATACTTCTTTACCCAGATCCTCAAGAATTGGCTTAGTGGCAAGTCAAATTATTTTAAGATATCTAAAGAATTGATCAATATATCTGTTCTGTTCTCTCAAAGCAGACATCGAGACGAGGCAGGTTCACAACAATGATCTTTTTATTCGGTACAGTCACAGAACAGAAGCAAACACACAATGGCAACAAGCCCTTTTATACTCCCCGTGCAAGGGGATGCACAGCCAATCATTGCAGGCTATTCTCCCGCCTTGCGCATGCGCGCAAGGCTGGAGACAGCCTGTCTGGGTCCCGGGCAGACACGTGGTCTGTCCGGGTCCCTGCAACCTTTCTGCAGCCTTCCTGAGCCTTGCTGAATGACTCAGCAAGGCCCAGGACATAACATTATCCATTATGTTTAGCCTGAAGTAGTAATACTTGAATACCTTTAGTTTTCAGATTGCTTTCAAATTGTGGTGTTGGAGAAGGCTCTTGAGAGTTTCTTGGACTATAAGGAGTTCAGATCAGTCAATCCTAAAGGAAATCAACCCCGACTAATCTTTGAAAGAACAGATACTGAAGATGAAGCTCAAATACTTTGGCCACCCAGTGAGAATAGAGGACTCATTGGCAAAGACTCTGTTGTTGGGAAAGATTGAAGGCAAAAGAAGAAGAGGACAACAGAGGATGAGATAGTTAGTGTCATCGATGCAATGAACATGAATTTGGGCAAACTCCAGACGACAATAGAAGGCGTCCTATGGTCCATGGGATTGCAAAGAGTCAGACACAACTTATCAACTGAACAACAAAGCTTTCAAATGTGTGACATGGGAGGAGGACTACATGTGCAGGCTTCCCCCTGTTTTCCTAGGTAGATGCCTTTATGGATTAGACATGAAGATTTCATAGAACAAATGGGGATTAGAATCCCTCTGCAGATGTTGGTGCTCAACCAGGAGCGAGCATTAGGGCACACAGGTCTTATAAATGCAACCTTGCTGCCTGTTACATGTTTATAGAGAATATTTTGGTTACTTGGATAGTGAACCCTACTCCCTTGACTAGCATTTGTCATGCTAGGAATCTCCAAAATTTTGAATCTTGCATATCTGGAATTTTGTGAACATACCATGGCTACACTTGTGGGTGGTCCCCAAACACTTTTTTAATAAGTGGAGGAGGAGAGGCACGAAGGGGTGTAATATTGAAAAAATCTAGATGGCAGCGAGTGCCCTGTGATCAAACAAAACCCCACCCATTTTCTACATGCTTTGCATATGACTATAAAAAAAAAAAGGGGGGGGGGACAGCTTGTTGTATGGTTGCTATCATGACATTTTTGTCTACCCCTAATATTACCACTATGATGAGTTTTCTCTCTGCCACTTTTCTCAGCTTCTTTCCAGATGTTTTTCACCACCATAACTTATCTTTGTCTTCTGTTCTGGGCAGGTTGGCACACTTCCACACAAAGCACTGCGCTGCAGCCACATATTTTAATTCCTAAGAAATTCTCTGAGTTTTCTGTGAGGTCAGGAGCAGAAGCAAAAAGACAATGCTGGAGCTTGATACTTTGTTTTAGAACCTGATTGATTGATTGCCCTTACGTTTGTATCAACTCTTAGTTTTCACAAGTAGATTTTCTGCAGGACACTCTGCTCCCAACTTGGTCCTTCCAATGATGCATCCATTGCTGCTGTAATTTAGTCCAGGAGTCCCCAACCCCCGGTCCGTAGACCACTACCGGGCCGCGGCATGCCAGCAACTGGTCCGCACAATCAAGCAAAGCCCCATCCATGAGATGCAGGCAGCACACAAAACTATGTACCCTCCGGGCCGTGGAAAAACCTCTTTCCATGGGACCGGTCCCTGGTGCCCAAAAGGTTGGGGACCTCTGATTTAGTCCATCCATCTTGCTGCTGGTCATCATCTTCTCTTTCCTTCCACCTTTCCTCCTGTTAGGTCTTTATATAGCATGTCCAAAGTAGGATAATTTGAGTCTAGTCATTGGTGGTTTGAGGACAAATTCTGGCTTAATTTGTTCAATAATACATTTGTTTGTTTACTTAGCTTCCCACAGTATTCTCAGGAGTCTTGTCTAACATTAAAGTTCAAAAGCATCAGTATTATTTCTATCCTGCTTCTTCAAAGTTCAACTTTTGCAACTTTTACAGAATCACTGAAAAAAAATGCCTGCACATATTTGATCTCTTGGGACCATATAATCTGGTAGTCGTAGTAATATTGCAGCAGACGTAGTAGCAGTAGCAGTATTTTAAAAGAATAATTAAAAAAAAACATTTGGGACACGAATCTTGGCAATTAAGAAGGCAGGAGACAGATGCTGCATTGACTTCACATTAGTGCAAGGGATCCAGAAAATTTGCTGTCTAATGCCTACTATATTTACAGAGGTTGACTTCCTAAAAATCCATTTCCTAATTTTTATGGTACATTTATACTAAAAATACTCCTCACACTGCAGCTAAGAATTATAACTGCAATATTCTTGTTCCTAGGATCCCAACGGAATGACTGACATTTAGATTACTTCACGTTATCAAACCTAACAAACATGTGACATTAAGTGGCTGATGTAAAAAGGAACGCATTTACCTAATAATACTTTCCATATCGTGTTCAGTGAAGTATAGACATTAGTTTGAAACAATCTGATTAGTGATTGATGTAGGGCCTAGTAAAAAATGTGATTAGCTCTTGTTGAATTTTCTCTGGAATGAAACCGTGGAGATTTCAGATTAACAGACCAATGGTCTGAATGTTTAGTCATCATGTTCAGCGGGGTATAGGATTGTCCCTTTGTGCTCTTGGAATGGAAAGCAGCTTAGATCTCTGTGAGTCACAGTATCAGCAGGGCAGCTGATCTGTATTTGAAACTGCAGCATTAAGACCAGTGTTTTCTTTGCAATCCTGAGCTTCTGGGGAGCTGGAGTATAGTCCAATTCTGCATTTGTAATAACCTTTGCTTCCTGGATTTCAGCCGTTCTAGGAAGTCTCTTCCCAGCCCAAGGCATTTAGAAGAAGGTATCTGCAGCTGTTCTATTAAATGTGACATCTCTACTGTTGTGTCCTGGGCCTTGCTGAGTCATTCAGCAAGGCTCAGGAAGTCTGCAGAAAGGTTGCAGAGACCAGAACGGTTGCAGAGGCCCGGACAGACCAGGTGTCTGCCCGGGACCCAGACAGGCTGTCTCCAGCCTTGCGCGCATGCGCAAGGCGGGAGAATAGCCTGCAATCATTGGCTGAGCATCCCCTTGCACGGGGAGTATAAAAGGGCTTGTTGCCATTTGTTCGCTTGCTTCTGTTCAGTGAATGTACCAATAAAAAGACATCATTGTTGTGAACTGCCTCGTCTCAAATGTCTGCTTGTGCGAACAGAACATCTACCATGAGTCATTCATCTGGAAAGCCCCAGCAAGTCCCCACAACTACAATAATCATGTCACGGCATTTCCTATGGAAACGTGAGCATTCCACCAAAACCATCTACCTTTCACTGCTTCCTTATTTTTCACTAATCTCTTCAGCTCTGCCCTTTCTTCCTTTCTGCAGATGATTGAAGAAGCTATTTATGCTAGGCTGGTAGAACCTGCCTAACCGTGGTTGATTTTCCCAATAACTCAAACTTAAGCTCAATCAACCCTGGCTGATTAAATCTTTGGATTTGGAACCTCTTGGGAAGTCCACGGCTGCTGGCTAAACTGGGAAGTCAAAAAAATATTCCAAAAGAAGGCAGTAACAAGCCACCAAGGTAATATGGCCAAAAAAGTCAAATAGATACAGTCACAAAAAACTGAGTTCAGCTCAAAGGAATCTTTGTTACTACTATGTTGTAGCTAGTAGAGGAATAGAAAAATATCACTTGAACAACGTAGGTCAAATTATATTAGTAACACTATGTTTCAGATGACCTAGTTAGAATAATCTTGCATTAGAGTAGACCCTCATTCTTAATTATACTTTTTAAAATATAATTTTATTAAAGTTTGAAAATATTATAATTAACATTTCTTTAAAAGCATGGTTACTAATGTGTAATATTGTACCTAAACTAAACAGTAATATAACTCTATGATAACTGCATTATAAAAGATTATAAAAGAGAAATTGACTGTATTAGATAAAAAGAGCTACATAGTGGGGGGAAAAGGAAGCAAAGAAAAATCTTAGGGAAGAAAAATAAGCAAACAAACAAGAATAATAAGAAAGATATGTTGTTCCTGGGGGAACTGCTAAAAACTAACTCAAAAAGGGGAGAAATCATTAAAAGATCATTAAAATTACATAAATTTCATCAATATCAACCTTATGATTCTGTTTTCAAAATAATCAATTAAACCTAATTCATGTGGAATTATAATTTTACAATTTGCCTCTTTTTCAGTTCAAATCTAATTTAAAGATTGAGAGCTGGAAAATTTAATTAAGATGCCTTTTAGAGTCTAAGACACAAGCATTCTTCATAAATACATAATCATCTTTTCAGACCAGCCCAAGATCAATATCCAAAATTCTTCATAGATTGAAAGATTCCAGATTCATATCTGCCTACCTGCCTGTCCGTCTATCTATCTATCTATCTATCTATCTATCTATCTATCTATCTATCTATCTATCTATCTATCTATCTATCTATCTATCTATCTATCTATCTATCTATCTATCTATCTATCTATCTATCTATCTATCTATCTATCTATCTATCTAATCAAATTTAAGTTCTGCCTCTTTACTCTCAGAGTGACTCTGGGCACTGTATAATTAAAGCATAAAAATGAATAAAAATGCAGTCCACCAGTAAAAAGGAATTTTCAAAATTATATTTTGGAATATAATTTAATATAACTTTGTAAGATTTTAACTCTTAACTATCTTTCAAACACTTGGATCACCACAGTGAGCTAACAAATAAGAAATTATAAATGGAGACTTCCGGTTTTGGTCGCAGCGCAGGCCGTCGTGCAAAGAGTCTGTTCTCTTTGCCGGCCGGTTTCCCCCTGCCGGTAGACCCTGGACAGGGTCGAAAGTCGCCCTGGAGGGGCGACCACCGTTGAGGAGGCCACTCGTTGATGGCGGAGGGAGTGGCAGCTCCCTCTGCGATCCGAGACAGCTCCTTTGGGCCAACGGGGAAAAGATCGGCCATTAACATGGCCGATCATCTAGCTGCTTCAGCCAAAAGTCACAGCAACATCTAAGCAAAAAGAACCACTGTGGGTGATCCGGGTGAGACCTTTCCTTCCCTCTTGATACCCTATTTACCTTCCTGTGAAAAGCTTCTAGAATTATTTCCCTATTTTAAGAAAGCAGCGTCCAGATACTTGGGGAAACGAGCTTTGAGAAAAATAATTAATTTTTACTGAGTATTTGAGCTGTTGGATTTCAGGGATCCTGAAAAAAATCCTTATTGTGAAGGTGGACTTTCTTTCTCTTTGCCTGCTTGTCTTTAGCCTAAGTGGAAGCTTTTAGGGAGGGGGGTAGAGTGTTTTTCTTCCTCCCCCCCTTCTGAACATTATTGTTTATTTTAAAAAAATTTCCGGCTGTCTGGGCGGTTTTTTGTGGATTGAAGTTGCAAGAAAGTATCCATTTTAAGCTGATAACTTTCACTTTGCTTTGTCGGATGCGTATTCAGCCTAAATTTGGCGTGACGCCCAGACATTCCTATCTGTATTGAAACCAGCTGAAGGGCTTCATTTTTTTTATTTCCTTTTCTTTCTCCTAGTAGTTTACTTTGACTTCACAATACAAAATATATTTCCTAGAAAAAATGATTTTTCTTTTTTTGGATTGCAAGATAATAATTGATTTTTAAAGCACCTTTTTTATTACTATTTTGGACTATAAATTGGAGATTCATAACACTGACTTTGATTTTTTTCTGCCTTTATCTTTTTGTTTGGCTTGACTTTTTTATTTTTTCTTATTTCTGTTTGGATATTACATTTTATAATTTTGCTACTATAGAATTTCTATTTGGCCTGACTTTTTTGCTTTTTTCTATTTCTGTTTGGATCCTATACCTTATACTATTTCTACTACAGAACTTTTATTGTTGTATTTACCTTCTAAGCTGAATTTTCACTAAAAAACTAAGACTACTTCATTATTGAAATGGAATCTTACCCACAGCTTGACTATGGACTTTTACTAGAAAATTTTTTGGAACTGAAAGAACAATTCAGAAGGGACATGGAAGATGATGCTCCAGAGTTAAAAATTGACTCTCAAACTTTGACTGACCAATTTATAGATCAAGGAACAACAGAGGAAGAACAGATCAACCCTAAAGAGGCCGATATGCAACTACCACAACTTAGCGAGATGGAGGAAATATATCTACAATCTATTGAAGAGGAACCAATCAACACAGAGGAAGAGATTATATCGCATATGCAACTTATGGAGAATCTTGATGACCAAAGGCGGATTCCAACCAAAACACCTATAATCCTAAAAGCAACAGGAATGGATTTTCAAATACGAGGCATTGAAAACGCTGACAACATGGACAAATAACAAATAACTACCATACTGATTAAGACCGATTATATAGTGCAGACAACACTGGAAAAAAGAGAAGAGGACTACGATCAGACTCAATTGTGGAGAAATATGTATAACCAAACATTAAGATTTGATGAGTCAGAGGCTCTTTTGTGGAAACCTGCTTGGCACAAAAAGAAAGCCAGAATTAGGTTTAAAAATGAGAGTTAAAACTTTATTTGACGGGTTAAAAAGGCTTTTAGAGATTTTGACTGAGTTAATACTATCGAGATGATACTATGGTTGGGATGTAATTTGACTATGGTTGGGAAATCTAATATGGAAAAGGTGGTAAACAAAAAGTTAATAGATGAAGAAATAGAATACAGATTGGAAATGAAATAAGGTGTCTGGTGGAATAATATGTTTTCTTTTTATAAGTATAATGATTTTAATAGGATTTAAATTTTAGGTAAGGAGTTAAAAAGGGGTTTTCAAAGGTATGGATTGATTTATAAAATATATATTTGAAATAGAAAATATATACTTGATAGAGTACAGGAAAGAGAATATAGTTGGGAAGTATTAAAATATAATAGTTGATATAATATGTATATTTTAGAAATAATTATTGTTTGATGGGAAATTGGGAGACCCGAAATGTAACTTATGTGTTCATTTTAGGCTAAAGTGGAAAATGGTAATTGTAAAATAGTTAAACTTAAAAACAGGATTTTGATTGATATAAGTGAATTACTATTGATATTTTTTTTTACAATGATTGAATTTTATTTAGAAATGTATTAATACTAGGTTATAACTTGAGGGAAATAGAGAAGGAACTTTTAAGGAATTATTGAATTATTTATGTTTGATTATATTGTGGTTTTTTTTTTGGATGATTGATCACCCTATCTCCACGTGGATTCTTAAAGCACTTTGATGTAAAACCAAAAAATACTAATAAAACTTGTTTAAAAAAAAAAGAAATTATAAATGGATACACACATATGATCAGCCCCACTAGATAGAACAGACCAGGAAATCAATTCCAGAGAAAGGTTTAAACTATTTTTATTGAGACTGGCTATAATAACAGAATCTTGGAAATGTGATTGTGTTATTCTTCCTCCTTCTTATTAAACCCTAGTCAATTAGGAAGGCATCTGCCTGAGTTGCTTCTGAATGTTATCTTATAGTTCTGGATTTAAAAATACATCCATCCCTTTTAGATAGGTAACAATTCCTAATATTGTACCTCTGTCAAGATCATCTTCCTTACTTTCTATAGATATGTACTATTCATAATGATATCATATCACAAGTCAGTTCAGGAGTTCAACCTGCTAAAACTTTCAAAGGTCTCCGTTGCTGACTTTCAGGATTCTCTGTAGTGACACAGTACATAAAATGCTTGATGTGTCCAATTTATGTTCTCCTAAAAGTGAATCCTGCTGAACTCAGTAGGACTCCTGTCTGAGTAAAAGATGTGCTCTGATAAAAATATAAATTAGGGCTTCCGGTTCCGGATCGCGACACCAGCAGTCGTACGGAGAGATCTCTCTCTCCCACCGGCTGCTTTCCCTCCGCCGGTAGACCCTTAATCGGGTCGAAAGTCGCCCCGTAGAGGCGACCACCGTTAGAGGAGGCTCCTGCTCGACTGGGGAAGAGCGGCGGCTCTCCCCAGTTCGAGCTATCTCCTTAGGGCCGCCGGAGGAAAAGATCGCCCAATAAAATGGACGATCACTTCGTCGCACCAGCTGAAAGCCAGAAGAACATCTAAGCGAAAGAACCCCCGTGGAGAATCCGGGTGAGACCTTTCCTACCCCCTTTTTTTTTCCCTAACTACTTTCCTGTTAAAAGCTTTCTTTGAACTATTTCCCTGTCGTGAGGAAGCAGCGTTTGGGCAATGGGGGAAAACAGCGTTGGGAAAAAAAATATATAAATAAAAACCAGTCAATTTTGATGGACTATTTAAATTTTGGAATACTGACGGGACCTGAAAACATTTTATTCTTGACTATTATTGTTACAACTACGCATTTATTATTTTGAACCCTTTCTTCATCTTTTTCAACACGAAAAATAAAAAATCTATTATTTGGAAAGGAAAAAAAAAAAAGATTTTTTGGTTTGCTGAGGACATCTTGTGTCGAAAAGTGGTACTGCAATTATATTTCTTTATGGCTGGGAATGGCTATGACCCTGAAAGGGTGATAACTACAAGATAACGGATGCAGCTGGCCTATTGAAAATTGAAGGTGAATGCTTGCTTGATTCTTATGAAGTAGAGCCTTCTTTAAAGATTAAAGATTAAAAAGCCTTATTACTATCGATATGGAACTTAATACACAACTGGACTATGAACTTATATTGGAAACAATTTTAGAAGCTGCAGAGGATGTGAGTTCCTATTTTCAATCCCTTTTCCCTACACTGAGAGAAACCGTGGAAACCACAAAACAAACTAATTTTATTCAACTTCCAACACAACCTATCGAGAAGTCTGATGACTATACAACAACTTCAACAGAGATGTCTGAAGCATCAATACCAACAGAGACTGACACTCAGATACAACTTATTGAAAATCGAGAAAAGGTGGATAAACAATTGGCAAATATAACATGGAATAAAACAGCTTTTACCATCCAAAGGCTATTAGAAGAAAGGAAAGAGAACTTTGACCAATTTGAAGCGTTAAAGAATATGGACCTTTTAATATTGTGGTTTGATTATGTAGGAACCTTACTATGGAAACCACTATGGCATAGAAAGAAGCCTAGAGTTAGATTTAAAAATGTATTTTAAAGTCTTATTTAATGGGATTAAAAAGGCTTTGATTTCTTGACTGACTTAACAACTAATGGAACACGTGAAATTTTTAAGAGGATACCCTTTGTAATATTACTCTGTTTTAGATATGATATGTATTGGAGAAGTAAACTTTATCTACTGGTTTAAAAAGATTTTTATAGATATAGAGGCATTGATAGAATATATATTTAAATTAGATAGAAATTTATTTGTTGGCCTGATATTTTTATTTTAAGAGAATTATTTGGAAATAAAAGGAGAATAAGAGGGATGGGTGATAAGAGAAAAAAATGGTATCAATGAAGAAGATATGGGAATGTTGTTGCGAGAACAATATACCAGATATAATTATGTAAAAAAAAAAAGGGCACCCGAAGTGTTAATAATATGTCTATTTAAGGCTAATTGAAATATAGTAATTGTAAGTTAGTAAAGCTTAAAAACAGGATTTGGATTTTTAGAATTGAAATGTAACTGATATTTGATAGGATCGTTTGAAACTTATATAGAATTTATTAATTTGAATAAATAAGATTAAATGAGGGAATTAGAGAGGGAAGTTTAAAAGATTTGATTTGAGTTATATATTTGTGATTGTCCTTCTTTTTTTGGATGTTTAATATACCCACCTCCATGGTGGTTCCTAAGCACCTTAATGTAATCCCTGTACCCCTATAAAATCTAATAAAATATATTTAAATATATATATATATATATATATATATATATAAATTAGGAAGCAAATTACCCACTCACCAAAGAGAGTAGCAGAGAATCGGCGGGGGGGGGGGGCTGAGTAAGGAGCCATAGTAGCTACTGGTACCAGCATGAATAATGTGTAATTGTCAGGGTGTGGTTCTCTCCATTCCCTCTGTTACATCTGGGAGGATGGCAGTAGGTTTGTACACATTTAAATGCCTTGCTAAATTTTTGCCCCATAATGGATGAATGACTGGAAAAACTGATGGAACTAGCAGAGATGGCTACATTAACTGCTTTGATAAAAGAAAACAACACCTCCAAGTTTCTTTCTATTTGAAAACTGCTTCTGGATTTTGTGCTTGAGATGAAAAAAAAATGAAACTTTGACTTTGGGTTTTGTTGATTAGATAAGTTTGTTGTTATAGAAACGGCTAGTATACATTAAGTATATAAGAGTAAAAGGTTGAGGCTATAATGTTATTATGTTATTCTAATGCACTAAAAAGAGTCAAATCAATGCTTTTCTTTCTTTTCTCCCCATTATCCTACACTTCTTTCTTTTCCCTTTTCTTCTCATTTGTATTTTATATCTTGATAAGATTAATAAATTTATTAATAAAAATGCCTTGCTAAATTTTTGCCTGGAACCAAAAGAGTTGCAGTGTTCCAAAATGGTGGTGCCTTGCTTGGCTGTGTTGGGGTTTTGAAGATGAAAGTGCCATTTATCTTCTTGTCTTATCTTGTCTCTTGACTGAAGGCAAAGGGATGTCTTCTCCATTTGCTCTATATCCCCGTCCTAAAAACCCCAAAGGCTATATGCCCTGCTGCCCTTAGTTCTCTGCTTATATTAGGGTGGGGTAACTGTGGCAGGGGAATTGAAGGACTGGAATGTCATCAGGATTAGTTGCAGCTATTGCACAACTATTATCGGAGTAGCAGCCACAGATATGTGAGTGCAGTCATACAAATGTTATTTCATACACATAAAGAGCTGCTCCATCTACATTAGTTCTAAATGGCAATACAGGTAGTCCTTGTTTAGCAACCACAATTATGACCAGCAACTGTGTTGTTAAGTTAAACATTACTAATTGAAGCTATGACTGTGCTTATGATCTCAGCTCAGTTTTCTTTTGCTTTACAGATCTGGAACACCTTAAATGTCAGAATTGGCCCTAAAGTTACTATTTTTATCACTGTGGTAACTGCAAATGATCACTGTACGAGGCAGTTGCTAAATGTATTATAGCTGTGGTATTTGAGGCCTAAAGCTCACTTGTTATATTCTAGGGCTTTCAGAGATGGCAGTAAAAGTCCAGATAATCAGTACATGGCAGTGAAGAGCAGCTGATATGCAGTGATCACCGAGTATTGCAGTCCAGGATTTGGCAGCCCTAGTTTCCTCAGCAACTAGATAAGTAGTTATACTATACAAACTTCTGTTCTGATGAAAGATTTAAAGAATCTACCCAGGGCATATGAGCCATTATAGAAGTAAACAGCACAATCAGAATATCAAGAACGGACATGCTGGGGGAGGATGAAGACATGAAAAAGGTAAGGCTGATGAGGTAAATACACAGTGAACCCAAGAGATCTATGTGAGAATGCCAAGCTTTCGTTTAATTAAGGTGGTGGAAAAAAACATGTCAATATTGATACAAGAGCACAGCAATGTGTTACTGAGTGACTCATGCTGGATGTAGCCTTTCCCCTTGCACTTCCTGCTCAACTCTAGGCCTCCACAGATCTGTAAAGTTGACCTTCTGCCTCAATTATTCGAGCCTTTGGAAGACTCTGAAAGTATAAACTTGAGTGTGCTTCAGTGGAAAACCTTTAATGACCCAAGAAAATGCCCAGTAGCCATGTGTCAGTCTTACTGAGGATTATTATGCTTTCAAATGCATATTTTAAACTTTTAACACTGAACACTCCTAAGTCATTTTTGGATTTCTTAAATACTGAACCAATTTCTTTTTTATATATCTGAGGCATGGCTGGGGTGTTCCCACTGAATGCCCCTCACCAGCTTTCTCCAACCCCAGTTGTTTGACTTTGCAGCTATTTTAAGACCTCAATTCTCACAGATTCTCAGCCAGCATAGCTAAATGAGCAGTAGCCATTCCGATACAGCCTGAGAGCACCAGATTGAGGAAATCTGTATATCTTTTGTTCCAGGGTCACAGTGTTCTTGGTGTCTATGGAGATTCTCAGTCATCCAGGTCATAGTTGCCCCAAAGATGCTTCTTGGATGAGAAGTGAAATGTCTTCAAAGAAAAACAAGAAACTCCAGTTGCCTCATGAAAAAAAGCACCTTTGGGATAGTGTTCTTGCGTTATGCAGGACTGACAATTTTGCCCAGCACTGGTACTGCTGAAACTGTATAGCTATGGCTCATGTTAATCTGATCAATGCAGTGATCTCTATATTTTCGGAAGTTTGAATCGATGTCATCGGAAAGCTGGGATTCCGCTTTTCCAATTATTCTATAACTTTGTTTTCTTTAAATCTGGTATGCACAGAATAGATGATAATATGCATTCTAATTCTCTAATAGAGTATTTCAGAAGGAGTCCTGAAAGACGGCTCTTTGAGAGTTTAGCATGCTCAGATATTCACCAGCCATTACAGGTAGTCCTCCGCTTCAAACATTCATTTAGTGACTGTTCAAAGTTACAACGGCACTGAAAAAAAGTGACTTATGACTGTTTTTCATACTTATGACCATTGAAGTATCCCCATGGTCAAATGATCAAAATTCGGAAGCTTAACAACTGATTCATATTTATGACGATTGCAGTGTCCCAGGATCATGTGATCATCTTTTGTGACCTTCTGACAAGCAAAATCAGTGGGGAAGCCAGATTCACTTAACAACCGTGTTACTAATTTAACAACGGCTGTGATACAATTAACAACTGTGGCAAGGAAGTTTGTAAAATGAGGCAAAGCTCACTTAACAGATATCTCACTTAGCAACATGAATTTTGGGCTCAAGGAAGAGAGTTCAAAAAATTGTAAACCCAACACATTCAGAGTGATCCAGTTGGAAAAAGTTAATCTACAGCCACAGGTGGACATTATGACTGATGGCTGTCAGGGCTAAATGTAGCCCTGTGTCTTCCCCTTCTTCAACTTTCTCCAGGGCAATATAACACAGAAGAATCTAACGTAATGATTAAACCTAAGACACACTGTAATTAAGTTTGGAGATTTTCTATTCTCTGCTCCCGCTCTAAATCTCTCGGCTTTTCACAAAGAGGCATTTGATATAGGTAGTCCTCGACTTGGGCCGCTTTGTGAGACATTTGTGAAGTGAGTTTTGCCCGTTTTGCAATCTTTCCTGCCACAGTTGTTAAGCGAATCACTGCAGTTGTTAAATTAGTAACACGGTTATTAAGTGAATCTGGCTTCCCCATTGGCTTGGATTGTCAGAAGGTTGCAAAAGGGGATCACACGACCCCGGGACTCTGCGACTGTCATAAATATGAGTCACTTGCCAAGAATCCCAATTTTGATCACATGCCCGTGAGGATGCTGCAATGGCCGTAAGTGTGAAAAACAGCCATAAGTCACTTTTTTTCAGTGCCGTTGTAACTTCAAACGGTCACTAAATAAACTCGTAATTCGAGGACTACATGTATCACCTTCGGGAAGCAGTTCACAGAAGCCATATAAGATAAAAGAAACTGGAATTGAGAAACGCTATCAGGATGCAGAATCTTTGATCTGACATATTTAACCCTGCTTTGGTATGATGGTAGTTGCAGTCCAACTGTCTCCATCAAAAAACAGCCCAACTGTCTCCATCAAAAAAAAAAATTCCAACTGTCTCCATCAAAAACAGATGGCTACTGTTTTTTTGGATCATTTTACGTGATTATTTATTGGGCATAATGAATTGCCCAAGGAAAACCACTTAATACTATTATGTTCTGTCCATGCCACAAAAACCCATTATCTTTTACACGCCAGGCTTTATTCTGCAAAACTCAATCTCCCTGTATGCTCTGAAATACTTCTCCTTTCAGCCCCTTGACATCTGTACTAGCTAATATATGATCGAGACTATAGAATACTTGTTATTTTTTTAAAAAAAAATTCAAGGCTTATGAGTAACATACACATAAGTATTGCTTTGAACCGAAGTGATTATATTGGGACCTCAAGCCTGAAACTTTACTCAATATGATGAATCAGTGAAAGCTGTCATAACAGGTATAAAATGCCTGAAAAGTAATTAGTAAGAAGATAAACTCTGGAACAAGTGAAAATCCTGTACAGTACTTCAGTGTAGATGCTAAAGCAATAAAACTCACATCTGTGGGACTTTAGAAATAATAATGCTAAATGATGGACAACATAAAAAAAACAAGTTAATTCATTTCTTATTTGTACTGAAAAATTAAGGACTACCACAAAGAAGAGGGAGTCAAGCTATTCTCCAAAGCACCTGAAGGCAGGACAAGAAGCAACGGATGGAAACTAATCAAAGAGAGAAGCAACCTAGAACTAAAGAGAAATTTCCTCACAGTTAGAACAATTAATCAGTGGAACAACCTGCCTCCGGAGGCTGTGACTGCTCCAACACTGGACATTTTTAAGAAGAGACTGGACAGCCATTTGTCTGAAATGGTATAGGGTTAGGGGGATTGGACTAGATGACCTCCAAGATCCCTTCCAACTTTATTACTATTACTATTAATATTAAAAGGTTTAGAACAGGGGTCTTCAAACTTGGCCCTTTTAATGACTTGTGGATTTCAACTCCCAGAATTCCTGAGCAGCCCTGGCTGGCTGAGGAATTCTGGGAGTTGAAGTCCACAAGTCATAAAAGGGCCATGTTTGAAGACCCGTGGTTTAGAAGCTCTTATAGAGCTTGAACAAAACCAATTCAGCCCTATTAAACTGCCCAGAACTGCTGGGAGTTATCCCATGTACAAATGAAATTAAATCAGTCAGTCAGACAGATAGTCAGACAGTCAATCATACTCAGAAATACTTCCTAATGATTTCAAAATTCAGTAAAATGTAACATTCATCTTAATTAAGACATTTCACAAATTCATTTTGAACTGAAGATTTGCTCACATCACAAGTATGGGACTTTACTTGCTAATAAATATGCTAAAGAACGCCAACTTCATTTCACGTTACAAGGAAGAACCTGTCTAACATACTGAACTGAAAAGATAAATGAGTCTGCCTGCTTTTCAGCTTTTTAAAAGGATCACAGGAAAGCTGTGGGTTTTTTTTTTCTGCTGTCATTATTTTAACTGAAACTTTGCTTTTAAGAAAGGCTGCTTTGCAAAGGCACACAGTAATGTTGGCCCAGAAAGGAAACTCACAGAGTATAGAGTAGTTTTTCTTTGATTGGTATTTGAGTTCTTGAGAGTGAATTCCTTGTTTTTATTCAGAAAGAAGTTGACAGCTTTTCAACACTGAACTTTATATACACTTTCCAAAATGGTGTTGAGTGTATGAAAAAAAAATGGCAATCTGTTACAATTACGTGCAAACATTTTTTATTAGTAATAGCAGGAGTCCTTTATATCAGCAAATTTACCTCCAATGCTAAAATTAAAAACATCCATTATGCCAATAGATTAACTTATATACTATAAGAATACCTAGAGTTTAAACTGTCAGCACCAATATAGAAACATACTACCAACACCATTAAGGTTTCATCTCTGTTTATCATGTGTGTGCGTGTGTGTGTGTGTGCACATGCATGTATGTCTCTCTTTCGTTCTCAATTTACAACCATTTATTTAGCTACCATTTAAAGTTACAACGGCACTGAAAATTGACTTATGACCAGTTCTTGCACTTATGATTGTCGCAGTAGCCCCTCAGATATTTGATCAAAATTTGGGCACTTGGCAACCAGCAAAAATTTATAATAGTTGCAGTATCCTGGAGGGGTTGGGAGAGGGGTATCACGTGATTGCCATTTGTGACTTTCCCAGCAAACAAGCAAAGTCATTGGAGAAAACCACATTCACTTAATGACCACATGATTCACTTAACAACTGGAGTGATTTGTTTAATAACTGTGGCAAAAAAGGTGGTAAAATTGGGCATGCTTCACTTAGCCACCTTGCTTAGCAACAAAAATTCTCATTCCAAAGTCATTGGTTTATTGTTTGTCTGTCTGTCTGTCTGTCTATCATCTATCCATCTCACACCTTTATATAATATTACTGGCATTCTGAAAAATCTAATGGCCTTGAAAATAAATAATTATAACAGTTGGACTAAAACATGTATATGTTGCATGTTTTATTTTCAGCCAGAGTTAATGAGTGTTGACTTGGGTTAATTTTTTTATTAGAGTTAGTATTTGTAGATTAATTATTAGAGTAATTAATTGTGGTTAATTGGTTGATAGTATTGTGAGTAGTATAATGCCAACATAGTGAAGGCTGTGGTCCTGCATTATTTACTTAGGGGTAAGCCAGACTGATTTCTGCATAGATATGTGCTGTAGCAAAAACAGAGGGAAAAAGGCACTTTGCTTATAATTAATGACTTATTCACAAATCAAGACAATGCTATTGGCATTGATTAGGAAGAGATGAATAGAAACAGGACAGGAACTGACAATGGAGATAACTAATTCCATGCTGGCATTGTTTTGTGCTGACTCAAAGATGAGTGGATAACATTTTCACTTAGTAGCAGGGAAAGCCCCAGTGAAGTTGGCACCACTCTGCTACTAGCTATTTCCTCACCGATCATGACCCACTGACAAGCCCATGCGGACACATCACAACATGTAAGAAATGGGATCACCTGGCCCTACATTTTAGAGCCACATGGAACATTATTTTTAGCATGTTTCTTCTGCCCATATGGGCTTTCCTCGGTTGTTTTAATTGGAGAGATGCCAATGTTTATTCATGTTTCTTAACCCAGGTCAGGGAGAAGTTCTAAAAGTACTAGTTGCGATGGCATCATGCAAGTCTCAAGATCTGTTGATTGAATACCCTTTTTAATTTGACCCCAAGGTGGAACAAAGGCTGTCTGCTTTTTAAAAAAGTGTTTTGTTTAAGTTGTTCTCTTCCGCATAGAATCCTAGTTAGCATTTCTCAAACCTGAGGGTGAAGACAAAGCAGAGGAAAAATAGGTGGTTTACTATACTTTGCGGTGTGGCACAGCTCAGCAAGAATCGGATAAAAAGCAGCGGAGATTTGTCTGCCAAGCACAAGTAGCAGTACATTCAGCACTTCACTTTGTCCTTATTCCATATGTTCTTTTATTCATACTACTCCTTTATTTATGGATACAGCTTCTTATCTGATAGTTTCTGTGTCTGCGTGGGAGGGAATGGTTAACAAGAACATAAAAAGATCAGCAGCAAGATAATTTCCAAAGTGACTTATGGAACAGGTAAAAGGTAAAGGCCAAAGTATAAATTTAATTTAAAACAGGTAAGTGGAGCCCTTGAAATATTGCTGAATGTCAGTTCTTAGCATTTATCACAATGCTGGATGAGGCTGTTGGGAGTTGTAGTTATTATCCAGAATATTGCAAGCTTTCCATCAGTGTTTAAAGACATTAGTATTCCAATGAATTGTTTTTGGGCAATTTAGATTACAGTCACAGAGTTCCCAATTTGGACTAGAAATGCAGAAGGAGAACAAAGGTTTTCTACTATCTTGCTATGTCAATATTCCTGTGTCCTGTTCCAAATTCAGTTTTCCAAGCTGAATTTTTTTTTTTTTTTAAAAAGTGTCATTTAGTTCTTCTCCAAAGACAAATTTATTCATTTAAAATTACACAATACTAACTTTTTAAAAAGGGAGTTCTATCTATGTACTCTTATTTCTTGAGGTAAAATATTTTTTGTACGAACGTGGTTATTATAAAATGAAATAATATACAGCAGCTTTCCAACCTGAGCAACTGTTCTATTCTGGCAAGCAGTGCCCAACCCAATTTTTGCTAAATTGGGTATTAATCCACAGACCACGCCACTTGTGCACAATGCAAACTTATACACAGCTTAGAAGTGGCATAGGTAAACATAATGCATAAACCTAAAAACGCAACACTTCAACAGTCAACATGATATCCCAAATGCAAATCAGGTGACCTGGCAGACAGCAGGTCTTCTCTCTTCGCTTAGGCAGAGCAGAGAAGTACAGTATATTGCTTGGCTGTCAATCCATTGTTCTTTTCCATTCGAGAGACGAGATTATTCCCCCAAACACGTGAAGCTTAAAAATCGGTAGAGAGCTGGTGCTTGTAACTTCAAAACCCTCCAACCTCTATATTGGAGGTCTGGCAGGAATTGATCTAGAAGAAAATAGTTTCCCTTCAGATATTCCACTGTTATTCTTTGTCAGTCATATCCGACTATAGGGTGTGGTGCTCATCACTGTTTCTTGGCTGAGGGAGCCACATTGTCCGAAGACATTTTCCGTGGTCATGTGACCAGCATGGCTATCACCAAAGGTACACGGACCACTTTTGCCTTCCCAGACAAGTGTTACCTATTAATGTACTTGCATTTGCCTGCTTTCAAACTGCTAGGTGGGCAGGAGCTGAGGCAAGTAACAGGAGCTCACCCTGTTGTGCAGGGCTCCGGTCTCAAACATGGGCTGTCAGCTCTCCAGCTGACAAGCTCAGCATCTTTAACTGCTGAGCTATTGTGCCCCCAATTCCATTGTTGGGTCAGTGCAAATCATACAAAGCTGTGGCAGCATGTGTCCTCTACCCACCTTGATGTTTTCACGCATTCAGGAAAATGCCTAACAAAAAAAAACCAGGGCCTCTCTAGATGCCAGGATGATCCCACCAGAACTGGGATTCAACTGACTGTTCTGACCATCTCAGTGATTATATTGCATTTTTACAAACATCGGTCTATGCTTTAATGCTATCAAGATAAGCTTCAAAAGGTATACGAAATCTTCAATATGACCATCGAGGACAGCATTTTCTTTGTTTTGACAAGCCTTCCCCATTTTTGTAAAACAAATCAAATGTTTTAAACTTTTAAACAAGCAAAATATTGGATGTAGCAAAACATCTAAATAGCAAAATATTAAATATTGCTTTATACTGTGCAGAATTTGGCATTTCTTGATGTAATATTTGACTTTCTTTGGAACATTATTTTTCTAATTATTTTGTCTCATTAGCCCCCAATGTACGCCATCTGGCTTTGAACTGCGTTTTGCACTATTGGATTCCTACGTATTCCTCCTATCAAAAATAAAATCATTTTTAAAGCTGTCTCAGATTCCTACAAATGAAGAGAAAATGACATTGACAGCTCAAGCATATAATATTCTAACTTTTATTGAGTTCGAGAGGGTTTCTTCCCAATTAACTGCTTAGAAGTTGCAGCCTTGTGCTATTTTTTAGATAATTATATACTGCTTTTCTCATTTCACAACACAGTTTATTGTCTACTGAATTGTTTTTTCCCCTCTGCTAAGGAAAAAAGGCAGGCAGGCAGACATTAGACTCCAACTTCTTTTGCCAGAATAATAAAAATTTCCAGTGCCCTTCAGACGCTCTCCCAAAATTGAATCCTTGTTTGATTATAATTCCCACTCAACATGAGGTCAATGACAGTGCTTTGAGAAGCTGATTTTGTTCCTTGCTAGTTGTGATTTCTGATGCAATGCAGTAGTTTGTATCACAGAAGTACCCATATTTTTTATTTTTTTATTTTTATTTGTAAAATTTATTTTATTTACCATCCTACTGCATGATAACTCTGAGCAGATTACATATTAAAAGATAGAACTATATGCATCCCTTTGGAATTAATTAAGCCAAACTTCATTCCCAATAAATCTCTATAGCAATCTTCTCCAGCTTGGTGCCCTTTGAACTGAGCTACAAATACCATTATTCCAGATATCTAACAGGTATGGGAGATCCCGTGTCACATTAAAATATCTGCTAATGAGAATTCCAAGCTTTTTTTTTGAAAGCGCAGTAGATAATATGAACTTGGGTGAGGGGGAGGGAGGAGATCAAGATTGAGACCTCAGTAGCATAGCATTGTATTGCTGCTGTTATAACGTGTTATTTGTTAGGTTTTAAATTGTTAGCCGCCAAGAGTCACAGGATGAGATGGACAATCATATTCATGCTGGTTGCCGAATTCTGGAAATTGAAATCTACAAGTCTTAAAGTTGAAACCTTAAAGTTGCCAAGATTGGCTACCCCAATATACGTCTTTTAAATTAAAAAGACCTCCCTTTTTATCACCCTGTTAGTCCTTTAATTCAGGGTAGAATCGGGGCGACTGGGTGGACCTGAGCGTTTACTGGCTAGATGCTTTTTCTGATGCCTAGGTCAGGAGATATTTTTTTGTTTGCACCCTACCTATGATTGACTACTCAACCTTCCAAATGGGAGATGAGCATCTTCACCACTAGGCCACCACTCCACTCAATATACGTTTTAAAATATATTAAAGCAGATATATTAGATAAATATATATATTTAAATATATTTATTTAAAAGATGATGAATATACATCTTTTAAATAAATACATTTGGGGCTGCTTTCAGGTGGCACTATTTCTCTCCAAGACAAGATTGCTCTGATCTTCAGTTTCCACTAACATGTTGAGATCAGGCTGGGAAAACCATGGAGAGCCAGGATTCTTCTGACAGACCAAAAATGCTCATTTATTCTGTACCCTCTCTCCTCTGAACTCTGGCAGTTTTTTTAAAGAACAGAAATTTCCCTCTTACCTGCTTTACAGAGACGGGGGAAAGATTAGGACTGTGCAGCACTTCAGGATTCAATGAGGAAAAAGTGGCTTGGAGTAGGGAGTTTCTACAGGATCCATTGCCTCTCCCATCATTTATTACCTGCATTAAGCTATTAGTGTCCTAATACAGTGGTCCACAACCTTTCTGGCACCAGGGACCAGTTTTGTGGAAGACAATTTTTCCACAGATTGGTGGTGGTGGTGGAGGAGGAGCACACAACCTAAATCCTGTACATGGACCGGTACCTGTCCACAGTTTGGGAACCCCTGTCCTAATAAATTGTCCTTAGCTGTGCAAATGTAGAAGAATTTAGCTTTAGCCTTGAGAAAGCAGAGAGGGAAATAGTTGCTCAGCCTTGGGAAAATACAAGACTCTGACTCAGAACAGCCCCACCTGTGTTGTTCTTAAAATGGGCAGCAAAGATGTTAAAATAGCTTTCAAGATTCAATCACTATACCCAAAAGCAATCAAACTGCATTCCTGCAATCTCTGCCATGCCGGCTCCTTGACTTTGCCCGCCTTGAAAGGCTGCCAACAAATGTCATTTTGGAGTGACATGTTGAATGTGGGTGACCATAATGTTTCGATTTTTCAATACATAATACTTAAAGTGATCGATAGAATTATAGAATACTGATCAAATGTCACTTGAGTAGAGTTTGATTCCTTATCTCAGGGATACCCCCAAATAATTTCCTCAACAACAAGATGGAAATTGTTGAATATAGCTTTCTTTTTTCACCTAGTCTAACTCTAACCCATCTCAGCAAGGTTAAACCTCTTTTGTTTTTCAAGATTAGCCAGCTTTGGCTCAGGGAGCATATACAGTATATGCTCCGAAAAAGTATAGGATTTTAATTAATATTTTAAATATTAATTTTATTTACTCTTGACTTTGGCATTTTTATTTAGAGATTATATGAAGAATATGTCCCATTGAGGTGGTTCTTCTGGATAATCAACAAAAAGGCTATTGTGGCCTTCCCGGGGTTTCCAGAAATGTTCTTACTAGAGGTAGTCACAGAGTTATAACCATCTGTTTAGTGACTGTTTGAAGTTACAACGACACTGAAAAAGTGATTTACAAGTCCTGACACGTATGACCATTGCAGCATCCTCATAGTCACATGATCAAAACTTGGGTGCTTGGCAACTGATATGTATTTACAACAGTTGTGGCATCCCAAGATCATGCGATCACCATTTGCGACTTTTCTATACAGCTTCCAACAAGCAAAATCAATGAGGGAAGAGCTGGATTTGCTTAATGACCACACAATTCACTTAACCACCGCAGTGATTTGCTTACAAACATGGCAAAAAAAGTCATAAAGTCAGGCAAGACACACTTAACAACTGCCTTGCTTAGCCACTGAAATTCTGGTCACGACTGAAGTCAGAAGTCAAGGATTACCTGTATATAAAGCATTAACAAATTACTTATTTCTGAACTTAACACTTATTGTAGAGCTAATGTTACATGGAATATTGTACTTGAAGGCTAAGTGCTTATATACTTCAAGCATAATTTTATGAAAATTTATTTTCTCCTTGTTGCATGAGCTATAACTATAGTCTTTAGCCCACTTTAAACTTTGTTACGGTCAGCTGTTGTTCTGAATTGCTGCTGAAGCACTGACTGTGCACAGGTTTTGGGTAGGGGGAGGGTTATCAGCTGCTGGCTGGCAGAAGGCTGCCAGATAATTAGAAAACAACTGACGTAGATGACATATTTTTGTGACCAAATGCTGAGCCTCTTCAGATCTTGATCACAAAAGGACATTGCTAAGAAATACCAAAACATAATCCCCCATCTGCTTAGACATTTTAGAAGGGACAATTCATAGATGAGATAGATAGATAGATAGATAGATAGATAGATAGATAGATAGATAGATAGATAGATAGATAGATAGATAGATAGATAGATAGATAGATAGATAGATAGATAGATAGATAGATAGATAGATAGATAGATAGATAGATAGATAGATAGATAGATAGATAGATAGATAGATAGATAGATAGAAGAGAGAAGAGAGAAATGAGAGAGACAAGAGATGAGAGACAGAGATATAGATACAGTACATACACTTTTAAAGTTTTTTAAAGGAAGATAAAAACTAATATAATAGAAGAGAATTCTTAATGCTATTATTTGCAAGTCTGTAGCAGATTGGTAAGCAGGGTATTATGTCACACAGACATTTAAGTGCTTTAATTGGAGTAAATAATTCAGTTACAGTCTTAAATTTTATCTTTTGAACCTTTTCTGGAGTCTCCTAATGGGAGCTTTGCCTCTAAGGTTTAGCCCTTTTGAAGAGGAGTTAAAAATACAGCAATTGTGAGGTCCATTCTGCATGTGCTCCTCAGGGCTCAAAGTAAAAGTAGCTAAAAATCGCTTCTGAGTTCAGCTTGGGGACCTTTATTTTAAGGATAAAAATGAAAATAGCTTTTGTGATACATGAAGAATACATCACTTGAAATGGCCAGCTATTGTATGCACATCTTTATGCTGCATGCCCTTGGAAATGAGACAGAAGGAGAAAGATTTGACACCAGCTATGATTTAAAAAGATAGTCAGCATTTGAGTTGAATGTTTCTCTTGCTTCTTATTTGTTCCATCCAGATATCTCCACTTCTGCAAAGTCATAGAACTGGGGAGGAAAAATCTTTTATTATTCTTATTGGTTCATTTTTCATTTAATGTATTTCTTATTTGGTTTATATACCACATTTCTTTTTATGTCCTGGAGAAAATCTATCCATGTGATCACTAAGAGTCAACACCAACTTGGTGGCACATAACAAAGTGCCAATAAAAGCCATCTTACCTTCATGTGTAATCGATTCCTGATCTGGTCTATCTGGTAAGCTGACAGTTGGTCTTGATCTGAATTATAAATGGAATTGGGTGTACAGTTCCTCTTTCATCCAATTTCACGCAGTTAGACAGGAGTTCAGATAAATGCACTGCCTCAAAGATGCATTTCCAGGACTCAAATAAAGCAGGATTCCAGATTATGCCAACAACTATTCATACCTTCCATGTGAAGGTTGGTAGGTAGCAATGAGGCTGCATGGGAAATCCTGTTTTGTCTGTATGAATGGAGTTAAGGGGGGGGGAACCTTCTGGGTTACAGTGCGGTCAATAGTGATAGCTGTCATTTGTCAAAAACAACAACAACAACAATCCTGCTAGACCAATCTCTTTTTTTAGTGAATTATAAGAGTGTTCTTATTTTCTAGCTTAACTTTTTAAGAAGTAAACATATATAAATGCAGGGCTTTTTTTGTCATAGAACGCACCGGAACGGAGTTCTGGCACTTTTTTCGATGGATTTTCCAGAGTTGCATTCTTTTCCTATTGTTGCCCTTCCTATCCTTGTTTGCTTTTGAAAATGCCCTGCTGGCGGTATGGTGTGAGCGGGGTCCCCTCTGGCGCTGTTTGCCTCCTCTAGGAGGAGCCATGAGGCACCAGAGCACCACAGCCAGAGTGTGGCTTGATTGGCTGGGTAGGACCATGTGGTGTGGAAGGCGATGGTGGTGGTGGGAGACACATAAACATGGAGGCCATCTTTCACAAAAGGGTGAGTGATCCTTTTGCCTTCCCTTACAGAAGGTGGAGTGTGAGGTTAAAAAGAGGCAAAGCGAGGGGAAAGAAAGGCGGCTGGCATGGAAGCTTGCCCGAGAGCGAAACTTTGCTGTTTCAGTTCCTTGGATAGTTCAAAGGCTGGGATGTCTATGAAAATCTATTTTTAGTCTTTTATACTTTATATTCAAACTACAGAGGGGAAGAATAAGAATAAAGCCAATGTCTTGTGATTTGGAGGTTTTATTATTAATAATAATATATATTAATTATTGGTCAGATGTAAAGGTAGACCTACAGTATGAGGTTTAATCAGATCTATTTATTAAATTGGGTTTAACTTAAAGGTAAATTAAAAGTAATCTGTTCACTGACAAAGTTTCAACTTTAATTTGTTTCAAGTCAATATCCATATTAAACTCCAAATGTAAATTTTTCCACCTTGTTTGACAACTTCTCAAAAATAATTTAATCTTTTACAAGCAACCAAATTTTGTTTTATTGAGCCAATTTTATTCCACATAGAAAGCTGACATTTCCACTCATTAAACTAAATGGGTATGCCAGTAGTAAATGTCCCAAAAGATTATTAAAGCCACACAGTGCATGGTAACATTAATACTAGTATTAACTTACCTTGAACAAAATCCTAGACTTTTAGATACACTAAAAATTGAAGGTTTTTTTCCCCAGATATATAATATAATATAATATAATATAATATAATATAATTATAATATAATAATAATATAATATAATACAATACAATACAATACAATACAATACAATACAATACAATACAATACAATACAATATAATATAATATAATATAATATAATATAATATAATATAATATAATATAATATAATTAATATAATATAATATATATGTAGAGAGAGAGAGAGACAGACAGACAGACAGACAGACAGAGACAAAGATAGAGAGAGACAGAGACAGAGGGAATAGCTTAAATTCCTACATTTCTCAGCTGTCAAAATGGATTAGGACAATCTGTATTATTTTGTGTCTGCCTCTGTATCTTTTTGTGGAAGTGGTGATAGTGGAGAGGAAGAAAAATTCAGAATATGAATCCAGACATTTTTGTTAATGGAAGTTACTAACACTACCATTTTTAAAATTATTAACCCAGTCCTTCAGACTTTACACCTTTGCCTTTCATCTGTATAGTTACATCAAAGAGCATAATGCATGACTACCTATTATGCACAGTTTATTGTTTTACATCTGCACTAATGGAAACTCAAGTGGCTTCTAGATTTGATTGACACTGACCACTTCTGTTCTTATCATTAGCAAAGAAAATTGCATGCAACATGGGTCCAAATAGGGCTGGTAACACAGTCTATTGTCTTCTCTGGCAAGTGTTATCCAAATGCCTCAATTAGGCAACACCATGATGAATAACAGAAGGTATTATCTATAGACTTATTTGGTAAACAACCATGGCAAAAGTAAGATTTTTACTAGGGATAATTACAAATGGCAAATAAAAAGAGTATACATTAAGAAAGAAAGTGAAAGAAGTAAATATTGTGTGTTTGTGAAGCAAAGAGAAAGAGGGAAAAGGTAACAGAGATGAAGGAATGTATTCCGTTTTTGTGAAGTGGAATTAATGAATACTTGCCCACAACTGAACATTTCATTATGAACAAAATGGGTGAGAGTATATGTCAGAAAGTATGAAATTGTGGTTTCTAAATTAGTGTGGGCGTGTATGAAAGTAAGAATAGGTTGTTGATAATAATATGTTACTGTCCAGGGAATGGTGGGTAATGAAAGAACCAGGGATAGGTTTTGAATGAATGTGATTCACTCAAAGCAAGTTATTCCTTGAATGAATGGATGGGTGAGAATGAAACAGGAGAGTATAGAGAAAGTCAAGGAATCGTTTGGAGACTCAAGAATGAAAGAAAATGGTGACTGTTGTGATTACTGTTAACTTCTTGGAAAAAGGTTTTCTTGCTTGTTTTTGGTATGTGGCTTCAATTCAAGTCTTTGCCATGTGTGTGACAAAGTGAATGTAACTGACTCATTGAAAAAATTACTACTAATAGATTCAAGGGACATAAAAGACTTGGATTATGAGACACGTGATGTGTTTGCTAGGGTTAGGAGTGAATTTTGGGGGGAAATTGTATGGATGACAGAAAAGGAAAGAAATGAACGGAGCTTCAGTAAAGGAAATTGACAGTGGGAATAAATACAAGCTCTGTGTGAAATGTATTAATATACAGTCAGCTTTATTAAATATATGAAAAGTGGATGCAAGGAAGGATGATATAGAAGCTGCTGAGAACAGAATTAAAATAATTAATGTTACAAAGGCTAATGATGTTACAGTAATGCAAAATAAGAGAAAGAATGCTTTGTGGGATGGTGAACTGAAAAAAGTTGCAGATGAAACATTGTATATAAATAAGAAATCATCTAATATGTACATAGAGAAAGCAAGATAATCAAAGGAATGGTGAAGGAATAGTTAAGATTACAAGAGCCATTTTATTTATGAACATAAAAAAAAAAAAAGAATGCTCTGACATGAGTGAAGAGGGGGAAACCAAAAGTCACTAGCAGAGTAAATGGATTAAGAATAAAAAGGATGAAAAACTGTGGGAAGAGAGTTAAGTGAGGTAATGCTGAAGAATGAAACTAAAAAGAATGCAATGAATCTTATTGTTTAGGAAACAAAAAAGACAAAAAGGAAGTCATGCATGCTGAGAGAATGTTGAAAAATAATACAGTTTCAGATATTGATTCTGTCACCAGAGAAATCTAAAAAAATATGGATGCTGTTTGCTCAGGAATAGCTGTGCGACTTGTTTAAATGCTTATGTGAATAGTGCATCTGTGCCTGGTTTTTAAAAAAACACCATGATTGTTCCTCTGTACAAAGCGAAAGCTAGGAAAAGTGAATGTCAACGCCAGGATTCATTTGTGAGGTATACCTGGAGCAGCCTCAACACAACACTCTTTTGAAGGAGATGAAAGGTGACAATGAGTGAAAATTGGGAAGTGCGTTGACCAGATTTTCATTCTCCAGGAGGTCCTTGAAAAACATAAGAAATGTGGGGAAAAAAACCCAGATATATAAGAAAGTGTATTACATGTTTCAGAAAGCTGGCGGGGAAGGAAGCTGGTGAAGCAGGGAACTGTGGTTTTCTAATAAAAATGATAATGTCAACAAATCCCAACTGCTCTGAAGAGAACCAAAAAGAACAAAAATCCTCCGATCCCTGAAGCCTTGACTTATCTATAGGTTCTGAGTGCTATAGTTGACTTCACTCTTGATTGCAATAAAATATTTACACTAGCCCAGAGTCAGAGAGCGTACTGCCAAGTAAGGCAATTGCAGAATAAGGGGCCAAGAGTCTAGATTTACAGTTGTGCTGCGTTGAAGCGTGACAAAATGTTTTACAAAGTGATTAGGCTTCAATTACAGAACATTTTGCACAAATGTTGAATGGAAGATTGGTTGCTGAATGTGATAAGAGCAGTATATGAGAGAATGAAAATAAATGAAATGCTTAGAGAATAGTTCAACAATGAGTCAGAAGTTAAGAAAGGCGCTTGTGTCCTCTTGGATATTTAATGTATTTACGGAAAAAACACCTAAAGAATGCTTGTGGTGACATTAGAGGGATCATGGTGGGAGGTGTAATATATGAAATTCTCTATGCAAATAGTGCAATATTGTTGGTAAGAAGTCAAAGGATTTCGAGCGAGTGTGAAAATTAATGTATCAGAAAGTTATATCTGTTAGAGAAAATGGAGTGAACGAAAGATATTTGTGACCTTGTAAATTGTCTGCTTCTTTCTTTTCTTGTTTGTCCACAGACTCAACAAGCCGGATTTATTTTATTTAATGTATTTCGTAATTACAGCAATCGGCTTCAACCCAGCCTCTTCAAATCTCTTATCATCACTGTAGTCTGTAGATCATGTGACTTGCCACATGAGCAGAAAAGGGAAATTCTACTTGTCCCATTTAAAAGAAATTATAATAATGCATGCTAGCCTTCAAATATAGCTTAGGAAGGAAAAACCTGCCTAAGTAGGAAGGTTTTCAACATCTTTTTGATGGCAGAACAGAGCAGATAAGTTTGCCTTGTGGTCAGAGAATCTCAGAATGTGGGAGTATCACAGAGAAGGCCTTTTTTTTTACCTTCAACTGGGTGTAGATGGGCTAGGGGTGCGATGGCTCAGCAGTTAAAGATGCTGAGTTTGTCAACTGGAAAGCTGATAGTCTGGGTTTGAGACTCCAGCCCTGCCTGATGGGGTGAGCTCCCATTACTTGCCCCAGCTCCTGATCACCTAGCAGTTCGAAAGCATGCAAATGTGAGTAGATAAATAGGCACCACTTCGGTGGGAAGGTAACAGCATTCTGTGAGCTTTGGCATACAGTCATGCTGGCACAGGACCACGGAAATGTCTTCGGACAACGATGGCTCCCTCGGCTAAGAAATAGAGATGAGCAGTGCTAGAGTCAGACTCCTAGAGTCAGACAGGGGAAACCTTTACCTTATGTGCAGATGGAGGGCACGATGCAACTTGCAAAGGAACTATGAAACATTTTTCTTTGGTGCCTTTCCATCTACAAATATATCGATTATACTGGAATATCAAGTCTTCTGATAATTCATTGCCACTGAGAATACGAACAGACCACTTGGACGTTCTGATATCAACTTCAGAGATGGATTTCTTTTTATTGATTTAAGTTTAGAGAATGGTCTCTTTACAACTGCAGCTGTCCCTGTCATAGAGATGATCAAAGACAAGCAGGCATGCAATGCAGACTTCGGTAACATTTGATAATAAATTACACTTCCCTATCACAAGAAATTGGGCAACTTCCATTATTGTTCCTTTTTATCACTAGATTTCTGTTACAATAAAATGCTCACAAAGCCGTTCTGAGTAATCACTATTATTGTTCTGTTCGCACAGCAGACATGGAGACGAGGCAGTTGATCCAAAAGATGTTTCTTTATTGTTACATTCACTGAACAGAAGCATAGCGAGAGATTGAACAGAACTGAACAGAATCAGGCAACCAGCCCTTTTATACTCCCCTTGCAAGGGGATGCTCAACCAATGGTTGCAGGCTATTCTCCCGCCTCGCGCATGTGCGTGAGGCTGGAGACAGCCTGTCTGGGTCCTGGGCAGACACGTGGTCTGTCCGGGTCTCTGCAACCTCTTTGCAGATTTCCTGAGCCTTGCTGAATGACTCAGCAAGGCCCAGTCTCTCTGCAGCCTTTCTGAGCCTTGCTGAATGACTCAGCAAGGCCCATGACATAACAATTATATTTCTTGAACAAAAGTTCTCTAGATGCCTACAATTCTTTATCAGTTGCTGACATCTTGTAAATTATTGAACGAAATCCGGAGAAGCTCTGCAGCTTTGTTTAAGTCAGTTTGGGGGTAACTAATAATGTTGAATTGCAGGTGTTGGGCTCCAAGATGTTCGTGAGGAACATGGTTAAAAAGAAAAAAAAAAGGGGGATTTCTTTATTCAGTATTTCAGAGCTCTAACTTCTGTTAGCTCTGTTCCTTTTTCTCAAAAGAATGACCTCTTCAGCACCTTATGGATATATCTGAAGTGGAAATGAATTGGCCTTAAATATTTGTGAGATTATTTTGTTGCACTTGCATACAAAACTTTACATTTGGGCTAAGATACCATACATTAGGAGAAGTAATGCCATTATTTGATACTCTGTGCAGGATAAAATCATTCTATAACTCCAGAGAATATTTTCATATCTGGAAGAACTAGCATAGCATCATTAGAGCTGTGAGCAACCTCGTGAAAATATATAATCCTTGGTTGTTATACTTTATCATGGACGCTAGTATACTGTACAATTCAGTCACTGTTGCAGCTTCAGCAGAGTCTGGGATTAGCAATTTTGACATGGCTGATCTAGTTTCTGAGGCGGTGTGTCCTGTAAGGTGGGCATCTAAGGTTTCATTACAATATCACTTTTTAAGTGAAGCCAGCCATGTATACCAATCACTCACCGATTTGCTTTGTCCATAATTGGAAAAGCCAACATACCTGGGAAAAGAATTTGCCTAAAGTTGGATAATAACAGAGATATTCTTGTTGGACTTGCACACCATCTGTGCTTATGGCTGTATAACAAGATTTTTAAAAAGCTTATCAATATCCTTTGGAAATGAACCAGATGACTGACCTGGTCCATTTAAAATAATAAAATACCTTTTACCAGTCTTCCGGTTTTCAGTAAAATGAACTCTGTCAGTGGGGAGGGGGGGAAAGAGCCCCAAAAGTCATAAGAATTGCTGTCTTAGCTCCTTCACTGAATGAAACATTCTCTGTTTTGATGAATAATTGTGTGTGCACTCAGCGGATCTCTGTGACTCCTTCATTGATCTGTAAGAAGCCTTGACAGGACAAGGTCAACTTTCTTTGAACCATGGGCTTCATTTTCTCCCTTATTGCCACATATTATTGTCTTTGTGGGCAGTGCTATTACAGCTTTAAGAAACGGGGAGCAATCACTTCCTGTATTGGAGACTTCTGGCCTATACTGTATAATAGTAGCTGCTCAGAGCTAAGTAAGTAGTTGTTGATCTACCTGTGACTGAGTGTCAAGGTATCTCCAGGTGTGGTCAAAAGAGGCAAGATGGCTGCTCCAGTGAGTAATTGAAGTTCCACCTGTTTTTTAAGTGTTTGCTAATCTGGAACCAGGGGGAAACGGTGCAGACGAGAAATTTCACTTTACCTGACTGTAATAAAAGCACAGCAACGTGAAGGAAGGACAAAAATCTTACAAATTCTTTCTGCTTCCTTTTTCCTGCACTTTTCTTAGTTTTTGCTTATTTGCATCAATGTAAACTTTTACTTCTCCTCATGCTAGTTGACATTTCCTTTTAAACTTAGCTCATTTGTGTCTCCTGAGTTCTGATTGTTTTTAACTATGATGTGTGGGTGTGCAATTCAAATTTCAGAACTGTGAAGGAGGTTCAATTGTGTTATTGTGCCCCAGTATTCAGACCACGGTTAATACCATTAATGCATTGTGCAATTCCAGCTAACTGTGAGCTTATTCAACAAATCATGCCTTAATATGACATGAGAATCCACTGTTATTTTTAGTATGTACCCTTGTCATTTCTACTAGATGCAGTTAAAATGATCAGAAGGTGGCAAAACAAAATTCATTTGATACAAGATGGCCCAGTTTTTATTCTGCTGAAATTGGAAAGAAATTATATAACGGGCTTGAGAGTCTATCTCTGTTTCCACATATAGCTCTTGAAAGACTGTACAGAACGGAACCAAATTTGAAACGGTGGAAGGAGCTGGCAATAGAAAGCAGATCCAACTGGGGAGTGAAATGAAATCCTTCATGCAGTAGTGGGGTGGCCATTTGGAATGCTAGCAATAGCACTTAGACCTATACGCCACTTCATAGTGCTTTACAGCCCTTTCTAAGCGGTTTACAGAGTCAGCATTTTGCCCCCAACAATCTGGGTCCTCATTTTACCGATCTTGGAAGGATAGAAGGCTGACTCAACCTTGAGCCGGTCAGGATCAAACTGCCGGCAGTTGGCAGAATTACCCTGCAATACTGCATTCTAAGCACTGTGCCACTATGGCTCTGGTGCCAACTTGTCCATTTTATGCCCCCCTCCCCATTCATCATCTGATCCAGTATTGAGCATATGCAGCCTATTCTGTATTGTTCAGTGTGCACACAGACAAAAATATTTAGATGCATCCCAAGGGAAAAGCAGGAATATGTACACATGTTGCTTTGTTGCATTGGACAAAATACAGATATCAGGTTTGGGGAGCTACTGGTTAAATTGAATACCAAAAGCCATGTTCTTCATGCTTCCCTAACTTATTTCCGGTATCATTGCAGGTATATAGAATCCTAGATTCTCACTAAAAACAGCTTCTAAGCTTCTACCCATGCTATTCGAAACAAGTAGCTTTGAAATGAGATGGGTAGCAAATAAATTTAAATAAATAATAAATAAATAAAATATGCTCAAATACATACTCCTGTTTAAGCAGCCCACTTTTCTATTGGCTGGCCCACCTCTCTTTGTAGCAAGCCTCTCTGGCTAAATGAATGAAGCCTGTCAGGCATGGTTTTTAGCTTATGAGAGGTCTGATAAATTGTTTTGCAGTTTGCCTGCTGCAATGAAAAGAAAAAGATTATGACAAATTTCTCCGGTTGTAATAGATGAACAGAGAGTTATACTTAGCTACCTTTAATGAGGTCTGCTTTATATCCCAGAGCTGCCCAGATGACTTTTTTCAAAAACTAATTTGACAGGTTCAAACTGTATTCCTAGTGCACTGAGAAAGCTGTTAGTATTACACACTCCGCAGTTTCTTTTGTCCTTCAAAACTAAATAAACACTTCTGCAGTGTAATAGGTTGTCATCCTCATCCTAGGAAGGCATGGGCAACAGATTAAGGAAGGAGAGATTCAATAAAAATTACTCAGTCCTAGGAAAACAGAATGCATGAAGAAAAGAAAACCTCAAAATAATCTAGTCTTGACTTTTTTGATATAAGATGTAGTAAAGAAAAACTGGCAAGCTTTAAAAATTCTGCTGTGATACTTTACAACAATAAAGAGCATTCTTACAGGCCATTCTAGTTTTGGGTCCATATAAAATGCTTTTGCCTTATTTACTTGCTTTTGTGGGGAAAAAACACATTCAAACCAAAACATAAAACAATGATGAGAAATAGATCATCTTGTGCTGGCCTCTGAGTTAAACGTGTATTTACAATCAAAATCCAGTAGTAGTTTACATAAAATGTTTATGATATCAGCCTGGATGTCAACCAGCCTTAGGCTTTAGGAATTGGGGACAAACATCTAGAGCAGGCTACAGTACAAGTCACTGATGAACAAAGACATTAATCAAGTGTCATAATGTACTTTATATTGCTTCTCATTTAAAGAATTAGCAAAACAGAATATGAGTGGACTGGAGAGAAAGAGTTGCTTTATTTTTAATTTGATGGAGATGGATATTTAATTTCTGCTGGTTTCCAAATTGATTTATAGCTGCACTGACATGTCGAAGGCCAAGGCAGTGATTTTTTAAGATTTGTTGCTGGCAAATAATCTTGTTTAGATTCAGAAGTACTTAAATGTAGTGTAGATTGCGCTAACATGATATCACTGTTGATAATGTGATAAGTCTCCTACTGTGGTACATCATAGTCCTTTTCAGGCATATTCACTGAAGACAGATGGACTAAAAGTGAGATCCTTTGTGGTGGTCCAGCCTCTTGCTACCACATTTTAAAGTCTGAATTCCCAGTGTTACATTCACACAGCCTTTATATCCATTAGGCTCCCTGCATTGTTTTTATTTGTTTAGATTAAAAATAATAAATGGAAAGAAAAAAAATTCTGTAACAAAAAGCGGCCCACATCCTGCTTTTATTATCACAAAATCTTCTACATAGATTTTAATAGTCTGAGTTATTATGCAGTGTATGGTTTCAAATCAGTGTGAATGATGCTTTAATTTATAGCATGTAAGAAGATAAATCCTTGCCCTCAGGAAATTGTGATCTAAAGTTCAAAACAGAGGAAGCCATTAAAGCAGGGAAGGGAGACAGGAGTTAAAAGGGAAGTAATGTGTAAAGATCAAGATGTGGTTGGAATTTCTGTAAAGAATTCAGTAAAGAACAAAACCTAAGTAGGCACATGCTTGAACATATTCTGTACATACAAATATATCTTGTTTGTTAGAAAGCTGGGTACCACTATTTACTGCAAAGCGATTGATTGTTTATGTGCTATCAAGTCATTTCTGACTCCTGATAATGACTGCATGGATAGATTTTCTTCATGAACTGCAAAGTAGGAATGCTAATTATTACGGTACAACTATTTTTTTTATGACCCTGTAATCGCTTGCTTTGGGGTGGGATTGCAGTGACTGAATGGAGCTGAGCGTTTACTGGCTGGATGCTCCTCCTGAGAGCTATGCAGAGTTTGCAGCAGATATTTTCTCTTTGCACTCTGACAGAGAAACATCTGTTGCTACCTAGGATTGAACTCTCAACTTTCCGAGTTGGAGCCAAACATCTTCACCTCTAGGCCACTGTGCCACTCACTGCTAATATGATTATTATTACATTCAAATTGTTTGTTCTGTTATATCAGTGTATAGGAGAGTTAGAAAGTTGGACTCTACAATACCAAAAGAACGGGAACAGCAGAGCTACCCATCATAGAAACTCTACTAATTTTGATCCCAGTCTCTTCAAAATTATGCAATGTTTAGATCAGCTTTTAGTGTAGTTCAAAATCCTATCTGTAGTAAGTATGTTTTATGAGCATTCGGCCTTTTCGAAGAGGTTGAAAATGCAACATTTGCTGTCAGTTTAAAAAAAAATAAAAAAATCCAGATCCGATCTACAAAATGGCTGCCTTGGCCTGTTTTTATGGTAGTGTTTAATTGCTGAAGGAAAAGTCTTCATCGTGGTTCAGTCCAAGCCGGGAATAAACAACACGGCGACTGCTTTAGAAAGAAGGTTGTAGTTTATTGAAGAGGAGAGCTAGACAGGAAGATGGCTCTGGAAGAAAAAAGAGAGCACATGTAGGGAGTGGGTTTTTTATACCCTCTGGAGCCTTTTGTTTGGAGTTGTTCCTGTGGCATGAACTTTGACCTGAATCTGAGTGTGCCCTTTGATATCTGTGGGTTAATCCTATTATGTCCTGTCTTAGAGTTTGGGTGGGGTATGTAGATTTTAGGTGTCTTTGTCTTCCTAAGCTTCTAGCTGGGGGCCTCCAACCTTCCTGGATGGTTTACATCTGCATTTCTACAGAGCTGGTTTCTGCTTGGGGGAGGGAGACTTGGGGCTATTAAGAAAAACTGGGCATGCTTTTCTGCCTCTTTAATATTTCATTCTCTGGGGGGGGGTGACTTCCCACAGTGGAACAAATCGAACCCTTTTAGATGTTCAGATAGTCCTCAAACTATGACCATAATATGGGCCAGAACTTCCATCCCTAAGAGATGCGGTCATTAAGTGAGTCATGTCCAAGTTTATGACACTTTTTGCCAACAATCATTAAGTGAATCACACAGTCAATAAATAAATCTGGCTTCCCCCATTGGCTTTGATGTTGGAAGCCCCCAGGAATGTCACAAATGAACAGTCACATGAACCTGGCATGCTGCAAGGTCATAAATACATACCAGTTGCCAAGCACCCAAATTTTGATCCTATGACCCCAGGGATGCTGTAATAGTGATAAGAGTGAGGCACGGTTATAAGTCACTTTTTTCAGCACCGTCATAATTTCAGTTGTTAAATGAATGGCCGTAAGTCGAAGACTACATGTACCTTTGAAAAAATGTTTTAGAAATACTCCTAGTTGTCTTTAAGTGAATTACTTTTTTTTATTTTTGTGCTTCGTTTTTCAAGGAACATCGTTAAGTTCAAAAATCCCGATCTGAAGGATTTGAGGACTGCCATATTAGGACTTGGTAGCATAGCAGCTGTGCACACCATGGCATGGGTGATTTCCCTCTCTCCCATGGAATCCATGGGACATGAAACATTAATGCATGTTTATGTAAGAAAAGAATTTAAGAATGTCCCAAATCCCTTGGAATTTACCACATTTCACAAGTTTTTTATATATCCTGCCTGAAATCTTCTGAGATATGGGGCATGAATGTCATGTATTCAAAATGCTGTGAGACGCGTAAACCCGTGAGATCTCAATCATTTAATGTGTTGTGGATTTAATATGTATATAGTGTATATGAAATGTTCCATATTTGTTACATTCATTACAAATAATTGATATATCAGTGAGATGGGTGACAAACTCCCTTTTTTTACGACCCTGTAGTCTCTTATTTGGGGTAGATTGGATGGAGCTGAGCGTTTATTGGCCAGAGGCCCTTCCTGATGCCTACGCGGATTTTGCAGCAAATATTTTTTGTGTGTGCTCTAAAAGAGAAACATCTGCCACTACCTAGGGTTGAACTCTCAACCTTCCTGGCCACCGTTTGGGAGTTATAATACTAGAAACTAAACTAATGCATTTCTCTCTTTCCACCCCTCCCCCGTTTCTGTCCATGTTGCAGACTATGGAAGACCTTTAATCTTAATTATACTTATTTGGAGAGATACTTCTTTGGCATCTATTCATAAGCAATACTCTAAATCAGTGTTTTTCAAAGTTGGCAACTCTAAGATGTGTGGATATGGTGGCTAGGGAATTCTGAGTGTTGAGGTCCACACATCTTAAAGTTGCCAAGTTTGAAAAACACTGCTCCAGATCATATTTGCTTAGTTTTAAAAGTCCTTTCTTAAATTGATGCACAAATGATTTTTAAATATCTTCACCCTCCTCAGAATGCTCCAGGGCATATGAAGAACAAGATGTTGTTGTAGTAGTAGTAATTTTATTATTTAATGAATAATCTTATCTAACATTTTATTTTTATATTTTATGCAGATATAAACACAACTATAAGGAGAGGAATATATTATTCCAAAATTTGCAATACCATTTGTGTTGTTTTCTGGACACAGACCACAATAACCTACAATACAGTGTTTGCATTGGTATGGGCATTTGAACTGTACACTTTTTTGCTGGTTCTCAAAAATTTTGCTGTTGGTATTCATGCATGATTTGATCTTTATTTTATCTAGTGTCGGCACATATGGTCACATAAACTAATGAACAGATGCTCATTTTACATAAGAGATATCCTGTTTGGCCTGGAAAGGCACTCAGAAAAATTTAGCAGGACTATGAAAAAAAACCTGTATTGGCTTTAAATGCAATTAATATGACTTCTCATCAATTTAAATAATTTCTCTTCTTTGGCAATATCATTTTCACACATGGAGAAGTGGCATGGAAGAACTGCAGGAGGATAATTCTAGGAGGGAGAAGAAGACCCAGGAACAGTGAAAGACTTGAGTGGGAGAACCAGAGTTTGTTAGGGGGGGGAAAGCGTAAGGACGAGAGAAATGTAGCCAGGTATCTGGTCAATTATTATGAAACAATCAAATCAGCCTTCCCTGCCTAATGTTCCCCAGATGTAATCCCCATCCACTGCATAGATGACGGGAACTGTAATTCAGCACTTCTTGAAATGACAAGACTGGGCAAGGCTGAATTGGTGGTATCAAAAGAGAAAAATGGCCTTTCATCCAAAGATAGAGATGTTTCCAGCAATGCTCTTCGGCTGCTTTTCTTCTGGAACCCAGAACTGAAACATGTGCCAGCCAAGAAGGGAGCCGCCTACCTTGCCCCTACAAGCTGTGGGGAGATGTCTGTGTCAGCTCCTCTATATCTGCTCACAAAGCCTCCTTGTGTGTCACAGTGTGGTCCTTATCTTTCATTTCCCCCAAAGAATAGCAACAGCCTGCTCTGTTCTGCTATTGAGCTTTGTACAAATAGGAAAGAAAAGAAGTCTTAACAACCGCTTGTTTAACAGGAGGCTGCATGGGATCATGGTTTCTTGAGCCACAGGGAAGTACCCCGGAGGGGTAAAAATGTTGGCTCCCACCCTGGTTCAAAAGTGGGAAAAGTCTAGAGTTATGGATTCTCCATCCCAGTTCATGGAGAAAGACGTCTCAATTACTACTTCTGCAGATGTTTCCACTCCAATTTCCATGCTGTGTGACAAACCAGAATTGACAGGAATAAACTGCCAGTCAAACCAGAAAGATGCCTTTTCTCCATGCCTTTTTAAATACAAAACAGTCTTAATGGCCAAGTATGAGAGTAAAAGTGAGGAGAAGAGAGTAATTTCTTCAGCTGAATATGAATGCTGCTGCCTCCCTCTCACGACTCTTTTTTTCCTCCTTGAATAAAAATGTCACAACTCTCTGTGTGATCTTGAGCAGATGTGCTTGGGAAATGAAATAATAAGGGAAATGCTGCCTTGTATGGACACAGGAGCACAGAGATGGAGACAATTATAGGGAGAATCATACACCTCAGCAACAGTGTGATTTTCCTCACAAAATTCAGTTTATATTAGATTAGTATTTTTCTCTGTTCTTGACAAACAACAGTTTGATCACCTATACACTCTACCCTAGAACCCAGGATTATCCAACTAAGCTAATGATAAGAGATTCAGAACAGAATTTTAAAGAAGATGGTTGAATGCTGTCATTTGCTGTCAGAAGATGTAGTAATGACCACCAATTTTGACCATCTTTGATAAATGGCAGATGGTCTAAAGGCCACGAGACATGATGATTATTGAGACTTGCACATGGGACATTTGCAACAGTTATAAATTGCTTTTAACTTGCATATTCTCACAACCAGCACTTCCACAAGGCACAATCTATTGCCCAATCTCTCCCCAAAATAGTTTACCATTTGTTTTACTCTTAGAGTGCCAAGATCACATTCCTGTGAGATCCAATCAGTGTTCTTCCTCTAGCAGCTGACCTGTCCCAAGCTAATGAAATCCTGAAGCAGCAACAACAGTGTCCAAATCACTACTTTCACCGTACTCATTTTTCAACTGAGTTACTTTATTGGTCTACTGTGTTTTACTAACAATCTTAATAAAATTGTTGCTGTCTTAGTTAAGACCACTCTAATGTGTTGTTTGAATATCCCCATCCTGGGTATAAAGGATGTTTTGTATTTATGTGCTGGATTCAAGATACTTTGTTGTCCAAAAATGAAAGATAAATTGATGCCCTTCTCCAGTTCTATATGGAAAGATTAAGTGGAGCGACAGTGGAATCTTTTTTCAATACTGGCAACAGAAATATATCTTTTTCTGGCTCCTATGGATAGCAAGATAACTTAGAGAAAACAGGACAGTTCATATAGCTTGCCCAGTTCTGCCTTCCAACATCTTGTGAAGTTCCTTGTTCTTTAGCATCCACACATTCCCCAATCAATACATGCGTTGAAAAGATATGGGCAGTGCATCCACACACAAAAAGTTTCCCAGATAGAAGTTGGTGCATCTACAAGTGGCTTTCTGTATGGCACTTCCTGACTACCACACTGAACAAAAACCACAAAAAATTGAACTTCCTCTTGATCTTGGGATTCAGACTTGGAAGTGCTGAGGTAGATGTCTACAAGTGTCAGAAAAATGGCTGCTGCTTCTAGCTTGGCATACATCTATGTCATTAGGCACCTGCTTGGTCAGCAGTGCCATTTTCTGCTCTGCTGACTCTTACTCCTATTATTAGCTCTCTTTTCTACTTTGTGTCAGAGAGAAATATTTGTCCCCCTAAGGTGCATTGCACTATCTTGTAAACCACGGATACTTAGGTTCACAGCATCAGCAGAACTATAGTGTTGCAGTTTTTGTTAATATTCTATGTACCATCTGAGCCTCAGATCCTCCACTATTTCAAGTTAGAAGCAGATGAGTTCTGGATTTTGCATGCACTGCTGTTTAGCAGTTGGAGCACTTCCAGATGAGACGTTGGATCACCATAACAGAATAACAGAGTTGGAAGGGACCTTGGAGGTCTTCTAGTCCAACCCTTTGCTCAAGCAGGAAACCTTATACCATTTCAGACAAACGGTTGTCCAATCTCTTCTTAAAAACCTCCAGTGTTGGAGCATCCACAACTTCTGGAGGCAAGTCGTTCCACTGATTAATTGTCAGGAAATTTCTCCTTAGTTCTAGGTTGGTTCTTTCCTTGATTGGTTTCCATCCATTGTGTCTTGTCCTGTCTTCAGGTGCTTCCATCATGTAACATTTAGGCAATTCCAGGAAAATCCAGATATATTCATCCCATTGTTATTACTGTTATTCCTCATCTGTCTTTCTGTCCATAGAGCACTTCTGTGTCTGTACTGCTTCTTCCATCTTTTCTCTAATTGCACATAGTTTAAGGAGAAAATTACAGGACAATCTTTTCCCCGGTATGGATGAGAAAGTGATGAACAAGACTATAGTGAGAGAAGCACTCCATACACGATGCTTTGGAGATGCCCCTTATCTCACTTCATATTCTGCACGGTTCCCCAAAATTATTTATCTCCTATTGCTTTTTTTAAGCAAATAAAAATAAATGGACACCATCTAAAACCGCTCCACTTCTGACTCTTGGGACCAACTTTCCAAAGCATTTTTTTCCCCCTGAAACTAATATGTGTCATAGCCCTCCTCTTCTTCCTTTTTAAATTATATGTCATTCTGACTATATCTCAGATCAAACGGGTATTAGCGATTTCACCTTTCCCTAACCTTAGCAACAACATAATGGCAGGATAGAACTAAAGGAGATGTGACATTTTCCATCCTCTATGGGATGATTTATTTATTTATATACTATCGCAATCTAAAATAAATCTTGGTAGAGTTATTCACTTTCCATTACTCCATTTCCATCCAACAGAAGTGAATTAATCTAGATAAGCTCAATTGATGGTCTATTTCCCCCCCTCTGGAACAAAGTTGTAGTAGAAACATGCTTAGGGTATGTAATTTTCTTAAGATGCTCTTTCACCCACCCTCCATTTTCTCTTTTAAGTCATTCTGATACAGCACAACAAGTCATTTTTTCTACCCAATTTTGGGAAAAGATCACCTTGGAAGGAAAGCAGGAGGAAGAATCCAGTTTTCGCCTTCAAGTTTTTCCCCCCCCCCAGTATTGTTCCACAAGTCATAGGATTGTACTGTAGCCTTTAATTTAAAAAGAATGGAATAATTCTGAGCTTAATTCAGATACAGTAAATATATATCACCACAAAAGGTCGGATTGTGAAAATTATTATTTTTTCTCTGATTGCTAAATTGGGTTGTGAAAACTAATGATTAGTTCTATTTGATTTATTGCCTGATTGCCTAGACTAGACATTGAACATTTTTGTGAGGGAAGGTAGTTGTTTGGATTCCCAGGATGGAGGGGGATGCATTCCATAGGAACAAGAGGCAACTCAGAGTAGATATTTTGTGTGAGAGAAAGAGGGTGAAGACAGCCCCTCCCTAATAGTTCTCTGATTATAGGCTTGATAATAGGGTGCTTCAGTTTGGCAAGATTTTGTTGATAGGTGTAGAACAATAAAAACATCTGCTTGGAAGAATCACCATGTGTTTTTTCTTGGTTTTTGAGCCAGACAATTTTCAAATTATTCAGAAGCCAGGTTCCCTCAGCAATAGGTTGATCTCTAATTATCTTGTCTTGTTCTCTGTCCTTCCCTCAGACAATTAGAGTATTATTTGCCCACTGACATGACTGAGAACAAAACTCTGGATTGCTTCCTGCAGCTGAGGTGCCTTGACTGAATTTTGATGGTTCTGGTTTAGGTCTGGGACCATCCTATTATCACGATCTGTCACAAGTAGAAACTAGATTTAACTAATGAACCATTATTCTGCCTAGCAGGGTGATGAGCTGTAATTTAGAACTATCACAAGCCTGAAATTATATCAGAGGACAGGAACAACAGGATCTGGAAGGTAAGAGAACTGTCTAATCTAATCTTGAATTTTAAGAATGCCTTAGTTATTACCTAAGACTGCCTTAATTACTGGTTAACCCAGATGGCCACACCCTTGATCTCTGTTTAGAAGCAATTGGAAAGAACAGTTCTTTGTCCTTCCTTCTCTGAAAACCACACTATATAAAGATTGTTAAAGAACCAGAGTTCAAGAAAGGACTTTTTGTATGCATGAAAAACTTCTTAACTTGTATGTTCTCAGGTACATGAACTCACATTTCAAGGGAGTGGTCGTTCTGTAAGAAAACAGATCAATATTTTGTTAAAATGCAGCATGAATCATCTCCTGAAGCCAGAGTTTTGTCTCTCACTTTCAGGACAACCTTGCAGAATAGAAGCATTGGCTAGTCAGTGCAATGTTTCTCAACAGCTTCAAGATGTGTGGACTTCAACTTCCAGAATTCCCATGTATGGCTAACAAAATTAAAACTCAGTAGAAACAGTCTTGGTAGAGGACAGGAAGGCCTGGAGGAACGTTGTCCATGGGGTCGTGATGGGCCGGACACGACTTCTCAACTAACAACAACAAGAAACAGACTGGTAAGAATAGCAAAAAAAAACCCGAATGAAACTAGCAATAAAAATATGCAAAATATACACAGAACAGCTGCCGAGAGCAACCATAAGCACTATAATGAGTCAGCCCAAAATTGAGTCATCTTAGCTTTAGTCATGCAGATATAGAGCAATATCATGCATTCATTATAATACATCCCTTTGCAATGTCCTAGTATTGTAAATTGTGCTTACACAATTCATCTCTTGCCCCAAAAGATCGTGTTAAGCCTTGATGCTATAGCTACAATATAAACTTTATTATAGTATTGCATTTCTACACTTCCTTTAGGATTTTTTTTGCACATTTGTGTGGGTCTTTTCAGCTGAATTATTTCACCAAGCTACTCAGAACATGTCTGTGGGCTGCTGATGTTCAGTTCATCTATATTTCCCATCTATATTAAATTCTCAGGTTGTTTCTTTCCTTGCACCATTTAAATAATATAGCATTATTTGTCTTAACAGTCATTTTGACAATATTACATAGCAAATGGAGGCACAAATGTTATTGGCTTGACTTGCTGTGTATTTGGACATTGCTGATCAAAAAGGCAGGACTTGAAATCTACAAAATAAGCAGTAAAACAGGGCACTTCACAAATTGGGGCCAGTGTCTTAATGCAACTCCCTTATGGTGAAACTAGCCCATTCCTCCAGCTCATTTAAAATTTGTGATTGTTAAAAACATGGGAGAAAAAAAAAATCAAAAGGACAAAAGGATATTGCCATCACATTCCTTTCACTGAAGTAGAGGATCCTAAGAATCTGCTTGTATCAACTCAGACCACTAAAACCTCAGATTCTAGGCATTTCTACATGTGATCATTCCAGAATCAATTTTGGAACTCAGTGTTGTCTGTATTCAGCACCTGTGCTCATTTAACTAAAAAGGTGCAGAGGGGGAAATGCTAATTTTTTGTTTACAGGGATGAAGTTCTGCAAAGATTTTGGATAGTCTGTTTCCACATTAATGAGAAGTCTTAACTCACTGGTCCCATCTGGGTTTCGGCTCCATAAATGCTCCAAGGGACAAGATGACTTGACAGGTCTCCCTTGCAGAATTCCTCAGATTTTTTTCTGCATAGAACATGATAATGTCCTGGATTGATTTGGCCAGCTTTGACTGCTTGCAGATTCTCGCAACTCTTCCCAAGGCGAAGCAAGCAAGAATAAAATCTTTTTTTTTTTAAAGTAAGGTTACACGTGAGTCAGTTTGAGCACATGCATTTGCATATCTAATGATTACACCTCAACTCATTGCACAGAAGACTGTGAGAAATAAACCATTATATCATGTAGCAATGACACATCTGCCTTAACTTTCTACAGGTACAAAATCAAGTCTTAATGGTAGGAAATAAATAAAGGTGTCCCACTATTAAAAAGATTTATCAAGCCAGTAAGAAATATAAAGAATGCTATACAACTGTTATTAATAAGAGCTATTTGATTACATCAGTATGTCCTGGTCAGTGCATATAATCTTGTATTCCTCCTCCCCCAGCCCCCAGTATTTTCAGAGAGAAAATAATGCTGGAACAGACCTGTGATCCATCTTGGATCCCACCATGATCAACAGGATGTCCCTGGAAAGTTCACAGCAGGACATGAGTGATAGACCTCTGTGTTTAGGGCCAACCAATAAAATACACATTGATGTTTGCAAAGAAATCAAAGTATACTTCAAAAATGAAAACCTTCAGCCCTTGGACTGAAGGAGAAAAAAGGGAAGGGGCCCATGCCAATAAGTGGAAATATTTCAAGTGTGCAAGATGTTACCATAAAGCTTTGGTTTAACAGACCTTGGTTTATAATTGATATCCTTCTTGGCTTCCTAACTTTGTCTTCCTTTCTGCTCTCCTGATTCTATTTCTGCCAGAGCAATTTCTCCCTATTTAGCAAGGACAAAATGTTTGTGAGTAAAGTGTTCCATGGCAAAACAGAGTGATATCAATTGTAGAAAATGTCAAACATCAGCAATGCTTTCTAAACAGATATCTTTAGGTTACCACATTGTTTCAAAGTTTGATGCAGAGCAGGGGTCTGGAAAATAGCATTTGTTGTCGATGGAATAATCATATTTCATTGATCTTTTGGGTGGATTATCATTTGGGGCTCATTGTCCCAGTGGCTATTAGCACATTGTGAAAAAATCTAAACAGAAATTACAGAACGGATCCCATCTTTCTTCTTTTCACTTCTGATTTCATGTCTAACTATCCCTTTACTTTTTCCATGAAAGAAACTTTCACCAAAAAAGTTTCTGCCCCATAGCAATTTTGCAAACATTAAAATATATAAACAGGTGAAATAATCTATGCTCCCATACATTTTGATTCTTATTATTTATCTACAGTATGATTGAAAACATCTCTTACCATCAGAATTAAGAATTTGAAGATTTACATCTTTGAAGAGATACATCCAGTGGGATAGCACTGCCCCGCTTGGATTTAGTGTACAGTTTAGGGCAGGGGTAGGCAACCTTGGCTCTTTTATGACTCGTGGACTTCAACTCCCAGAATTCCTGAGCCAGCCATGCTGAGGGGAAAGGGAGAGGTTTCCAAGCTGAGCCATGCTGGCTCAGGAATTCTGGGAGTTGAAGTCCACGAGTCATAGAAGAGCCAAGGTTGCCTACCCCTGGTTTAGGGGATCTTGTGGACTCACAACTCCTGCTTAAGGAGCAAGTGACAGTTATGTCCACAAGGGCCTTTACACAGCTTTGTGTTGTGTGCCAATTATACCCTTTCAGGTTTTGGCAGTCCTGCTGCTCGTCACTCATGCCTTAGTCATTTCCCAATTGGATTATTACAATGCATTCTACAGAAGGCTGCCCTTGAAGAGAACAGAAGCTGCAAGTGGTCCAGAATGCAGCAGCATGAATAATTATATTCATGTTTCACCACTCCCAGTTGGCTTTCCCAGTGCAGTTCAAAGTGTTGGCTATCAGCTTTGAAGCAATAACAATAGCAGACTTATATACCACCCCCATAGTGCTTTACAGCACTCTCTGGGCAGTTAACAAATGTCAGCATATTGGCCCCAACAATCTGGGTCCTCATTTTACCAACCTCAGAAGGATGGAAAGCTGAGTCAACCTTGAACCCCATCAGGATCAAACGCCACTCCGGGCTGTGGGCAGAATTTGCCTGCAATACTGCATACTAATCGTGGCACCACCAAGCCCTACATGGCCTACGATCAGGCTATTTGCAGGATTGCCTTCTCCCCAGGGTACCTCCCTGCCCCACATGCTCCAACAGGAACGGTGCACTCTTGGTCGTTTCACCAAAACTATGCCATCTTGTGAGGTCCAGGAGGCTCACCGTCTCAGTGATGCCCCTTTCTTATGGAGTTATCTTTTTCTGACAAGCAGTGGATTTTGACCCTACTAGCATTTAGAAAGGCTGTTTAGTATTTTGTTCTAAGATGGGAGTTCTAAGATGGCGGCGCCTGGATCGGCTGCGGCTGCATTGGCTCTCGAAGGTGAATAGTTTTGGGAGGGATATTAAGGGATATAGGCCACATGATCGGGAAGGTTTTAATGTGTTTGAGCAATGTGGTGGAACTAAGGTAATATACAACCGACAATCTTTGCTGGCATGGCGAGTTTCTAGCTGTTTTGGAACTGTTGGTGAAACCGTTAAGTTGTTGGCGCTGTTTAAATTTGTTCTGCCAGCAGCAAGATCTGACTGCTGGCCTAGCGACGGATTCTATTGCAAATCAGGGCTGTTTCCAAGGGAGGCAAAGGAGGAGAGGTCCCGGGGCTTATGGAGCGAAGGAACGGGATAAGGCTGTCGACAGGCCCAGAGGAAGAGAGAGAGGCTTTTGGAGGAGTTGGTGGTGGTGGCAGCATGCTCCAGGGGCGAAAAGAAGCAAGGCCTCTTTAAGGAAAAGGTGGAAGAGTCAGGATCAGAAAAAGGAAAGGAGGCGAGGGTGTCGTGCAGGAATACAAGCTAATTTGAGGGCTAATCCACATGGATCTCCGTTTCCATCTGTCCTGTTTGCCATCGTTCGCTCCCTAGAGATTAAAATGGTCGATCTGAAACTTGAGCTGGCCATGAACAAGGAGTGTATATCGGAGGTGGTGGCCCTTTGAGAGCTGTATGCAACGAAATTTCATTTTGATGTATGCCGATTGGTGTACATTCAAAGTGACAATAAAGTTGTTGTTGTTGTTGTTATTGTTATTATTATCAGGGCTTTTTTTCTCATAGAATGCTCAGAACGGAGTTCCGGCACCTTTTTTGGATGGAACCTTATAGGGTAGGCAAAGTGGGTTGTATGACATGTGTGAGTTCCGGCACCTTTTTTTTTTTTTTACAAAAAAAGCACTGATTATTATTATTGTTTATGTTTATCAGATTATGTTCTGTGGTTTTGTATTCCTTTTGTTAGCTTCTATCAAGTGCTATGTAAGCTGCCCAGAGTCGCTTTGGTTGAGTTGGGGAGCCACACAAATGTTGCAAATATAAAGATATACTAACTGGAAGAGAAATATTGATTGATCTGGCATTCAGTTCTAAGTAATTCCCAACACTATTTATAACTTCCTTCCTAAGCCACATTATTTGGAACTTTGACTTGGAATTTCCAATATAGGCAAAAGTTGAGTTTGCTACTTAAAAAAAAATAACAGTTTGCAAAATAAATAAAATGAAAGAGACAGAGGATTCAGAAGTCTCCCAAATCCTTGGAAGAGGAGGTTGCTCAAAACTATCATACTATAATGTATACTAGAGAATTCATAAAAAGGAACAAAGTTACACCCTCCCCAGACAAACTTTTAAAATATATCAACATCTCATGAGACATTTGGACTCTCATGTGATACCATAATCTCATGAGATCTGATCAATTTTATTTTTAGATGTGGCGTTTGGGCTTTCGTGTAAGATTATGCTCTGCAGAACGGATCATGTTATCAAGAGCAAATTATTTAAATACAACCAAAGCAAAAACTGGTTAATAGGACTGCTTATAATAAGATCAGTGACAACAAGTAAGCTAAAGAACTAAAGAAGTCTAAAGACAGCCAATTTGTTGTAGTAGTTAAAAGCACCGGGCAAAATTTATGTGGCCACTTATTTCACAGAATGTAGCTCTGGGTAACATGCAATAAAGCCATAATATTAAAACAAAAATACCATTAAAGTTGATGCCATTATTTTTTAAAAGGGAAGACTCACTAGGCCTGTTGACCCAGCCAAGTTTTGATGAATTTCAGAAGGATGGCAGGGAAGGCCTGCCTCCTGGGTCCTGCCAGATATAACTCCTTAGTAGACAGGACCCACAACATACTTCTTCTGCCAGATCTGATGAAACAGGTAGATGTAATTGAGAAGAGGCAATTCCTCAAATAACCAGGCTTCATGTCGTGAACGGCTTTAAAGGTCAAACCCAACACCTTGAATTGGACCCAGAAGCAAACTGGCGGCCAATGCAGCTTGAGGAGCAGAGGTGTAATGAGTGACATACCATCACAGTCTTCGCCATCTGAAGCTTTTGGTTATTCTTTAAGGGAAACTCCAAACAGAGCGCATTAGAACAATCTATTCAGGATGGTAAAGAGAAGGCAAGCAAATAACAGAATAGGATTTTTCAGGATAGTCAGTCCAATTGAGAAATTGCCTTGTAGGTGTTTAAAAAAGCTTGTGTCAGGGACAATAATCTTTTTGAAGACAGGGAATACGATGATGACAGTAATGATGATAGTATTATTTTCTCTATTGACAGGAGACTAGAGAGAATGTTTAGGGATGTCATGATGTCACTTGAGAAGCCAGAGCTGGACTTTCAACATATTCAACAGTCCTCGAGTTTCTTTTGGGGAAATATGCTTCAAAGGTATTGCAATAGGACATTTGTTCTATAGAAAATGGATAGCAATCGTGACACTATTATTCAGCATTCTGCAGCTGCATTTGGATAGGACAGTCCTGAGGAGTTCTAAAATGTTAAAATTGGACTATGGAGCTGCATATGATATGAAAGCCATAAACTGCTTATGCTGACCCTACAAGGAACTGCACGCTTTGAGCTCAGGGACAGGTGAGGTAAAGGCTTTGCTTTCTCTGACTACTCTCACTTTCAGGACAAAAGAGGTCATAGCTGGATGGCCAAATGTTGGAGAGAGATGAACAAGTTGGGTATTGTGATGAAGAGGGCACTAACCTGAATGACTCAGGGTTTACTGCTACTGCTTTCAATGTATTAGGATGTATTAGGATGAACAAAATGCATTACATATTCTTTAACTTCTAAAGAAAATCTGAATTAACCAGGAAAATGAACTTTTTTTTCCTTTTTTTGGTAAAGTTTTTATTAATTTTTTTTCATACAATTCAGTAGTATTTATTCAACAAATGTGTTGTTTGAGTTTATCATTCACTAATACAAATTTAATTCCTGATCCTTTATTCTTTTCCCCAGCCATTGATAAAATAAGTCCCAAGTTTGAAAGTATTCTGTTTCTTCTTTTTCTTTCAACCTCATAGTAAGTCTGTCCATTTCCGCACATTCTAGTATTTTTTTAATTATTTCTTCCTCTGGTGGTATTTCTTCATTTTTCCAATATTGTGCGAATATGATTCTTGCCGCTGTTATCACATGTAAAATCAAGTATATACTTTGTTTATCAATCTTTTCTGGCATTATACCTAGTAAAAAAAGTTCAGGTTTAAAATCTACATGCTTTCCCAACATCTTTTCTAGCCAAGTATGTATTTTTGTCCAGTACCTCTTTGCTTTAACACATGTCCACCATACATGATAACTTTCTTTATTTTAAAATATATTTCTCTTTCACTGTCCTGTTTAGCTTCCTTCCTACTATCTAGAAATCAATAGGAAATTATCTGACTTTGGAACAACACTACCATTAAAATAAACACATCAAACGTTTTTAAAGCCGATCATTGAGAATAAGATTCCTAAATGTGACTATGAGGTTTGATGTTAGGAGAACTGAGATGCCGACAAGCGGGGGTGGAGACTGGAGTTTAAAACCAGCACTTGTAATACAGTTCAGGAGAATCTTGACAGCCAGTTCTATAGATCAGGAGTCTCCAAACTTGGCAACTTTTAAGACTTGTGGACTTCAACTCCCAGAATTCCCCAGGCGGTGATGGCTGGGGAATTCTGAGAGATGAAGTCTACAAGTCTTAAAGTTGCCAAGTTTGGAGACCCCTGATCTATAGATATGAATTGGCTGCATATGTTGTTGCCTTCCAAAATCTATTGTTTGCTTTGTCCAATAGGATGGCAACATTATATCTTGACCAGCTTACTGTAGAAAACAAAAAGCATCTTTCCCCATTCTTGTGAGGGCATGTCAGTCTTCAAAACAATGGGATGGTCTGTGATGGCCCCAAATGAAGTTCTGTAGATCTCCATGTGAAGCTCACAAAAGGGGTCTCTTTTTCTCTTTTGAGAAAAATATACAATGGGGAGGGAGGCAATCTCTGGAAGCTGAATTTAGTCTATCTTGCTTTTGTACAACCCAATTTGAAATAAATGTTCAAATTAAACTTCAAGGTCCCCTGTGAGACAAACATAATCTCCCACTTTAGGAAATTAGAGCATTTTACTGAACGCAAAAGACAGTGTGCGGGGGTTTGTGCCTATGCGCACATACGTATTTTCTTACTTTCAAAGACTGCAGGTTACATCTGTTATGTTTTGAGAAGGGGTGAAAAGAATCAACAGCAGTCAAAGCATATTTCTTTTCGCAGAAAAAAAAAACCCTTTTTATTTCTATTTTCCTTTGGACAAAATTAAGCAAAATTAAATGCTATAATTCTTTGCAGTGGGCGGTCTACAAATTTTCTTTTAACTAGAAAAAAGGATCTGAATTGAAATGTTAATGAACACCAAAACATCTTAATGTTAGTTGGGAATTTGTTTTATATGCACAGCTGCAATTTCTTGCCTGGGGCCATCAGGTTTAGAATGAAGAACTTCAAAAATATGGAGTATATTAATAACAAAAATTGAGGAAAGAACAGACAAAGAAAACTACTCTGCAAGCTGCTGCTTGCGGAGAATATAAGGCCATTGTAACATAATCAGTGCTATTTTCAAGTATTCAGGTATATTATTCACAATGAAGTTCATTTTCTAAATAATTCTCCTGGTGTTCCCCCCCCTCACTTATATTAGTTTGTCTTCCCATTTTAGTTCTCTTTAACAATTTTTTTAAAAAATCCTAATCTTATGGAATTGTAAACCAGAAAGTTTATTTATTCACTATGTTTACTACAGTCTGTTTCAGCAATAAATTGATTAGCCTTTAAGCTACTGCTGCATTTTTTATTTTTAATACAACATACTATTGTAGGTGTCCCGTTAAAATCTTGTTGCTGAGGTAAATATCTTCCACTGTTAATATTTCACAAGATACTGCATTACTTATATACTTTTAAAACTACAGTAGATGCTAGAAGGGCAAGAAAATAGTTTAGAGAAATAATAGTTCACAATATTGGCTTCTGGGTCCAATAGCATATTCAGGTGGTCCTGAACAGTGACTGTTCAAAGTTACAATGGCACTGAAAAAAAGTGACTTATGACTGCTTTTCACACCTATGACTCTTGCAGCATGCCCATGGTCATGTGATCAAAATTTAAACACTTGGTAACTGGCATGAATTTATGACTGTTGCAATGTCCTAGAGTTATGTGACCATCTTTTGCAAACCATCTAACAAACAAAGTCAATGGGGAAGCCAGATTCACTTAATAACCGTGTTACTAACTTAATAACTGCAGTGATTCATTTAATAACGGTGGCAAGAAGGGTAGTAAAATGGAGCAAAACTCACTTAACAACTGTCTTTCTTAGCAACAGAAATTTTGGACTCAATTGTGGTTGGAAATGAAGGACTACCCGAGATGTTTGTATCTTAAGGATCATCTTTTGCCTATAAGAAGCCACCTGAAGTTAAGATAAGCTTCAGAGATCTTGCTTTCTATTGCAATTTGGTGGAAATTTGCATAATGATCACATAAGGCAATTTCTTCTTGGCGGTAGCAACAAAATTAGCAGTTGTTTTTCCAGAAGCGCCAACAAGCTCGTTGAGTTCTCATCTTAGGTGTGTTTTGAGGACTTTCCTGTTCTAGAAACTTTTGGCTTTGGACTCCACTTATGTTATTGCTTTATTACCTGCGTTTCCCCAAAAATAAGACCGGGTCTTATATTAATTTTTACTCCAAAAGACGCATTAGGGCTTATTTTCCAGTTAGGTCTTATTTTCAGGGAAATACGGTAGTAAATGCATCCGTCTGGCTGACTATCTTAAGTAGGGCTTATTTTTGGGGTAGGGCTTATATTACGAGCATCCTGAAAAACCATGCTAGGGCTTATTTTCATTAGGTCTTATTTTCAGGGAAACAGGGTATTTGTGGTTGGAGCCAAGTAAGAGATTATAGACAGTATGCACAAATATAATTGTTTTGTACACCTTACCTACTTGTATCCATGTATCCTTTCTTATGTAGGTAATTATGACGTTTGTGTGATGACGTCATTGCACACATGCCACGATTGGGCATCGTTTGATTTGCTGTAGACACTGCTGTTATTTTCTGCACGCTTTTTAAGAGACATGTCTTTTTTGTCAGCTGTTGATAGATTATTCATTCAAACCTATTTAGGCGTTCCATTTGACGCATGCAAAGGAATCTATGGAAATATACTTTAGGTTTTGTATGAAGAGAGCATTTTTTGTATTATATATAACATTGTATTTAGGCAGAATCCAATAAAAATATTCCAATTCAGTCTATTGGAATTCAGTTTACTGAGAGCTTATGCACTAGACTAGAGACAAAGTCCTTGTGTGTCCAGTCACACTTGGCCAATAAAGAATCCTATTCTATTCTATTCTATTCTATTCTATTCTATTCTATTCTATTCTATTCTATTCTATTCTATTCTATTCTATTCTATTCTATTCTATTCTATTCTATTCTATTCTATTCTATTCTATTCTATTTCTATTTCTATTCAAAAGCATTGTTGACATATGATCTATAATTAAGAGAGGCTGGCTTCTAGGACAGATTTACTAATAACTGGCTTTTCTATGTAATTTTGCCTGTGCTATGGGTATCTGCAATTAATTTCACCTGACACAATACATTTTGGCTGAACCAAGAACAGGCTAATTTTTTAGCATGGAATAATCCTAGGTCCAAATGAAATTCCTGCCCTGGCTCACTGGAACTTGGCAACTGCCTTATGGGTCTCAAAGCCTGCTGCCCATAACTTAAACATGAGTCCACAGCAATCCCTTCTCGACAGATTCCTGAGCTTAAACACCGCCGCACAATTGATTCGGAAGGAAGTGGCACAGGCAGGGGACTTATCACGTATTCAGAGCACAGCTCGGGTAAGAAATTATCTGCACGACACATCCACATCTTTGCTCAAGTCCTTTGTAGCAGAGTTCGGTTGAAGCTAGCCATGCCTGTTGGGTGATTTACGAATGTTGAAAAGGAAGTGAGGGAGTGTGGCATTCTCCTTCTCATACAGATTAGAAGGCTGAGCTGCGTGCACCAGGCACCAAGCTGAGTTCTCTTTCCTACAGCCAATCAGAAGGTTTCCTTGCCCCGAGTTGCTGGGTAGCGCTAACCTTTCAAACACTGAATAATTTGAACCACACAATAACAAGTACAACAAAAACAGGTTATAGATACTGTAGGCTCTCTTCCCAGGTTGAGATTTCAAAATGCCTTCCCTATTTTTTTTTGGCAAATGGAAGAGAAAGCACTTGCTTTGGGAATGGAATGAAAAAAAGAGGAGAAGGGCTTAGAAGAAGAAGGGGAAAAAAGGGGGGGGGGAGAACAAACCTTAATTTGTTTGTGGATTTTGCAGTAGCCTCGGAGGACGTTTCAATGGAAATGTTAATGAGATGCAGAAGTGGAGGGAAACCAAAGGATGTTTGAAAGGATGAAAAAGATTCCCCCTTTCTCTAGAATTACAGGAAGCTCTGTTGAAGCTGCAGCTGTTCTTATCACTAGCTGTATTATTTTCTGAAACTCGTTCAGTAAAAACTAGCCTTTTAACGCTAGAAGAAAGAATCTTGTGAAGCCTTTACATTTCTCTACTAGGATAGGAAAAGCTTCCAGGAAGATTTCTCCTTCTTGCAGAATTTGGCAAGTTTAGATTGCAAGCATTAAGAAAACAGCAGCATCAGCAACCCACTTATTGAAATAAGAAAATTATTTGGTTTATCTATAGTGCCCTTTGGATATGTTGAACGCAAACACATATAGGGGGAGGGGGGGAAACCCATCTACCACAGCGAGGGTTGTTGTAAGCTTTAGAAATGGATTCTACCGCAGGTGGAACTGTGGTTTGAACATGTGAGCTGGTGATAAAATTGGCTCCCTTCCAAGAGAGGCTTGATCTGCTCCTTTTTGAACATCCAAAGGTAGAGGAGCACACCAGGTAGTTTTTTTCCTAATCAGTTGGCAACCTTATACGCAGCATGGACTGCCGGCCTTTCGGAACAGAGCGTCCTTCCCTTCCAAAGCTATCCAAGACCAAGAAATTCCATAAGGTTATCACTTCTGGGCATGCATATTTTATGATCTATTTTTAAGAAAAAAAGGATAAGATAGGATAAGATAGGATCTTAGGCATAGACAGCACTGTCTATGCCCAAGGATATCTAACCATGTAGTAGGACTGTATCACTATTATCCTTCTTATCTTTCCTATAACCTACTGCTATTGGTATCTTATGACTATCACTTTGTTGGTTGTATCTTATGGTTTATCAGTTTGTTGCTTGTATGTATACTGAGTTTATGCACTGGAGATAAATTCCTTGTGTATCCAATCACCCTTGGCCAATAAAGAATATTCTGTTCTGTTCTGTTGTCTCATTAGGAAATAGCAATAAGTCTAGAATTCTGTTTGAATGAAAAAAAATCTGTAACTGTCAATTTCTGTTGCTAAGTAAGACATCGATTAAGTGAAATTTGCATCTGATGACCTTTCTTGCCACAGTTGTTAAGTGAATCACTGCAGTTGTTATGTTAATAACACAGTCCTTAAGTGAGTCTGGCTTCCCCATTGACTTTGCTTGTCAGAAGGTTACAAATATGATCACACGACCCAGGACATTGCAATTGTCATGAAAATGAATCCGTTGCCAAGCGTCAGAATTTTGATCACGTGACGATGGGGATGCTACAATAAGTCACTTTTTTCAGTGCTGTTGTAACTTTGAACAGTCACTGAATGAATTGTTGTATGTCAAGGATACCTGTATAGGGTTTCCTGCTTGAGCGGGGGGTTGGACTAGAAGACCTCCAAGGTCCCTACCAACTGTTATTCTGTTATTCTTCAGTTTTATAGTGTGACTTGGCTCTAGGGAAAAAAATAGGTAGCGTTGCAGGTAGCAGCAGGGAAAAAGAGTAGCAGCAGCCCACTTTAAATAGGAGGCAACTCTGTGGATCATTCCATGGGTATTATATATCCAGCATCATATTTCACTGAAGCAAAGAGGTCAGAGAGAAAATAACCTTCAAGCTCTGCTTTGAAGCAGGCTTATTTTAAGACCAGGAAGAGATACATATATTTGTCTGTTAGAACGAGAGAGAACTAGCTTTCCAAACCCACACAACTCTTGCATTTAACAATCTGATATTTGAGATGTTAGGTAATGTGAACATTAATCTTTAACTTCTATTAAGTATTGGTGCAGATGTGTGTTCAAATAATGGGTTCTGGGTTTCAAAATTTAACTATATTGGTTGATCATCAAGAGAGACAATTGTCATTCATCAGCTTTGCATTCATGTTGTGCAATAAACCACATACTAAATGATATGAAATCTTGTTAATACTCTGCTGCTGTGGCTTTTTAAATAACTAGACCAGGGGTCTTCAAACTTGGCCCTTTTATGACTTGAGGAATTCTGGGAGTTGAAGTCCACAAGTCATAAAAGGGCCAAGTTTGAAGACCCCTGAACTAGACATACAAAGCATCAGCCAATGAAGCTTTTCCTGGTGTAACGAAGTAAGCCATCCCAAAAACTTGAACTGTTAAGTTTGGTTGCTATCCTAGTCACAAGAGCAGTCATGTGAGGTTGGAGATGACAAAATCCAGACTGCTGAAAATATGTCTCTTTCTTTTCCAGTTGCATAATGCTGATATTCAGACCCTAACTATACCCATTTTGACTCACAGGATGATTTGCTGTTCTAAAAAGCAAAAAGAATATATAATATATTGAACTCTACTCTGCATTCAGCTGCAGCTGTATCAATTGTAATCAAATGATCAAAAGTGGGCCAGGGGATTATTATTTATTTTTCATATTGAATTTCAGTAATTATCACTTCTATATGTGCCACATTATTTAGTACCATGTGTCTGGCACTCTAGACAGCTACCGTTTAAAATAAACATTAGAAATAAACTTCAAAAGTGCATATTAAAAATGAATAAAGCATTAGATAGTAAAATAACGGACCATCAAAAAAGTCAGTTAATTGAGCATAAAGAGCCATTGGTATAATAAATTGTTTCTAAATGAAGAATGGAAGCAAAGAAAGGGAAGGAAATTAAAAACTGGGTGCAATTACTGATTCTCACACTATTTAACCATGGTTTCCTTAATAGTTTATGACATTATCCTCAAATGCTAGTTATACCTAGAATATGAAGCTATGAACTGCAGTTTATAACAATATAGCAATATTCAGGCTGGCTCAAAGGAAGAAAAACAATCCCACAGATAATTTGATTCAGGCTAATTTGTACACACACATCCTTTTTCATCTCTTCTTTTAACATGAGAATGTGTGCACTTAGGGAATAAATTAAAAGAAATTTAATTAGCCAATACTGCTTCTGCATCTGATAGGCCCAATTTGCCTGTCTGCTCATTTCTTCCACTTTTCATCTAAGACTAATCTGATGTAGATGTACCTTAAACATTAGTAATTTTTCCCCCTCTTCCATCTTCCAGTTTTTTTTGGGGGGGGGAGGAGTAATCATTCTGACAGATGTTCTCAGAAATATGAAAGTTTCCATGCTATTTCCGAATCTTCTGTTGGTCTAATAAATATATTGCTGTATATGAATTCCTTCCCCGTCCCTGGAACATAGCTGGCTGTCTTCTGCTGCAATCGTATTACAATAGTTACTAATCTCTCACTGATGCTTGGCATTTTGCTAAGCATTTATAGGATAAAATAAATCTAAGGGGGCAAGATAAACATTTGTCCACATACAGGTAGTCCTCATCTTATGACAGTAATTAAACCTAAAATTATGGTGATAAGTCGTGCTGGTCATTAAATGGGTTGTCACACAACTGATCTATTACTTTTTTTTTTTTGCGGTTGTTAAGCAAACGCTTAAGAGAACACCACAGTTGTTAAGCAAATGCAAAAACTGTCTTGTTTTCTGCCAAAAACGGAAGTAAATGTCGGTTTCCAGAAGAAGAAGAAATTATAAATCACAGTCACATGACCTCAGGATGCTGCAAAGGGCTGTAAATGCGAGCTGGTTGTCAAGTACCCCAAATACAATCATGTGACTGCAGAGGGGAAGCGGCCATCGGTATTTTGGGGGTGTTCATCGTAACTGAATGGTTTCTAAGCAACCGGTTCTTAAGTGAGGACTATCTGAAATGCCAAGCAACCCACCCACCCCCCATTCACATAAGATAACTGGCTATAACAGTTGAATAAATCCTGACGGGAATTGGATTCACGTTTGTGCTCTAACTAGGAGTAAGAAATCTAACACAGCTCTCATTAAAACAGAGGTTTAAATAAAGTCACGGGCACTCAAAGGATGAGCAGCAAATGATTGCTGACAAAATCTTATAACCAACATATAGTGCACACCTCTTCTCCACCAGTTTCTAGATGTAACACACACTTTTGACTTCTGTACAGTCCTCAATTGAGCCCCAAATTTTTGTTGCTAAGTAAAGCAGTTGTTAAATGATTTTGCCCCCATTTTATGGCCTTTCTTGCCACAGTTGTTAAGTGAATCACTGCAGTTGTTAAGTTAGTAACACGGTTAAGTGAATCTGGCTTCCCCCCATTGACTTTGCTTGTCAGAAGGTCACATCTTGGGACACAGCAATATGAATCAGTTCCCAATCATCCAAATTTTGATCAGGTGACCCTGGGGATGCTGCAATGGTCATAAGTGTGAAAAGGGGTCATAAGTTGCTTTTTTCAGTGACGTTGTAACTTTGAACAGTCACTAAATGAACTGTTGTAAGTCAAGGCTTACCTGTATTCTCTAATAGCTGAAGGTGATAGGAACTTTATTGCAATGTCTCTGGAGAGTGCCAAGTACAGACAGATTGAACATCATGCATCAGGAATTTTGGCTACATATGATGCTATTTTTACATATTTAAAATGCAACTAAAATGTAACTTTGTTTTGTACAGCCCAGTACTTCAAAAGTGCTTTTCAAAATTACATGATTCTTTCCCATCCCCTAAAAAATGGACAATCGTTTGTGTGCAATACTGAAAGAGTAGACAAGGGCCACATTTAACATTGGGAGGCTGAGAACTACAAAGTGTGTAGGACCGCATCATCCCTGTGGTTAGAAACGGGGTTGGGGGAGTTTATATGTTCTTAATTTTGTAATTGATTCATGCCAATTTTAGGATTTATAGTGCATGTGTTTTTGCATTTCAGAATAGGAAAACTGCGGTTTTCAGAGGGGTTCCTGAGGGCCACCAAATGGAGGCTTGGGGATACCTGCAGTTTGGGATAATAAATGATCTACTCTCGCAATAGTTTAATTTCTGGTTATATCTGCAAGTTTCAACAGTTCTGCCTTGTACCATCATTAGTTCACACTCAATGAATGAATAGCACTAAGTTGGTCGCAATGGCTAATAATAATTAGTTATTATATTCTATTTATGTTATTTGTTAAATTTAGGTATTAGGCCCTTTAAGTATTTGTCAAATTTAGGCCCTTCTCACTCTCAGAGTGACTGATTTATATTCTGGTACAGCATAATGCACCATTATGGCTTAAGGTGTTGCACTATATTAAGCCATTATGGTGTGGACCATAAATTATGCCATTTCAGAATGTGTTTTATTGTGACTAATGACATATTGTTATTGTCCATTGTGATTAATAACCAATAGTGTTAAAGCTTACATTATGGTGCAAAGCCAGCCAATTATTATTCAGCAATACATTGGCTAACAAAACATGATTTAGTATATGTGAACCAGCGATTTACTCTATGCGTGTGGCTTTGGGAGCACCTCAATTATTGCCAAGCCACATCCCATTTATATTTATTTAAAAGTTCAGAGAGGTTTATTACCATGCCACTATAGATAGAATTTGAGTCATTAACTCTACTGTACTCTAAAAAAAGAAGAAGAAGACAATTCAGCTGCTTAAACCTTTGTGACTTCATTAGAGTGTACGCAACCTAGCTGTGGGCAAGATTGCAGCTTTTCAATTGACGACTCTGCTCATTATTTAAACACCAACTGCTGAATCACATTCACCTGTGTAAACAACCAACAGGGTTCCCTCCTTTTCAGACTGTCTGAAAGGAAAATCATTTATACAGGCAGTCCTCAGCTTACAATGATTTGTTTAGCAACTATTCAATCTTACAACAGCACTGGGAAAAAAAGTGACTTATTACGGGTCCTTGCACTTATAACAATCGCAGGCTCTTCACAATCATGTGATCAAAAATTCAGATGCTTAGCAACTAGCATGTATTCATGACAGCTGCAGTGACCTGGGGTCATGTGATTGCCAGCAAGCAAAGTCAATGGGGGAAACCAGATTCGCTTAACAAACTTCGCGATTTGCTTAACAACCATGACAAAAAAGATCGCAAAGTTGGGTGCTTGACAACTGCTCTGCTTAGCAACAGAAATTCTAGACTCATTTGTGGTCATAGGTTGAGAATTACCTGTATACCGGAAATCAGTATAACCATAGGGATGCCAGGCAAAGATAGGGAAAAAGTAGAAATAGATTTATGTTTGCAGAATCAATCCACTTTAAATGTTTTCTGTAGCTTTCCACCTTTACATTTTTTTATACATTGCAATGTCTTAATAAAAGGTCCCCAAACAAGCAAGTGATGGCAGACATGACTACCTTCATCTGACAAAATGGCTTTCAAATAATGTCAGCTTGTGTCAATATAACGGAGTTGGAAGTCTTCTAACCCAACCCCCTCCTCAAGCACAACATCTATAACATTTCAGACAAATGACTGCATAATCTCTTCTTACAAACCGCCAGGGACGGAGCACCTACAACTCCTGAAGGCAAACCATTCCACTGGTTGATTGTTCTGTCAGGAAATTTCTCCTTCGTTCTAGGTTGGTTTTCTCCTTCCCACACATTGCTTCTTGTTCTGCCCTCAGGTTCTTTGGAGAATAGATTGATCCCCTCTTTTTTGTGGCGGACCCTCAAATATTGGAAGACTGCTATCATGTCACCCATGGGAGTCAGTGAAAATTGATGGGTGTTTCTCCAGAAAGTCCAGGTTACTTCTCTGTCTGTTGGGATGGTAAACGTCTTAATCAGTAGAGCAGACCGGTAGACCTCCAAGCATTTGCAATTAAAACTTTGAACATCTTTCATTATTGACCAGAATTGTTGTAAGCTTCCAAGGCTGGGCTGAAAAATTTGAATAACCAGTAGATGAACAACGCAGATCTGGTATTCCTTGTTAATAGAAATTGGATTTAAGTAGCATTAAAGGTTATTGTTTCATCAACTCTGATTAATATATTCCTGGTCCCCAGATAGTCTGGTTCACAGAATAAGTGAAATACATGCTTTGTGGCACAAGCCCTAGTGGCTTGATTTACAAACCATAAATAATGGCTTCCAAACAGCTATGACTGAACTTGCTCAGCACGATTATTTAAAAGGAAACTCATTACTACTAAGTAGGCTTTGTTCTAGAAAGCAAAGTATTTTCTAGCAATGTATCTTTAATTGTACTTGCGATGCAGCTGCAAAAAAAAATAATGCAATCCTAGGTTGCATCCATAGAATTAGAGTATCCAGATCAAAAGAAGCAATTGTTCCTCTAACGTTCGGTTCAGAAACACCAGAACATTGTGAACACGATTCAGACAATATTCCATTCAGTTCTGGGCACTATATTTTAAGATGGATATTGAAGAAGTGAAGCACAAAGAGGACACAAACCAATCCGATAAGGGTCCTGTAAGGCAGGGCTTTTCAACCTTTTCACCGACTGTACCACTTTTAGGATATGGCAATATTCGAGTACCACCTAGAAAGGTGTCAAAAACTTGGTGACAAAAAAAAAACCTGTTCAAAGTTGCAATTGCACTGAAATGACTTATGACCATTTTTCATACTTATGACCATTGCAGCAACAGGGTCATGTGATTTATATTTGGATGCTTGGCAACTGATTCATATTTATGATGGTCACAGTGTCCCAGAGTCATGTGATCCCCTTCTGCAACCTTTTGACAAGCAAAGTCAATGGCAGAGCTGCTGGTGGCCAAGTGCTAAGGTGGGACTTCCTTCCCTGCCTCCCTTTTTCTCATTCCCATCTCCTTCTGAAGGAAGAATTTGAACCCCTCCCATATTTTTCCTCTTCCATATATTGATCAAACAAAGCCTCCAGAGACAGAAAAGACAAGCTGCTGAGTGAACTAGCTTAAAAAGGCACTTCCCCTTTAAGAATTAGCTACTGGCTAGAAAGGAAAGTAAGGAGCCCAGCCCGCACTTAAGGAAGAAAAAAAAATGTAAATACTGGCTGCCGGCTAAGGCAGCCTCCCCAAATGGCTCCATTCATAAGTAAAATCTGCAGCTCCAGAGGACTCTCTCATTGTAAGTCTTTGCCTGTGCTGGCTCTTTCCCTTCCCCACTACACTTGGCTAGGCAGGGATGCGTACCACCTGCCACTCATTAATGTACCACAAGTGGTATGCATACCACAGGTTGAAAAGCCCTGCTGTAAGGAACCAGCTAGGTAGGACTAACAATTGGAGGCACTGAGATGATTTCAGGAGAGGGCATCTGGAAGGCTGAGATGTAGATAATGGTCAAATTGTTCCAGAGGAAAGGACCAGAAACAATGGGTTTAAAGTGCAAAAAGGAGCAAATATTGATTGGACATTAGGAAGATTTCTAAATGGTAAGAGCTGCTCCACAAGGGAACAAACTGCTTTGGCAGTGGGTAGAATAATGGATCCCTACACTGAGCAAGCAATTGGACTAGATTATTTCCGAGTTTCCTTCCAACTCTTACATTCTATAATTTGATTTTCCGCTAGAAGAATGGAACCAGAGCATCTTAGCTCACCAGTCTTGGAAACAACCTTAAGAGAATCTTGCCCTTCCTCATACCAATTTTCCCATAATTTTGATTTAAACTGTCAGGTTGGCGAGACATTCTGTTCCATCGACCAAGTTCATGCAGATATTATATAATGGTTTACAATTATATTTATTTATTTATAATAATAGGAAATTACATTTTAATACATTAAGAACGAGATGATGGTCGAACTTTTAGCATTGATTTAAAAAAAAAAAATGATTTCTCAACCTTGATGTTGTATTAATTGCACTTTTATTACGGAGAACGAAATGACAATTCTTATGGTTTGAGTGGAAAATGATTAAAATAATTTTACTTTCAGCAAATTTTATACTGAAGTGACATTGTTTCTCTAGAGAAGAAAAATTAAAAGAGTGAATATTGGCTCCATTTTTATTCCTTTAATTACATTTAGTGCGTTTTAAATCACCAATAAGTATTTTTTTCTGGGCAGTGTATAAAATAAGAACATAAAATACAGGACAACAATAAAACCAAGATGGTATCCCAAGATAATGACAACTAAGAGACACAATGCTGCCAAGAAGGAAAATAGAAAGTGTAAAATAATGCAGAGATTTTAAAACAGTTCCTAAATGTGTCAAGAAAATAAAAACACATTTTTTTTAATAATCCCTAATCTGGAACAAGTACAGTTGGTTCTTGTTCTGCTGCTACACAAGACAGTTGTTGTTGTTGAGTCTTGGCCCATTTAACAACTTTTTCTTGCCATTGTTGTTAAGTGAATCACTGCAGTTGTTAAGTTAGTAACATGGTTGTTAAGTGCAGCTGGCTTCCCCACTGTTTTTGCTTGTCAGAAGGTCACAAAAAGGTGATCACAGGATTCTGGGATACTGCAACCATCATAAATATGAGTCAATTGAATTTAATCTGAATTTTGATCATGTGACCATGGGGACGCTGCAATGGTCATAAGCAGTGGTGGGATTCAAATATGTGAACAACCGGTTCTCTGTGTGGATGCCGCTTCCGGAAGTCTATTCTGGGCCTGGGCGACAAAAAATTAGCTACCGGTTCTGCCGAAGTGGTGCCAACCGGCTGAATCCCGTCACTGGTCATAAGTATGAAAAACAGTCATAAGTCACTTTTTTTCAGTGCCATTGTAACTTCAATGAACTTCACTGAACGAACTGTTGTAAGTTGAGGATTACTTGTAAGGAATCTCCCTCTTAATAACTCTGTTCCTGCTCAGTGTTCCATTTTCTCCAGGAAAGTTACTCCGTTCTCCAGCTTTTCCTTTTCTATTTTAATTCATAATCTGTGCCTACCAAATATGCCCTGTCTACTTCTACTGCCCTTGATATGTTCTCTCCTTGCTTTGTTCTTATTATTTCAGCTTTAGAAATAACTCCATAAAAATTATTAGACATTCAAGCCAATTACACCAAGATCACCACACGTGCATACACTGAAAAATAGGAAGTATGGCTCACAACACCGGTTATAGATCTAACTAGGCATACAATGGATTTTCCACCATTTGTCTGCAATATTATGCATATCTGTTTGAAGGTAAGATATAGAGATAAAGAGTACCTTGTTTGCTTTTTTTGTTGCTATGGCAGGGTGTGGAAAGGAGAAACTACATCCACCCACTAATAAATCTGAAATCTGTTTGCTAATTCCAAGCCAGCCTCATTCACTGTTATAGAATTAAAAGTTATGGGTAAATATCTAATTCAAGTACATTTCATTGCTCTTATGCTAGCATAAACCTTAGACAAAGGAACGTGACTCGTTTGTATAATATGCAGCCTTCTCTTACCCACCCCATTCAGATCTCTAGATAAATTGTTAGAGCAAAATTACCCTTACCTGTTGCCTTAAACCGTGGTTTGTTTGATGATGTATTCATAAAAATAATCCCTTCAATTTACATAAGGCATTGAGCAATACATCTTTTTAAGAAGGACTGGCTTCCTATTTCAACAGAAGAGACGTGGTCAAGAGCAGCCATTCTTAACACTGCATTGAGTCAGGTCTGTGACCCATCAGGAAATCAGTTATGAGTTTTAAAAAGGCAGGTTTAACTGGTTTAGGAATTAGCAGCGCAACTGCTAGTATGGCTTTCAAAAGCAAACTTTAGCAGAAATCTTCTGCCCACCTCTTTTGGAGAAGCCTCCAGTGAATTAAATGAGTAAGGGATCAATTAGATTGTGGTACAACGGTAAGCGTACAATACAACCTCATTCATTTCCTTAGAAATGAATTGCCCTAAGAGTTGCAAGTGGGCCCAGTGGATTTTGTTTCTAGGCGAAGAGTTATTGCACAAGGGAATTAATTTATACCTATATAAATAGATGCAAATAAGCAAATGTCCATTTATTATTTTCCTTCTCTAGATGGGATTAGTTTGTATTAATCCTTCTCCTACAAAAAGGAAGTGGTGTCCACAGGAACAATTAAAAACAAGAAATTCACCAATCATAAAAGGTAATAAAATATAGCAATTTTAAGGAATCCGATTTAAAAAGCTGTCCAAAATTGCCATCTAGTCCAGGATAATTTATAATCCTAGCTGGCTTCCATTTAAAACGCCTTTACTTTCTTACCTTTGTCTTTTAAAACAAGGGAAAGTAGTTGTAATTTCTTTGGGATAAAGTTCCATAACTGGAGTGCTGCCACTGAGAAGATCCAAATCCTGGTCCCTGCATTGTGAGTTGAGCTCATTGGTGGACCATATATTTATATATTTATTAAAGTATATCCTGCCTTTCACTCACGAGTGTTTCTTCCTTTCTTCCTTTCCTTTTCCCCCACAACAATGGTTCTGTGAGCTAGATTAAGATGAGAGAAAGTGAGTAAATCAAGTCATCCAGTGGGCTTCCATGGCTGAGGGTACCCATCACCTGAACCATTGTACCATATTGACCCTTTACAAAAGCAGCATCTTTGCAGCTGACATTAAAATATAGGTTGGTGTTGGGCCGTGATCTTTTACATATGTGATTTAGGACTACAGATTAATGTTGACATCCTAACTTGGGATTGGTAACTCAGTGAAATCAACTCAGTGATTTCATGTCTGTGCCGTTTGATCTGATTTGCCTGTCCCAATTAAGAATCTGTAGTTGGATTCTGTATCAGCTGAAATTTCCAGACACTCTGCAAGGGTAGCTCCATTACCGTGATTACTGTAATCCAATTGAGGAGTTTTTAAATCATGGATCACCAAAGCTAGCACACCACCACAGTTGAAGATAGGCTTATTTAGCTACTTATGAAGCTACTTAGAATCAAGAGGAGCCAGGAAACTGGACCCTGGTTCTTTCCAGAGAGAAAGCTAGGTTGCCCGTGACCAGGCATATTTCTCTTTCTGAGTCTAAAAGTTTGCTGAGACTCTACAACTTAAGCAGCGTGGAGATGAACAGGAATCTCCCTTTGTGACTCTGATAAAAGTGCTGAGAGTATAAAAAGAACCAGGGTCATATATGCCTACAATTCCCAATCCAACTAAGCTTCTCCAGCAGTATTTCATGATCAATAGCTGATGATTTAAAGGCAGCTGAAACATCCAGAAGAACCAACATGGTAGCATTCCCCTGTGTTCATGCCACTAAAGTTCATCAGTCACATTCAGGGCAACTAAAACTACTTTTGTGTAATTTCCAGACCAAAAACTAATCTAAAATAGATCTAGATAATTGGTTTCTTTCAAGCATGCCTGTGCTCGAATAGGCATCCCTCTCTCCATTATTTTGTGCAAAAACTTAGTATGTAGGTACTACTCGTCCGGACACATATGTATAAAGTGTTACAAAGAGATAGGTCTAAATTAAGACATTCAGCATAAACATCTAATACTGTAAGAAATCATATGGTCTTAATAAGAATTAGTTTTTTTAATAATTGGTGCCATATCTATGAACTATACAAGATAGCTAGATTCTGAAAAAAAATAACTTAATCTATCGTCTCTTTAAAAGATAGTGTTTACTATCTTCTGATTGTCTCAACTCTCTCCTTTGCTATTTTCTTCAGCTCCAATTCCCAGAACACTTAGCCTTTCATTTTTGTGACACCCTATGCAATTTCTCCAATAAAATCCACCAATAAAACTAATATTTGCATAAACAGGCGACAATGACAGACTCTCCTTGTAAATGCATGCGTAAACTATCAAGAGGCTGGCTTCACACACAATCTTAAATGAGGTTGTCTGGCTTGGTTTAGGAGTGCTACTGGATAGTGCCAATATGCCTCTTGAAGTATTTAAGGTACTATGTGCATTGTGACTGATCCAACAAATCATAGTTTAAACATTCTGGCTGAATGTAATGAGAATTAAATATGTACTTTCTTTTCAGTAAGTACATAAGAGAATTGCACTGTATAAGAGCTTTCTGCACATTTTCCTAAGCGTTAGTCCCACCAAAAAGTATCAATGAGTTTTTAAGTAAGGCTGCACAATTCTTTGAAAATGTGCTTTCTATGGAGCTTCATGCAAAATACCCCTTTGAAGCAGCTTCATGAGGCAACATGGCTTCTACTTGTAAACTGGAGGGCCATGACATCTTAAGCATAGAGAGCACTGAAAAAGTAAAGGCTCTCATTCCAAGCTTCATCAAGGGAGAACATATTATCTCTGCAATATGAACAGCCTCATTAGATACCATCCACCTTGCATAGTCCCTCTCTGGATTCACTTATATTAAACCCTAGTGTCATGCTGATATGCAAATCCTTGTAAATCAAAGGATTCTACTTATTTAATCTTCCATTGAAGGGGGGGGGGAGGACATACAATGTTAAAAGTCCTTTCCACCTATCTAGACAGCAAAGCAGAATATTTTGCAGTGCCTTTGCTTCATTTCCCTATTTTGCTTCTACTTCAGTAAGGAAGCCAGAGAGTGGTATTACCCTAATTGTTTTAAGGCAGGACAAGTTAAGGATTCTCCCCCAGCAGCTGTGGCTGGCTGTAATTGGAAGTAGCATGTGAAGTGAGTAAAATAGTACCACCCTCCTCCAAACCAAAATCCTAAAAAGCCCCTTGTCAGCAGAATAAATAGAAAATGTATTCTGGCAGCAAAACCAACAACCTGCGGCTGGAAGAACCCTAGGAGTTTTTTTCCCTAGTGGAATCAATACAACGGAAGAAAATGCTGGTGTTTTTTTGCTTGTTTTGTTTTAAACATGGGCCAAGCACTCAAAAGACCTTTAAACCTATGTGTGCAAGGACCTCCTATAAGGTATGACAAGTGCTCAGCAAGGTGCTGAGGTAAAGCATTATGCAAATAGGCTTCTACAGAACCAGGTAACTTGCCTGGCCTGTAGCTCAAACAGCCAAGAAGGGCAAAGTCTAGCTTGGAGGGGAGAGGCTGTGCCTGCAGTAGCCTGGTGTGGCCAATAGGGGATCCCCACATTGACCACATCATTAACCCTATAGAGTTAGTCAGGGGTAGCCAACCTTGGCTCTTTTATGACTCTTGGACTTCAACTCCCAGAATTCCTGAGCCAGTCATAAAAGAGCCAAGGTTGCCTACCCCTGGCTTAGGTTCACAGCAAAAAGGGTCTCTGGAGAAGAGGGAAAATGGTAGTTTAAAACTGAAACAAGGCAACTTTAAGGTGCCTCAGCTGTGATTTAGGATGAGACAAAGAGAGGACATGGCATTGAAAATGGTTAATGGGGCGTGTTTGTTCCACTCTTAGTGGATGTCAAGATAAACCCCACCAGAGAATGACCTTACAACAGATGTAAATAGGCTTGGACTACGTTTGTAGATTGAGTGCACACATCACATGGAGCGATGATGGGCTTCATCAAGATTTATTATTCCACAGTTGGCTAGTTTTCTACATCTTGTCCTAAACCCTGGATACCAACCACGATTTATGGCTTAGCGTGTGGGCGTGGGTTGACCCAACATGTTAGGCGACAAACAATGACTTCCAACTTACAACGCCTCAGCTTCACAAGGTTATTCTAAAGCCGGAAAACCCAACCGACCCCACTCTGCAGCTTTGCGTGCTTCGGATGAACCCAAGGAGTTCATACTTGCTGCGGCGCCCGACCTATTTTCTGCCCAGACGCTGCTTAGCCAAGCCAAGCCGTCTCCTTCTCTTTGGCACTCGCCCCAAAGATCCGTGGGCCTGGCTGGAAACTCTCGCTGCTGGAGGCGTGCCAAGCGACCCGGTGTCGGGGGCGGTCCCGATCGCCTCCTGCAGGGGGAACCGAGTGGCCGCAGAGGTTCAATACGGCAGGAGGAGGAGGAGCAGCAGCAGCAGCAGCACCAGCAGGTGCGGCGGCTGCAGTTGTTACCTTTACCTCCGGGAAAGGAGGAGACGGGGGCGGGAGCTGGGTCAGGGGGCCGGGCTTGCAGGTTGAGAGCCAAGTGGCGGAGAGCCGCGGCGGGAGAAAGAGAGGGAGGCAAGACGCCGCCAAGCCTCCCCACCCCCACTCGGGAAAGGAGGCGATCCGCAGCCGCGAGAGGACGGGATCCCGCTCTGGCTGGGCGCAGCGAATGCGGTTCCTTTCTACGCTCCGCCCGCTCGCTCCCCCGACCCTCGGCGAAGCGGAATCGTCCCCCTCCAGCGAGCTTAATGGGCGGTAGCGCGGGCTGGCGAGGGACCTGCAGGAGCCGCTCGCCGGATTCTTTTCCTCCCGGCCCCCGCGACTAGAAAGCGATCGTTTAGATCCGATCGCCAGGTTGATCCCGGTCCCGTCCATAGATCGGCAGCGGAGGAAACGGCGCCCGCGTGTCAGGCGAGAAGCGAGCGCGGCGAAGGAGACGCAGGAAGGTTTTAAGAGGGCAACGTGGAAAGGGAGCGCTGCTGGGTGTGGCGGCCGAGGCAGGCAGGCGCGCTTGGGAACAAGGCGAAGCGGAGGTGGGCGGGCGACCATCGGGTCTCCCGGGGATCTCGGTGCGTCTGGAGCGGTTCACACCTATGCGCGAGTTAGCAGAGACTCCCGCAGGCGAAGCTTCCGTCCATCAGCCCGGCCGGCTTACGAAACCGCGGATCTTGCCCCGGGCGCCGCCTCCCCAGCTCCCTTCTATGTGAGCCGCTGGGCTTGCCTTTCCTCCTCTTGCCGGATGGCGATTGACCGGCGCCGAGAGGAGGGTGCCGGGGGGAGCCGGCCCCTCCCCGAGGAAAACGGCTCTTTGCCTGCCGGGGAGGCGGACCCGGCCATTGCAGCTCCTGCCGCACCCCCTGCAGGGGGTCTCTCGGCGGAGATCCAGAGCCTGCCTCTTCCCACGCCTCCCTCCGGGTCCTGCAGCCCCCTGCTTCTGGATTACGATGGCTCCGTGCTGCCCTTCCTGGAGGGCCTGGGCGGCGGGCACCAGAAAACCCTCATCTTCCTCACCTGGATCCCCGCGCTCTTCATCGGCTTCAGCCAGTTCTCGGACAGTTTCCTCTTGGTCCAGCCCATCTCTTGGTGCAAAGGGACGGATGGGCAGAGCAACTGGACCGAGTTCCCCCCGCAGCCTCCCAGGGGCCTCACCACCAGCCCCAGCTACAACCACAGCAGCAACAGCTATAGTAGGGGGATCCTGGCAGCCCCGGAACTGCCCACTCCTGAGGGAAAGAATGACAGTTACTGCCACTGCAGTGAGAGGTACCATCGGATCCCTGCAGGCCTACAGCAGAATATTGTGAGCAAGGTAAGAGTAATGGAGGTAGGAGACGGCCTGAGGCCGAGTGGGAAGTCACCTTGCCTCCTCTAGGGCAGTATGGGTCACTGGGACTCTTGGCCTCTTTCCCGCAGCACAATAAGGAAGAAAGGTGGCCCCTCCTCCTACCTGTATCCCTTATATGTGGGGTGGGGGGGGAAGGAGTGGACCTTGCAACTTCTGATGAAGTTCTCTGCAGTCCACATTAGCTGCAGGGGACGAATGTAATGAGATCATGTAGCTTCAGTTCTTGAATGCAGTTCTTGAGTGAGTTGCTCCGTGCTGGGCTTTTCTGGTGGTGCAAAGCTTAATGTATGCCTGCGCTTGAGAAGATTCCACTGGCAGGAAGGGAAGCAACAAGATTTGGCACAGGAGCAGGGCGTTAGGTTTCTACTACCTCTGCATGGACAGGAATGTGGCATCATGGGAAATGGCAACAGCTACTCTGGCATGTCTGAAGTAGATTAGAAGTAGATTAATATAAGCCAGTGGTTCTCAACCTGTGGTCTGCGGACCCTTGGGGGGGGACATGATGTCATCACAGGGGATCCACAAAGCCTTGAAGAAATGTTATGATTTAAGTCAGGCATGTCAAACTGCCGGCTCGCAGGCCGGATGCGTCACGCTGAAACCGCGCCCACCCCATTGCTGGCAATGGGGAAAAAGTCGCGATACGTCGCGTGACGTCATGTGACGTCGTAAGTTTGACATGCCTGATTTAAGTCTTGAGTTAAGTCTTGTCCGTGGACATGGTCCGTGCCACAAAAAGTATTTAAAGGGTGAATAAAAGGTTGAGAATCACTGATATAACCTATTCAACCACATTTTCACCTAGCATGTTGTGTTAATTCAGCCCCTGTACTTAATGGTGGGTATGTCAGGTGAACTCAGAAAATTGGGTTAATGGAATAACTGGCTAAATTAAGGATGGTAATTAAACCGTTCAAAGAGGGCCTATTTGTATGGGAGTGATGATCATGAGCTATAATATTTCTTCAGCTGCTTCTCAAAGACAATATTGACATGAACCTAATAAAGAATGTTTACTCATTTTGGATAGGTTTTTCCCCCCTAAACTTCTGTTGGTTGTGTTTGAACTGTATTCCTATAATGCCTTTCCTTTTTCAGGGATACCTTCCTCCTAAGGGTGTCCTTTGTTCTGATGACTAAAGTGAAGGAATCTCTTGTTACCTTGGAATTCTTTGACTGCTTTAAGTCAGTGAGACATGAGCATCTATTTTCACAATCCTTTTATAACTTATCCGGTTTTAGATTTTTAACCCAAGAAGACACAAAGAAGCACCATTTTTTTTCCTTTTTTGGCAAAATCAATAATACGTTTCTAAATGAAGTTCCTACGATAAGGAGGTCCTTTTTAATGCTGCTGTGAAACAAAATCATAAATGAAGTTTTGGATTCTCAGTGACATCATTCAGACAAACCAAAATGACCCACATGTTACAACACAGGGCAATGACTATCCAGCTTCAAGACAAAAGATTCCTGTGCATGCATTTTTCACTTAGGTATTTTGCTTGTTCCGCTTCATAAGCACTTTTCCCTTGTGATGATATATATTTCTTGGTGAAAAGCAGGTTGACACAAAACAAGCTTGAAACATAAGGGAACTAACAGAGCTGCTAGCCTTAGACTACAAATTCTAACCCTGCACTTATGAAGGAGTGAAGGTGTCATTGAATGGACTGGTACACTCTCATAGTACACTAATTCTTAATGTGCTTCGATGGGTAACTCTGAACTAGTCAACATGAATTTATAATTAGCCAGTTGTTGCTACTTTAACAAATCATGGTTAAAGCCAAATAGAACTTGACATGACTGAATCAGGTAGGTAGGTGGGTGGGTGGGTGGGTGGGTGGATGGATGGGTGGATGGATGGATGGAGCCAGTTAGAGATATACTGATTACTTCAATATGGGAATGAAGATTTCTATCTAAGACACCAAGATATTGTGTTCCAAAATTACAGAAAAACAATTTCACTATAATTCATGATATATTGATGCTAATTCAGTATAATCTCTTGATATGAATAAATGCTAAATTTATTTGGGACTTTTTAGCACTATATTATGCAGAAGAGTAGGAAACACAAATAGGACTGGTACTCTTAAGGGTGGAATAGAAGTGTAATGTTTTGCTGCAGGAGCTCGTTCTAAATTTTTAGAATGTGTTCCTCACTTGCTTCCTTTAACAATTGATTCTTTTTTCTTGGGAAAGAGATAGCTGTTTTGGTGTTTTGCATCTCGTCTAGCCTCTGGCATCTAAACTGAGCCAGATCTGCGTAGTACTTAGAGGGCAGATTACCTAGGGAATCCCAAAGCTATAGGTTAGAGTAAATATATTAAAAAAAATATATCCAGAAAAAGGCAATGGCAAACCAGTTCCAAATTGTTGCTAAGAAGCTGCATGAAGATATCCATGAAGTCATCGGGAGTCACGTTTAACTCAAGAGAGAGTTTGCCTGCCTTTCGGCATGACTCAAATAAACAACTACACTGTAAAATGAAACTGTTCATCATGATTGTGCTGTAGTTCCCTTAATCCCCAAACACCAAAGCTCAGCAAAATGCAATCCTTCTGGGAACCGTGTTAGAATTAACTGCCCTGTGGTTTAGGCTAATCAGGTGAGTGCATTCTTGCTTTATCTTGCAACTTTCACTGCCCGATGATAAGGATTATTGTTTCAATTCCTTCTGAAAATGGTCGAGGACCTACCTTAGTTTATTTTTAAGAGGAGCAACGATGGTAGGTATAACATGGTATCTTGACAGAGTGTGATTTGCTTTAGCTGTTACATTCTTAATCTATTCACTGTGGTTAGGAATACATTTGTTAAAAGAAATCAGAGAGGTATCCCACTTGCAAAAATGTGACGACTCCTGGTATACAGCATACAATAATAAAAATGAGATTAGTGTCCCCTGAACAGAAGAACTGAAAATCAATAAAGAACACATTCACAGTTGGAGCACACCAACATGTATTTCACCACCTAAGACAGACTCATCTAACATTTCAACAACTGAGGAAACAGCCAGTCTTCAAAGAAGACAAACAGAATTGGGGACAATCAAATCTTGAACAGACGGTGGAAGAGATTGTTCCATAGGGCAGGTACCATAGCAGAAAAGAGATCCTCCTAAGTCCCTTCAGATGATATTGTCTCAAGGAAGAAACTGGGGCACATCCATTCTGTTGGGCCTTTAGAAGAAGCCCATAACTCAAAACGATTATTTTCTTATTCTCTAGGACACAGAAAGCAGGACAAGAAGTAATAGGTGAAAGCTTGTCAAAGAGAGATACAATCTAGAAATAAGGAGAAATTTTCTGACAGTGAGAGCAATAATTCAATGGAATAGCTATGCCTCCTGGAATTGTAAGTCATTGGAGATTTTCAAGAATAGACTGGGCAGCCATTTGACTGGGATGGTACTATAGGATCTCCTGTCTTGAGCAGTGTGTTGGACTAGAAGACCACCAAAGTCCCTTCTAGCCCTATGATTCTATGGTTACTTCATTCCTTTTAGAGGCAAATAATCTTTCCATATGCTTTTCTTATTAATCCTGTAGTGCTATGTTATGACTAAACTCCTGTATATCATTTCTGACCAGCCAGAAGGAATGTGGGAAAATATATTCACTGTGGAAAAAAAGATTGTTTTAAGAGTAAATAGCATTTTCTAAGACCAGTTCTAATTTTCAGGAACAGAGTCCACCCATCATGCAAAGTCAAAAACAGCCAAGCCATACATAGTGTGAAACTATGTTTGATTTTGGCATACCTATTTTGTTTCTAAACTCTTTATGTCTTATCTTAATACATTACATGATGAAACAAACTATGGTTTATTCAATAAAACATGGTTAAACCATGGGTAAGCAATATGTGTGAAGTAGCTAGCATAAAGTATTTAGTAGTAATTAAGTAGTAATTAATTTATATTAATTACTAATATAGATAATAGCGTTATCTAGTATATGGTTGGCTTTAACCAGGGTGTGTGAACCATCTTCTCGTTTATTAAGATTGTACAGCACTTCAAATTTGATCCCCAAACGTTATTTCAGATTTTCAGGAGTGCAAATATAGCATCGATCAGCAACATTTTAAGACAAGTGTGTCTTTTCCTGGGAGAGTGTGACTGCATTCTGGAAAATCTTTTGGAAATCAAATCCAAAGCATTGCACAGTATATCTTTATTACAAAAAGGAGCACAATTTTACAGAAAACCCATATGTACTGTATGTCAAAAAGTAGGAATGAAATTTAATTATTGAGAAAGGTACTAATTATTAGAGTAAAAGAAATATTCATTTATTTTAGAGCAAGTTGCATTAAGCAAATGAAAGATGTGTAATCTAAAAATGATTGTTGGAGAATGTTTAGCTGGCAGAACTGGGTTTTTCAACACGGTTTTATTTCATGCAGAAGTATGGTACACTGTTTTTCCAGTAATATTCCTCACTGTAACCCAGATTTAATTAAATGTCTCATTTTGATCCTCTGCCTTCCTTATTGTGAATTCACATAGGAAAGTGTGTTCTTGCCTAATCACCAGATACACACAGCTAAGCATTAGTGAGCCAGTCCAAATTCAATGTGTCAATCCTTCTGAAAGACCCAAATTGGTACCAAGCCAATTACTGGTGATACCATAGCACAATCTATTTTGCATGCAGAAGATCCCATGTTTTATTTCTAGGATCTCCTGAAAACGGGTGCTGTGAAAATCACCTGCTTTAGACCAAGTATATTGTTGCTAATTAAAGTAAATCAGCTTTCTCCAGCTGATAGCTTCCAGGAGTTCTAGCACTACCGGTATTAGGCTGCATAATAGCTGTGGGTAATGAGCAGTGGGATGTCCATTGCATCATTTACCAATATGATTTTAGATATTGCCGTATACCTAGCCACTGGTAGAGGTGGAATACAAGTTGTAACTGAGATAGCTTTTTTGTGAGGAATATGTTTGTGGAAAGCCTTCCTCTCTGATATAGGAGCTTTGCTAAACCTTGCTCCTAGATTGATGATAGTGAGATGGGAAAAACTCAGCTGTTGTGATTGTTCAGCAAATCCTGATTAACTCTGGCCTTGACATTGTGTGAACTCATCCTGCTATTCCTGCTTTCTGCTCAGGCTCAATTCTGACATTGAACCCATTATCAGATTAAGCTGTCAGTTTTAGCAATTAGGATTTGAGGCAGATAATACAGAACCAGGAGTCCTTTATACAGCTCAAACAAATGCACTGGAAAAAGTAGCTGATAGCATAACTCAGATCTGCCAGTGAGTGTATTTAATCACAGATCTGGGTTGAGGTCTTGACTCTGGTCATAATTCAGAGCTTGTAATGTTGTGCATCAGTAAATCTCTTTGTTCTAGATTTATCTATCTGAATTCCTTTAGAGAATTGGATCTGTAAATCTTTAATTGGATTTACAATGGCTATTAAAGAGTCATCTCTTTTCCAAATAACACCACAATGATTATTGGGCATTGATGGTCCTAGGAGTCTAGTTAGGGGAGAAAACTGCATTAGTGATAGAGTTATTAATTAGTTGTTTTCCATATTGTTATATACTTGGGAAAGAAATAAAGCTACTTAATTGCAAAATGTTAATAGTAACCTCTTATCTTACTCTTCCACTTCTTGAACTCAAATATCTAATGGATCAAGGATATAATTCTTGTAAGTCACTTTCTCAACTTCCAGGTTGATTGATTACATATTTTATCGTAGCTAGCAGGCACAGTTATTGGGTGTATTGGTTGGGGATGTTGGGCATTGGAGGGCATCTGACTGCGGTACTAAAATGAAACCTGTTGCTCTAAATGGGATTTTGCTTCTCAAAAACAGTTGTAGAGAGTGATGTGTTTTATTGTGAAATTCACTATTTAGTAAACCATGACTTAGTGCAGGGGTCTTCAAACTTGGCCCTTTTATGACTTGTGGACTTCAACTCCCAGAATTCCTCAGCCAGGCACACTGGCTGAAGAATTCTGGGAGTTGAAGTCCACAAGTCATAAAAGGGCCAAGTTTGAAGACCCCTGAGTATTGGTGCAATATGTGAACCCACTCCCAATTATCTAGTTCATACATGGTTTAACCATAATGATTGGAGAAATCCTTAACTGGTTGTGTTCATAATGCCAAAACAGAAGCATCAGCCATACACAATATGCTCAGCTGGAATCAGACAAATCACATTATAGCTCGGTGTGATATGTAAGGCCAATCACTGTACATCTTTGCATGTTCTCAGGAGTCTTCCTATATTTTCAAATTAATGTTAATTCAGGATTTAATTTAATGGCTTTTCCTTTTCCAGAGATTTGACATGGCACATTATCACTTTCCTTGTGAAAGGTTGCTGTGGCATTCTTGACGTAAGGATATTTCTCTACAGGTAGTCCTGTATACAGGTACAAACACAATTGAGCCCAAAATTTTTGTTGTTAAGCAAGATTTGTTAAGTGAGATTTGCCCCATTTTATGACCTTTCTTGCCTCAATTGTTAAGTAAATCACTGCAGTTGATAAGTTAGTAGCTCAGTTGTTAAGTGAATCTGGTTTACCCATTGACTTTGTTTTTCAAAAGGTCGCAAAAGGGGATCACATGATCTTGGAACTCAGCAACGGTCATAAATATGAACCAGTTGCCAAGCGTCTGAATTTTGATGACATGCTCATGGGCATGCTGCAAAGATCGTAACTGTAAAAAACGGTCATAAGTCACTGTTGTAACTTTAAATGGTCACTAATCTGATGCAGAAATCCCCCTGAAAGATGTAATTATTTCTTTGACTCTCCTATTTCTGTGGATATTTAAGATGATAGTTTTGCCAAAGAGTGGCCAGTTTATTCATAGCATTAGGTCCCAAATAAGCAAAGCTCATAGCAGCTTTCTGGTAAATAGGAGCCAGGTCTTTATGCACACTGAATTAATCTGATCTGATACCTGGTTGCATTACTACTAAAATATTACCCCGAAGAGTATCCAAAAACTCAGCTGGAGCAAAATATGGTAGCTACATTGCTGTTGCTAACTAATGAATGATACATCAATTGTATCACCCCAATGCTAAAAGCTCTGATTGCCAGTCATTATTGGTTTGAATCTTTTCAGTTCTAAATGACTTAGGTAGCTAGCATACTGAAGTGGCTGAGGTGCAGATTTGACTGGGGAGATTTGTTGTCCATTCAGTTATGGTGCTTCCTAATGGCTTTGGCCCAATCAGTGTGCTTCAGCCCTATCTACTTGGTGGTGTTTTATTCACTGTGTGAATAGTGTATGCAGCCTTGACTTGTTAGAGATAAGGCAGGATATAAGAGAAATAAACAGAGTAAATGTTTATTGATGCCTGCTTGGCATATGAGAAAAAAAAAGTCTTCTGTGTAGTCTTAGACATGATTTATTGAATGCATCCCAGTTGACCAAGAACAGACAAGTTCTAATTTTATACCGCAATGGCTGGTTCATACAGCATGCTAAAGCAAAGCACCCCAGGATTCAGCAAGATCTGTGAAATATGCTTCCCTTTGAATCTGCAAGTAGTCTCTATTCCGTTTTTTTATATGGAGTGTGTCTCTGTGTTGCAACATGTATTTAATGTTGTACAATACAGGTTTTTCTCTTTCCTCCTTAAACAAGTTCTAGATATGTCAGTTTTGCTTAATAACAGCAAAAACGTCTGATAAGGACAATTGCATATATATTTTTGTTTTACTAAAATTGTAATGGTAGAGATAGTAAAGATTTCAGCAGTGTGTAGATGTTTCCCAGATAACTTCCAGTCCTTCAGTTCTGCATTTACAAAAATAGTGTATATGGGGCTACTTAAATTTACTCACTCTGTTACATCCTATGATAAGTTCCTAATCTTCTATAAATTTTTATATTCACTGAATGGAAAATTGGATCAATTTCATAATAGCATCTGTTTCTGTAATCAGATTGAAAGTTATTTGTACCCAAAGTATGTCAACAAAAGCTAATGTCCATAAGACCTAAACTTTGGTGTGCATTTTGTGTGTGTGTGCACACATTCATACACACTCTTTCTCTAATAGGATATGGTTGTTTTTGTTGAATCTGGGGACACTAGCTTGCTGCTAAGTCTCCCGTGGCATTTTGTGTCATCTTTCAATACCTTTAAGCCATACTAATAATGGAAATAAACAAACAAACAAACATTTCTTTTATTCCCAACAGTGAAAAACAGACCTGATCATAACGTTTACAAGATCCATGGCTTACTGTATTAAGTAAAGTATGCAAGGATTCATGCTGCAGTGTGTGTAGTGCACATTTTCATGATTCTTCCCACTGTCAAAGTCTTGGAAATTATGCCTGTTTACACAGCCTTCCCTTTACATTTCTTGAAAGTCTTATTTAGTGTGTTTCATTATTTCCATGTCTCTCTGTGTCTGATTTTTTAAAGCAGTTACAACAACTGTATAGGTCAACATTTTCTGATATTCCTGTTTATAGAGAACTGATTCCACATACATTTTCAGTGTTAGCTAAATAGACTTGGAGACTGGATTTAGTAATATTCCAGTTCCTATGTGAAATATTTTCATAATATACATTATTTAATTTACATGCGTAGTAAGTCTATTTCAAACTTTGCTCCCAAATCCCAGCTTGACGGTTGTTGCATTTGTCTGACAAATAAAGCCTGTCCTTGTTGTAGAGTACTGGTTCTAAACTGGATAGATTTCAGGTGTTCCCTGAACTTGGATGGAAGAGAATTACCATTTTATTTTATGCATTTAAGTACATTTTCCCGAGAAGGCTCGGTGTTTCACCAGATTCTCATATGAACAATGCAAGACCTGAATATTTTACTGGAATAAAAGTAATAAGATGTACAACACAGTTCAAAAAACAGTAATTGCCATGATGGATTTTCCTGTTGAAGAACGTCAGCTTGGAAACCACTTTGTAATATCTTAAGAGGTTGTTTTGTTTATAGTGGACTTCCTGCTATGTGAAGATATTGCAGAATTGATGGGGGTCACATCTTCTCTGTATGAGGAAGGCTACATATAGTTTCTGAAATACCCAAAGTGAAATCCTGCAGTTTGTCTTTGTGACGATTTTCTGCTTCTCAGTGAGCATCCTGGACCTGATTTAGTGTTGAGGATTGTTGTTGGGGTTTTTTTCAGGTTCATCTTCTGACAATTACTTCTTCTTTTGCAAATCCTGGGTTTCCTCAAGATAGTCAATTTTTTTCCTGTTATGCATGAGGGTAGTATTTTGGTTACACGAGCACAGCAGCATCACAGCTCAGATTGTAGAAATGTAGGGTTAACAGAATCCCTCAAATACTTCTTGTCAATGAGCTATTTTTTTAAAAAAAAATAACCCAATTTAACATGAGATGCCAATTTAAGTAATTTTTGCTTAGGGCAAGTTCTTAGATGTTTGTATACAATGAGACAGTTTTCCCAGATTTCATATTGATGCTTGCAAATGATTCTGTTATTACCCATTTGTTAAGGAGGATCCAGGAAAATTACATTTTCTTAGCATGCTGATATTACAATTAGGAAAATGCATTTAGTGACTACAGGACAAAATATAGATTTATCTCTTTTTGTAATAGTGGTCCTTTGTTCTCTGCTGTTCAGACGAATGGTTGTGCTTTCATCTGTGTTTACCTTGAGTCTCACCCTCACAGAATGCCCCAGAAGAGCAGAAATGCAAACAGCACTGTAGGAATCCTTACAATATTTGATTTCTCCAACTTCGCAGCACTTAAAATAGCACCTTGCTATTTGTAGTAATAGAAATAAGAAATGCTGGGGCTCGAACAGGTAATTCTCGACTTAACGATCGCAATTGAGTCCAAAGTTTCTGTTGTTAGGTGAGACATTTGTTAACTGAGTTTTATGATCTTTCTTGTCACAGTTCTTAAGTGAATCACTGCAGTTGTTAATTTAGTAAGCTGTTTGTTAAGTGAATCTGGCTTCCCCATCGACTTTGCTTGTCAGAAGGTCGCAAAAGGTGACCACATGACCTTGGGACACAGCAACTGGTATGAACCAGTTGCCAAGCCTCTGAATTTTGATCACATGATCATGGGGATGCTGAAACGGGTCGTAACTGCAAAAAATGGTCATAAGTCACTTTTTTTCAGTGCTGTTATAACTTTGAATGGTCACTAAATGAACTGTTGTAAGTCAAGGACTACCCATATCTTCAAGTAAGCATATCTGTGATAGATGAACAGAGCCTCATTGATCATAGTGGAACTAAATAAGGTTGCCTAGAAATATATTTATTCATACACCCGCACATATATACTCATACAGTAAGTTTGGGTTAGTGATTAAGACATCAGGATAGAAATGAGGAGAATGAGTGACCTTGAGCCAGTCATTCTCTCAGCTCTAGGAAGGAGCTGAGACGCTAGCAAGCCCACTTCCAAAAAACCTTGCCAAGAAAACTGCAGAAACTAGTCTACACAGATGGCAGGAGTCAAAACTGACACAGACACAGAGTAGCTTTTACACTTATTTAAGGTAGACCATTTATATTCCTCACCTCACCTTGGTTACGTTTGAGATGCCTATCTAAGATTCGGAGATTGTCCAAGGTCAGGGGTAGGCAACCTTGGCTCTTTTATGACTCGTGGACTTCAACTCCCAGAATTCCTGAGCCAGCATAGCATAGCTGGCTCAGGAATTCTGGGAGTTGAAGTCCACGAGTCATAAAAGAGCCAAGGTTGCCTGCCCCTGTCCAAGGTCAACCAGCAAATATATGGCTTGGCAGCTATTTGAACCAGTGTATAACTTGACCTCTCAAGATGACAGGTAACGCCATCTGGGACTTGTTTTTGCTTATGAGCTAAGTGTGTTGGCAGGCTCCTCTGTGGCATATATTTATTTAATTTATTTGAAAGTTTTACATGGCTGCCCATCTTAGAGCACAACTCTGGGTGACATGACCTGTGGAGGAAGTGTCACCTGAAGCACCTAAAGGCTGTGAGGGCCTAGATGGGGAAAGGCAGACTGCTGATGAATCCCAGCAAGATGGAGTTAGTTTTGATGCTCTCGTGGGGGTTTCTGCCTACTGCTCTAAAAGGTCCGATTCCCCTAAAGGAGTTGGTGTACAACCTGTGAAATCTCTTGGACTCACAGCTTCTCTGGAACAGCAGGTGAAGCTGTGGCCAGGAGATCCTCTGGCCAACCTCAAAAGCTCTACCAGTTACCCCTCTTCCTGGATCAAGAAGTACCAAAGACTCACAGGATTGTCATTTCTCCAATCCTGACGGTTTAAACCATGTTTTCTTTCAGGCCAGGGAACCTATTAGTTAAAAGAAAACAACCAAAAAAGAAAAAAGAAACAAAGCTTTTAAAAAGCTAGCCACTTTTTGAGATGGGCAGCCATATAAATGAGAAAGAAAGAAAGAAAGAAAGAAAGAGAGAGAGAGAGAGAAATAAATAAATAAAGAAAGAAAGAAAGAAAGAGACAGATAGAGAGACAGACAGAGAGACAGAGACAGAGAGAAAGGAAGGAAGGGAGGGAGGGAGGGAGGTTCTAAAATTAGAAAATTGGAAGTAAAACTTTTGTGCTTAATTGCCACCAATTTCCACTCGTCTATAACAGAAGGGCTAATTAAGTACGGCCTGGCTCTGCTCCTTCCTGGTAACCTTGCTTAAGGAAAGGGCAGAAAACAAGAATGAGCAAGCACAAGATGGTAGCTGTGAGCTTTTCCCATAGGACAGTGGTGGCGAACCTATGGCACGAGTGCCAGAGGCGGCACTCGGAGCCCTCTCTGTGGGCACACGCACCGTGGCCCCAACCCCGCCTCCTCCCATGGCTCCCCCCTCCTCCCATGGCCCCCTCCTCACCAGCAGCCATCCGGAGGAGAGTCGCCCCCGGGCACGGCCCACGCAATGCTGCGCAGCCAAGGACATGGTAGCCAGGCAGCGGGGACAAGACTCTGCCCTTGCACCCCATCACGCGTAGATGATGCTGCAGGGCACGGGCAGAGGGCATAGCCACCATGGCGCTGCTGGGCTGCCTGGGTGATCTGTGGCGGGCTATGGAGGTGGTGGGTGGTCCAGCGGGCACGGCGGGGATGGGGTGGGGGGGGTTTGGGGCACTTGGTCTCTAAAAGGTTTGCCATCACTGCCATAGGAGAACACTGCACAACCAAGGTATTTTCCTAGGCATCTTGGCCATCATTTTTGCCCTTTCTGCTTTATTTATAAAAAATTATTATGGATACATTTAAGAGAATTTATTTTGCCTGTTGTCTTTCCCGTCAAGTTCTCACAGAACCCCAGGGTTTCTGTGGAGTGTCAGCTTACTAAAAATGCTCATGTTTTAATGGACTTTTTTAGTTTTATACATTGTAAGCTACCCAGTATCTTATCAGTAGGCAATAGTCAAACAATAATAAACAAATCGGTAAGGAATAGAGTTATCTCAGGAAATTCTAGTACAGTACAGTAAAATAAATCAGATATTTGGAATATTTCCTGATTTAAGTTATAACTAAGTTACTTTCCCTTTCTTCCTCATCCTTGAAGCCAAGACATATTTCTAATCCCTTATCAGAAGAAATTGCTTTAGCAACAAATACCTCACATATTTTTATCTTCTGATTCCATAACTGTAAATGCCCAAGTTAAGGCCTGGTGTTTTTTTTATTACACATTGACCTGGGAGTAAGTCCCAATAAATTCAATGGAATGCATTTGTCTATGCCAGTAAAATTTATAATTGCACAAAGTGGACATTTCTAACTGGATTAAGTTACTAGTTCACAACTTTTCCATGATGCTGATGGCTCAAAATAAATGCTTCTTATCTGTGTTTTAGAATGGCTTCCCCTTCCTGCTCTTCTGTGGTCAGGGCCAATTATTTACCTCAAACCCTGGGGTCTTTAATTAAGAGTCCTGCTTAGTTGCCTCTGGCGGAACTATCACTCTGAGAAAGGAGCATTGAAATCCCACTGGCGCACTGATAATGTGTGCAGATGGCAAATCATTAATACAGCTAATAGACTTATGTTATAGCCGGTTCTTAAGCTGGGATTTTTACAGGTAAGATCTTGGAAGTAGTTTCATGTATGTGTAATTTGATAGGTGTTCTTTCTCTTCGCTCCCTAAAAAAAAAAGAGAGAGAGAGAACTATAATGCAGCATAATATAGCAGTGTGTGTTTTCAGGGTGCTGGATTGTCACGGTGCAATTACTGTAAATTTACATTTCAGGGTGGCACTTGTATATAGCGGTTTTGAGGACAGGCAGTAATTTTGATCTTCCAAAGAACTCCCAAAGAGGACCTAAATTTAGAACATACTTAAGCCAGTGCTTTTTCTCCAACACATTTTTTTTACTTTTTTTTTTTTATCTGACCACTTGGCTCTGGTCTTTTGAAAAGTTGGCTGGGCTTATTCCTCATACAGAGCCTACACACACAAGCTATATTCATTTATTGAAAGCATGCCAGATTCCTGACATTACTGCAGCTTTTCTCTTTTAGAGACATCCTAGCACTCTAAAGGTTGCTTTCTTGGTTAAAAGCAACCCTCTCCATAATATCTTTACACATCTGTTGTGACTGCAAAAAAGCAGGAGGAAAATCGTCATTTCCACCACCAGTGTATGAATCGTATCCGTTCCTTTACCCAGCCTCTAGATAAGCATCAGAGAGAGCCAGTTTGGTGCAGTGGTTAAGGCATCAAGCTAGAAACTGGGAGACCATGAATTATAGTCCCACCTTGGCCGCAAAGTCAGCTGGGTGACCTTGCGCCAGTCATAACCTCTTAGTCCTAAGTAGCAGGCAATGGCAAACCATTTCTGAAATCTAGCCAAGAAAAGTGCAGGGACTCATCCCGACGGTCACAAAGAGTCAGCACTGACTCAAAGGGACATACAGTAAAAACAAATGAGCATTAACATGTTCTCCATACTTAGCCTCTTTTTTAGGATTTTTTTAAACACCCAGTAGTACTTATATCTATCATCTCAGTGTTGTGTCTAACTTAATTGTGCTTTCTCGGTAAGCAATTGTGTTGTTAAGGTAAGATAAGGTAAGGTACAATATTAAGGATAAGGTAAGGCAGTCAAGATATTATATTTCTGGAGCAGGAAAAATGGCAGATGAGAATAGGGCTATAGATATAATATGTTAAAGTATCATCCAAACTCTTTATTTCATTCCATTACATATTCTGTCCTTGGCACAATTGCTTCTCACCCAATTATTCTTCTTTGTGTTCCTTTCCTTCTTTCTCCTACCTAAATGTTTCCTGTGAAACAATCACAATTGTTTGATTTCTGATTTCCAAAGTATTGCTGCAGCAAACAGTTGCCTTGTCTTGTAGTTTGTGGACAATGGAAGGGCAAAGATAAATTTTGCAATGATCTCCTATATATTCTTGTTCTAGCAGGTAGTCTTAAAGAAAGCTAGTCAGAGACTGTAGGGTGGGTCCTTTGTCAATTAACGATACTGCATCCAATTTTGCTCACCACAAAAAAGATGTTGAGACTCTAGAAATAGTGCAAAGAAGAGCAACAAAGATGATTAGGGTCCCGAGGCTAAATCATGATGAATGGTTGCAGGAACTGGGTATGTCTAGTCTAATGAAGAGGACTTGGGATGACATGATAGCAATCTTCCAATATTTGAGGGGTTGTCACAGAGAAGAGGGGGTCAATCTATTCTCCAAAGCACCTGAGAGCAGGACAAGAAGTAACGGAGAGATCAAGGAGAGATCCAACCTAGATCTAAGGAGAAATTTCCCGATAATGAAGACAATCAGTGGAATGGCTTGCCTCCAGAAGTTGTGGATACTCCATCACTGGAGGTGTTTAAGAAGTGATTGGACAGTCATTTATCCGGAATGGTATAGAATCTCCTGCCTGAGCAGGGGGTTGGACTAGAAGAGCTCCAAGATCCCTTCCAACTCTTGTTATTCTGTATTCTGTAAACAAATCTGCTGTTGATGTTACATACTCAGGTAATGAAATATTCACAAGCAAGCAACCAAGCTCAGGGAGCACCAAGGACTCCACAGTTAGTGAAAATTATCCATTTGTAGCTAATTTGACAAACCATTACTAAGGACAAAGTGACTCCTACCACTGCTTAAGACAGATCTGTAAAATGTTAATTAACCTAAGGATACGTCTTTAAATGTAAAAGATGTGATGCAAAATAGAAACTATAATTAAAACAATGAAACCTACTGAAGAATAATGAAGAAAACCTATTTTTGATTATTGATTGAGTCCACTATGGACAATAGGGGCAGATCAGTCATTCTAAATAACTTTTCGTGAACATGGGGCTGTGATGCTTCTGTCCTATATATTTCTGTCTTGTTAAAGTAATCTCTAGCCTTCTATTTCTATATTATGCTAGACAGAACACACTGCAACATGGCTCTTAATCCTAGAGGACAGATCCAAACAAGAGATTAGAAAAAGGTCACAATGCATATAAAAAAGGATTGGACTTTTTTGGCTACTGTTTTGGGTTGTTGTTTTTTACCCGTCCAGTGAGTACTCCTGAATCCAAGCAAGACTTGAGTAATTGGATGTGAAGCAGTGTTTGCCCGTTCCTAGGGTCTAAACCAAGAAATACACTCAAATAATGAGCATAAGTAGACTTCATTGCCTATTCCAAGCTGTGTCTTGAATCGGGCACTTTTCCATAGGTTTCCCAATATTTTCAGCATCGGCATTGTTTACTGTAGGCATATTCAAAATATAAATGCTGAATGTAGAGAATCTTCAAATATGACAAGTCTTTTGAAGAGCCTTTCATCCTTGTCAGAATTAAGATTTGTTCTCAGTAAAAAGGGCTATATTTTTTAAGAACCAGTAGTTTATGGTAATTGCTTTGATATGGCACTTTTCTCTTGTCCACTGCAGTGGATAAGATGAATGGCTTTTGTGCATCTGCCATTATATTTCTCAGTTATTTTATTATCTGGAAATATTCTTCCTAGCATCTTACTGAAATTATATTCACCACAAATGGTAAATTTTGTTGCAGTTAATAGCCCCAGAATGCTGAAAATGCCGTTCTGCATTTACCACCAGACGCTGGATTATATGGAATGAACCAAGAATTCATTGGCATTTGGGGTGGTTTTTAATCTTCTCACTTCCAGCATTGCTTTATTCAGACTAAGAAGAAGCACATACATTTTGCAAAAAAGCATGTTTGCTTTTTCAGATCGTTTCATAAAGAATAAAGGATATGAGGAATTGGATGTAGATTTACCACAATTTTCCTGGGATTTCTGGTTTTATGGAGAGGATGTACGGATGGATGCTGGCTACCATATATCCTGATTGATGGATTGATTAACTATATGTCATCAAATCATTTTTCAACTCCTAGCAATCACATAAATAGATTTTATCCATGATTATGAATTGACAATGTCTTTGTCATTGTCACTAAAGTGATCATCTGCCTCCAGCATCTTCCTTTATTGCTACTGCCCAATATAAGTGCCTGCTTGCTTTAGTTGGGCATCTGGGATGACCTTCACGCCTTGGGTGACCCAATATACAGCACTGGGCATACACTCCCAACATTCTTCACTCATTCCTCCCAGGAACAGCCTCCCACCAAAATGAGGCAGCACATCAGGACTTGTTGGGGGATGGGGAAGGGCAGTTATCTGTACTTAGCAAATATTTGGTCTCTCATGAACCATGTTGAAAGTGTTTGTCAAGTCTCCCCACCAGATGCTTCTATTCAGTTAACTGGTTGATTTCCTGGGGCAAGTTTATCGGGAAGATGATCCCTAAAATTGTGATTTTTCCAAGCCAGACTGAATCACTTGCCAGGTATGAGTCCTTTGCATTCTAAGCTTGGAATTCCTTGTAGGGGTTAGTTGCATAACTGAAGGTGCTTGGAACTGAGAATAGTAGCCCTCTCTTTGGTTAGTTCTTACAGACAGTCTTGTAGAATTGCCAAATACGATGAAAGGTTTTCCATTTAATAGAGGAAGGCCTTCTTGGGACCAAGTTTCTGGTGGACTGAGCCCAAAGTAACTTCTTTTTGCTTTTGCTAATTTAGAGATTCTGTGGAACATAATATTTTTATTGATGACCATTTACCCGTCATAAACTGTCTTGGATTCCTAATGATTGCATTTCATCATTATGCAAATGACAACTTGGTATAAGCCCTATTTCAATGATTATTAGGCTTCAAAAAAAAACCCTTAGATGCATCTTGCACATATTTCTAAATATAGAAACAAAACCAGCAAGCTAGAAATTGGACCTTGGAACTAGGTGTTGATGTTGAACTGCTGTGGTTTGCCCTGTCAAGGCCCTGTTGAAAGACTCAAACATCCAGGTTGAAAGCATCCTTCTGCCTTTTCAGTGCTGAAGCTTTGTGGTCAGAGAAGTTCCATCAGGTACTGTGTTATGAACTATAAGGCGAAGTTACGTTATTAGGAGTGACAGAATGTCAAAAGGGTAGGTTATCTTAGTAAATTAGTTTGCCCAATCAATAAGTAACATGAAAGGGCAACTGACTTCAGTTTTGCCTCATCTGGTTTATAGCCACTGAAAAACAGGAGAAAATGTAGGAATCACAATCTGGGGGGGGGGGCATATGGGATATGCATAATAACAAACGTTATACTTGGTTACCCAGAGGTAGCTGTCAAGATTAATGAGCATTCCTTCCAGTGTATGTATACACCTCCTGTGTCTTGAGCAGAGGCTATCTTGATTATAATGAAGTATTAAACATGCAAGCATTGATCCAATGAGTCAGAAGTACTTTTGAGTCAAATCTATGAAATTAATAAAGCAGTTAAATACATACAGATTAAATCTAGATTGTCTGCATCGGTTCTCGGCAGAATTAAGGGTCTAGATTTGCGGTTTTTAAACCACATGAATCAAGAATAGATTTGAGGGAGATCAACGTCATTTATTGTTTCTGGGGGTCCCAACACTACAGTCTGTATTATTCATGGAGAGGATTGTTCTCACACAATTCGTTATTTTAAGGCACGACAAAATTTAAGGACCCTTGGGCTAGTGAAATGGACAGGAAAGAAAAGGGGGTCAGATCAGATATGGAGAAAAGGCAGACGAGAAAAAGTATAATATGTATAGTGATATGAGTAATGACATGAATATATGACAGAATTACCCTCCTCTTTTTTCCCCTCTTCACATTTCCATGGCAACAGAGCTATAAAATAAAGAGGTGAGAATTTTGTTTAGAGTGCACAAGCAGATTCAGTAATGAAGTTCATGGTAATTAAAACTTCCCTGGAGAGTATGAATCAAAGTTTGGGTGCTACCGCAGAAAAGTCTTAGATTCAATAAAAGCCATGTCTGATAGCTACATAGCTATGCTTATAAAGAGATAAAGACTTGGTTCCTACGATACTGTAGCCTGCAACATAATTCCCCAATTTAGATTCATGTATGCAAACGTGTTATATTTTGAGATGTTTCTAAATCTCAAAACTTATGGGTTGACTATTCTATAAATAGGCTAGGGTGACTTTGATAGTTTCCTTCAGGAAGATGTTACATCTGGACAGAGGAACCTTTGAATCATTGGCTCCTGCAGATGAAGTCAATGAGGAAGATTAGAGGAATTAGGAATGTTTAGTCTGGAATTAGGATTGATGAGGTGTGAGATGTGAGCTGTCTTCATATATTGGAAGAGCTGTCATTTATATTAGTGATGGACAACTTGCATCCGTGGCCCGTAAACACATGGAAAGTGTAATTGCAAGACTGTAAATAAATTTAACATAGCTCAGTGGGTGATCCTAGCCATCAAAAAATCACCTAGGCTTGAAGAACAATTAAGCAAAAATAGAAAAAAAAACCCTCTCAACTCTTGGGTTCAGATTATAAGGAAAAAAGAGTAATAAAACATTTAGGAAGCATTTCCTGACAGTGCAGCATACTGTCGAGAGGGGAACTGGCTGTCTTGGAAGCTGATTAAATGTCCTCCTTTATGTTTTCAAACCAAAGTTCATGTCAGCTTATTGGTAGTGTTTTAATGGGGTTCTTGCACTGCCTGGAGGTGGAGTAGCTGACTTTGGCAGCACCTTCCAAATCTATGGTACTATTTGAGATAAGATATTTTATAGCAACAGTTTTGATTGCTATGCATTTCAAAATGGCCAGGGGAATTCACAGTAGATTCCTAGGTGTTTGGCCCCTCTGATCCTAGTAACTTCCAGCTGGACAATCCCAAAGATGCTTTTCCAAAAGGCAACTGGACTTTCTTGGGAGTTTTTTCTGAACTAAAGAAGCTTCTTGGATGAAAAGCGAAACATTTTCAAGAAAAACCCAAGAAAATCCAGTTGCCTTTAGGAAAAGCACCTTTGGGATAGCCATGACCTGGATGATTGAGTATCTCCTTTGATCTCCAGCTGGACAAGCCTCCATCCAGGCTAATGATCTGCTGTTAAGGATATGAGCAAATATAGTTACATGTAATTATCTAGGCATGCTTGGGGCGGGGTGGAGAATGGTGCACGATTTAAAAATAAAGATGTTGGTATCTGCTCGTGAATCTGTTCCTCTAGATGAACCCATAAAAAGCGTTTTTCATGGCTTCGCTTTTTCAAAATATTCTACATAGTAGCTGAAGCGTCAATTAACAATTGAGCTCTTTTCACTTAAAAGGTGTAAATGTAAGATTTCACACTCCTTTGGTGGTGAGAATGACAGAGCACAGCATGCCTGGCATTCTTACCATGGGACTTGCCTGACTTGACATTCTTGGGGATATTATTTGTCCCAAACAGTATAGAAAATAAAGAAGGAGAAGGAGAAGAAATACAAAGACCTATCTAAAGCAAAGATAGTACCAACAGTAATAGGTGCCTTGGGTGCAATTCTAAAACATCTGGACCTCACTTGAACATTGAGAAAACCACTATCAATTGTAAAAGTCAACTTCACTTGGAACAGCTTGCATTCTGCGACAATACCTTCAACACCATCAAGCAACATCTGCCTATCCCGGGTCCTTGGGAAGGACTCAATAAAAAATGTCATATCCAGTCTAAACATCTGGCTGACTATGCAACCAACCATAATAATGAAACATTCGCTATCCTGCTTAGGGCATCATGCAAACAGAGAGAGGCCTGCTTTAGGAACCCTTGAGTTAGACATTTGGGGTAATCTTCCTGGGTAAACGAGGATTGGGGAGCAGCCTAGAAAAAGGGAGACATTGCAAACTGAGTGTGAAAGTTTGTTCTCCAAGCTTGTGGGTTGGTTTCTGAACGTTTCGTTACCAGGCTAGGTAAATCTTCAGCGGCGTTGTTGCCTAGCCTGGTAATGAAATGTTCGGAAACCAACCCACAAGCTCAGAGAATGAACCTTCACCCTCATCCTACACCCGAACTACAGATATTCGGCACTGTTGCAAACATTGCAAACTATTGCAATGTCACACTCAAGGTCTCATCTCACAATTATTGAGATTGGCTTATGGATATGTTTTGAGCCTGATGATATGTTTGGATATTGTAGCTGTGGTGCTTTCAAAACGTGGTAGATAAGCATTGCTTGCAAAAGGAGCTATTAATTAGTAAGATCAATCACTGTCTATCTTCAAATGTTTTAAAAGTTAAGACTAGCCTTTTCCAACTTGGCATTCTCTGAGTAGGATGTAACTTCAACTCAGCAGATTTCTAGACGGCAGGCCATTCTTCCTCCAGACTCTGGTTGTTGCAGTGCCACGCATGTCAGAAAGCAGCAGGTTAGGAAATAGGAAATTAGGAGATTAAAATGATGTCTATTTAGTTGATAGCAGTGTTCCAATATCCCAGGGACTGCCACAAAGAAGAGGGAGTCAAGCTATTCTCCAAAGCGCCTGAAGGCAGGACAAGAAGCAACGGATGGAAACTAATCAAGGAGAGAAGCAACCTAGAACTAAGGAGAAACTTCCTGACAGTTAGAACAATTAACCAGTGGAACAACCTGCCTCCAGAAGCGGTGAATGCTCCAACACTGGAAGTTTTTAAGAAGAGACTGGACAGCCATTTGTCTGAAATGGTATAGGGTTTCCTGCCTGAGCAGGGGGTTGGACTAGATGACCTCCAAGGTCCCTTACAACTTTATTATTATTATTATTATTAGTAGTAAGATAAAGTAGAGAGGCAATGGATAGAAGAATTTCCGAGTGAAAGATTGGAAATTAACTCTGGCTTTTCACTCTGCCCAAATAACTGGAATGGAGTCTGTTACTTTGTGATAATTGATAAAAGAATGTTCCAAATAATATTTCTAAATAATGAAAACAGATCAAGCTTTTCAAAAGTAGGTGGGACAGTTGCCGTGGAGGACAAGAAATTTGATCTTGGTTCGCACGTATCCTATCAAGATTGTTTGGAAGCAGGGAAAGAAATACATTTAAAATGTTCCAGAACAATTTGATATTAATAATCTGGTACTGTATTGGGCAGATGATCTGTTTGTACCTGATGGAAAGAGAACAAGAACTCTCTTCCTTGGCATTAGAATCCCTTCTTTTAAAACTGCACATACATTCTTTGCCCTTCTCTCTGATCCTTCCCTGTCATTTTCACTTTATCACTTTTTCACCTAGATGGCATTGATGTCCAGTTATGACTTCGGCCAATATGTATATTTTATTTGGTCTTTCATGGTACTATTTCGGTTGGGACTAAGATCTTTTTACAACCCCAGGATGTAGATCAGAAATCAAGTCCACATTAAAGCTAAAATTATTTTTTACTATGATTGGCCACGGTAATAGAATCTGGCAAATATGATTATGTTTTACCTCTTCCTTTGTTATACTCATGTGAATTAGGGGAGTGTCTGTGATATTTATTCATACTTTCTTCATTGTTTGGGCATAAGCCATGTTTCCCTCCCCATTGCTTTGATGACAAATCTCTTCCCTCTTCCTCAAGACCAGGGGTAGGCAACTTGGCTCTTTTATGACTCGTGGACTTCAACTCCCAGAATTCCTGAGCCAGCCATGCTGGCTCAGGAATTCTGGGAGTTGAAGTCCACGAGTCATAAAAGAGCCAAGGTTGCCTACCCCTGATCAAGACTATCTCTATATCTTCTTGAAGGAGATCATCAAAGTAGGTGTATGTAATTTTAGGGCCACAACCTCAGTATCCCTGCAGTCACTTAATTGCAATCTGGGTCCTTGGCAACCAGCTTACACATATGACAGGTTGCAGTGTCCTGTGATAACATGATCACCATTTGTGGCCTTCCCTACCAGCTTCCCCAGAAAGTCAATAGGGAAGCCAGCAGAAAAGGTCACAAATTGCACCCTCTCAAAGCCTCTTTGTGCTTGTACCACACTGGCTATATGTGTACCCTTCCTCACCTTCCCTTGCTCCTTCCCCACCTGACAGCAGCCACTTATCTGCCTCTACTTGCTTGTGAGTTGCCTGGGATTTTCAATTTCCTGCTAGCTTCCCCACTGACTTAGTTGTGGGAAGCCAGCAGTTGCCTTGCCTAACAACTGTGGGATTTGGTTAACAACAGCAACTGGAAGTTCAGGGAATGTCATCACTGAGTGATGCAGTTGGAGCAGTGCATGTGCAGAAGTTACAACAATGTCTTGATCTGTCTAGAGGATCAGAGCCAAACTTTGGCATATGGCTTTTGAATCCTCTCTGCAGAATCTCCTATCTGTGATGAACTTCCTTAATGAAGAAAACTGTGGTTAGATTGTTCTTGCCATGAAAGAAGCTTTTGTGGAGAAATAGGAAAACCAGTTTGTTGTGGTTTAGCCACTTTGTCTCATGATGCAGCAGTGAGCATGCCCGCTAGCTAGCAGATATGCCACAGAAATATTATCTCAACAAAGGGATCAAAGAAACAGATGATGGTTCTATTATTTATATTCCTGTCTGCCCATTTTGTCTAACAGACCTTCTCTGAACAGTTCATTGAAGAGATTTGGATAATGGGGCAGTTTGTTGTATTTGTTTATTGTGCTGATTTGGTTGAACAGCTTTCTTGAGTCGTGCAATAAAGATTCTTCATAGCAGGATGTCAAGCACCCTATCCTCAGAAAATATTAATGGATTTTTTAATGAGCAATGTTTTTTATTGACATTTAATAAAAGTTAGGGCAGGGTTGGTATCTAGTTTAGGTGGCACTGACGCTACATAAAATTCATTAATTGTAGTGAATTTTGCCTGAGGTTTCTGCTTGTGTTAGTTATCCTTTCTGCCCCCATCCTCTTGTGATGTGGGAACACTGAAAATAGTTCCTATTGAATTGAGTATTGGTTGTCTGAAGCTCTATATTTTGTTGCTCAACCCAAAAACATCACTTTCATAGTCTGAACAACTAGGATTTGGGGGAAGACCTGAAGGAAGTATAATTAAACAACTTCACTTAAATATGTTTTTTCAGTCTGAACTGACTGTTCCGAAAGAGCTTCCAGCATTCAAAAAATATTGATATAAATCTTCTTGAATGCATTGTGATTAAATTCAAGATTTGTTTGAGTTAAATATTTAGTCAAAGAAATGCCTTTAGATTGCTTCCTTTTAGATACTGTAATCTTTATTTAAATGGCTCGGAGATGTGGAACTATCTTTAAAAATCCTTAAGTAGTCAACAGTACAAACTGAAATTCTTCCCATTTTCTTCAAGGTGAACATCAGGTTTAGAAAATACCATAAAGGACATTTTACTGAGTCATTTCATGTTATTGGATATATACAAGCTTCCCAGAACTCTTAACAGCTTAACAATAACTCTTCCTTCTCTGATTACAGATGATCTGGCCAAACGGCTGCTAATACTTGCTCTGAATACAGAAAAATAATACGGTTGTTTACCATTCGCTTACATGACCTTAGAGATCGACCTCCACTGAAGAACAAAAATGAGTTCTGGGGGCCATTAGAATATTTTCTTATGGGAAATAGAAAAAGGGAAAAGAAAAGGGCAAACAGAGTGATGGAAGTGGATAACCAGTAAACTAGTTCAATAGACAAAGGAGATACTTGTTTATATTGAACATTGCTAGCTCCTTTGAAATTTGTGCCAAGAGAAGTTTATAATAACTTTTTTTTTTGGCACAAAAAAAACCAGATGATGTTAGTAAATACATCATCTGCCTTTTAAAATTGGACAGATTTATTATTGATAGATTTACCACAGAAGATATCCATATTCAGAGAATATATCTCAAAACTCTGAATTGCCAGAGGGAAGGAAGAGTGAATGACCAGAATTGTAAAATCTTATAATGGTCCAGTTATCAGCTTCTGTAAGTTTTTAGCTAGCTGCTTTTTGCTTTTTTTCCCTATTGTTAAGCAAGACAGTCGTTAAGTGATTTTTGCCCCATTTCACAGCCTTTCTTGCCACAGTTGTTAAGTGAATACCTGCAGTTGTTAAGTTAGTAACACGGTTGTTAAGTGAATTTGGCTTCCCCATTGATTTTGCTTATCAGAAAATCGCAAAAGGTGATCACATGACCCCAGGACACCGCAGCCACTATAAATACATGCCAAGAGAATTTTGATCACATGACCGTGGGGATGGTGCAATGGTCATAAGTGTGAAAAATGGTCATGTCACGTTTTTCAGTGCCGTTGTAACTTTGAACAGTCATTAAATGAATGATTGTAAGTCGAGGACTACCTGTACTAAACAGTTGTATGTGATTTTGCTCCAAGGATGTGAAAATAACCCTATCCACTTTAAATGCATCAACTTTCCTTTCTTTTCTCTTTTTTGTTTTTCAGTGGGATCTGGTCTGTGACTCTGCCTGGAAAGTTCACATTGCGAAGTTTTCTCTGCTTGTAGGATTAATCTTTGGCTACCTAATAACAGGATGTATAGCTGATTGGTAAGTTTAACTAAAATCACTACAAAATTACTCTCCATTTTCCCGCCTCTGGTGATGTTTAATTTTTTTTCCATACGTTTCCATTTCAATGCACAAAAGCCCAGTACTTCACACCCAGAGCGGAGGAATGGATTCTAAAAATGGTAGAATTAGCAGAAATGAGGAAAACTGACCTGTCTTTTTCAGGATAAAACCACAGGTGCTTTTATAAAAGACTGAAAAACCTTTATGGACTTTTTGCTGAAAATGGGGGGGGGGAGTGAAATAGTGATTTCTGGATTTGCTGATTGAAAAAAAGGGGCTGAACATGCAGTAGAAGGAATTTCTGTAATGTAATTTTTAAAAGGGAGAAGGGATAAGAAATTCACTTGCAATTGCGAAGAAGATCTGAAGTCACTTCTTTATCTTTTTCTTCTGTTCTTTAATTGTTTCTGCACTTTTTTTCTAACTGTTTCATATATTTTTACATCTATCTTTTATCCATATAAAAACCTTTAATAAAGTTTATACACACATACACAGGCACAATATTTCACAAATGACTTGCTACTGGTTGATATTGTTGCTGTGCTAAATAAAGTAATTTTAAATAATAAAAGAAGGCTTTTGAGATAATAGGGATGTCTTAAGCTGATCTTCCTGAATTAAAGCTACCTTCAGCTCCATTTTATGTTGAAATTCAGCTTCTAGTATCTACCAGCTATTGAGGAAGTTTAGAGGGAATGACAATACTTCTTACCTAAAATATTCTATCCCTGTATAGAATTGTAATGCAGCTTTACATTTACATTTGCCACTCCTAATGCCAGGAATCCTACCTGGGACAGAAATCCACCAGCACCAGCTTCACGTATTTCCATTTGCCTTGATATCATAGCTTGACAGTTCCCCAGATAGGTTTTTCTAATTGATAATTTGGTCAAGCAGCTTTTCAGTGAACTTGTTTGGATCAAGACTTTAATGGGAAAGGGAGGAAGGAAGAAGCATCAGAGTAATTATCTGAAGCCAAACTAATGTGCCTTATACTTATTTTATTTACTCAGAATTATATATTCATCTGCTATCATCAGAAAATCATCCAGGTTTTATAGGATAAAAAAAAGAAAAAAGAAATTACCCCTTCCCCCTCCCCGTTTTACCTAATGGCGATTTTGCTGATTTGAATTGGGTAAACAATATCGTGAAATAAAATCATGATTTAGAGCTTTGATAGGAGCATTTTACAGTTGCTTGGTAACCGACAAAGACTTAGACTATGTTTTATTAAGCATGCTAGGTACCTGAATCTGGATTAGATGCCGGGGCTTTTTATCTAGATAAAGGTTGCAGTCTATCGCAGAGTTATAGTAAGTGGCTATTTCTACCTGCTTAAGTTTCCTAGCTAGATCTGGCTGATTTGGAAAGCAGGCTATTTTAGGGACTAGATATTTTTATTTCCTAAAAAAAACCCACAACCAAAACAAATTATTTTCTAAAAATCTTTTTAGAATTGTCATTCTGTGGGTAGATTAGGAGTAATTATGTGGTGAATGGACATTTAAGAAACTATAATATTAAGTAGGTTTATTCTAGGATATTTTATATAAAAAAAATACTACTAAGTTGGTTATGTGAAATACACCAACACAATTCACTGGCTGCTTGATGCAATTCCATATGTTTTGCAAAAACAACACACAAAAAAAGGTATAGTGTTTTTTCTGTTTTTATTTTCCCCTTGTTGCACTACTCACTAATGCATTTTCTTTTTTCTTTTTAATGATTTTATTGAATAAGACAAATTCACATTGTAGAAAAGCTTAAAAGTATAATGCTATAAATAGTATTCCTAAGAAAAATGATGTATGGGATTTATCTAACCCAAATATATTTACCCAAGCATCAGGACTTCTGTTGCTTCTCCTTCTCCTCTCCATCCCTCTAGCTTTCCTCTGATCTTCTCCAAAGGCCTTCCCAAAATTCTGGAGGAAATTTAGTGAGGTTTGGGGTAAGTTGAGGGGACAAAGAAAGAATTTCTTTTGATGGTAGATTCTATACTGCCAGGAGAAAGCCATCATTGGCTATAAACCCATTGTCTTTTTCAACGCCAGGTTTTAATCCTAATGTTTATAATCACCAAATGTCTATGGTGATTCTCAGTCATCCAGGTCATAGTTATCCCAAAGATGCTTTTTCACAAGGCAACTGAACTTTCTTGTTTTTTCTTTGAAGACATTTCGCTTCTCATCCAAGAAGCTTCTTCAGCTCTGACTGGATGGTGGGGAATGGAAAGATTTATACTCCTGCAGACAGATGTTCATTTGCATTCTTTTGGGGAGTTGTTAGAACTGCTTGGAGCCTTATCTGTGTCTCTGGAATCACCTAAGTAATGCAAATGGGTGTGGAGCCTTCTTGGAACTGCTGAAAGGACTGTGTTGTAGACTGGAGATAGATGATGTCAGATCCCTCCCCCCCTCCCCCATTGAGACAGGGCTGCTCAATTTTGGCCTCTTTGACCCCTCTTTCAAACCAGCGGTCCTCTCTGTCCAAAATGTGGACTTTGCCAGTCAGATCTGAAGAAGCTTCTTGGATGAGAAGCGAAAGGTCTTCAAAGAAAAAAAAGAAAGTCCAATTGCCTCTTGAAAAAAAGCACCTTTGGGATTTATAATTAACAATTTTCTGCCAGTATCTCCAACATTATATTTTTGAGCATCATATAGCTATGGAAACCTGCCTTTTCACCTTCCACATCCAAACTCTACAGTACTTTTCAGTTGTTTAAAGGCTTATTTTCAATAAAATTAAAAAGGAAGCCAGCATGTTCTAAAGCAAAGAACCAACCTCCAATTACCTTTATTACCAAGAACTCCTTTGGATTCCACATTGATTCTCATAGGTCCAGCTAGTCCTCATTTAACCACAATTGGACCTGGTAAATCCATTGTTAAGGGATGGGGTCATTATGCACAAAGCCGCATCAGACTTATGACATCACTTTCGATGTGGTCATCAAGTGAATTAACCCACAGTCGTTAAGTGAGATGTCATGTGACACGACTTAAAAGATTTTACGGCTGGCTCCTCTATCAACTCTGCTTGTTGGAAGCCAGCAGTGAAGCTTGCAAATGATGATGCCATGACTAAGGAACACTAGAGTGGTCGTAAGTGCAAGAACTGCTAGTAAAAGTTACTTTTTCAGCATCATCGTAACTTGGAACAGTCACTAAACAATGCAGCTGCTAAGTGAAGACTCCCTGTGTTCCTTAGAAAATAAAAAACGTCGAGTGATTGTTTTATCTCCCCCACCAAAAAGAAAAAAAAGAAAAGAAAAAGGCATTTTCTCTGAGTGCCCCACATGATTTCAAAATGTGAAATACAGGAAGTCCTCGACTTATGGCTACAACTGAGCCCAAAATTTCTATTGCTAAGCGAGACAGTTGTTAAGTGACTTTTGCCCCATTTTATGATCTTTCTTGCCACAGCTATCGATTGAATCACTGCAGTTGTTTAGTGGCATAGTTGTGGAGTTCCCCATTGACTTTGCTTGTCTGAAGGTCACAAAAGGTGATAGCTGACGGTTGCAGTGTCCCCTATTTATGCAACCATCATGAATATGGATCGTTTGTGTGGATCGTTTTCACACAACGTTTGTGTGAAAAATGGTCATAAAGCATTTTTTTCAGTGCTGTTGTAACTTCAAATGAACGCTAAATGTAAGTCAAGGACTACCTGTAGAGCAAGAAGATTGGAGAGTCCTGGTCTTGAGAATCTCTGGCTTTCCAGATACCATTGCATTACAGTTCCTCAAATCCCTTAGCTTTAACTATGCTGACTAGCGCTTCCGAGAATTACAGTTCAGCAACGTAAGGAAGCTGCAGCATTTTCATGCTTGTTGCATAAAATGAGGGTAAAGCATCAAATAAAAACAATTGTGCGTTTAAAAAAATATTATTGTTGTAATTATTTGGAAAGAAAATAGGAAGGGAGGGAGGGAGGGGAAGAGAAAGAAAGAAAGAAAAAGAAAAAGAGGAAAGAAAGAAAAGGAAAGAAAGAAAGAAAGAAGAAAGAAAGAAAGAATCTCACCAAACGTTCATCTGTTGTACAAAATAAAACTAGTTCTATGTATATACTCATATGTTTTAGAATTAAATTGTTAAATTTAAGTCACACAATGCCCAAATGTTTAGGTAGTTACCTTACGAAGATTCCCTTTGGTAAAATGGTTGTTTATAAAGGAGAGGTGGGCTTCTCTGATTTTTGTATAACCAGATAAAGAATGGAAGCCCTTTCACTCTTTCAGTGTCAACTGTTTTGCAATTATAAAAGCAGAGAATATTCACTTTCATTGTCCTCTTGTTAATTTCCAAAGAGTTAGAATAAAATCCAGAAGATTATAAACATCTATAAACAAGAGTAAAAAAATCCCACTGTTTCTTCCAGAACAAATTGGATCCACGTGCCTATTGTGTGAAAGGCTACCATACTTATGACATTATTTATTCCTAATTGTATTTGGTGACATTCATTTTTGTGGGCCAGGAAAGCTTAGTTTTGAAGAGACGCATACAAACTTTAAAAATAAATAACTAGAAGCAATAGAATATCAACCAAAGTTTAACATGATTTTAGCCAGGATTAATATTTTTTTTATGCAGGCATTTTTCAAAAGATATAGGTGGGAACAAAGCTTATTCAAACACATTCTCTTCCTCCCTCCCTTTTTTTGGTATGATGCTTATTTTTCATACCACAATTTATATTCTACACAGAGAAGGCTCCAAAATCAATTAATGTAATGGTGTGTTTTTTTAAAAAAAAAAATACATCCCATCTGAATCATAAATCTCCAGTGAGATACTGTCCCTAAAACATTTTGGAAATATTTTGACATCGAAGGTTAACAATCATGGTTTCTTTGAAATCGGCTGGGGAATATTGTACCCAGGGCAGAATTCTAATTTGCAAATGGATAATATGGAACATGTAAGACATAAACGCACGTTTCCTTTTGTTCCTCTTTTCTTTTGACAGGGTTGGCCGACGTCCTGTCCTGCTCTTCTCAGTGTTGCTCATTCTAATATTTGGACTGACAGTGGCCCTCTCAGTGAATGTGACCATGTTCAGCACACTCAGGTTCTTTGAAGGGTTTTGCCTGGCTGGAATAACCCTTTCCTTGTATGCATTACGTGAGTATTGCCTTCAGAATACATCTTTGTAAAAAAAAAAAAAAATGTTTATGTTATAAGCCTCATGTGTTTTCATATGATTATGCTAAGAAGATTGAGCACCAATTCTCTCTGTATATACAGTATCTCATTACTCAATTTCTTCTTGTGTCATATTACTGAAAAACTAGTCAAACTGGCCAGTGCAGCTATGGTGTTAGAACACCAGAATAAGTGATGCAGAATGAAGATAACCTAAGGGGGGGGGAGTAAATACTCTCTTGGATCACATTTAATCTAGCCAACCAAGGATGGCAAGTTAGTATGCTCTGGGAAGTATGTGGGTAGGCACGATTATATAGACTATACAAGATGTCTCTTCCATCTCATCCTTTAAAAATAATTATGCATTGAAGCTAAATTCCTTTTTCATTGGCCAGTGCATCAAAAACATATTTTGATTGCAACTAGGCTCAAAGCCAACATTTCACACTAAAATTTCTCTTTCCCTTCCCAACCTACTCCCGAGTTGCTTTGGAAAATACTGCACACCCAGATCTCCAAGCAGACTTTAGACAATATATGCAAAGATAAGAACAGACCATTTTTTTCTGATAGTGGTTAATCTGTTAGATTCCTAGGATCTTCTGTTTCCTGAGCTTCCTAGTCTAGCCAAATTAATTTTTATAAGATTATGTAAAGTCAGCTAGATGGTCTTCAAAGGAATACCCACAGCATGTTGTCAGTGCAGTGATGCCATCTTCTGTGATTTGTTCTGCGAATCCATTCCCATTTTTTTTTAAAATCTTTTCCCTTTCACTGTTTTCATTATGGTTACTCTCGGATCAAGGACATCCCCGTTAAGTCAAGTTAATCATGTACGTTCATGTGGCAGTTAGGATAAGGAAATATTCACCCATCAATATTGCTCTTACCTTCATATTTCCATAGCATAGGGGAGAGGATTTCCCATGTAGCCATACTTTATTTACCTGTTTTACAAGTTTTCTTAAATACCAATTCCTTTCCTAGGTCAGAAAGGTAAGCCTGCAAAAGGGGCTCAGTTTAAAATAATTAAGTCAGAAAACTTTCTGTATGTGAATCAATTCTAGCAGTTACACCTGAAAATTAAGTACAGACTGTACTGTGCAGCCTAAAAGGTCATAATAATGGCTTGTGTCCAAAATTCTCTTTATCAAAAGAAAGAAGTGTCTTAGAAATGTTCTGTGGACTCTTACAAGAAGTAAAGAGTTGAGACAATTGATGTATGCCTCAGTTGCTATCAAATTCTTACTTTCCAACTGGTAAACCTGTTCTGTCTCATTTCTTCCTTATTTGCAACTTAAGCCCATGTTAATGTTTATATAAGCATATTTGCTTAAAAAATGAACATCAATCTGTTGGCTTTTTGCAAGCAGTGTTCCTAAAACTAAACCTCTTTGAAGATTTCTTTTCGCAAATGTAAACATCTGGATCACACATTCCTCTAGTAGCTGCATTGTAATATACATTTTGTGCGTGTAAAATTTTGAAAAGTACAAATATTTAAAGATTTACAAATCAGTATAGGAAGAAATCATTTCCTATCGTTGAGATAAGTCTCAGAATATTCCCTGAAACCATTGTTAAGATATGATTTATCTAAGGATAGTTTATTGGAAAACACTTTCTCAGACACAGTTGACTGAGTTTATAGAATGCATGGAGCTGTAGGCCAGGATTAATAGACCACAGTAACTGTGTTTATGCAACCCCACCTCATCCCCAAAGCATACTATGTCTTACTGAGTTGGATGAACCAGGAGATAGTTGATAACTTTGAATCTGGGTAGACTGGATATCCTGATTTAGTACCCAAGGCAGCTTCCTTTGATTTTTTTATGAACTGAACAAAATTCTCATAATATGTCTTGGGAACATAGAACTGGAATGTAGGTCACAGGATACAATACCACATAAAAAGAATCAGGCATGCCACTTATAATATGACGCAAAAGCTTGTTAAAGATTATCTCGAACTATTAGAAGACCTTAGGGTTTGTGGTCCTTGTTTTGACACAGTGTTATTTCACCTGATCGGAAATAATTCTTCTAGGAACAGAATATCTTTCTGCTAGCTAAACAACATTGTTGGAACCAAGCCCATTTCAGTACAATATTGCTTTCTTTTGTTTAAAGATGCATACTCTGCTTTTCCACCATAAAAGCCCTTGAGGGGACTTTCAAAAACAGTATTACATCATGTTCAAAGTGTTATACCCAATAGAGAAGTTTAATGAATTGTGCTTGCCAAGTTAAAAGAAAGTAGCAGGGGTGCCAGGGGGAAATGTTTAATCATTAAGAACCATGCAATTAATCTAGATTACAGATACAGAATACTTCATGCAGTTGTATCATCTTCAGCATCCATCATTTAACTCCTCAAAAGCGGAGTGTTGTTTACAATTTTAATACGAATACTTTGCCTAGCTAAGTTCCTCAATCAGTAGGAAAGGAAACTGAAATTTCATGGCCCAGTGGACTACAAATTGATTGACATCTGTGCTGTGTAATGTGCAATCCTTTTGGTACATAGCACTCCTTTATAAAATGTGAGGAATTTCAAAAAAAAATTGTGATTTATGGTGTGAGTTGCAAGGAAAGAGAAGGAGAAGATGACCCCACAAGATGGATTGGTTCAATTACAGTTATGATGAGTATACCATTGGAAGGCCTGAAAAATCTGGTTGAGAACCGTTTGTCCAGGAGAAAATATATCTGGGTGGTTATTAAGAATCAGTATTGACGCGATGGCACATAATCAGTTCAGTCAGAGCATGTTGGTTAAAAACTGTCTTTATGAATGTAATCCTCTATACCTTTGTTCAGAATCATAAGTATTTTTCAAATCATTTCAATACAGTCTAAGACAAACCAAATATTTCTTTCTGAGGCTTCGTGTTATAATAGTGAAGTCACACACCTCTGGAAAGAACACATACAGAAAAAGCAGTTTATGGAACCTGATTTTTTTCTTCTTCCCAAACAAAAGTAAAAACGTACACAACTGCAAGCAAATTTTTATTTGGATTCAAATAATATCTTCATGGCCAAATTAAGATAGTTCTCATTTAGCAACTGCCTCATTTAGTGACCATTCACAGTTATGACAGTGATTAAAAAAGTAACTTTGCAACCAATCCTCATATTTATGACATTCACAAGTTTGTAACGCAAAGAAAAGGTAAAGGGAGATCATAAGCACAGTTGTGGTTTCACTTAGCAACCACTTTGCATAATGACTGAGTTGCCTGTCACAACTGCAGGAGCTAAATGAGGACTGCTTATATGGGCAAATAACCCAAGAAGGAAAGTAATATTCCCAGAAAACTTTGGAATTTATTAAATAATTAATCCCTCCCTCCCTCCCTCCCTCCCTCCCTCCCTCCCTTCCTTCCTTCCTTCCTTCCTTCCTTCCTTCCTTCCTTCCTTCCTTCCTTCCTTCCTTCCTTCCTTCCTTCCTTCCTTCCTTCCTGTAGTAATATAACCATATAAGAAAGTAATGCAATTAAGCAGGTCGAAAACTACTGGCTAGCTGCATTTATATTCTGGATTGTTGTGCAACAGTCCCTCCTTTCCTACAGGCTTTTTTACAAAAATATACTTGGCTATGGCTATAACAGGCATGAAATTAATTGTAATTGAAAATGAATCTGTGTCAGAATGTGACAAAATCATACAAGCGGGAAGGAACCATTCGGGCGTTGAGTCCAACCACCTGCTTAATGTAGAGATTGAAATTTAAACATTTCTGACACATGGCTGTCTAGTGTCCACTTAAAACAATTTCTGATGAAGGGAACCTACTACATTTCTGGGGAATTGGCTCTACCTTCGAACTACTAAGCAAAAAGTAGTTCTTGAATTATGTTCCAGGTTAGCAATTTCTCATTCTGTTCAGCTTTTACCTGACTGTATTTGTCAGTGCTATGATTTAACAATTATGACTTGGCAGTTATTTTCGTTTTGTGTACCATATCACCACAGAACAGAATCTAGAGTTTCCACACCCCTTTAATTGCATCCTGCCAATCTATAATAATTAAGCTTTCGCCTCTGTGACATAGTGTTTCTTGGTATTTTCAGATTGTATGTATTCTTTTTAGTCTTTTTTTTTAATCAACTCAAACCACAATGGGCCTCTTTAAATCTCTATAAGCTATCATTATGGATATGAATGTATTTTGCTTAGTGCCTCACTCCAGTTAAAATCCTGTGATCACTTCAGATTTAAACTGATCTTTTTAGTCTGTATCAGTTTGACATGTGCTCCTCCATAAATCCATTCCATCTAATTTCTGATTTGATCAGCAATTTTTTTAAAATTCCACATAGCATGTATTTCTCTATAGAAACATTTATGCCTCATCAGTTGCCAAATGTATTTTTGTCAAAGTTTATAATTCTATGTATTTTATCCTCAAACATTCAACTTTACAAATATTTGTATTTTTGACATAGAATTTCCTCGCTATATAGGAGACATTGACAATCAAAAAGTAGCCATGTTCTTTGTTAGTCCAGGAAATGCGGACCATTAAAAACTTAAAATGAATAAAATGTTCAAATATTCCTCTTTCTGAGTGAACAAATGTAAGATTATTACCCTACAGGGGTAGGCAACCTTGGCTTTTTTATGACTCGTGGACTTCAACTCCCAGAATTCCTGCTGGCTCAGGAATTCTGGGAGTTGAAGTCCACAAGTCATAAAAGAGCCAAGGTTGCCTACCCCTGCCCTAATAGTTACTATGATTGAAGTAAAAACACTCATCAGCAATTGAGCAAGGCTGGAGGTAATAACATTTGATTATTTTCAATGCTGACTAACTCTTATCTTATACTGGTCATAGCCACTCTATTAATTTTAAGGACAGTATATGTTCGCCCTCTGAATACTCAATCTTGAATACTGACTCCCCATAACTCTGTGTTAAGGAAGCTTTGTTTTTTTTCCCAAATGTTCTTCAAAAATAGCCCTTCTAATTCCTAATCAATTAGTAAGCTGCATGGGAGTTGGAGTCCAATAATACCTAGAATTTCACAGCTGTTCTTCACTGTTCTACATCAATCAGTGTTTCTTCTCTTTCCTCTTTTAGGAAAGAGCTATTTGTTTCCAGAGTTTCCAAGTCTAAGTCAGCAATTGTTGCTGGCAAAAAAGATAAATCTCATATGTATGTGAAAAGAGTTTTCCATTTTTTGGGTGGGGGTTACGATTTACGATCACAGTTGAGGCCAAAATTTCTGTTGCTAAGTGAGTCAATTGTTAAGAGAGTTTTGTCCCATTGTACCTTTTTTGTCACAGTTGTTAAGTGAATCACTGCCGTGGTTAAGTTAGCAATAGTTGTTAAGTGAATCTGGCTTTCCGATTGTCTTTGCTTGTCAGAAGGTCGCAAAAGGGGATCACATGACTCTGGGACACTGCAACCGTCATAAATATGAATCGGTTGCCAAGCATCCAGATTTTGATCACGTGATCATGGAGATGCTGCAAGGGTCATAAGTGTGAAAAACTGTCATAGGTCACTTTTTCAGTGCCTTCAAACAGTCACTAAATGTACCATTGTAAGTCAAGGACAACCTGTATTTATATTATTTATTTATATATCAAACTTTTCAACCACCCATCTCTCTCACAGAGATGAGATCCCTCATTTTCCGGTTGGAATTGCTGTGTTCGTTCTGTCTCTAACGTGGCTTTAACCTTAATGTGCAAGATGTAAAAAGCAATGTAAAAAGCCAGAAATGTATCGATGTTTCTGGCACATTTTACAAGTTTTCTTTTTCAAGGAAGGTGCAAGAATATTGAAATGTGCACAAAGACATATTTTAGTGATGCTCTTCCGTTAGTTTTTAAAGAGTACTTGTTTGGATGTAGATGGTAATGTTAGATAGGTGAACCCCTCATGGTTTCATCCATGATTCAACATAATATTTATGGTGGTTGCCATTTTATGAGGCTGTTTACCAGATACTTTAACTCGTGCTAAAATGGCAATGTGTGCTATTTTTAAAATAAACACTATGAAAACAATTGTTAAATCAAACGGAGTTATAGTGCTATGATAGAATGGCTGTAATTCAACATTTTAACAAGGCAGTGTTTTAACAAGGCAGTAATTTCTTCAGCCAGAAGAAATTAAATTCTGCGATTTTTGTTTTCTTTCCCGGCATTGTCAAACAATCAGACAAAAAGTGCAGCAACCCTGATAGCTTGGAACACCAATTGCAGGTCCCTTTATGGCAGGGTGGGGAATGATGGCCCTTTTATGACTTGTGGACTTCAACTCCCAGAATTCCTGAGCCAGCTATAAAGTCATAAAGGGGCCACGGTTCCCCACCTCTGCTTTATGGAGTCCTTGACATTCCATACTATCAGGGAAGTTGCCTTGCACAGCCACCTATAGCTGTGACTTTGTATGACTCACATTTGCTCCATTTCATGTGCAGTGTGCGTGTGTGTGTGTGTTGATAATTTAGGTAGAGAAACAGCTTTAATATCTGTGTGGGATGCAAGTAACGCTGTTATGAGGGGTTATTTCATACAGTATAATTGTTTAGAGAAGAAAAATCCCTGGAAAAGATGCAAAAAACTATTAGATGAGATTAGACAGAAAGAAATTGAGTTGCAAAAGACACCTACGGATGTAAAAATTTCACAACAAATTTAAATGTTACAGCAACAACTGTCTATGTTAACAGTTCAAGAAATAGAAACAAAAATGAAGTATGTGAAACAAAGACATTTTGAATTTGCAAATAAACCAGGGAGATGGTTGGCATATAAATAAAGGAAGGAAAGGGAAAAGCGAATGATTGAGAAAATTTGTGAAGGGGATAAGGTAATAACTGATAATGAACTTGTTAAAAAGACTTTCTATAAGTTTTATTCTAACGTATAAAAAACAGGAGTTAGATAGGTCTAAAATAGATGAATATCTTTTAAGACAAAGATTACCTAAATTATCACAATCCCAGAGGCAACTTGTGAATGACCCAATAACGAAATATCAGAAGCTATTAAAAAAATGAAACCAGGTAAAGCTCCAGGACCAGATGGCCTTACAAGTCAATACTACAAGTGCTTTGAGGAGGAACTTCTACAGCCACTAAAGGACATAACGAATGATATATTTTAGGAGGGAAGGATACCCCAAACATGAAAGGAAGCCAATGTTGTGTTATTACCGAAGGAGGGTCAGGATCCTACAAAGACAAAGGATTATAAACCAATTTCACTACTGAACAATGACTATAAACTCTTTGCTGCAATTTTGGCAGAAAAACTAAAGAAGACCAATCTGGCTTTCTGCCAAAAAGACAGTTAAGGTATAATGTGAGGACTGCTCTGAATATCATTGAATACTTACAATACCACAATGAGAAACAGGCAGCTTAAATATTCCTAGATGCAGAGAAGGCCTTTGACAATTTAAATTGGACTTTTATGTTTAAAGTTCTGGAAGATATGAACTTAGGAGAGAGCTTTTATTCAAGGAATTAAAGCTATTTACACATCACAGCAAGCAAAAATTGTTATTAATGGTGATTTAACTGATCCATGCAACATTCAAAAGGGTATGAGACAAGGATGCCCCTTGTCTCCCTTGTTATTTATTTTGGTGTTGGAAGTTTTGAATAGAGACATAAGATGAGAGAATAATGGGTATAAATATGAAGAAAGAAATTTACAAATAGAGGGCATTTGCTGACGACTTGGTTATATTCCTACAGGACCCCAAAAATAAGATAGAATATATGTTGAGGAAATTAAATGAGTTTGGGATTCCAACATGTTTTAAAATAAATAAACAGAAAACAATGTTGATCAAGAATATGTCCTCCCAGGATGGTGATATATTGGGTAAAAGGTCTGGTTTCAAGGTTGAGAAAAAGGTGAGATATTTGGGGGTTATGCTGACAAATACAAACACAAAATTGTTTCAAAATAATTATGTACCTCTTTGGAATGATATAAAAAAGGATTTACAAAGATGGGACAAACTACATTTATCGTTACTGGGCAGAATTTCAGCAATTAAAATGAATGTTTTACCAAAGATGCTATTTCTACAAGTAGATAAGGTAACAGATCCCCGTGAAAGTAGGAATGTTTTGGGTCCCCAAATAACAAAAAGGTGCAAATCCAATTACTTAGTTGTTCTTTTCAAGGCTTTATTTCCCCAAGTAGCCGCCATTTTAGAGGGTGGGAGGAAGACATTCCCTTCCCTCTCTCCTTACAGGGGGAAGAAATTTCAAGAGGCTTTTTGCAGGAAAATACTTGGGATACAAAGAAGGTAAGATCTCACCCAATTCCTCCACGGTGCTTTCGAAGTGCTTGATAGTAATTTTGGCCTCGGCTGGTAGCGGCTTAGTGATGGGCCATATTAATGGCCGATCTTTTCCCCGTCAGTTCGAAGAGCTGCTCCGAATCAAACGGGAGGACTGCCGCCCTTCTGCGATCAGTCGGAGGGCCGCTTCACGTTCGTCACCCCTCCAGGGCGACTTCCGACCCTTTTCAGCGTCCCCCGGTGGGAGAAAACCGGACAGTGGAGAGAGCGATCGCCCCACACATCTGCCAGTGCCATGAGCACAAACCGGAAGCCACCAAAGATGCTATTTCTGTTCCAGACAATACCAATACTTGCAATGGACATTCCATTTAAACAGTGGGTCATGTGATCACCTTGTGCGACCTTCTGACAAGCAAAGTCAATGGGGAACTTAGATTTACTTACCAACCATGCTACTAACTTAACAACTGCAGTGATTCAGTTAACAACTGTGGCAAGGAAGTTTGTAAAATGGGGCATAACTCACTTAATAACTGTCTTGCTTGGGAATAGAAATGTTGGGCTTAATTCTGGCCATAATTCATAAGACTACCTGTACAGGACACAAGATTAGCTTCCTTAATATCCCATTGTTGATACATTGGTTCCTTGCACATATGAGTCTTTTTCATCACTAGAGATATAATAAATGAGTGGAAGGGTCTTCACACATGCTCTCTGTTTCTCATCTGGCCTATTACTAATTAACTGAGTCACTGTGTTTACAATACAAAGAGATTTCTCTTCCTCTCTCTCTGTCTCTCACACACATATGTTCTCCTCTCTCGTTTTTAAGATATTTAGTCATTTAGACAAAGATGAGGCTTTATATCTTCATGTATTTCTTAATCCAGCTTTTATTTCATTATAGCCACTTATTTCAGCATAATCATTTTGGGTGTCTAATAATTTGTAAAAACATTGCAAGCACAATATAGAATGAGAAGCTGTTGGAGGGGAGGGCTTTGAGGTGCCAAGCCTCTTTTTGAAACAGCTTATAAAATCAAAAAAACTTATTCCTCAAGGATTTTCCAATGCGGCATCCAGGCCACTATCTTTATATACTGAAAAAGTATAATAACAGCATTAAGCTGTTTTTCTCCCTCATTCAAGGACTTGAGCTTTTCTCTATTTTGTTATAAAATCTTGTCTGCCTTCTCCCTTCTCTCTCTTTTTGGATATATGTGTACATCTGTATACTGTATATGGGTGATCGTGAAGCAGTAAATGGAGCAGGTGTGTACAAAAGGGGGGGGGAATCATTGATGTTCAAACTGTAATTCTGGTTGGTAGATCTTGGAAGTACAAGTAAAAACAAACAAAGCAACTTCCAGGAGCTCATCCCTGGATTGCAGAATAAAATTATACAGGCAATGTATTCTGGCATGCTGCTCTGTATAAGTGGTCAAAACTTTTGCCAATAATATATATCTTCCAGGACCTTTTAGCCAAGATTTGTGTAGGTATCTTGATAATATTATTTGGATGTGGGTTGACATACTTCTTAAATTATCTGAAATAAGATATCTGTTTGGTTATCTTAGACTGTGACCTTTTGTTCCCTTCAATGACTTTTCCTAACAGCCTATCCTAAAGTGGTGTTAAGATGATTGATGACCGAGAAATTCAAAAACGGATGTGGTTCATCTTTCTTAAGTCCGGTTTTCTTAGTAGTGAAACTAAGTAAGATTTGGCACAGACACGGGAGAAGTTAGGTCATTTGTACTTACCTTCACTTCAGTTTTTCAGGCCAAGAACTGTAGGTAGCCTTCAATTAAAATACTAAGATACACACACACACACAAGATGGAACAAGGAGAAAAAAATTTTTGGATTAACTATAATTTAATTAATTAAATTTAGTTAATGTAATTGTCATGGTTCCAACAGATGAAACCCTTCAAAAGAACTTCGAGGCATTGTTTACCTTAAAGAATCTTTTATTCGAGAAACAAAGTATTGGCACTACATAGTTGAAACCAGAAACTAAATTCCCCTGCCCTGAATACAAAGTAACAAGTGCAATTCCCTCCTCCAATAAACAGTCATAAATCACATTCCCCAATTAGCTTGAAGCGCGGGCTTTCTCCCCAGCTCTCCAGCCCGCCAAAACACTATCAGCTCTGGGCCCAATGTCCTTGGGTTCCCATGGCATATTATTGTTATGACTAGCTGGACTCTCATCCCTATTCCCCCTCCCAGCAGCAACTAATTCTAAAAGCAATAGAGAAAATGGCTGCATTTCCATCTGTTGTCAAAGCAAGAACATCCGATGTTAGCAGCGTTGACAGTAATTATTTCTGATATTTTGAAGAGCACAATTTAGTGGTCAGTGTGAGAGATCAAGGACCCATGCCCCAAACTTTCAATTGTAATATTTGCTCTTGTGTATCTTGAATTGGATGTTTTTAATGTTTTTTTTTTTACTGGTTTTACTGTTTTCATTATTTTATTTTTTATTTTTTATTGTATTATTTATTTAATTAATTTGTTTGCCATCCATCTCCCTACACATTTTATGAACTGTAAACTGCCTAGAGTCATTGACTGAGATGGGCTGCCAAAGAAAATGGATGGATGGATGGATGGTTGATGGATGGATGGATGGATGGACAAAAGAACGAAATATAAAGCAAAACTGTATTCAGTATTGGAATAGCGTATAACCCTACTAAGATACATGTAAATAAATTCACAGTGCTAAGAGTAGCATTCAACTCTGTATCGTTGTTGAAAGCTGCTAACTCTAATTCAGGAGCCTGGTTTAAAGAGTCAAATTTTGTAGATGTATCTCGTGCTGATTAAACTAACATTCGATATATTTGATATAAAACTAAATGTCAGACATTGTGCTATTTCCAGTTGGTGAAATCAAACATTCACTCTTGGTGATACTATAATCCTCATGTGAGCAAGCAATTATTTTTCATGTTACAATGACTGATTTTATATTTTTCTCCTACAGGAACATTACGTATCATTTCAAAATAAACTATCTTGGAGCAAAGACTTTCCTTTGAGATTAGTTGAATTTCTGTTACATGCAGCCAGATGAAAGTTGATACTGTATGTACAGTATCCACCCAAAGCTCATCAGTTCTGGGTAGTAAATATTTCCATAGTTCCTCATAAAATTTATGACATTGTAAATGAAAATTTTAGACTATATCTTGTTCGACAATGGCTCTCTTATGCTCAGTATATTTCTGAACTTGATTCTTTAAAAAATTCAGCTGGCTCTCATATTCTGGCCTTTGATCTAAGTGTATGATAAAGTGAGTTTTTGCTAACAGCCATTAAGGAAACACAGCTGAAAATAAATAAAAGCCTGATGTATGCAGATATTAATAAATAATCTGTCTCCTGGAAGAAATAATTTTGTCCATAGATTTGGCAGTATTCCTATTTTTGGGAAGGATAACATTTACCAACCAGTTTAGCATTACAGCGCTGAAGAAAAACTTTGTTGAATAGAAACTTAGAATCAGGTAATTTCACTTCACTAGTGCTGAATTACAGGGTATAAAAAACCCTACATTGGTAAATATGCATTGAGTAAAAAATAAATATATACATAATATTGCTGCTTTTTTTACTCTAGAGGTGAAAGGTAGAATAAAACCCAGGTAAGCCATGGGGCCTTTATCAAGGAGCATCATTGTGTCAGAGTATTCCATGTTGTGTAATGGGAAACAGATAAAAGAAAAGTTGGTAATATTACTGGAATGAACAGAGTTTTATAGCTGTTGGGGTTTTTTTGAGGGGGGGGGGGGCGTTGTTTTCCTTTGACTCAAACTAGACTTCTGGTGATTACCTGGATACGTCTATACAATTTTCTAGGTAGCATTCTAGGTAGAAGTGGTTTGCCATTGCTCTCTTAAGGATGGAGAAGGAATAACTGATCCGAGATCATCCAGCTGGCTTTTGTGCTAAGATAGGAATAGAACTCAAATTGTTGAATTCCTAATCCAGCACCTTAACTACGAAACCAAATTGGCTCTCAATATTACAATTATATATACAGAGTATGTAGTGTTATAACTACATAAACTACCTCAGTCTGTTGACCTCTAAGTGGACCTCAGCCATGGATACCGTATTCATATGGTGCTGCTGACTGAAGACTTCCACAGACCTAGGATTTGGAAACAATAGCAATCGGTATTTGTTGGAGAGGCAGTCTGTTAAATTAACACAGAGAATTTCATTCATGTATGAGCTTAGGCTTCAAGTGTTGCTAATACTGACTGAATTGAGTTTTCTATGACTGTACTTTAATTTCATTGAACTTTTCCGCTTACCAGTAAGTAATAGTTGATGCTCTATATAGAATAGGTATGGAAAGACTGGGCAGTGAAACATGTGTTTCTGTCATCTTTTCATATGTTAACTGTAGTGGGGGGATGGTGAGGACTTGTAATTCGTATCCCCTACCTTTGTTATACAGTAATTCGAATGGACCTGCATGTAAGAAATTACAGAAAGCAATTTTCTCTTTTAAGTCCCCAGCATTATATGATAGTTTATAGACATCAAACTCTTGGATTTCAGCACTGCATGGGAAAGCATTCTTTTGTTATATGCCCAGATATTTGGTCTGTGTTTTAAAAAGACTTAAAATTATACTGCTCTTTTTTTTTTCCCAGGAAAGCTTCATCTCTCTATATATATATCTTTCTCTGTCTTTGTCTCTCTCTCTCTCATTGAATAATAGGTAAATTTTACATGAGTTTAATATGGTCTTCTCCTGTAAAGTAACAAAGTACTTTGAGAGTGCAGATGTCAATGTGCTGTGTTAACATTTGTTCTTTGTCCAGTCATGGGTTATAAATTTGCTTTGTTCTGACACATTACTTATGACATTATGAAAACAAACATCACTGAAATCAAATAAGAATTTTTAGTTACATAGGTCATTTGAGGTTTCATCTGGAGTCAAAAAGGTCTACCCTTAGAATAGGGTAGGGGAAAGCAATCAGACCAGTTTCTTCAGAAATCTTCAACCTTGAAGATATTCACCTTACCTTAAGCTCTGTTTATCTCCAGTTAGCATGATAGAAATGAGAAAATATTTTCCTCTGTCATTGCTCCACCCCCACTTCTTCTCCTTTAGAAAGAGGCCTACATAATTTGTGATCTACTGTACTGACGAAAGCCCTCCAACTTGTTACAATATAAATTGTGCCAGACGATTCTAAACTTTTGCTTGTTCATATATTTTAAATGCTGATCATCTGGATTCTTGCAGATTTGTTTCCCCATCCCAAATTAATTTCAGCCACTTTAATTGCATGGTTGTTTTTTGTGCGGATTATCTAGCAGCATTTCTGAATGTAATGATTATTCGCTAAGAAATTATTCCAAGAAAAAGATTCTCAACTAAGAAATCATATATTTAAGAACTAACTCCAAGTAACATTCCCTCTCTGAAATACTGTCTGTCAGATGTGATCTTCTCATAAGTTTATAGCATTGGATGAATAGCACTTGCTTCTCCACCCCACCCCACCCCAATCATTAAGTACTGTGTCCTACTAACCTGGATCAAAGCATCTGACATAGGCCTTTAGTAGCTATTGGGGAGATAGTTGTGTGAGTACACTGACTAATTTGCAAACAAGGATGTTCAATGACTGTGTGAACAGGGCTAATTGTCCAGGATAATTTTAAACAGGAGCAGAGCTGATCAGGGTCCCCTGAATTTTCAACCATCTTGGCATTTTACCCTATCCCCAAAGATGTCCAAGTTAAAATTGCTGGACAAATATAGAGGCCCACTGTCAGTCCTAGGATCTCTTCACCAATGCTGTTTCTCCTTGGTTTTGCCACATTTTCTCTTGCTCTTCTCTTTATTTAGAATAAACTCTTACCGAGGGATGATTTATCATGATAAGAACAAAGTATGTAATTCAGATGGCAACTCTTGTGTTTTTAAGAACTTTGAATAAATTGGTGCAAAATGATTGCTTTTCTGACCCAAGTGTATAACTTATATAAAATATATAAAGTATTATATAGTCATATAGATAATATAATATATATTATAAATTAATGTTATCTGAGTAGGATTGGTTATGATCTCAGATATGATTAACTAATAAATACATTTTTATTCCTTTAGGGAAGGTAGTTCTTCAAAATTATTTATGTTTGAACTGTTGCGTTTTATAGATAAAATCTCAGCTTCTTGTTCATTTTCATTGCTATACTACCAGAAACCCAAAGAAGCAAACCAGAATATGATTTGTCTTTTTGGTCCAAGAGGCTTATAGGGGAACTTAAATGTTATCAAGGAAAAATGTGTAGCCTTGTTAATTTTTGCCCATCTCAGTCATAAAAACTTCAAGGTGCTTCAAGGGCTATGACAGCATGAGAAACCTAGAATTTTGTATGATTTAATACGCCCACCTGTTAAAATCAATCTTCAATGAGGAAATTGAACTAGCACTTGCTACAGGTGCCTAAATTACCCTGCTAGCTCAGGTTAGTGTATCCTATTGCCAGTCTTGAAGATACAAACACTAGTTAATTTCCATCTCTGTGGCTATAGTGGAGACTGGGGCTATGTCATCATGCACAAAATGGATTAGGCTAGAAGGAGGCAATTTGGAGCAGAGCCTTCTTAGTATTAACTCATTCAAAAGGGTTGATATATCTAATTAGGCTTAATTTCTTTAAGGTACACTTTAACAATCAGTGTTCTTCCTCGATACAGATAGTCCTCAACATACAGTCATTCGTTTAGTGACCATTCAAAGTTACAACCGCACTGGAAAAAGTGACCTACAACTGTTTTTCACACTTACGACCATTGCATGGTCACATGATCAAAATTTGGACGCTTGGCAACTGGCATGTATTTGTGACGGTTGTAATGTCCCAGGGATATGTGATCTCCATTTGAGACCTTCTGTTAAACAAAGTCAATGGGGAAGCCAGATTCACTTAACAGTCGTATTACTAACTTAACAATTGCAGTGATTCACTTAACAGCTGTGGCAAGAAAGGTCATAAAATGGGGCAAAACTCACTTAACAACTGTCTTGCTTAGCAACAAACATTTTGGGCTCAATTGTGGTCGTAGGTCAAGCACTGTCTGTACTTAAATGTAGCAAAAACATTTTTTCCCCAAAAATAAATAAAAATAATAAATCTGGCCTTGCCTGACTTTCTCCACCTTGCTTGCTTAGGACCAAATTCCAGAATGCTGCTATGCATTCTGGCATGTCAAACAGTTACTGGGCCTGGAATGAGAAGTCCTGTAATCTTTGTGGAGTTAAATATAGCGACAAAGGCCTGGTCCCAGATTTTGGGGGCAGACTGGCCTTTCATTATGAAAAAAGCTGCTTGTAGTGCTACAACATTACTGAAGCAGCAGTGGGACTGTGTAATTAGTTGAGGCACACGAGAGAAGACGAGTGGGGTGGAACGGATCATTCTCACTCTCCAAAATGGGAATATTTTATATGCTATATACAGAATTGCCAAAGAACTGGCTGAGATTTTCTGTTGGCTTTATAAGCTCTGCTGCTTTCTGAAAAATCTGGAAGAAGGATGAAATGTGATGTAAATTAGGAATTCAGTCAAGGTGGGAGCTATAGAAGCATAACTTTTTAGGGCACTCTTAAAATTCTTTCATTAGGGTAGCTGGAGGTAAAACAGTAAGAGCATTTCAATTGGCTAACGCTTCTTCTAGTCTCTGCCAAGCACCAAGAAAATACATCCTATTGATTATTTGTTCATTGAATTGCTTGGTGAGTTATATCTTTGCTTCTCACAGCCTAGTTTTCGTTCTTAAACAGCAGATATACTTCAGAAGAGGATGTGGGGAGCAATCAAATTCTCTGGATCCTCACTAAGCTATAGGAAAGTTTATAGGCCCTGCTGGTAGAAAATTCTTGCAGCTGGAATTCTAAAATATCTATAGAAACACCAGGGAGGTTAATACATCTTTAGGATATAGGTAGTCCTCCCCTTACAGCCACAGTTGGGCCTAGGATGTTGGTATGAGTGAAGCAGTCACCATGTGACCACTTTACTTAAGAACCGCAATCTTGTCTCTCCCAATTGTCCTTAAATGACTGTATGGGTCCTTAAGTGGGAAAGGGTTCAGGCCTCCTGGGCACGATGGGGTGGGGAGAAGGCTGGACCCTCATTGGAGAGAATGATTGTGGGGACAATAGTCAGTGGTGGGATTCAGCCGGTTCGCACCACTTCAGCAGAACCGGTAGCTAATTTTTTATTGCCCAGGCCCAGAATGGACTTCCGGAAGTGGCATCCACACAGAGAGCCGGTTGTTTACATATTTGAATCCTACCACTGACAATAGTGTTTGCTAGTGTTGTTACCAAATGTAAGGTTTGTTCCTCCAGTGCACTGAAGGAATTTCTCCTCCCCTCCATGCAGGGAGGAGAAATCTGTTGGATGAATGTACCTCATACCTGGTGAAAACACTAGCAAAGGCCATCATTCTATAAGGCTCTGCTGACATTTTTTCCCTCCAGAAGAGAAAACGCTAGCAAAGGCCATTGCTCTGAGCTCATCCTGAACATTTTTGGAGGGGAAAATGTTAATGAATGCCAGTGTTTTTCCCTCCCTTCCAGAGGGGAAAATGCTAGTGAACACCTGAAAGGCTTAGAACACTGGTTATGACTGCAAATGGTCATTAAACAGTGAGTCATAAGTCAAGGACTGCTTTGCATAGGTACTTGTTAAGATATGATGGTAAAATTCTGACTATTGAAGAGAATTTATTTTTTCATATAGACCACTGTTGCGACTGTTCTAGCTGATCCCATGGATTTTTCCTTTAGCACTTCAAATATAAATTCAAATAGCTGTAGATCTATATTTATACCTTACCTAAATTAGAGAAGCAGATATAATTAATCTTGGTACTTTTAAGGTACAGTACAGTATTTCTCTGTTCTATGCTTATCTTGCTTAGTACAGGAAAACCTTCATGACTGGTCACTTAATGATCATCCAAAGTTACAACTGAATAAAAGAAAATTATTTATGACCACCCTCAGAGTTACGACTGCCACACACAAAAGACCCCACACGGTCACGTGATGGCATGTCAGGCTCTTAGCAACTAACCTGCATCTATGACCAGTTGCAGCATCTTGCAGTCATGTGACCGCAATTTGCAACTGTCCGGTGGGCATGCTGGATTTATTTAACAGCCACACTTAACAACTGTGGTGACTCACTTAACAACCACTGTAAAAACGGTTATAAAATTCAGTCAAGTCACATGGTGACCTGCTTAATGACCAAATGACTTATGATCAAAATTTCCGGCTCAGTTGTGATCATAAATTGACTGCCGTTGCTTCTTATTGAAAAGAAATGTGTGACTTCATCAGTTTTGGGGCAGTATTGAACATTTTATGGCATGTTGATGGTTGCATCCCAAAAGTGGATGTGGTTTTTCTGAAGGTCGGGTTTTTTTAATAGTAAAATGTATAAGCTGAGCTCTGCCAAACTCAAGGGCTGTGAAAACCATGATACACCATATGTTTTGTGTTCCTAGAATCCTTGCTCAGAAGTAGATTACAGATATTTCCTTAAGTGAGGTCATAATTGTTTGCCAGTTTTAAAGAAGCAATGATTAAAGCACTGCTGTTTAGTTTAACTTCCAATACTTAATGCAACCTTGGGACATCTAGTTGCATTGCTGACTGGGTATTCAAGATACTGTATTTCCAATGCACCTGAAAGGCATTTTATTAGGAGAGTCTCTATAGCAAGCTGCCTTAATCCCCAGGGCTATTGGAGCCCTGGGGAGAATTTGGAAACTGAAAGTATACTTACTTATTTATTAGATATTTTGCCGCCCATCTTGCTTCGAGATAACTCTGGATGGCTTACAGCTATAAAAACCAGTAAAACCATGAAGAATAAATATTTCTAATAATGGTAAACATTATAATTAAAAAGATGAGGAGGAAGGGAAGAGGATGCGCAGGAGAGGAAGGTGGGGTTTTCTTTTAATGCGTCAACCACCTCCAGCGTGATACATCCCCAAGGCAGCTGGCAAAGCCAAACCTTTGGGCCCTTACAGAAGGTCAGAAGGATGGGAACGGATCTCACCTTGGGGGGGTGGGGGTGGGCATGATGTTTAAAAGGGCAGGACCACAGCAGAAAAGGCTCTTTTCCTGGACCCCACCAGCTGAAGTTCCTTGACTGATGGGGCCTGCCAGCATGGGTGGGGCGAGCCAGTCCCATTGGAGTGAGATGGTTCCTCAGATGTTACTGAGTTGTTTTTTTTGTTTTCATTGCCACTTGTTTTACCGGCATATAATTCTGAAGAACAGATCCTAGTTTCAATTCTTGTTATGAGATTAATAAGCCAGGGATAGAGCTATAGTGTTAAATAATGGAGCTGTGGTGGCACAGTGGTTAGAATGCAGGCTAATCTGCCCACTGCCAGAAGTTTGATCCTGAAAGGCTCAAGGTTGACTCAGCTTTCCATCCTTCCGAGGTCAGCAAAATGAGAACCCAGAATGTTGGGGGCAATATGCTGACTTTGTAAACCACTTAGAGAGGGCTGTAAAGCGGTATATAAGTCTAAAGTTGACTCTTTTGAATTGCTTTTAAGAATAGTTGTTGTTGGGTGTTGGTGAACTTTGACATGTCACTGAAAACATTATGACATACCACCTTTGACACATACAGTATGTCATAGGTTCACCATCACTGGCTTAGAGCCTCTGGGAATGAGCATCTTACAAATACAGTACAGTGGTACTCATCCTTAATTGTTCTGGGAAGCTCAGTGAGTACCAAACAAATCTTCTCCATAAGGAATAATGTAGTGAGTCACAAGGCAGCCGATATCGACAAGTTCTAGCTTGTGCATTGAGTACCAAACAATTAGTACCGGGACAAAATTTTCACATCAAAATGTGTTGAGTACCAAATTCAATGAGTTTTAAAGTTCGTTGAAGGTGCCACTGTAAATAAGTAAGAGCTGTTACTGTACATTGAAACTATCTTGTTAAGAAATAAAGCAGAGCACATAGTTCCTGGTTTATAAATTCTAGCCCAGTACCTAGAAGTTATATGAATATTCAAGAACTGTGTATCTAATACTGATTTACAGTAATGCATAAAATCAAATTTTGAACTGAGACATTAAAAGCAATTAAAGTAAATGATGCAAGGTTTGTTACAGGGTTGTTGTTTTTTTAAGACGGCCAAGGAAGAAAAAAAATTCTCCACAGATGGACCAGGGTGCTAAGCTAAACTGGATCTAGAATAAAAAGGCAAACAACATGGTGAGGCAGATGGCTTGTTCCTTGTTTTATTTATATTACATAACAGACATAGAATATCACAAAACTATTTATGGATACTTGAAATGTTGTGGGGGCAGGTTCCCTCCAGATTTGTTGCCTACTTGTTCTGGAAATGTAATTCCCTCCTCCACATGAGCACAGATACTGTCTTGCTCACACACTTCAGGTGCTTAGATCCTGTAAGAACTTATTTATGTTCTAGTGAAATGTCACAGGTGCAAGGCGCGACTCCAGTAAGCATATATTCAGAAGGAAGTCCCAGTGATGCTTACCAAATATTTTGAATTGAGATGCATTTCCATTTAGTTGTTTACTATAAACACACCAAGGCTGTAATATGGATTTACCTGGTTTAGGTTTAGTATTTCTGTAAACCCAGTCAGTTGTGGTTTATTAAGTAACGTAGTAGTTTATTCAAACAAATGGGGTTAAAAATAAATACCTTTAATATCCTGTAAATGTTACAAAAGGATGGATAAAATGAAGAAAAAAATCATTAAAAGAAGGGATGTTCCTTTAAAAATGAGGATCAGCTGATAATACAAGCTCTAGAATAAAAAACTGGCAGCACAGCCTTATTTTCCTGCACTGAATTGTAACTACCTACAGGAGCTGATCTTGCCAGTTTATCAGTTTTCTATTTAAATGACCAATTCTCAGAATTAGTGGCTTCTTCAACTCAAAAGGTTTGTCCAAATTATTGCTGTTCAGAAGTACAGAGGAAATCCAAGAGTGGGCTCCAAATCCTATGGTTATCAGCATTTGGAGATCTCTGGACATCCTCAAGACCCTTCTAAGAGGTCTGCAAAGTCAAATAATATTTTTTTTCATTTTCCTGTTTTAACTTCTATACAATATCAATAACTACAATCCACATAAACCAAAGCTGGTTGAGGTCCTCAATCATTTTTAAACATGTAAAGGGGTCCTGAGACCAAAATATTTGTAAATCACTGTTGGTTTATTAACAAGGATTTAGGTATCAAATGAAAAGTTGGAGAAACTGAAAGAAGGAAGTTCGGTTTCCTCTCCTAATTAAAAAAAAAGAATGTGCTTTGTGGTGCAAGTAATTCCCCCCCCCCCTATATTACATGAATTTTGTTGTGTGAAGGAGCAGTTAGTTTGCATGGCCTGGGGCAGGGGTAGGCAACCTTGGGCTCTTTTATGACTCGTGGACTTCAATTCCCAGAATTCCTGAGCCAGCCATGAAGTCCACCAGTCATAAAAGAGCCAAGGTTGCCTACCCCTGGTCCTGGTGCATTATTTATTTATTTGACAAATTCATATGGCCGCCCAACACACACAAAGGTAGTTTACAATATTTAAAAATACACCACATGAAAACTCTACCATACCCTATCCCATGGCAGTGGGACAGACATTTGTTCTTGCTGACTTTTTCCATGTGCAAGAATTTCAGGCAAGAATGCACCAAAGTTCTATTTTTGAACAGTGATTTAGGTGCTACCTATTTGGAATATTTCCTCTAGTTGTTCACAGCAACTAGACGACTTTGTTGTCGTCTCCCCCCCCCCAGCAAATATTTATCTGAGATAACACCTACTTTTTTATTTTTATCCCCTAAAAAATGTAAAGGGCAAGATAGGTTAAAAGACCAGGTGTTCCAGCAGAAGGTGTATATCAAAAAGGAAACCGAGAAAGGAAAATAAAACAAGAAGGAGCAGTTTGTCTTATGAGAGATTCATATTCTCTTTTCTCTTTTGTAAGAGGTAGAGTCGTTTGCCAGAAGTGCTTCATAGGTAACTTCAAAAGGTGTTTTTTCTTCATCGGTGTTCACAGATGTTGCTAAGATGGGGGGGGGGTTGTTTCGTTTTTGCAGTTTGATGAATCCACCATAGTTGATTGGATTTATATCATGCATTGAACCATAAACCAAATCTGCTTCCTCAAAGATATCTATTTTTTTTCAGTGGAGAAGAAGACTGTGGAATGTTTCCATAGACAGCCCATAGAGGGTAGAGGACTTGTTCTGTCCCAGCCTACGTGAGTCCTTGTTATGCTCACAAGGAGAAACCCCTCTTCCAAGAAACAGGCAGGAACCGCAAGAAAAAAAACAACCCCTTTTATTCTCACAGACCTGAGTCAATGTCCAAGGCAAACAAACACAGTCCACAGAAACTCGATCCTCAACACGAACGGTTGCCTTTGGCAACCAGCACCTCCCACACCTTCCCTTTTATAATTCAGCCAAGGCATGACTTCCTAATGCCTTCTCCTTTGCCTTTGGAGCTGCCCCATTGCATTCCTCTGTCCTACTTGCTTCTCTTGCCTGCGCTTTCGTGCATCCTGGATTTGTCCCAACTGTTCTTCATCACTGTCCAACTCAGGCTCCCAGCACAGCTGTGTCTCAGCCTGAGTGCAAGTAGAGGGGCCAGGCTCCTTGTCCGACTATAAGTCTTGGAGCTCCTCAGAGCCTTCCTCTGACTCTAATGTCACTCCAGGCCCCTCCTCCTCATCTGATTCCTCAGACTCAGCTGCCGGATCCACTGTCTGGCGAGGAATCACAATAGGACTGATGAAGGACACTCTCTCAAACCCCATACAATCAGCGATGTGTCAGGAATGGGATTAGATTAAAGCATCTGCCCACAGGTGCTAGAGAACACACCTCCCTCACCTGCAACAAAACCCAAACATTTTGTAAGTCATTGATCATGCTCCTATGGCATCACTATTGAGTTACCGAAATGGAGGTAGTGACAGATTTTATCTTCCTGGGCTCTAAGATCACCACAGATGGGGACTGGAGCCAAGAAATTAAAAGACGCTTGCTCCTGGGGAGGAAAGCTATAGCAAATTTAGACAGCATACTAAAAAGCAGAGACATCACCCTGCCAACAAAAGTACGTATAGTCAAGGCCATGGTTTTCCCAGTTGCAATGTATGGCTGTGAAAGTTGGACCATAAGAAAGGCTGAACACAAAAGAATTGAGGCCTTTGAACTATGGTGCTGGAGAAGACTCCTGCGAGTCCCTTGGACTGCAAGGCGATCAAACCGGTCAGTCCTAGAGGAGATCAACCCTGACTGCTCCTTAGAAGGCCAGATACTGAAGTTGAAACTCAAGTACTTTGGCCACCTAATGAGAAGGAAGGACTCACTGGAGAAGAGCCTAATGCTGGGAAAGATTGAGGGCAATAAAGAAGGGAACGACAGAGAATGAGGTGGCTGGATGGAGTCACTGAAGCAGTAGGCGTGAGCTTAAATGGACTCCAGAAGATGGTAGAGGACAGGAAGGCCTGGAGGAACGTTGTCCATGGGGTCGCGATGGGTCGGACACGACTTCGCAACTAACAACAACAAATTGAGTTACCTCCTCTCCATTCCAGCTGATCTACCCTCATACACCAAATGGCATGAACAAGATGGCTTGATCAGTTTTCTACCAGCCATTTTTTTTAGCCTCTCAGCTGGTGCAAAATAGACCCAAAGGCTGTAAATCACTTTCTGCTTCTTTCCCCCTCACAAGAGTGGGTTTAAAAAAAGCACCCAGTCAGGGCCATCACCACCACAGATATACTAACCCATCCATTTCTGCCACTTTTTAACTCTTCATGTGGCCAGAAAACTAGATTAAACATTACATATTTCTGAATGTTTCTGAAATGTTTTTCCTCCACTCAGGACCCTTAAATCTATTGCAAGTCAAGCACTAGCATGCTTTTAAAATATGCTTAATCTTAACTTGCACGCTCAATTTACTAACACTCTCTGCTCCAATATCCAATGCTGGACAGACTGAAAAAAGCAGTAGCAACATTCAACATAATTGGGACAAATATGTGGCTTCCTTAAACGTATCTGAGAGCAGAATTTCTTTAAAAGTACACCAGAATCCCTATTTACATTTAAGAAAATGTTGGAGGATATCCTTAATAATCACAGGAAAAGCAATTTTATTTGACACTATTTTTCAAAGATAGGATCAACTTCTCTCATCTTATCCTTACCAGAAACTGGAAGACAAAAAGAGGATATGTTCAAACTAGAAAGCTTGCTGATATGATACAGTTAAATTATGAATTATTTTGTCCTTCAGGTGACCTTATTTATTGCATAGATTAGGAGCACAGAAAAGTAAACTATTTTCCAGTGAGTTAGCTTACATCCATAGGTATAGGATCTGTCTGTGTTTGGTATACTGATTTCATAGCTAGCTGTCTTTTTCACTGTTCTTTTTGTGTGCAAATCAATGCAGCAGAAGGCAACAGCCACTGAACTATCTCAAATGTGTAATCAAACAGCCCTGTTTCAGAATAACTATATTGTATCTTGTTTCCCAAAGTGGCAGTCTACTCTACAGAAATCCAGCTGACCACTATGCAGCAGCAAAGACATGCCAAAATGTTAACCCTTTGCTGCTACATACTGGTTGTCCAGATCTTTGCAGCCAATAAATGCTTGCCTTCGTTCTGTTAGTAATAGCTCTATCCATAAAGAAGTTTGTTCAATTCCCTCCTTTGTTTTATTGGTTGAATTTACTTTTATTTTTGAGACAGAAATCAAGACTTATGTTTTCATAAAACATTCCTGATTCCTGAGTCAGCTGCTATGTTCTCTTTCTGCGCGTGTGCAATACAGGAAAGAAACTTAAAGCAACTGGCATTTTGGTCTAAAATTCAAATGTTTCAATTAATAACCCTGTATTTAGAACTTCTTTTACCTGAATATTGCCAGGCAGAATTTTATTTTCCTGGCCAGAATAGAAATGGGAGGAGGTGTCTTTTCACAAAATATGTACCTAAAAGCTTGAATATTATTTCGCCTTGGAATAAAATCAGAAAGCTCTGATTAAGGTATCATGGATGGGGAAAGGGAGGTGTGTATTTAGTAGCTTGCTGCTAAAAATAGTGGGTATTATTGTAAGAATGAAAATGTGACTAGAAACGGAACGTAAAATGTTGGAGAGAAATTGCAGTGAGAAATTAATAGTGCTGGTCTATTTTGAGGAACGTTTTATTATAATTACCTTCCCTTTGCTGTACAAAGTCTAGCATGGTTTTATTTGATTAATTTGCCTACTAATAGGTCTATGGCTTCTGATGTCTTCTTTCCATCTTTTCCTCTCTCACTTTCTTACCACAAATCATTTTAAATAAAGCATTACAGAATTGTAGTTTGTAATACTTCCTGTCCTCCTCCTCCTCCTCCTTCTACTTTGACTCTTCTGTGTTGCCCAAATGATCCAAAGGCAGATATACCTATGTTTAACTGAGCATGATCTTGATGTCTAGATTCCCATCTGGATTTAAATTTACATTAAATTTTGCAACCAAGTTCAGCCAAACCTGCTTACCATGTGATTTTAGACTTCCTCTGTCAGCACAGAATAGATAGGATTGAGGAGGTGGAGTGGGAGCAATTTTGTAACCCCTGAAGACAGTTTATGTTTCCCAGGATTCAAAAAACAGCTGTCATATTTCATCCAAAATAATTAGCTACCAAAATAATGCATGTATGCCACAGAGACACTATCCCATATGGTGTAGATAGGGCTTTTTTTGGTAGTCATAAATGATGTGTCCAACTTGTATTGGTCCACCAGCTCTGTTACTGCTGTTTTGTGAAGTGAGATTCTACTTGAATGTGAGAAGTTTCCAGGTCAAATTTCATGTCATTATTAATTGGATGGCCATATGCAAAGTACTTTTCATCACCATCCATGTTCACAATAGTTGTTCTAAGAATTGGCAAAATGTTTTTGGGAAGTGCTTTGAAAATACATTATGTCACCTTCCTGAACCTAGTACTTCCAAGAGTTCTCAAACAACATGACAACAAAGGGCACATCAAGAAGATCCAAGACATGACCAATAATCCAGAAGACGTTAGTATGAGGAAGGCTGATTTACATAATGCTCAGTATTAGCATTACTGTTGTGGCTGATATTTTGGGCCACAAATAAATAAACCCGCAATAATGAGTATTTGTGTGTACGTTTGTCTATGCTGCATTTATCAGTTATGAAGATAATTGTTGTGTCTACTATGAATATAGTCTCTTAAGACATAATTCGATCCAGCACTTCTTCACTTCCACATTCCTTTATCTTCACTTAAAGTTTGAAATAACTATTTATTTTTATTTCCATAAGATAATTGCATTGCAACCTAAACTTGAAAGAGCCAATAATTAGCTACAAGGATAATGCAGTATCAAATCATTTCCCTGTTATTCCTTTTCTCATTTGTAAATGGAGAACTGTCTGAAGGAGGCAGAAGTCAAAGACAATAAGGTTGTGTTATTATTTTGATTAAAACACTTAGTTTCACAGATGAATAAATACATATTAGAATTAGGATTCATATTCCATCAATCTTGATGCTCTGTGTTACCTGTTTTATAAAATTAGCTTTCCAAACATACCATTTATAAATTACTGTATATCACTAGTTGCATTTTTAGGAGAGAGAGAATCCCCCGTGTTTTGTTCATGGGCTACTTGATAAATTTTGTTTTTGTAACCTTTAAAATGTTTATCCTGATTTTCTTCAGTTGAGAGTGCAATAAAAACAAAAATGTTTACCCAACTCATTTCACAGATACCCCAGTGTCATTTAATGATTCTTCCTCCTAATTCACATTCCGTCAAAGTAAAATAATGTTTCTTCTCAGTTTGAATTGGTTTAATGATTTCATATTTTGCCACCCTGATTGGTCCGGCTTTATTGTACCATATAACCCAGTGATGGGGAACCTTTTAGAGACTGAGTGCCCAAACTGCAACCCAAAACCCACTTATGCATCGTCGAGTGCCAGGTGGGTGTGGCCCATTGGCTGGGTGTGGCCAATTGGGTGGGCATGGCCAATTGGGTGGGCGTGGCTGTGGTGGTAACGGCAGACAGGGTGGGACTAAAAAGTTCAATCAATCAATTCCAACTTTGCGAGACCTTTTTTTTTTCCGCAAGAAGTTGAAATTGACTGATTGAACCTTTTTTTTTTTTTTTGCACACGGCGGCGGAGGCCTAAAGCGAAAAGGTTTTATAAAACCCAGCTGAAGGCCTGGGACTGGGGCAACAGCACGCGTGCCCACAGAGAGAGCTCTGAGTGCCGCCTCTGGCACCCGTGCCATAGATTCGCCACCACTGATATAACCAATCCTATTGGCTGAAATACAACATCACCAACCCAATTAATATCAAAGGCTGAAAGCTCTGTCCACAGTCTAAATATGGTTATCATATAATCCCAGGTTTGATGGCATTCTTTTCTCAGACACTTAGCTTTTTTAATGATTTTTTCCCCCAAGGAAGAGAGTAGCCAATAGGTGTGCAGAAAAATTAATATGAGAGGAGGGGGAGGGGAGTTATTATGAGAGCTTCCAAGAAATATTTTGAGTGCCTCAAATTTTCGGTGCCTCCAATCTGTACCTTTGTGGAAAAACTGACAAAATATAGGCTGAATTTTTAACTCTAGTCGGAGAGGTACGCATCAAAATTATGCCATATTACCTTTTGGAAACAGAAAATGCAAATGTGTACTATTAACTTCAATTTTAAGCAAGTTTGAATTCGTTTCGAGGTACAGGTAGGGAGTTTTGAGCCTCAGATTTTGGTAGGTAACAGAAATGTACAGCTTTTAGGTAAATATCCAATTGTAAATAAAATAACCTCTCGCCTTTATATCTCAGGAGGCCTATCGCGATGTATGGTATTATATTGGTGAATGCAGTCCAATTTTATTGCCTCATGGATTATAAGTTAAACTAATTTGCAAGATTGAATCTAGGTCGGTCACCGGGACTAGAGAATTTACTCTTCCGAGCTTTCGGACTCATGCTGAAGCCCATCTTCAGGAAACTTCCCTCTACTGGAATATGTCCTTTGGGCTATTCTGTGAGTCATATTTATGTGGTGCCTTCCTGTTGTTTGATTGGTGTGTTGATGACTGGTGATTGGCTGTTGTTTCTTCATGCTGCCAAGCCCTCGGCTCCTAAGTACTTGATAATCTAGGAGCTGAGGGCTTGGAAACACAAGGAAACAACAGCCAATCGCCAGCCATCAACACACCAATCAACCAATAGGAAGGCACCACATAAATATGACTCATAGAATAGCCCAAACCACATATTCCAGTAGAGAAAAGTTTCCTGAAGATAGGTTTCAGCAAAAATCCGAAAGCTCGGAAATGTAAATCTCTGATTCAATCTTGCAACGTTATCCTGGGACACGTGTATTTGCCTTCATTCGCAAACTAATTTGGAATAATTTATTGAATACTATTACATCCCTGCTGTGTTTTTGTTATAAAGCAGTGTGAGATTGGTTGGCTTTCTTTGATTTCATTTTTTTTCCTTTTGCATTTCTTTCTCTTTTTTCTCAAAAAGGGGAAAAATAAAATCAAAGAATGCCAACCAAACCTTTATGCTGCTTTGCACTGCAACATGTGTGAGCAATCTTTTCCATCCAAGATCATTTACGTGCATCTTATTATAAGCAAAATGGAAAATACAGCTCTTTCTTTTTGTTCCCTGCTGGTAGCAGAAACAACTGTGCATATATTATATTTGTAGATTCCCCCCCCCCTTTTGGGAAGAATAAGTACAACGTAGCCAAACTGAACAACAATTGAGCTTGCAAGAACTATCAATATTGTGAACTGGAAACAATTGTTTTGTAGAAGCCAGTGTTATCTTTCAATACAGTCTGACTGATAAAGTCTAGACTAGAGCAATAATATCTTCAACTTTATTTCCAAAACACAGAGTAGAATTATTTTCTAAATATGGTGGGTGCCATTTAATTTGGTGAACTATGGCACATACTTGTTGACCGTCAAATATTCAGGCCACTAATGATTATCTGGGATGTTCAAATGGGAATAGGTATCTTAGGATACCACACGAATATTCAGTATTTGTGGTGGCTATTAAAAACCAAACACCAAAAAGATGTTACTTTTTTCCCAGTGGTAAAAATAGTCTGGATCCAAGTGAGATGATTATGCCAAGTGAGATGATTATGACTAATTTGGTTGAAAACAATGAGTCTTGGTTAAGTCAAGTCTAACTGGTTTTGATGTGATTCACAGAATATACAGTAGAATGTAGCCTTAACTATTACTAACACCTGTCGTCCCGAGCCATTAAGTCATGTCCAACTCTTGGCCACTCTATGGATCAGCATTCTCCATGCCCCTCTGTCTCGCACTGCCTTCTACAGATCAGTTTTGGTCATTTCAGTGTCATTTTTTTACAGTGTCCAGCCAGTGGATATTAGGGCAGCCCCTTCTTCTTTTATCTTTTTACACCTGTATTCATGCAAATAATTTGTAAAATGCAGAGTGTAACTCCGAGAGGTTCAGAGCAGCAGCTGAGTAACTTTACAGTTTTTCTTTCATGCCCTAAAGCAAAGTTTGTTGTGTGGAATATTTCAAATAGGAATTATCCTATTTGAATGTATGGTTATTTTTATAAGTACTTGAGAGTGACAGTTGCAAAGACTTTTATCTTTTTTTCCCCCTTTTTGATGGCTCTCAAAACGTTCTTTATATTTTTCAGGGATAGAGCTCTGCCCTCCTAACCACCGTTTCATGATCACAATGATAGCAAGCTTTGTAGCAATGGCAGGACAGTTCCTGATGCCAGGGCTGGCTGCCCTCTGCAAGGACTGGCAAATTCTCCAAGCTGTGATCATCTGCCCTTTTCTGCTGATGTTACTCTACTGGTTGTAAGTATCTGCGATTCTCTACTTTCAGAAGTGGTTCATTAGTAACAGGTGAATGCTTGAAGCCAAACAGAACTTTTCAAGAGAAATGAGCTGTTTGATCCCAAATTTCCATGATACTTTTTATATGGAAACTCAGAGAAATAGTGTAAGGCAGGGGTGTCAAACTGGCAGCCCATGGCCCGGATGCGTCACGTGCAAGCCATGCCCACCCTGACTCCGCAAGGGCAAAAAATGTCACGATACATCACGATACGTCACGTGACGCAATCGAGTTTGACACCTGCCATTTTTCCTCCAACCTGTGGGTCTTTAAATCACAGGCAAAGTTAAAATAATGAGACATCAGAGGTAGGAACCATGTTTCTATCAAATCTGGATGGATTTTTATGGTTTACCTCAATAACAATAGACCATAATATGATAATACCGTGTTTCCCCCAAAATAAGACCAGGTCTTATATTAGTTTTTGCTCCAAAAGACGTATTAGAGCTTATTTTCCGGTTAGGTCTTATTTTCAGGGAAATACGGTACTAAATATGTCCGTCTGGCTGACAGTCTTAACTGGGGCTTATTTTGGGGGTGGGGCTTATATTATGAGCGTCCTGAAAAATCATGCTGGGGCTTATTTTCTGGTTGGGTCTTATTTTGGGGGAAACACGGTCCTTTAATATATGGTAAATGTGTACATGTATTGTCCTCACTTTTTAATAGATTTTTTTTTTTTGTATTTTTTGTATCTTTTTTTCTTTATGCATCTTGGATTTAGGTTAATTTAGCTATTGATAATATTTGTTAATCATAGTTCAATTAAAAAAAGACAACAAAATATATCAAGACAGAAAAGGAAGACGACATTAAAAACTAAACAAAAAGCTGGCAACCCTTTGAGAACCTTCGCTAACACATTCTCCATCTTTGAAGTATTTTCCCAGAATCTCTTCGGTGGCTGATGGCCACACAACAGTTTGAAGCTGCAAGGAAGCTCATCCTTCATTTGACTCACAGGAACAGGACGAACACAGAGTCTGATATTAAGGGAGTGATGCCTGGTGAGTGTTGGAAGCTATGAGTGGTAGACAGTGAAAATGATGCACCTGGATGGTTTTATAGATTGCAGATTAAAAATTTCAACTTTGCTTTGGGGGAAAAAAAAATGCATACCAGACTCATCTGCAATTTTCCTTCAGGTTATTTAAGTAACAAAATGGAGAAGATAATTATTTGGTTCATGGGGGAAAAATTTGGTCCAGCAATTAAGTTCCATATCTGAATACAGGGTAAATAATACTTCATTAATAACTTAATACTTCATTAATTATCTTGGAATATAGAAGTAGAGGTAGTCTTCGACTTACCACCACAATGGAGTCCAAAATTTCTGTTGGTAAGCGAGACAGATGTTAAGTGAATTTTGCCCCATTTTACAGCCTTTCGTGCCACAGTTGTTAAGTGAGTCACTGCAGTTGTTATGTTAGTAACACGGTTGTTAAGTAAATCTGGATTCCCCATTGACTTTGCTTGTCAGAAAATCGCAAAAGGTGATCACATGACCTCTTGGGACACTGCAACCGTCATAAATATGAGTCAGTTGCCAAGTGTCCAAATTTTGATCGTGTGACCATGGGGATGCTGCAATGATCATGTGAGAAACGATCACAAGTCGCTTTTTTCAATGATGCGGTAACTTCAAATGGTTACCTAATGAACTGTTGTAAGTCGAGGATTACCTGAAATGCTTAATATAACCTAAATGAGCTGGGTACATTACTTCCAAGACAGAACAATCAACAGCTTCGCAGGACTAAAGGCTTAAACTGCACACAACATTAGCAGAGATATACCACTATCTTATCTCTTGCAAACTTTGTTTAGGTAACATTAGAAAACAGGACACATCTGTTTCTGTAGTCTTGGTACGATTACAATTGGTGTTTTCCCCCCCCTTCTCTCTCCTTTTTGTCCTTATCACAATACTTTTTCTTCTTTAAACTATATCTTTAAACTATCTCAAAAGTCCATATGTTAAGTGTTTTCCTGTCTGTACATGAGTTTATCAAGGACAAATGTGTCAAGAAAGCACATTTTCACAATGGATTTTACAGAAAATGTCTCTCATTCTTCCTAAGTTAATTAAAGTAATGCATACTAAATGAGAGGACAACCATTAGGGAAAAAATATCTTAGAAAGCCAGAAAGAGACAGGAGAACAAACAAAACTAGGAATATAATTTTGTGGCAATGGGTACTTTGCTCAAAATGATGGCCAAGGAATGCTGACCTCAAAATATTTGGACAACTGCAGATTGTAACTTTGTTCATTTTTGTGCAGCAGAATTTTAGAAGTCATTGACTATAATGTTCATTTATCCCAGAAAGTTACTTGGTCTCTGATTATATAAACTGAAAAATGTATAGCAGATTCAAGAATTACAATAGAATAAGCATCATCTTGCACAAACCTTCCCATCATACATACTTTGGTTTCCTCCCCACCAAATATCTTGCATATCTCAACGATATTGTGAAATATGGAACAGTACTTGCTATTTAAATGGTCTTGTTCTCTATTGTAATTTGAATCTTGTGTTCCCTTTGATTCATATTTTGTGTGCTGTCATGAACTGGATTTTGGGGAGAAGGATGCTTGTGAATCAAGTGACTAGCTGGATGTTTGTAAAAGCAAATGGCCACATTACCATTGGCTGCTTTAGAATAAAAATTAAATATACAATGGATTCTCCAAAATGTAATAGGTAGAGTGATTTGGGCTATGCTCTGATACAGTGGCTGGCTCAGGAATTCTGGGAGTTGAAGTCCACAGGTCATAAAGGGCTCATAGTTAACCACCTCTGTCCTAGAGCATCCCCGTGTTCTCCTTATTTATTACATGTATATAATGCTCCTTTTTATGCAGCAAAGTGACATTTATGATGTTCCAGATGATCTGACATCTGAATGCTGGAACTGCTCCAGAGATGAAAATTCACAAGTTTTTAACATATTTTTCTGGATATACAAATTATTGGTAGAGCTAGATCTATTTTCAATAAGACTTTTTTCTTAGCCTTTGTTATTGCAGACATAGATTAAGAAAGTTGCAGCAGTATAGATAAAATTTAAATAACTAGCTATGTTAAATCCAGACCATGACTTTGCAGCTTCTTGGATGATTGTCTATGAGCTTTTTGTTAGATGAACCTACCTATGAGAGTCCTGTCTCTATAAAAGCCATTCTTCCACATCTATTCTGTATTGCAAAAATAGGCCTCCTACAGAGCCTTTGTTTACGTTTGCATTTGTGTGGTTGTTAAAGCACAACCCAGGTAATAATAATAATAATAATAATAATAATAATAATAATAATAATAATAATAATAATAATAATAATAATAATAATAATAATAATAATAATAATAATAATAATAAAGTTGGAAGGGACCTTGGAGGTCATCTAGTCCAACCCCCTGCTCAGGCAGGAACCCTATACCATTTCAGACAAATGGCTGTCCAGTCTCTTCTTAAAAACTTCCAGTGTTGGAGCATTCACCGCTTCTGGAGGCAGGTTGTTCCACTGGTTAATTGTTCTAACTGTCAGGAAGTTTCTCCTTAGTTCAAGGTTGCTTCTCTCCTTGATTAGTTTCCATCCGTTGCTTCTTGTCCTGCCTTCAGGCGCCTTGGAAAATAGCTTCACTCCCTCTTCTTTATGGCAGCCCCTGAGATATTGGAACACTGCTATCATGCCCCCCCCCCTCGTCCTTCTCTTCTTTAAACTAGACATACCCAACCCAATGGTTGAACTGCCAAAATTCAGTGCTTTATTTTTTTTTCTGGAAAAAGGAAAATAGGTGTACTGAGCACGTTTGATTTCAATTTTTATTTTATTTGTGAGAAAAGGTGCAAAATTCTTGCCCCAAGTAGGCTCTGAGAGACCTGTGCAGTGTATACACATACTCCATTAGTCATTAAATAGTAAAACTCTGCAGAAGGGAGATAAGGATGATCCCTGCTTGTAAATGAGCTCAGTTGCCTGGATGTCAGCCTAGTTTACGCACGCATGGATGTTCTATGGCTTTGAGGACAATAGATGATCTGAATTGGAGAGTCATAACTCCTGGGGGGGGGAATCCTTTACACGGACCTGGTTTATTTAGGGAAACATTCACTGCTTCTAATGTTCTTTTGATAGACTGTGACTTAGACTAAGGGAATGCTGTTTTTGTTCCCTGATAATGTCAGTCAAACCACTCTTCCTTTACCTGTTTGATTGGCTCCTTCTCACAGGCCACAGGTGGTTGTCCACAGCTCTGTCAGGAAGTAAAGAAAAGGACAGCACGTCCTGGAGCTCTAATGGCTTCGTTGTCAGGGAGTGCCAGATGGGGGATGGGGGAAGCAGCCAAGCTGGAGGTAATGTATGAGCAGGCTACCAGACACACAGGTTCCATGCGACTAACTCATGGAGAAGCAGAGACTCATACAATTAGTTCATGGATGAGCTACAGACTGTTCTATAAATCAAATATTCGAATGCACTTCCATTTTAAAATACACCTGTGGAAACGGGAATTCAGTGGGAAATATAGTTACGTGATACTGTTCTTTGTATATTGGAGATAAAGCTATGGTGGAATCTTTCTTGTGCCACACTAATTTTATGTGTGGAAAGCTGTCTTGCCTTCAGTTTGAAGACTTAAGAATGGTTATTTCGTGTCAGACTGCTGATCTCATGGCATAGCTCTCAGGCACAAAGTAATACCGGTAGTCCTCAACTTATGACCACAGTTGAGCCCAAAATTTCTGTTGCCAAGCGAAACATTTGTTAAGTGAATTTTGCCCCATTTTATAACCTTTCTTGCCACAGTTGATAAGTGAATCACTGCACTTGTTAAATTAGTATTGTGGTTGTTAAGTGAATCTGGCTTCCACATTGACCTTGCTTGTGAGAAGGTCGCAAAAGCTGATCATGTGACCCCGGGACACTGCAACTGTCATAAATGTGAGACAGTTTCCTAAGCATCCAAATTGTAATCATATGATGCTGCAACGGTTGTAAGTGTGAAAAATGGTCATAAGTCACTTTTTTCAATGCTGTTGAAGTAACTTTGAACAGTCACTAAATGAACTGTTGTAAGTTCCCTGCATTTGAGGGGGAACACAATGAAGATTGTATCCCTTTGGCAACGGAATGGGCACGATGGGCTGTTCACGTTCTCCATCTTCCCCTCACTCTTGAACACCTCCTGAATCCTCTCTAAAGGTTTAGGAGCACTGCCCGGAGCAGATCTAAAAATGCACGGAGGGAAAAGCAGGAAGGAGATCAGGGAAGTTCCTTTTTTGTGTGTAGAAGTCTAATTATGCAATAATAGATTTAGCCTTAAAACAGCAACAGTGTGACCTCGAAGAGTAAATTGCCTAATTCAGATATACTTCAAACATACAGGAGAGGGCATGGAAAAGGTTCTAATTTAACCAATTTCTGGCTACATTTCTTTACCATTGGCTGGGATCTCTCTTTCTTTAATGTGGTTCCCAAGTTGTTATTGTATTACAATGGTGTGATGCTAGCATCTATATAAAGTTGCGGATCATGTTTCATTGTTTATTGTGACGGAGGTATTATAGAACTTCTTGCCTGCTAGAAACTGCTAGATTTTATAGTGCTGGTTTATTCATGTGTTGAACAAGAACCAGAACTGGCAATCTGTCCTTTATGTTATGGACATATAAATAAAAAGGTAATTTTCAGAAAAGCTTGCTGAATATATATGAAAAGAATGCAGGTACCTTTTGAAGAAGTCATTATGTTGTTTGTGCATTTATGAGAGGATGGATTTTGCCATGTTTGTTTGTTTGATATCCCGCCTTTATTAAAAAAAAATTACAAATAACTCAAGGCAGTGAACATATCCAACACACCTTCTCCTTCTCTTGTTTCCCCCACAACATCAACCCTGTTAGGTGAGTTGGGCTGAGAGAAAGTGACTGGCCCAAAGTCACCCAGCTGGCTTTCATGGCCAAGGCAGATCTTCAACTCACGATCTCTTGCTTTCTAGTCTGGGTAACTTAACCACTAGTCCAAACTGGCTCTCCATAATGTTTTTGCCAGCAATCCCTTGATAAGCCTAATCAGAAAATAAAGTTGTAGATCCTTGTTCCTTTTCACAAAAGCTTCTGTGAAGGATTGTCACACTGAAAACCAATATGTAACCTAACAGGTATTTCAGTTTTTTCAAGGGTATATATCCACAAACATAGTTGTGTTGTTGTTTTTTTGGAAAACCAAGAAGAACCAGTTCTGCAATGGCCTTCTGTCTGATTATTTTGTTGACTCAGCCTTATCTGTGGTACGATATAGAAGAAAGTCAGTAATGTTTACAAGAAGATGAATTAAAAATATTTTTTTTTCTCTTTTGGTCTTTTCTTCATGTTATATGGGATTTCCTGTGCTTGTGAGATGCTTCTCACAAGAATTTGAGAGAGGCTGAACTTTACAAAGATTACAAAGATTCAAAGGAATGGGGAAATAAATCTGTGGGCATGCCAAAGCAATTATCTTTCTTTCACTTGTGTTTATGGCTTGGTATTGAAGTTTTTAAGCTATGCAAAAGTTTTCTTAAAGCTGATGTTTAAAAAAAAAATTAAAGGGACAACCATTTTTCTGTATAGGATCAGACTAACAATGATAAAATGGAAAAGATGTGAAATTATTCAGTTAGAATTAAGCAAAATGAATTAGGTATGAAAAAAGTGTACTAGAATAATAAATGGAAAAATCTTATTTCAAAATATACAATATCAAGAAGGTTTTACCTCCCTCTTCTTCTATTTTTTCAGTACATGGCTTCAGTGGACACTGAAATCTAATTGTCTTTTAGTACTTTTATGGTTCCTGTGGTAATTCAGATGGTTATTTATCTATACTTTTGAGATAAGAGCCATGGTGGCACAGTGGTTAGAATGCAGTATTGCAGGTTAATTCTGCTGACTGCCAGCAGTTCGATTCTCACCAGCTCAAGCTTGACTCAGCCTTCCATCCTTCCAAGATCAGTAAAATGAGAACCCAGATTGTTGGGAGCAATAAACTGACTCTGTAAACCTCTTAGGAAAGGCTGAAAAGCACTGTGAAGCGGTATATAAGTCTAAGTGCTATTGTTGTTATCGCTACCTTCCTGGTATGAAAGTTGAATCTCTTTGTATTCTTGATTGTGAAAGGAGACAGGGGAGGGAATGATCAACTCCCAATACATAAATCCAAATAATTTTTCTACATAGCTTCCCCCCCCCCAGAAAACAGTCTCAGAGTATTGTGTTATTCAGTTATTCCTTCCTGTATTCAATGAATATGAATACATATTATGGACATATTAGTATCAGGTAGTTCAACACAGTGACTATATAGTATCTAGGAACAGAGCCTTGCATGTAAAATTTAGAATAAATGCTAAACCTCAGAAAATTTCAGTAGTCCAACAGTTCTCATCTTCAGATGAGTAACAAATACCTAAAAAAAACAAAATCCATCTCCCTGCTCTGCCTGGTCAACTGCTGGCACTTCTAATTTGCCAAAGACAGTGAGGTAATTGACTGTCTTTATAAGCCTGCCTTAGTTCCAAATCCATGTCCATTTCAAAACATTTTTGTGGCTTCATTCATTTTTAACAGTGTTAACAACTCTCTGAAGACAAGATAGAACATTTAATCCAAGAATGGGCAGAAGGGAATAACAAATAGATTCTACATTGCCAAAACTATACCAAGCTGAAATAAGAAATCAGGAGTAAGATTTTTGTCAGCATGCAAGTTTTATTCCTGTCTGGTAATCAAACCAAATACCAAATGGGTTAAGAATTTTTTAATTTTATCTTCTGCCAGCTCCAGTTGTAAATCCTGACATTTACGCCTCCTTAATCCAATCATAAAACTCTCCAAGGCTTTGATAGCTTGAAAAGAAAGGGGGAATAGGTTCAATTAATTATTAATTCAGAAATGAGATCAAGATTAGGGGAGGTGTATTACTTTCTTTTTTTCTGTTGCGTGGTTCCCAAACTTCAGAAACCATGGTGTGTAAGGTTTAAACACAATTCACTGTCTAACCGCGGAACCTTGAAAAAAAGAGCCAGAGAGCTTTAATTAGAACTTGCTTCTTTCTACCGGTGGCTGATCTGCCTCTTTCCCAAATGCCTACCTTTTAAATAATGAAATGTTGCTTTTGTTTCAGAACTAGAGAAAGAGCTTGCCAGGAGACCAAAAAAAGTCTGCATTGTTAAAGTGGTGGGAACAAGAAACCTGTGGAAAAACATTGTTGTGCTCTGCATCAATTCGTAAGTATGAACATGCCTCCCAGAAGGATTATCAAGAGAGTCTCCCTAGGCCAGGGGTAGGCAACCTTGGCTCTTTTATGACTCGTGGACTTCAACTCCCAGAATTCCTGAGCCAGCCATGCTGAGGCGAAAGGGAGAGGTTTCCATGCTGAGCCATGCTGGCTCAGGAATTCTGGGAGTTGAAGTCCACGAGGCATAAAAGAGCCAAGGTTGCCTACCCCTGCCCTAGGCGAGGAAAATAGGGAAATTTTATCTATTCGCATCAGCAACCCCTGTAGCTCGGCTGTTAAGAATTTTTAAAGTGAATAATAATTTTTAAAAATCTGCCTTTCTTCTCGCTACAAGGAAACCAAGAAGCGCATGTATATTATATACCAGAATTGCTACTCTTACCATTGTCAACAGGCAGTTTGCAACAGAAGAATTTGTTTTAACTGCTTTGTGTTTTACCATCCATTCCATAAGAGTGGCTTTTCTGCATTGCTTTTCCTACAAGTCCAGCTGAGATGAGGCAAAGACTAAAAAAAAGCTGGTCAGAGATATACATGGAACTATGACTGATAACTCTCTGGATGATTTAGAGGAAATTGGCAAAGATCTCTCATTTCAGCTGTTTAACAATAGCAGTCACAAAATTACTCTGCCTTCCATCCTGTTTATACGAATGTGCGTATGCTTATTTGTTTGCAAGTTTCGTCCTGACATTTTTTCAGTGACTCCATTAGCAGTATTAAGGTCCCATAGTCTTTACTGCAAAGTTCACTGAAATCTCACTGAAAAATATGACCCTCTAACAAAGGAGGAGAGAAATCAGCTAAAACAATTTGTGTATGTAGATGCTTTTTCGACAACTGAAAGTGTCTAAGCTGATGCCCCCCTCAAATTGAACTGATTAGTTTATTGCATGATTTTTTTTCCTTAACAATATCACTCTGAACAACTGTAACAACAAGCAACAACTAAAAAAAAACAGGGTTGGCAGGTTGATTTTGGGTTGGCACGTTGATTTGGGAGACAAGTTGCCCCCTGGCATAATATTTTTATGTAACGCATCTACATATCTAAATAGAGAGCATGGTAAAAGTTCTTTATAAGCCATATTAGGAATGATGGCATACGCATGTTCATAATTTGGTGGCTGCAGCATTAAATGTTCTACCAACATGCCAGATGCAGATCTCAAATCGCTCTGCGGTACCTCAAATCACAGAGTCTTTTTTCAAACTTCCAACTGCCTGTTGTTGATTGCTGAACAAACCAGGGATTGTCTATGGCATGGGTAGGCAACCTTAGCTCTTTTATGACTCGTAGACTTCAACCCCCAGAATTCCTGAGCCAGCATGGCTCAGCTTGGAAACCTCTCCTTTTCCCCTCAGCATGGCTGGCTCAGGAATTCTGGGAGTTGAAGTCCACGAGTCATAAAAGAGCCAAGGTTGTCTACCCCTGGTCTATGGAGATATCAACCCACTATGATGAGTGCCTGATTTCAGGAACTCTTCATCACCCATACAGGTAGTCCTTGACTTACAACAATTCATTTAATGACTGTTCAAAGTTACAAGGACATTGAAAAAGTGATTTATGATTTGTGACCGTTTTTCATACTGAGCGACTGTTGCAGCATCCCTCATGGCCAAACTTCGTGATCAAAATTCAGACGCTTGGCAACTGACTCATATTTATGACGGTTGCCGTGTCCCGGAGTCACATGATCCCTTTGACAAGCAAAGTCAGTGGGGAAGCCAGATTCACTTAACAATCGTGTTACTAACTTAACCACTGCAGTGATTCAGTTAACAAATGTGGCAAAAAAGATTGTAAAATGGGGCAGAAGTCACTTAACAACTGTTTCACTTAGCAACAGAAATTTTAGGCTCAATTTTGGTCGTAAGTCGAGGACTACCTGTACTGGGTAAAGACTGGGCTAATTTATCAGGCTCCTGTAGCAAGCAATTCTTTAGCAAAAATAAATTATCCAAATATTTGTTGCTCTTTTGATTGTGTTAACTGATGCCTTAATCTAATGTAAATTGTTCATTGTGGGAAAGACAAACTGAGGCTCGTGGCAAGATAGCTTTTCAGTATTCATATTTTAGTAGGAAATGAAATAAGATTGTGCACCATCTAATGGTATATGACTTCATGTTAGCCTTTAGATTCTGCAGTTCTTTGCTAGAGTAGAAAAATATCTTTTAGTATTGAAGGGAGAATTCGTTAGTTAAAACCATGCTTTTTAAAAAAAAAAAAATTTAAAAGAAAGTTTATAGTCCCTCTTGGTTGTGAACATTGGCTTCCAAGATTTGGTCCATGGTTGGTGAAATAATGCTGAAAAAAGTAGCTCATTTCTTATGGACAAGGATGTGATTTCTTTATTCTGCACTGTTTCTTGCTCTTTCCCTAGCTAAGGAGGAGATCAGTAGATTATGCAAACAATGCAGTTCATTTTATCTGCATAACATAAGCATGTCTTAGAATATTTATATTTTAATATGGGTTTTCACAGCTTTGGATCTTTAATACCAGCAGATATCAGACACTAAAGATTAAAAAAAGATTCCTACCAGGTACTACTAATTGCAAACTGCTGCTACTCCATGCCAAGATTTGCTTAGATTCATGATGGAACGATAATTCTGCTCAGTACAGATATATTGAGCAGAATTATTGTTCCGTCATGAATCTAAGCAAATCTTTGGGAGCCAAGTTTATTTATGTAGTTTTCTTGTAGCAAGTTGCTTGGATATTGCAACTATCTTTTTCCACAGGAGAGAGACTTCTCGTGTAGGTGGTTTGAATTGCATGGCACTGTTGCTTGCGTATTAAGTCTTGACATGTAGAGCTCCACAAGTTCTCCTAGATGTTTCTAGAATAATTCTGGTTTGGTAAAGATAAATTAGGTCCTGGCATCCCAAGCAAATGGGAGAACTACATCATTCAGGGTCCCGTTTCCCCCGAGACTCTTAAAAAAAGAAACCTATTTCTTTGGGATTGGGCTAAGTCCAGCCTGATAGTTCTAAGTAATCATTTGCTGTGTGGTCATAAAGGAATGGTTCCTCTTATTTGTCACATGTTGTCTCTCACAGGCTGACGGGATATGGAATACATCACTGTTTTGCAAAGAGTATGATGGGTCATGAAGATAAGATGTCCTTCACCAACAATTTTTATGCGGACTATTACACCATGGCCAGCATCACTCTGGTGTCCTGCCTGGCTATGTGCCCAGTGGTTGGTTTTCTCGGAAGAAGAGGGGGTCTCCTGCTCTTCATGATCCTCACTGCTCTGGCTTCTCTTTTACAACTGGGCCTTCTCAACTGTGAGTGTCAGCATCCAACTAGTGCAAAGTTTAGTTCAGATTCACTGGGCCCTGACTTTCAGATTACCTCAGGGTTTCAGGTTTATTACTACCCTTAGTCTGTATGTAGAAAGATAAGAGAACCATCACAAGCCCTGATTATGAATGAAAAGGGGGGGGGAGAAAGAACAATGCAAATTTGTACATTTCTTTAGACCTTTCTTTTTACAAAGCTTAATATAGTCTCTATATATTACCTTGTCTTCTTGATTGTAGTTAATTGCCCATCTTCCCAATTTAACTTCTAGCAAGGATATAGAGCAGGGGTCTTCAACTTGGCTCTTTTATGACTTGTGGACTTCAACTCCCAGAATTCCTCAGCCAGCGTGCCTGGCTGAGGAATTCTGGGAGTTGAAGTCCACAAGTCATAAAAGGGCCAAGTTTGAAGACCCCTGATATAGAGGGCTCTGTCATTAAGCAAAATGAATCTGCTGACTCTGGTGACAGATGCTGAAGAAAGGAGTGAGTGAAGCAGTAGCAAAATGTTAGAAATACTGTGTGTTATGCAGTTTTACTTGCACCCTTTAAGTTAATGTTAGCTGTCAGTTACATGGAGGATGCTGGCCCATTGCTTGTGTGCTGAAATAAAGAATGCCTTGCATCTAACTGGCTACTTTATTTGACAATGTGCCTCAGGCACAATATAGTCTTAGGCCATCCTTGCTGTTTTGCTATATAACTTCCACTTCAGGTAATCCTCTTTTAATAACTACCTCATTCAGTGACTAGTTGCAGTTATGTCAGGGATGGAAAAGTGACTTAATGAACAATCTAGCATTTACAACCTCTGCACGTCAGTAAAGCAAAGGAAAACAGAAGCAAAGTCATAAGGCACAGTTACGATTTCACTTAGCAACCGCTTCACTTAACAACCAGGTTGCCAGCTCCAGTGTGGTGGCTAAATAAGGATTACCTGTATCAAGTCTCTTCCAATGGAGACTTCCTTCATCTTATATTTCTGAGGGTTATCCATATGCTACAATTGAGTCGCACTGTCACCAGCATTAGATTTTAAAATTATAAAATTTTATAATTAAAGGCACAAAATTCTAAGAACTTGGGAGTGTGAATAAACAGACTGGATCTCATTGTGACAAAACAAAGCAGGCCTTTTTAATGCTTCTGGTTTCTCCATTTGCTTCCTATGCAAACTCATTTTCAATTACAGAGCCTTTCATATATATCTTCTTACCCTTTGGGGGAAAGCATCATTATGCAAAGCTCAGAAAAAAAGTATGAAACATTGAACAACTTACATTAAAAGTACGTGATAAATGAAAAGAAAGGGAAGCATAGTTAAATTATTGTAGTCAACATCATTCCCTACATTCCTCCATATCTTTCTGTCTTTGCAAACATTCCTCACTTCTACCATATCCATTCACTTCTTCATACATTGCCTTTTGCTCCTGAGCAATTTTCAGGATTTTCTGAACTCTATCCAGGCATGACTTGCTTTGATTTCATTTTTCTCTCAATCCATTCCCTCTTCGTATATTTGTTTTGTGATTTGTTTTGCATTCTCTGCATGACCAAACCACCAACATACGTTTGTCATACTGCTCATTGAGTTTTGTATTCAATCCACATTCAGTCACCACCCACTCAATCCTGACCCAATCTCTTCTTCTTCTGCATGCACACCAAGAACCCTATTTCCACTGCATTCAATTTACATTGTGTTTCCCTTGCCCTACCCCAGGGGTAGGCAACCTTGGCTCTTTTATGACTCGTGGACTTCAACTCCCAGAATTCCTGAGCCAGCCATGCTGGCTCAGGAATTCTGGGAGTTGAAGTCCACGAGTCATAAAAGAGCCAAGGTTGCCTACCCCTGCTACCCTATTCTCCCATATACGAAGCAGAAGCACATTCTAATATGTAGCCATTTTTACTTCTTTTGATAGCCTTTCATTCCTCACATCAAATGCCTATTACCAAATATTGCTTCTCTACACTTGTATATTTGGTTTAGGTATTTTGGTCCGGGTACCACAAATGCCAGTTTTATCCTAGGTGTGGAAAACTACTCTATGCAGGCTAGGATCTCTGGATACCACCTTATAAGCCAAAATACTGACATCCCACTAGCTAGAAGGCTCATGCAATGTGCTCACACACTCCAAATGCTTCCTTCTGAGAGAAAGAACAAATTATAAACTGATAGTTGCGCCCCTTGTAATTGTGGTTTTATGTCATGCAAGCTGCTAGTTCTATCCATCTCTTTTTTATTCAAGGTTGTCATTTTTTGTAGTTCAGTTGCACAGTTTAGATTGCATCACATGTAGCCAAATCTTGCATCTCTGCAAGATTTATTTTCTAGCATAGTCTGTGTCTAGTCTGGATAAATTCAGAAATTGGGGAGAAAGAAAATATTGGCTGATGACACATTTCCATCTCTGCCAGAACTATTCTGGGACTTCGACGTTATGCTACTTTTAATGGAAGACATCTCAACTACTTTGGGGTTAATTTGAATTTGGCTGATGAGCAGATGCTGAGATTGTGAGATCCCACAAAATCCTCATCTATAACTAACCATTAGCAGATCATAGTGACTCAGATTCACCTTTAATCTCTACTTTTAGTCCAATACCATTTCTCTTTTCAAAGCCTAAATTAATGTTGGCCTTGTGTGTTTTTTTAGTAATGCCTCTGAGATTGTTTTGATCAGGTGATTCTGTGGATGACAGATATAATGAAATAGGGCACCAGGCTTTTGGAAGGCATATCCTAACAGAAGCTCCATGCGATTTATGCCTACATCAAACTTTGAAGATACCACATACAGCTCTTAGCAGATGGATATGGGTGATTTTTACGGACTCAGAATCTAAGCAGGATTGTGGACATTTCATACATGGAAGGAAGAAGGAAGAACATTAGAGAGTTCCAGTCTCTAGGGTAGACTGGGAAACACTTCTTTGGAAGAAGACAATAACAAATAACTTCCATTCTGTTTTTCAACTGCATGGATATTATCCATGTAGAGAGACACAGGTCAAGCTTAACTCCAAGGAAATGTTATCTTCATATAAATGCAAATGACAGCAAAGCAGCTCTATAAAATTTTATATCTGGTTATATTACATAGCGATGTGTAATATAATATATCTGTATACGTTACATATCTCTATATAATATACATAGTGTTGCATAAAATAATATTGAAATAACCCAAAGATGTCTTGAGAAACAGGAAAAGAAGTAGAGATCAGTTTCCACCTGAGGGCATTCACGAAAGGTTGAGTCCTAAGATTTACAATAACAGGATTTTGTGGGAGGTCCCTTCCAGTAAAACTTGCCTAAAATTCTCAAGAGTTTTGCTTTTTAATACTGAATCTGTTTCTGTCTGGTTTTCTCTCTCTATTTTCCCTACATTATCAATATAAAAGCTTTTGTTGAGCCTTTGCATTAATTCTAGGCCTGGAATCCTTCACCATTATGCAGTTCCCTGTTATCATCTCATTAGAATTCTATCTTTTTATCTGGAATTGGAGATTAAACGGCAGGCCAGGCTATCTGGGAAAAGGATATATTTCCACTTTATCAAATCATTAAACAACAAATGTGCTAGGGTAATTAGAGGAGCAATTCTACATGTAACTTTTTAAAACAAGTGTTATTGGATGAGTGATTTTCTTCTTATGTTCTTTTTTCTTTTTCTGTTTCCCATGTTTTAATCTTCTTATCGTTCGGAATCCAGTGATAGGAAAATACAGTCAACTTCCAGACTCAGGTACAATTTCCAGATCAATTTTATAATGTGATTTATTTAATGTTAATGAACCTTCTTGTACATTTCAACCATTTTAAGCACTGTTAGCCAGCTTTGAGGAAATCCTATTTCACCCATACCTCCCCCTGATTTCAGCGTAGCTTTTGTCCATTGGTTCCATTTAATATTCATTGTTATTGTGTTTTAACTTCCCCAACAAGCATGCTTTTAAATTAGGTGAACAGGCAAAAATCTTTTGGTCAAGGAACCACCCCCCCAAGCTCTCACAGCATTCCATGCAACAAAATGGGGGGAAACATCAAACATATGGGAAATAACTAACTAACTATAACAATATCTGTAATATCAATGTGTAATTTTAATCAAATGTAAATTTAATTGAATCAAGTTTAGACTTTGCCCCTGGCTGAGTCTCTTTTTTGGAGCACATCCTTGGGCAGCCTCACCTTCTGAATTTGCACAGCCTTGATTTTAATGGCATAGAAGTATCTATTTCTTGAGCCCAAAGGCATATTTCACCTGCATGTGTAACTATGTTGTGTTTTTTTCTCTTTAGATTAATTATATTAATGAGAATGGAAGGTCATTTTTATTTTCAGTGCCATGCGGGGTAAAAAGCAGGTTTATCTCTCCGTACTTCAGATGAGAGATAAGAGGGCTAGTTTGGTGTCACGGTTAAGGGGCTGGCCTAGAAACCAGGACACTGTGGGTTCTAGTCCCACCTTAGCCACAAAGCCAGCTGGGTGACCTTGGACCAGTCATACCTTCTCAGCCCTGGGAAGAAGACAATGGCAAGCCACTTCCAAAACCTTGCCAAGAAAACTGCAGGACTTAGTCCAGGCAGTCATTAGCAGTCAACACTGATTCAAAGGCACCAAATCCCCTCCCTCTTCGGATGAGATTCAGTCAACAATTTCAAAAACAAAAAAGGGCATTCTTACAGCTTGTCATTTTAACTCAAATGTGATACATTCCAAGTTTTTTTTCTCCCCACTTGGGCACATATCTCTAATTCACAAAGGCAAAAGAAAGTGCATAACGGCCCTCATGTTGCCTTACACTTCCTCTTCACTACACTCTCCTAAATGAGTACAAGAGCCAGCGGTTGTGGTTGGTAGAGGGGCACTTTGAAACAGGGGAGCTGTGGGTCCTTGAGAGCCGAATTCGAATGGCATATTGTCATGTTTCTAAACAGGTATGAGTGACACCGTAAAGGACAAATTCTCCATTACGTTTTCCATCGTGGGGATGTTTTCATCGCACGCAGTTGGAAGCCTCAGTGTATTCTTCTGTGCAGAGATCACCCCAACAGTAATAAGGTATTTTGATAAGAGTTCATTCTAGGAAGAGAAGACATTTCTGAAATTCCACCCTTATATAGAAGTTGATCCTTTGATCAACTAGTTTTAGGGTTGCTATATTTTGGGGCAACTAGGTCTTTTGATTGCTATGTAAACTTCCAAAAACTAGTAAGGACATTGTTTTGTTGTTTTGCATACCACCTGTGATTAGTCCATACCGTAACTTTCATCCTTTAAGGCAGGGGTGTCAAACTGTCAGCCCGCGGGCTGGATGCGTCATGCCGAAACCACGCCCACCCCATTGCCGGCAATGGAAAAAAAGTCGTGGTACGTCGCGACACATCACGTGACGTTACGAGTTTGACACCCCTGCTTTAAGGTAATGAAAGGAAAGCTGGCTACTGTTTGCTATAGTTGGAAATCGTTGAGGTTATTCTCCAGTTGTCCTCTGCATCTCTCTTTTATTTCTGTTTAACCTATATTCCAGTCAGTGTACATAGTTCTCCCAGTGTCTCTTTCAGCCTCATAAAATGATTTGAGCTTGGGGAACAGCGAAGGCTTCAGTTACCAATGAATTAACAGGCTTAATAAAAATAATAAAAATATTCAGGAAGCTTTTTAGTTTAATAGAAAGTTTAATCTGTTTCTCCTTAGTCCTTGTCTTCCAATCAAAATGCTTTAACAAATGTATTATTGTTGTTATTTTGCCTGCAGCAAATGAGATATTAGCAGTTATATTAGATTTTGCATCTGTATTACTATCATAAATACTGTAGTCATGGAACATTGTAAATATTAGATGATGGATATACAATTTTTGCATACTGTTGTTACATAACTTTGTAGTAAATCGAATTAATATTGGAGGGGAGAGAATTAAGTTTCCCTTAGCTCTTTTGATAAAAGGGAAAAAATTGAAGGGTATAAAATATTAAATTACTTTCTTGCTAAAGTTATTAGGAAAATATTTTTAGGTTTATTTTGGGATATAAGCCCAGTTTGATTTTCAAGAACGACATAACTCAAATTGAAGTACCATAATATAAAATCTTCTCAATACCCTATCCTTTACAACAAACCAGCATCGTTAAAATTGTGTTTCTGAGTGTGATTTTTCCTGTTAATTTCCCTCAGCTGTATAATTCACTGGCTCTAAACTTGATGAAGATAAGTTCATAAAAACATTTTTAAACTTTCAAAAATCAAAGGTATTGACTAGAGGGGCAATTAATGACATTTATTAAAACTTGTGTTTAGTCTGAACAACTTCAGACTAAAGTGTAGAGATCCTTTGATACAGTCTCATCCATTCAGATAGATCAGAGGTGAGGAACCTATGGCCCCTTTATAACTTATGCAATGGGGAATTAGGATTCTTCAGAGATGTTTAACTGCTTAGCAGCTAGGAACAGGAAAAAGCAATCAGAATTAGAGGATCAGCATCTATCTTGGGTGGAGAATTATGGCCCTTTTATGACTTGTGGACTTCAGCACCCAGAATTCTGGGTTTCCTGGCTAGCTCAAGAATTCTGGGAGCTGAAGTCCACAAGTCATAAAAGGGCCATAATTCTCCACCCAAGATAGATGCTAATCCTCTAATTCTGATTGTTTTTTCCTGCTCCTAGCTGCTAAGCACTTAAACATCTCTGAAGAATCCTAATTCCCCATTGCAAGGGGCTGATAATAAGCATGCTTTCAAATATTTAGCAAAGTGAATACCCTAAACCTAAACCTCCTGTAGTAATTTTTTGTGTGTGAAATAACTGTGTATTTTGGTTACTGAAAGGAGAATTCTTTTTAATAGAATGAGATATTTATAAGGGAAGAAAAAGGTTCAGCAAGAGCACAGGTGGTAAGAAACTGTGTTCCTCTCTGCCTTTCCCGTTTGAAACATTTCTCAATCTCTTTGCCCAGACTAGATTCTGGGCAAAAGGAACAAAATCGAAAATGTCTCAGCTAAGAATCTGTTCTTCTTAGCTTTTGTGTGCTCAGTTGCACAGCCCATGTCACAGTTCCGACTGATGAAACTCTTCAAAGAACTTCGAGGCATTGTTTACCTTAAAGAATCTTTATTCGAGTGGCATAGCATCGGCACGTACATAGTCAAAGCCAAAATCTGGATTCCCCTCCCCTGAACACATAGTATCAAAGCACAATTCCCTCCTCTAATTTACAGTTATAAATCACATTCTCCAATTAGTTTGAAATGCAGGCTTTCTCTCCTTTACTCCAATCCGCCATTTCTTATCATCTCTTATTTCAAAAGCCCTGAATTCACACAATATTACAATATTGTTATGTCTAACTAACTCTCATCACATTCCTCCTCCTCCCCCAGTATCATCTAACTCTTAAGAGTAAAGCATAAGAGAGAAAAAGGCTGCATCTCCATATGTTGTCAAAGCAAGAACATCCAATGTTAGCAGCGTTGACAGCCCACTTGTTTTCCACTACATTCGCCTCTGTCTTTCAGTGAAGCTTATCAGTGTGTGATATGACAAGGACTGTGCTTTTCATTTGCCTTACTGATTTGGATGGAGAGGGTGATTGCCCCAGGTCGTAGTTCTGTCCCAGGGGAGGACCAGAACTTGGCTCTTCTTGTTTTTAGTCCAGCACCTTCATCACTATACCACATTTTCTCTCTTCATTCCTGATAGAAAAACCTGGGTTTATTTTGCCCTTTATTTTGTGGCTTGTACAAAGAGGACAAGCAGAAAAATCAAAGGAAGCTGAAAGAGAATCACTCCCAAGTAATTTCAGAGAGTGATGAGAGAGAGAGAGAGAGCATTTAGGCTGTATGAGGGAGTAATCCCTGAAATTACTTGGGCGTGATTCTCATTCATATTCCATATTCCACGGAAGTATATGTGTATATTCCATGGAAGTATAGGAGCAGCTTTTGGAAACTCCCTAAAGTGTGAATATATAAATAAAAATATTTTTCACCAAAAGAAGCCTATCTTAGAATCCTGACAAAGCCAATATATTAGTAGAGATTCCTGATTTTAAGCATTACTACAAGCCAATAGATAATAAATTCCACAGACTGAATTTCAGGAGATGAAACAGTGTGATAGAAATGTGAGATCTCAAGAGGAGTATTACCGAGAGATAAAAGAAAGATGGAGAAAAGGGCAAATACGTTTATTTGGTGCCTTCCTTACAAAAAAAAAAAAAAAACAAACTTTGGAGGCTGACCTTAGATAAAAGATAAGTAAATGTGGACACAACAAAAGTATCTGAATTCATGGATAGTATGGAAATAGAAATTGTTCTGTCTTCCACTGTTTGATCAAAGAATGGTTTTATTCTGAATAATGTGTTAAATCCAGACAGTCACACTTAGAAAATATATATATATTTAGAAATCAGTGAGTTTGCTTGTCATTGCATTTGTTATATTTGGATCCAGGCCAGTATTGTCATTGGTCTACTAGACATTCATAGGTACTTAATTCATCAACTAAAAGAAACATTTTTTAAAAAATGAAAGCTCCTGAAGGACTTTCAAATTTACAGTGGATATAAAATGTGACAGTGAAGAGTGAGCAGACATCCTGGTTAAGAAGCCTGTCATCAATATATCTTTTTCAGTAACCCGGCTCCTTGCTTTTATATTGCCTGTAAAATAAATTTGAGGAAAGCTTGCTCTCTAGTGATAACACAAAGAATTACATAAATTCCAAGTTTCTGTTTTTGGTAGGATAGAAAACAAAGATATATCAGTGGAACAGAAGAATAGTTAATGCATGCCCACATACAAAATACACAGAAAGGGGGAGGGCATTTTAAGTTATTCTACTAGTTTTAATAACACATTTTGCCTATTTTTGGATCATTACCTGATAAATGCAGATTTAAAGCAGACAGCATAACAGTTTATTGTGAAACCTCCTCATTTCTGCTGATTGTTGCTAGAACTGAAATTACTTCATAATTTTCACCTACCGTATATGCAACCGTTTGGTTTTATTCAAAGATGTACAAAGTATACATATACAATGAATCACAGGGATAGAGAGTATTAAACATCTAAGTAACAGACTTGGCACAATAAGACTTTGAGTAAAAAAATCATTTGATTTCTCAAAATATTTCTTGAAAGGAAATGTTCGGATTCCATGACTGTTGCTGTTGCAAGTTATTGTCAGTTATTGTCACTTATTAGCCAATCAGTTACTTCTTTTGCTTTTATGACCCATGCCAACCTTGGCAGAAGAAGAACAAGTGTACGTAAGTCCTCAGGCTTGGCTATGGTCCATCTTTGGTTCTTTCCTGTACTGTATAACCAAATATATTTTAAAAAGTCAATAAGTAAGAGGACTAGTTCCTTGGCTTCTATTGAGGTCAAGGATACAGTTGAGTGACTTTCATATTCCGGGCAGATATTGGAAAAATTGTTTGGGATGACTAGTTGCCATCATTATTATAATTCAGTTAAGTAATTAAAGAGTTCTGTTCCATATTCTTATAGTTTTAGTGTAATCCTTCAATGGTTGTAAATTGTGTTGAGTTTTTTGGTGTTAAAAAAACTCACATTTTTATATATTTGATGTTAAACAAAAATATTAGATAAAGTAGCCCTATTCAGAGATAAGGAGGGACTGTACCAGGAAAGCAGGTGCCCAAGGGCAGCTATTCTGTGTTATTATATTTCTTGGACAATTGGCCTATACTGAAGAACTATGCTTGCTTCCACAGGGGTGGCGGCCTTGGCCTTGTCCTGGCTAGTGCGGGCTTTGGGATGCTGACAGCGCCCATCATGGAGCTTCACAACCAGAAAGGCTATTTCCTCCACCATGTGATTTTTGCTTGTTGCACCCTCATCTGCATTATCTGCATCCTCCTCTTGCCAGAGAGCAAAAACCAGAGGCTGCCAGAGAACATTCCAGATGGTGAACATTATACCCGTCAGCCTCTCCTACCGCATAAGAAGGGGGAGCAGCCCCTGCTGCTGACGAACTCTGAACTTAAAGATTACTCTGGCCTCCATGATTCGGCAACCGTGAACGATGGGGTGACCGAGACCGTCACTGCCAATGGGATGAAAGCAATGTAGGAGGAGAAGGGGCAGGAGCATTTAGCTGTGGGTTTGCTTCTCATCCAAGATTTACAAACCAGTGAGAAGAAGGGATGGATACATACAGGGAAATTAGACTCTGCTGCTAAAGCCACTTCTAGGAATCTGTGATGGGGATACAAATTGCTTTTGGGCACAGTTATTGGGGGGAGGGGAAATGCATCTTCAGAAAAAACTGGCTGGAGATCACTGTCCATTTATGTTCTTCCTGCCATGAAATAGTTCTATTTATTTTGATGATTTTCCCCATGAAGCACTTTATTCTGTTCTTCTCTTGTTGACCATAAACATGAAGCCATGTTACTCTCAAGAAAAGCAACCATTCCAGGAAAGAAATCATGAGGTGGTATGGTTTTGGTTTCATTTTACTGTTTATTTTGTTTTTACTAGAGGTATGAGGCATCTCTTGCTGCAACAATGAATTTGTTGGCTACTGACATTTTGAGTCATCTTTTTTTTCCCTTGATCTCTCCAGATAATTAATATCTCCTCCTTCCAACCTCCTAGTCCAGGGGTAGGCAACCTTGGCTCTTTTATGACTCATGGACTTCCAGAATTCCTGAGTCAGCTATGCTGACTTAGGAATTCTGGGAGTTGAAGTCCACGAGTCATAAAAGAGCCAAGGTTGCCTACCCCTGTCCTAGTCCTATCTACTGTGAAAGTGTGCACATAAAGCTAAATTCCAACTGTGCTTTAAGTAGCAGAAAGAAAAGTTTGCATCAGAGGCCCTAGGGTATTTTTAACAGCTTTTAATTTCGAAGTTGAGGAATCCACATGTAAATTGCTGTTTACAGTTAAAAAAAAAAAAAAAAAGCCCTGCACACAGAGGTATTTTTTTTTTCAAGAAGAGGTTAAATGGATAGGGTTTTTAAGTGGGAAAGATGTTTATTGATGCTTCTTTTAAAAGTCTGCTAATTAAGAACAAGAAGCCATTTCAAAAGGCCCTACTCGATAATAAACACTATCAAGAATTATTTTTTAACTTTGAAAGAAGGAAGTAGTGCTTTTTAGAAAATTACCTCCAAGCTGAAAGGGGGGAAATGATGGCAAAATAATTACTGGTTGTTCCAAAAGCCATGGGCTGGGATTCTAGCCAGCCCCAACATCATCATCCTTGTTCTAAGGACTATTTGATTCCGATGGATGAACGCAATGACTTAAAGATAAAGTTTGGGGGGTAAAATATAGGTAAAACTGAGAAGCAAGCAATTGAAAAGGCCCCTTTAAGAAGATTTTGGAGCACCCTCCATGTGACATCTGAAGTAGGTTTTTCTAGGTTGCATATATTGTCAGCCAGCTGCCCTTTTTACTATTGAAACCTTACAAAATGGCCACCATAAGTGCACCAACACAAAATCCAAAGTGCTCTTGTAGGATTCTTCCTTTTTACCCTACAATAAATAAAAACCAAGACCCATATGATTACTGGGGTTGAAAACAGATTCTTAGCTCCCTGGTCCTAAATAAACCTGAAGGTAACTGCTCTTGAAACTCAGCAGGATCTACTTCTGCATCAGCTGCGTTTAAGAGCAGGAAGCTAATGAAACAGAACATCTCTTCCTTCCTTTTTCCCACAGATTCATCAATAATATCTGCTGGCTATTTAAATCTCAGCTTTTGCTCAAGCCTTGGCTGTTTCAGCAGTGCTTCTTACGCAAAGTCACACAAAGTCAGCTTCACGCAAGATGATCTGAACTTGTGGCTAGTTAAACTATTCCTACTCCCTTTTTACTAACATTGCCATCACGCGACTGATTGACTGACAGGACTGCCATTTAAATGAACACAGCAGCCAATTTGGTGATGTATTCACTTGGTGGTCATTTTGTTTGATGTATATTTTGCATTTGTGGGTAAAGTGTAAGGACCCACTTTTGTGCACCCGTCCTTGTTATGCCCCTTTCTTTCTTTCTATTGTCTGTTGACTTCTCTATGTATCTTCTTCGTTCTCCTGTCACATTTGTTTTGTGTAGATCAGAAGTGGGGAACCATGGCCCGTTTATGACTTGTAGACTTCAACTCCCAGAATTCCTGGCTTAGGAATCTGGGAGTTGAAGTTCACAAGTCATAAAAGGGCCATCGTTCCCCACCTCTGGTGTAGATAGACCTGCATCCATTAGCAAGTATCACACAGCTTCCAATGTTGATGGGCAAAATGGTTCTGCAGAAGAGATGAGACTTTTGAAATACTTGAAAAGAGAAATAATGTCGTAAAGCTGCTAACTCTCATACACAGAATGAAAAGCATGGGGGAATCCTTTGTAAACACTCTGATGAGGAGGGAAACATCACGACTGTGGATTTTCCCCCTCAGTTGCTACTGCTGTGTTCACCTCAGTAGAACTTGTTTTTCCAGCGCTTTTTTTTTTTTTTGCACACTCTAATAACCTGTCTGGTTTTAACAACATGACCACCCCTCCTCCATTAATCTCTTTGACATCACATTGAAAAAATACTGTAAGGCCCTTTGAATTGTGCAGTATTCATGTGCCAAATTTGTGTGACGCCTTTTGCCTTTTATATGATGCTTGTTATAAGTGATATATCAGGAACAGCAAGTTTCTAGTATAAATTTATTTTTCAGTGGAGTGGGGCCTTGTGTGTTTTTTGGGAGGGGAATTTATTATTGACATCCAGGCTCCAAGTAGACACAGAGCACTTTTGCAGTCTGTATCCTGTGGAGTAGCTTTTTTTTTAAATTCCCCACTCCTGTACATATAGTCTTTACTACAAACCATGCACTAATATAGGGAATTTCTTGCATTTTACCATGGTTCAAAGTCCCTATTGTGTTCATTCTGTCGCCTACAATCCTCACCACTTTCTGATGTGATGCTCCTTAACTTTACAAACAAGCAGAGAAAGAGAGAGAACGGTTGAAGATTGTATATTGTAAGCTGAGAGGAGCTCTTGGTGATTTTTTTTTTTTTAAAAAAAGGTTTGTTTTTAAGATTTGCTTTTTTATTATTTTGGCCTGTATCTGGTATTTGGAATTAATGTGTTGTTATTTGTGCCCAACTTAACTTGCAATTTGCCTCACTGAAGACTCTCAGTTGAGTCCTCACAGCATTTTTGTTGAAGGTAGTTTTGTTTCTAATAAATTACATTGCACACCTAATTCAAATTACTATTGGATGAAGTGAGCGGGCATAAAATTATCCACTGGGCCACAGGACTCTACTGAATGTGCTCAAGTGCAGCCCTGTATTATGAAGGCTACTTATGGAGCTTGACCTACCTGAACTTTGATCCATTTTCAAGGACTCACAGAAGTTTGTTACAGTTGTGGTGGGTCTCTGCTGCTGTCTCCTCCAAAAATAAACTGCACACTGCTGGGGGCTTGCTTATAGCAAACCATTGGCAATATTTTTCCATAGCATCCCATTCAAGTATTCTTCTTAAGACTGGACTACTACATACTTGGCTCCAGGTTGTTTCTGGAAAATCAACTATTGCAACCTATCAAGCATTTGGGCAGGTCTTCTGTTTTTACAGCTTTAGCATATCCATAGACATTGGTGACCCCTAATTTAGAGCTAATTGCACACACGCAACCAGAAGTGTGTAACTTTCACAAACTGTCAGGCAGTCACACAGGACTTGGGTATATTTATTTACTGGGCTTTATTCTAGCCACAGTAAATTACAAACCAAGCAAAGCATTTTGATGTTTTAGTATTTCCAGTGTGTGTGAAACTTTGCAGGTATGTGGTGTACAGTTTCATTCTTCTTGTTAAGTCTGAAAAACAGGTTTTATGGTCTTTCTGCTCTTCAAAACTGAATGAAGACCAGCTAGAATGAGTCATGTACCATGAAGATCCATTCTCCACCTTACCTTTTTAGCACAACGCTGTCTTTAACTGGGTGGTATCTGGTTTTTTCCTTGTTGTTTTGAACTGGGAAGCTAGTTTGAATGTTCATTTGGGACAGAATGGCAATACATGTATTAAATCCAAGTTTAAAAAGAGTTAAAAAAATATTTTTCTCTAATAGATTAGAAAAGGTGGATCAACAAGAACATCGTCACCCATTGCAAATGGGAGTATGTCATCTGGCCATTCCTTTCAATGGGTCTAGGTTCAGCAGAAGTGGTAGGAAACTTGTGTCTGCACATATACTGCAGCACGGGTATACTTCGACTGCTACTACCATATTAATTGTATACTGTGAGAATGGCTTGAATGCTCCATTAAAAATGATCGAGACCGATCGTATATCTGATGCCATTTTGTCCTGTGGCGACAAAGCAACAACACACCAGTGCCACTACGCCCTTTCCCTGCAGCAGCCTTGAAGCTTAACAATCTGCAGAACCACAGAATGTGCTCTGTCAGATCAGCTTCTGCTGCATCACCACAAGCTGTTGCAATGGGATATACCAAAAGGGGAGGGATGCTCTCTAGTTGCACAGATTTCAAGACCAGCTTTAGCACAAGAATGCCTGAAAACTGACTGCTACAGATCAAATCCTTGGTTCTTGCCAAATTAAAAAAAAATGGCATATCTTGTTTGGCAGTTTCATAGAAAACCATAGGGGAGATCTTAAGAACCATGGCAGCCAGACTTTCAGCTAGAAACCTCTAGCAGGCTGCCTGTCCCTGGAAGGAAGAAATCCTCATATTTATCCAAACAGGGAGGCCATCAGTATCTGTTCTGTTCACTTCAATTTTTCTAGTTCTGCTTTCGGTAATTCAAGTTCAGCCATTTTTTGTAGGCATGTTTGTAGCCTTGAGAATAATTTATTAGAAACCTTTTTAATAGCAAGAAAGTTCAGATCGAAATTGAACATTACAAGTCTTTCTGTGCCGCTTGTATCAAAACATTTTGAAAATGATGTAGAGAACCTTGTTGTGGATCGTTGTAAGAATGAATTCTTATGAATATTCTGAATTGTTGGCTATTTTTTTGTTTAAATTACCAACTATTTATGTTGCCAGATCCTAAAGCCAAACTAAAGAGAAAAAAAGTCACCAAATTCAGAAGTGCCATTAAAATGAACTCTGAATGTCATATCAAGTTGCATCTGTAGGTGGGACAGAAAGACAAGTGTGGAATATGGTTCACACTTGATTTTAGAAAAAATAAAGTTAACAAAACCTCATTTTTTTTCAATGTACTGTGTGAAAACTTTTTGGAACAGAGTAGTGTGCTATGTCTGTAGTGGATGACATCCCCACCCCTTCCCTCAATTTCTGATGATGTTTTCTTGACTAATTGTTGTTACTGTACTTTTTTTTTTTTATCATGAGTAGTTGGTGCTTCTTCATAGCACAAGCTTAACAATCAACTACTGAAGAACAGTCTTAAAAGCTAAATGTCTGCATGATGTTATACCCGTTGTACCTACTGAACAACTTTGTATGTAAATGTACAGGAATAAAAGACGTTGCTCCATTTCTGCTGGACTCGGTGCTCATCTGTCTTGTTGGCATTCCCCCACTTTGCACTATTACAGATGCTGCTTTGCCCAAAGTTGCTTTTGGGCTTTTCCTTAAGACAGTGGTGGCGAACCTATGGCACGCGTGCCAGAGGCGGCACTCAGAGCCCTCTCTGTGGGCACGCGTGCCATGCCCCAGAGATGGCAACCGTCCCTCTTTAACCAGCCGCCCGCTAACTCGCCGAGGTCCGACGTGGCCGGATGCACCCCAGCACGGCTGGTTTCCCTCCCCCCCCGTCCCATTCCTCCTGGCTTCGCATGTTCTCCTTTTCCCGGGCACGACCCACTGCATCGCCTCCTCAGCTATCAGCCGGCCATCCAGCTCAGAGGCGGCTTCTCTGAACTGCTGGCGGCGGAGCCCCAGAGTGCGCCAATCGAGGGGCCGGCAGGCGGTGCTGCTTACGGACACTGTCGGCCCCCATCCGCTCGCTGGCCTGTGTGTGCAGGGGCCGACGGTGTCAGGGAGCAGTGCCCCGGCCCCTGCCTCACCTTGCCCTGCGACAATGGCACCCCTGCCCTGCCTCACCTCACCCCGTAGGACGAGCCTCCTGCCCACCACCCCACCTGCCAGAGACCCCCTGGATCTCCCCCAACCCTACCCAGCCCCCACAGGCGTCCCTACCCACGAGCAACATCAAGGTGACCACGCCCACCTTGGCCACACCCAGTCTGCCATGCCCACCACAGCCATGCCCACCCAGTGGGCCACACCCACCTGGCACCCGGCGATAAATAAGTGGGTTTTGGATTGCAGTTTGGGCACTCGGTCTCTAAAAGGTTCGCCATCACTGCCTTAAGACAACTCTCACTGAAATGCAAGATCTCTTAAGATCTAGGCAAGACCAGGCAAGCTCTAAATGCCCTACTGCCTTTTTTTTTTTGGCCTTCCACAGAGACCTCCCCACCCCTTGCCTTGCCACAAACACCTCCCTTTTTTCTATTCGGAGTAGAATCAGGGTGACTAAATGAAGCTGAGCATTTACTGGCCGGATGCCCTTCCTGATACCTACATAGAGTTCGCAGCAAATACTTTGTCTTTGTGCTTTAGGACAGAAACATCTGCCGCTAGCTAGGATTAAACTCTCAACCTTCCAAGTGCAAGGTGAGCAACTTCACCACTAGTCCACCATGCCACTCCTTGCCTTGCTAAGAATGCCCTGCTAAAATTCAGCAGCTGGAGGATTATGTAAATAAGAAGGAAAACAGCTACTGAAGTCTTCAATACCTTTAATACAGCTATTATACTTTCAGAGAAAACTCCTGAAAGCCAAACAAAAAAGTCAGATCTGATTTAGAGCAACTGATTGGCAGCTTGAGGCAAAGAATACTGGGTTAAATAGACTTTTGCCATTATCTAACAGGGTAGATTTGACTTTCTTAAGTATAGGTTTTAGAGATCTGGAAAACAAAAAACAACACAAACTTGTCCTGCAAAAGTAAACCCTGTCCCTAAACAGTAAATAGCCTCTAGGAATTATGCAGCAATTCTGTAGAAATAGAGTTAAACTTGTTCTCTCAGTTGCAGTGAAAGTTAGCCAATATTACATAAGGAGCACAGTTTCCTTACAAGCCTTTCACTGAAATTTCCACTGTAAACCAGGGATTCTTAACTTAGGGTCCAAAGGCCCCTTGGCAGTCTGTGCATAGGTTTTAGGGAGTCCATAGACCTGGATCGGCAAAACATTCTAACTTTATTAACTGAAATGTAGCTTGTCTTGTAATTGATTTAATGGATGAATCACAAAGCACATACAGTATTACATATTGGTTTATTGTTTTAATTTGACAGCATAAGTGGTTTTCTTTATAATACAATCTACATCTAGCTATTTTACTTTATACATTGAAATTCATTTTTCTGAGAAGGAGCCAGTGTCTCCTTTTCTGCCACATCTCACAGATGTTCTTCTAGATGTTTTCCCCTTTCCTGGAAAAAAATGTAAGCCAGCTCACCGCTGGTGCCCATAAAATGGGAAAGTAGTCGATCCAATTGTACATCATTCCGTTAAAAATTGCTAGGGAAGCTGATAAAACTGTACACTTATTAAGTTTTAAGTCTTTTTCCTTGACTTTGTTTGCTATGGGCATATATTCTGCAACGAATCCATTTCAAATCTGATACTTCCCACTGAACAGATTCATTTTATCATTGATTGGATGCCACAGAACTATCACAGTATGATTAGAAAAGTCAAGACAGATCTATGTCATATCAAGCAGAAACAGTAGGTGGCAACATCTGTCAAATGTTGCTGCACTATATTCTCCCAACAGGAATATCTGAGGAGCTGAATACTTCTTTCCTTTTATTATATATGTAGATTAATTCCTTAGTTCAAAAAGAAGCTTAATCAAACTGAATGCATTCTGCCATCCCAAATATATAACTCAACGACAAAAAAAATCATGTCTTTAAAAAAAAAAAATCTTAGAAAAACAAAACTAAAATTTGTCTGGGAAAGTTGCCATTTCCTCCTTGATACGATTTTCGACAAGTAGTATGAAGCCGCTGTCGGTATTTTGAATGTTATAGCTGACAAAAATCTGTTTTTTAGTCTTGCTGGCTAAAACATAAACAAAGCACAGGTTATCAACCTTTGAAGGAAGGCATAGCAGAAATCAAATGCTATCATGTGTTTCTCCCAGTTCCAAAGCTGACAAAGACAGATGTGAGTTTGGGAGGTAATTGCTTTACATTTGGGACAAATTCCCTACATAACATTTTGGGAGCTCTTCAGGATAAAAGGCTTACTTTAAACAGGAATTGAATTGCTTTCAATATCCCCAGGTGTTATCTGGGAAGCAGCATTATTTAAAGCAGAGGTGGGGAACTGTGGCCCTTTTATGACTTGTGGACTTCAACTCCCAGAATTCCTGTGCCAGCATGGCTGGCTCAGGAATTCTGGGAGTTGAAGTCCACAAGTCATAAAAGGGCCATAGTTCCTCACCCCTGGTTTCAAACAATAAAAATAAACATGCTCAAAGATTGGTGAAAGCTCACAAGATTTATGATGATCCCATAAAATCTGGGCCATTTTTTTTTTAACTTTTGTATCATGGTGCCCAGCAAATACAAAGGCTGTCAATTAAGCCCGACCTATGTGGTCATAGATTTTTTTTCTTCGGTTTACCTGTGTTAAGTTTTAAAAATCCAGGCACATACATACCTAGTCTTTGAGCTAAAGAATTTGAGGTGTTGTCAGAAGCATTGCCAAAAAGTAACGTAGATGCCGGAATGGAATCCTGGAACAAAGAAAAAGTTTTAGGAGCAATTCTGTGTACTCATACATACACAGATCCTCTACTCAAGCTATAATTAAGGAATTTTCCCCAATGCTGATGCCACCAAAGATACAGTTTTTACTTGAACCTTTTACTTAATATTTCTTTTCTAAAAACCTCACTCCAAAGATGTATGAAAAGAACAGAAGCGCTAAAATGAAAGGTCACAAAGCAGAAAGCTCATATCTAATTAGATTTAATGCCTTTAAGAGCCTGGGGTGAAAACAGGGCAAATCAAATTAAACTTTGAGCATATACAGTACATATTCATAATTATCTTTCAGGTTCTGCAATATTATGTAGCAGTGTTTTCACAGTGTTAAACATTATGTTCCTACCAACATAACAAACTCTTACAGGAAATCTTTAACTTACAACCATTTGTTCAACAATCCTTCAAAGTAGCTGAGCAAAAGTTCCTACAACTGTTCCCTAAAGCAGGGGTGTCAAACTCGCAACGTCACGTGACGTGTCGCAACGTATCGCAACTTTTTCCCCATTGCCGGCAATGGGGTGCGCGCGGTTTTGGCGTGATGCATCCGGCCCGTGGGCCAGCAGCTTGACATCCCTGCCCTAAAGTTACAGCTGCTGTAGGGGCCCCCCGCAGTCACGATTGAGATCTGGGCATTTGGCAAACCATTTATACTTACAACTGGTTGCCAAGTGCCCCACAATCATATGATACCATTTGCAATTTCTCCTTATGGCTACCCCAGAGAGTCACTGGGGAAGCCATCAGGGAAGGTCTCTCTGCTCTGTGGTTGAAAATCCTGCTTGGATTTTATCAGGGAGGATTTTCAGCCTCAGAATGGAAAGAAAAGAAAATGTCCACTCCGGGGCTGAAAATTCTCTCTCCAAAATCCAATTCTCTCTCCAAATTCCAATCTGATCAGAGCGACTTGCCTCTCTCTACACTCTGGGGCTGAAAATGCTCCGTCAGACTGTTTCTAAAGGCACTCCGACTCCTTACAGTGGACTCCATCGGCTTAACGACCCACAAAATTGCTTAATGACCACAACCAAGAGTGCCAGGATTGCAGTTCTTAAGCAAAACAGTCGTGTGACATCTCACTTACTGACCACATCGCTCAACGATTAAGATTCCAGTCCAATTGTGGTTGTAAGTCAAGGACTTCCTGTGCAACGAACTGGAGAGTAGCTTGGTTTTATACATAACTATTTTTGCTTCTTTCAACAAACATTCAACACACCATTTTCTATCCACAACTATTCTCCTCACATTTTTTGTCTCTAAAGCATATTACAATATCATGATGCACAAATTCATCTGTATAACCTGAAATTCATTGTTCCATTTTCCCTGTCAAACACAACCACCTTGGCTTTTGATACATTAACCACATGTTCCTCACTGCATCACACAGTCTAGTTAATCTCTGCAATCATTCAGATTCTGTCAATTACAAGGTATCATCTGCATTCAAATATGCACATATATTTATATTCTTTACCAATAGACTTTTGCCATCTATAAATGTGTGCCATGGATGAATGAGGGATGTAAACCTTACCTAGGTATATGTCTATAGTGTCACAATGCAAGTACAAAAGGTAATTGTGGCACATGATTCATCATTGTACCACCATCATAATTAGGAGCAGATGTCTATGTCATTATAACAACAGGCACTCCTTACACATTTATCCATGAATACTTTTATTTCTAGGCATAATTTGCTCTAATTATGCATATATGCCAACAATCTTTAGAAGCTCCTGTTAAAAAACTACAAAACAGTAGCCAAATGTAGTTTCTTCTGGGCAACAACAAAAAAAAAACTGTACAAAAAGTACTGTGAAATAATAAGCACTGATTATAGATAATTGGTACATAAAATGTTGTATATAGCCTTTTTTGATACCAATATCAGCTCAATCCTGTGGCCTTGTGGAAATTGTGGGAATCAACCTCTGGGGAAATACAGGTAGTCCTCGACTTACAACAGTTCGTTTAGTGACTGTTTAAAGTTACAACGGCACTGAAAAAAGTGATTTATGACCATTTTTCACTTATGACCGTTGCAGCATCCCCATGGTCACACGATTTACATTGACATTGACGCTTGACAACTGACTCAGATTTACCCATGGTTGCAGTGTGCCCGAGTCATGTGATTTCCCTTTTGCGACCTTCTGACAAGCAAGATCAATGAGGAAAGCAGATTCACTTCATAACTGTGTTACCAATTTAACAACTGCAGTGATTCACTTAACAATTGCGGCAGGCAAAGTCATAAAATGGGACAAAACTCACTTAACCAATTTTTCACTTAGCAACATAATTTTGGGGGTCAATTGTGGTCGTAAGTTGAGGACTACCTGTAAGCTGAGCTGCAGGAGTTCACCTCAGCACAGCTCTGTTAAAAAAATTTTTTAAAAGACCACGGGTTGCATCTGCGGAGAAAATGATTGCTAGCTATGTTGGGAGCCAACCGGCAGCTACCCCACTTTGCAATATGATGTGCATCGTCTGCAACTTCCTTTACCCCCCCCCCCCCCATCCCCAGGCTGCAACCCCTGAGGGGCAAAAGGTCCGGAACTCACGCGGGGGGTGCACATGGCCACCGCCAAGTTGCTGAGCTCCGGGCCGTCCCCGACCCAAAGGAAAAGCGAGTCCTGCAGGCGCATGGCGTGGAAGTGCACCAGGTGCTCCGCTAAACGTCCGCAAAAATTGTGCAGCGAGATACCCCCTTCCTCAGCCGGCAGGGCGGGAGCCGAAACCCGCTCGGTGGCGTCTCCTTTCCCCGGTTCCTGCGCTCCCTCCATCGCCGCCACTCAGCAGCCGTCGCTGGCAATGGTAGGCCAAAGCAAGCGATCCCCGATCGCGCCGGCACTTCCCGGCAGCTTCTGCTTGTCAGTTGGCCAGAAGCGGGCGTGGCCCTCGCTTACTTTTTGTCTTTCTCCAAGCGGCATCTTGACTTCCATGGCTTTCGATTTCATTTTCTAATTATTATTTTTTATAACACGCTGAACCATAAAGGAATGATTAGCTTAGGTTAAATTCACCCATCGCTGGCCATAACCACAGTTTAGCCCACCTTGTTGTGCAATCCTTAGCTTAAGAAACAGTAGTTACTTCAAAAGAGGTTTGGCGTTTAAGTTGCAGTCCTGTCCATTCTTACTGCACAAGGAAACTATGATTGACTTCTTTAACCCGATGTTCTGGAAAATTGGGATCATTAAAACGACAAACAAGCAGATCACAGAAGAAAGGCAGATCAAGAAATGGATAAGAACTCAGCTGCTGAAATGATCTTAATTTGAGTCAAGATTTCCAGATGTCTGACAAAAAGAAGACACGCCCTCTTTTTTTCTCTTCATGTTCTCTGTCTAGCAGACAAAGTCTTAAAATCAAACATTGTCCAGCCTTTTAAGTGTCTTATTCCTGGTTGTTGGACAAAATTGTATTGACAAGCAAAAATAAGGATGCTCCATTCAGTCAGCAAAACCAATGCCTTGTGATGACTGCAGTTCAAATTGCAAACTCCTTGCTAAATTATAATGAAAGGAAATCAATAGAATCACCAGCCCAATAAGATATAATTTCAGAAATATTCCAAATTATTGTGCAATGGAGAAAAGGATTAGATTCAATGGATTAGGTTCGTTAAAAACAATGCCTGAAGGACTGACATTTATGGTATCATTGAAGAGGAAGCAAATAAAATACCCAAAATGTAAAACAGAAAATAAGGCAAAATAATTCTGTTGATATACTGAAAATATCTAATAAAAGGCAGAATGTAAAAGGTGATAGAAACAGACAGAATTTTGCCTCAGTAAATCTTTTCAGGGAACAACAAGAAGAAACAAAGAGTTCTATAAATAATGCGAAGAACAAGCAAATGAGTAATATAAGAGATGAAAATTAGAAAAAATCTCTAAAAATATATTTGGGCAACGATGAGCATGACAAAAGACAAAGAACACAAAGAGTTACTGGAGAAAAAAAACATGGTGCAAATATATGGAGTAACTATCAAATATATGGAATAAATAATCTTTCAATCACTGATACATACAAGGTTTGGTGACTGAACTACAGCCAAACATTCTGCAAAAGTAATCAAAAGGGTCCTATAAAATATTACTAAAAACAAAGCTGCAGGCACTGAATATTTAGCAGCTGTACTTTTATAATCCTACAAGAGGGTGACGCGGTTAAAGTGCTACTTGTGGTTTGTAAGCAGGTATAGAAAACAGCAGTGGCCAAGGGATGGTAGAAGATCAGTTTATAGGACAGTGCAAAATAATGTTAATAGAACCACACTTAATCTCATCTTCTACTAAGTTAATATTTTTGCCATCAAGATTTCAGGAATGCATGGAATGAGAAAAGCCAGATGTACAAGCCGGATTCAAAAGAGGCAGAGGGACCTGAGATCATATTGTTAACATTTGGTGCCTGGAAGAGAAAAGGGAGTTCCAAAAAGATGTCTAATTTGTTTTATGGGTTATATTGAGGCCGTTGATTATGTAGACCATAGTAGATTGTAGGCAATCTTTAAGAACATAAATATTCCAATCACATTTTTTAAGAATTAGTATCATGACCAGAAAGCCAAAATTAGAATGATGTACAAGTAGTCCTCAACTTACAACAGTTCATTTATTGACTGAAAAAAGTGACTTATGACCCTTTTTCTTATAACCATTGCAGAATCTCCATGGTCACATGATTAGAATTTAAACACTTGGCAACTGACTCATATTTATGACAGTTGCAGTGTTGGGGGGGGGTGTCATGTGATCACCTTTTGCGATCTTCTGACAAGCAAAATCAATTGGGAAGCCAAATTCACTTAACAACTGTGTTACTTAACAACTGCAGTGACTCACTTAGCAACAGTGGTAAGAATGGTCATAAAATGGGGCAAAACTCACTTAACAACTGTCTCACTTAACAACAGAAATTTTGGTCTTAATTGTGGTCGTAAGTCGAGGATTACCTGTATGGAACAACTGAATGGGAAAGAAGTGTGCAAGGTTGTAATACATAATCTTATCTGCTTAATTTATATACAAAACACATATCTTGATAAATCTTGAACTAGAGGAAATTGGGATTAAAAATGCTGGAAGAAATATCAACAAACTCAGATGTGCTGATGATAACACTATGATGGCTGGAAGTGATGAAAACCTTTGAAATCTCTTGTCAAAAGTGAAAAGCTATCTGCTGCTTAATATTCCCCCCTTTCCACAAATTATGTCAATAATCAAATAAGCAGAGGAGAAGTTGAAATAGTAAAGACTTTATCTTGCTAGGATGAAGAGTTCACATGAATGGTGACAGTAGCCTTGAAACAAAGAAACATCCCCACTTGGAAGAATGACCGAGTCATTTCTAGAAAAAAAGTGCAGAGACATCAATACTGACTTTAAAGGTATATATTGTCAAGGCCATAGCTTTTGTATTTATAACATGTAGCCGTGAAAGCTGGAACATCGGAAAAGCTTAAGGAAGAGAATTTGAATTATGATGCTGGAGACTATTGAATATATCATGAGGAAGAAGATATTGCTCAGTACTAAATGAAGTTTATATATTTAAATATTTATTAATAAAGTTTAAATATAATATGAATGCAAGTGTTATTGGAGAAGACACTGGTTGATGGGGGCGGGGAAATAACCAATTGCAAAGAAGCTGACAAAAGACAAGCTGGCTAGATATGATGGCAGACGCATAACCATCTGAAAATTCAGAAAAATTCAGTGACATATAATCCTAGTGAAATTACATCTGTCGGATCATGGAGAATCAGGAACAAACTACCAATAACACTAGAGATCTACTAGCAGACCTCTATCTGCTAATGCCTGCACCTATTTACAGTTATGGTTGCAGTTTTACTTCCTATTCCATTATTGGACATACAGTTAGTCCTTGATTTACAATCACAATTGAGCCACAATTGAATCTGTCTTCCCCTTTGACTATGCTTGTCAGAAGATTGCAAAAGTGGCACAACAGCCATCATCAATATGAATCAGTTGCCAAATGTCTGAATTTTGATCAAGTGACCATTGGGAGTAAACGGGAGTAAACGGTGCTTGGATCAACAACTTAAGATATGCTGATGATACAGTTCTGCTTGCCAGTAAGCATGAAGACCTTCAGCTCCTCATCAACAGAGTCACAGAAACATCTGGAAAATACGGCTTGAAGCTTAACACCTCAAAAAACAAGATCATGGTCGTCAGCAAACAACCCGTTAACTTACCACCAGTAAATTCAGAAGGAACACCACTAGAAAAAGTTGAAAGGATCACGCACCTCGGTTCTAATTTACATGAAAGCTGGGACATGACCGCTGAACTAAAGACCTAAGACTGAAAATCAGGCTTGTCAGATGCTATATTTTTTCTATCCTGCTCTATGGAGTAGAGAGTTGGTCTCTGACAGAAGGCCACCTGAAGAGACTAGAAGCATTTGAAATGTGGATTTACAGGCGGCTGTTACGTATAAGCTGGGTTGACAAAATCAGAAATGAGGAGGTGATAAGCCGCCTGGGAAAGCCAAGGGAAATCATCAAAACAATTAAAAAACAAAAGTTAGAATATTTTGGACATGTGATGCGACACCCAGAAAAATACGGCATACTCCATTTAATCCTCCAAGGAAAGATTGAAGGCAAACGAGGTCCAGGCAGAAGAAGAACATCATGGCTTCAAAATCTAAGGGACTGGTTTGGACAAAACTCAGCAGCACTTTTTCGTGCGGCTGCTGATAAAAACAGGATCGCCAACATGATCGCCAACGTCCGATAACGGATATGGCAGAAGAAGAAGAAGACCGTTGGGAGGCTGCAATGTTGTAAGTGTGAAAAACAGCCATAAGTCACTTTATTCAGTGCCTTTGTAACTTTGAACAGTCACTAAACAAATGGTTATAAATCAAGGACAACCTGTAATCATGTAACATACTAAAGCATGGGTATCAAACTCGCCATGTCACATGACGTGTCGTGACGTATCATGACTTTTTTTGCATTGCCGGAGCTGGGGTGGGCGCGGCCTCCATATGATGCAACCGGCCCGCAGGCCGACAGTTTGATACCCCTGTACTAAAGCATAACTAATAAAACCATTATTTACTGCGTATACCTAGTTCCCTATATTTGCTGAGGACAATGAGCAATAAACAATCCAGTTACATTCTCAAACTATATCTTCTTATTTACAATTTTAATCATTAGGAAAAATGACCTGAAAGCACAAGAGATTTATGAACACATGCATTGATATGGTCACGTCTACTATTTTAGACTTAAATACTGCATAAATGCCAAAACCTGATCTTCAGGTGGGAAAGAGCTGGGATTAATCAATATTTAATGCTGAATCTTAATGTTCCTAAATTCTTACAAAAAGCTTTTTTATGTTTATCTGCAAAACTCAAGAAAATCCGATGCAAACTATGCATGCTACCACCTTTTTTGTTGCTTATACTGACTTTCATTTGTTAAAAAACTGCAAACTCATTGCTGCTTTGGATTATCACAGCATAAATGTCAGCCTTGCACCCAAGATCCAGAGATGTGATAGCTCATCTGTCCACTAGGTGGAGAATTTTTATTATTCCTATCTGGAGTCTCTGCCTGTTATAAATATTCATGAGGCATCCATGGTTTGCCGATTCTGTTTTTTTTATTAGTGTGTAAAAAGTATGCTGAATTTAAATGAAAACTGTACATATTTAGCAAACCACACTTGCATGGTTCAAGAATGGTGTAAACAAGCAGTTATAAATATCAGCTATTGCCACAATCTCCTTTTCCAGAGGATTTGATTGTGGATCAAGGAAGACACACGAAGGTTCTTCCAAGCAGTTTCCTTTATTGTTCCTCACCCATAGATAGAAATCTTGCCAAACTAAAGCAAACTACTTACACCATTAAACATATACTCTGAGAATTCCTAGGGAGGAGCTGTTATGGCTCTCCTTCTCCCACTCAGACTATCTAAACTTCACTGTCTTTTGTTCCTCTGGAATGTACTCCCCCCCCCTGGGAACCCAGACTACATTCCTCCACAGTGGAAACTGCTTTGTCCACGTATTGTCTCATTCATAAAACAGAATAATGGAGCTGAAAGATCTTGTTCAATCTTACTACTAATGCAGGAAGTCCTTTACAACTCATGTACAGTTGTCCATCAAACCTTCCCTTCACATTTACAAATAAGCAATAGCACTTAGACTTATATACTATCCCATTGTGCTTTACAGCACGCTCTAGGCAGTTTATAATGTCAGCATATTGCCCCCAACAATCTAGGGTGTTGTTTTTTTTACCGACCTTGGAAGGATGGAAGGCTGAGTCAACCTTGAGTCCTGTCAGGATCAAACTCCAGACTGTGGGCAGAGTTAATCTGCAATACAGTATTGCATTCTAATCACCGCGTCACCAGGGCTCAAATGAAGGAGAATCAACTAGTTTCCATACAACAAGCAGGGAAAAATATTTGTAAGCTCTAGATGAAATCTACTTTGCATTTTTTTAAATTGACACTCTTTAAGCCAACTCATTCCTGGAGGAACAAGGAGCAAAAAACCAAATTGCTCCATCATCTTGCAACAAACCCTCATACATTTTAAGACAACTATTATAATGACTTGCAATGGTCCCTTCTCCAAGTTAAACTTCTGCTTGCTTTGGTCCCAGAAGAATGGGAGTGGGACCACTTGAGTACCCTGAAATGGAACCTAATTTGTTGATATATACAGGTAGTCCTCAACTTACAACAGTTCATTTAGTGACTGTTCAAAGTTATAGTGGCACTGAAAAAAGTAATGGGGAAGGCAGATTCGCTTTACAACCGTGTTACTAGCTTAACAAGTGCAGCGATCCATTTAACAACTGTGGCAAGAAAGGACATAAAATAGGTCAAAACTCACTTAACAAATGTCTCACTTAACAAACAAAAATGTTGGACTCAATTGGAAGCAAATGAATTTTTTTCTATTACCTAATGGATTACTGCCATATCTGGAATCTATCTGATTCATGTACCAATGGATATATGTCAGAGGAGAGATTGAGCCCAGCCAGCGTAGTTAGCTTATTATGGTTAAGTGAGATGTCTGAATGCAGGCAATTGGGTTAAATAAACCATAATTCTGTTAACCACAAGTGAATGTGTTGTGCAAATACTGCTGCAGAGAGACAGGCAAGAGTTTGTACTGAAAGAGGGAGCCAGTTGTTTTCTGGAAATTCCATAGTTTTCCTTTGTCTTGTACTTCCATTATTCTCTGCTTACATATTTAAAAAAAAAAAAAAAAGCAACATGACAAAAAAGTCTCCAGAGCTTTCTTTGTCCTTCTAATGTTGCAGCATGCAGGAATTTTGTAACAAAGTATGGATGTGTTTAACTATGACACCATTTTCCTTCCTGGAAAGTTTATATGAAAAAAAAGTTTCCCTTGTTACATTTAGGAGTTAAGAATTACTCTTTTGGGAAGTAGCTCACTTCTTACTAGGCTGTGCTTGTAATATTAGTCCGTCTGCAAATACACACATTTCTACTGTTTAGAAAAATCCAATTATCTAAGCAAAATGGTTCAGGAAACTCCATATCTCTTACTTCCTTTGACAAACACCAGACAAGAGCTGATTCTTGATCTCACCTCTTATGAAGTCAGGAGAGGAAAGAATATGTGGTCTCTGAATTCAGCATTTGCTACCCTCTTCCTCCAGACAACTTATTTTATTTTATTACTTTAATTTTATTAGTTTTGACCTGTTTGTCACCCATCTCACCTAGAGGCACTGCAGTGTATCTATTAAGCAATAAAATAGGCTGGGCAGGATCTCTGCATGCATTCTATGAATGCTTGATATGGATCTGTTGAGGAGAGTCTCCTCCCCCGACCTCTTTTTCTGCAAATTGGAAGGAAGCGTTTTGAAGATCAATCCATTTCTGTTCATGACCAGGAACCCAGGGAACTGCTGCATTTAGAATCTGACCATATGGGCAACAAGCTCAGTGTTATCTACGATGCCGGCAGATCTTAAAGACCCCCAGGCTTCTCTACTCCTAACTCTAGCTGCCAGGGATGAAACCCTATCTGCACACAGAACAGCTGACGATAATCTTCCCTTGTTGCTGGATTTTAAGCATGTTTGTTTTGCCTTGTCCTCAAGAGTAATATAACTACCCACAGAAAGTGGTATTACACATACTGTGGGTTTTAAAAAAAAGACACAGAAATGCTTAATGCTTAATCAAACATAATTCCCATTATCCTCTGTGTCGGACCAACATATCTGAATGACATCAGATTTAGAAGCTATGGTTAACTAAAACCTTTATGGCTCTGGTTTCTCTTTTGAACCTTCCAACATATCAGCGAAAAGAGGTGCTGAACCCTGCAATACTGCAGGGTAAGTCTCACTGAAGTCTGTGAGCCTTACATCCAATGGTGGGATTCAAATATAAGATAAGATAAGATAACCTTTATTGTCATTTTTTTTACTATGGGCACAACGGTACACATCAAAAATGAAATTTAGTTGCCCGCTCTCAAAGTGAAACACATACATGACACACACCTAAACATACTATATACAACGTATGTATAGACCCACACCCCTACATATACGTAGCAAATAAATATTAAATACTGTCCATCTTGAATATATAACGGAAGGAGGAAGCTTGAGAGTTCACAAGGTTAATGCTGTATGGAATGAAACTATGGCTGAATCTGGATGTTCTGCTACAGGTACCACGAAGCCTCCTCCCAGAAGGTAGCAAGGAAAACAGGTTGTGAAGAGGATGTGTAGTGTCCCAGATAATCTTACGGACCCTGCTCAAGCAACGCTTCTATGCTATGTCTTGGATGGAAGGGAGGGAACTGCCAATGATCTTTTCGGCCATTCTCACCACTCTCTGCACCGCCTTCCTGTCTGAAGCAGTGATGCTTCCAAACCAGACTGTGATGCTGTATGACAGGATGCTCTCGATCGTCCCCCTGTAGAAAGTGGTCAGGACAGGGGAAGGAAGATGTGCTTTTCTCATGCGACGCAGAAAATGCAGGCGCTGCTGTGCCTGCTTCACCAGTTTCTCACTGTTGAGCGACCAAGCCATGTGAACAACTGCTTCTCTGTGTGGATGCCGCTTCCGGAAGTCCATTCTGGGCCTGGGCAACAAAAAATTAGCTACCAGTTCTATCGAACTGGTGCGAACCGGCTGAATCCCACCACTGCTTACATCTATGAAAAAGTGCATAAAATTATGCTGAATGTCGGTTTCAGATTGTTTTCATAGACTTCCCCAGCTAGAAATCAGTCTGGTGGCACCTGCATGAGGACTTATGTCTCATAATAAAATATGTTTTTTTCTTAAAAGATGCTACCAGACTCTTTCTGATTTTTGACTATCATAGACAAACACAGCTTTCCTTCTACAAAGTCTACAATGAGATTCCCCCATTAGGTGTCCTGCCAAGGCTATAATGAATGATGGTTGGATTATAACTCCCAGCTAACCACATTGACGGTAGATGTAGACCCATCTGGAGGCCATTAGGCCTGGGATAGAATTGCAATCTGATACGTGTCTATTCAGAATGAAATCCCACTAAGTTCAACAGGACATATGGTCCCATAAACGGATATCATTCTAAACTGCAATCTAAGTGGTAGTGGACAAAAACCTAGAGATTTTGTCAAAATGGCAGCGCACGCTCTACCTCTGACGTGCATAAGTGAAACATCACAAGACTCGTGAAGAAGGAGCAAAGTTTGTATTGCAACACCATGATGTGTGCTGTGCAATGTCCCCCTCTCTTCCCTCCCCCAAGGATGCCCATAGTGGGTGGTATTGCTGCTCAACTCTGAAATAATATTTTGTGACCTGCCAGCAAGAAAACTGATAGCACTGGGGTCTTAACGCCTTCTTTTATTTCAACACCATAGCCATATGCTCAAATGGCATAGAAAAAGGTGTAAAATAAATGTTGTTCTGGGCATTGCTTTCCAGCAATTCTTCCTTCAAAATTCAGGAGGAAAAAAATAACAAAAGGAGATGTTCATTTGTTTCCATATTCTGGCTTTTAAAGCCATGAGACGGTATTGTCAGAACTGAAAATGTTACAGGACACGAAGACAAGAGGGGTCCTTTTTTTTTCATTGCAGCTTGTTTCCAAGGCTAAACTGGTTGCCTAGGAAACTGCAGTAGGTGGAATCTGATTCAATGTGTGGCCAGACCGAGCGTCAGGGATCTGTGGGCAGAGTTTCAATGAAGGAGGGAGACGGTCTCTGAAGAATTAAGGAAAGCATAAAATTGAAGAGAAGCAAAACATTAAAAAATGCAGATTCAGGATAATTCCTTTCCGAACATGGAATGTAAAGTTGTGCATAAAAATAACTGTATAGGTTTGAAACGTACCAGAGACTCGGATCAAGCGAGATGCCTTGCCGAGAATAATACGAACCTGCTATTATTCAGTATAATGGCTCCTCTAACTACTGTTGACTATGAAATGTCTTCGGTTTCTAACACTCTCGTCCTAGAGATGGGGGAGGGGAAGCCTGCTTTTCCTTTTTTAGGGCACAGGCACGTACAGTCAGAAAAACTAGTATTTTCTTTCAAACAGAGCCAGCACTATTATTTGGAGAAAAAGGACATCTTCTTTGTTCGGAGGGCATGATTATCTTCTTAATGTCTGCTAGTAAAATTCACCGAAGCAACCCACTTCCACTTTTATATGTGAGGTGAAACTGATATTTTTGTGGGTCAGGTATTATAACTCAGGAATTAATTATTCAATTATAGCCCTGGCCATCCTCCAGTGGATGAACGGAGTATCAAATCATTCATATTCATGCTGGTTTGAGTACCTGCTTTTGACATGCTGTAGTTCTTTCTGACTGCTGCATCACCTGATTCAATAGCATGGATTATATTAATCTTCTGGGATCTGAGGATGTTAATAAAACATTGTGGCTCTCTTGGCCCCTGTCTATCTTAATTTATTCATGCTAATTTGATGGAGTAGTAATGCCAACCTTGAAGTGGACCCACAAAGAAGCTCTTTTTGAAGCCAAATGATTTCACCAAATAAGGGCCTTGAGGGGTGGGATGAGGGACAAAGAGCTTGAGTGGGGTGATCTCTCCACAATTGCAGACTTCTTGGAGGAGACCAACTATCTCCATTTTTTTCAAGTCTGGGTTCTGGCTGATGGGGTGGTAGAATAACCATTGTCATCGTGGTACAAGTAGTCCTCGACTTACGAGCACAATTGAGTCCAACATTTCTGTTGTTCAGTGAGACATTTGCTAAGTGAATTTTGCCCCATTTTACGACCTTTCTTGCCTCAGTTATTAAGCAAATTGTTGCAACTGATAAGTTAGTAACCCGGATGTTAAGTGAATCTGGCTTCCCCATTGACTCCCGCTTGTCAGAAGGTCACAAAAGGGGATCACATGACCTCTTGGGACACAGCAACAGACATAAATATGAACCTGCGGCCAAGCCTCTGAATTTTGATCACATGATCACGGGGATGCTGGAAACGTTGTAACTGTGAAAAACGGTCATAGAGTCACTTTTTTCAGTGCCGTAGTAATTTCGAACTAAGCAAACTGTTCTAAGTCGAGGGCTACCTGCATATGATCTCCTGAGGGAGAGAGACTGGAGAGGTGCAATGCCATTGATCCCACTTTATCCTGGCTATGCTTGATACCACTGACCATGGATACTCTTGACTCCTGAACAATGTTTATGAGCTGGGATTAGAGCAAAGTCTTCCATTCCCATTTGCAGGACAATCTCTGAGACCAGGACCGGCTCACTGTACTTTTGGACCCTGATAGCTATGCTGTAGAATGTTACAGGGCAATAATTTATCCCCAGCACTACTGAATATCAACAATGTTAAACATCAACTGGGAACAGTCCAGAAAGTTTGGAGATGCCATTCATATATTTGTGACTTTCATCTCTTATTTCTTCACAACCTCTGACTCTTGAGACATTGTCTGTGTCCTAAACTAATGTCTGCATGCACAGATAGGATGGATGGTGCTGGTATATTGACAGTGAATCCTGCATTATAGGGACGTTAAGGGTGGTTGTTTCTTTGGTTTGGGAAATCTAGAGTTTGCCTATTCTACAACAGGGGTGAACTCCCTCCAGAAGTAATTTGGGGGTATTCCAAAAATCCTTCTTTTCAGAGTCACCTCCATGGCCAGGAGCACATATCCCCAGTTGCCCTTTCTAGATAGAGACAGCCTGGTTACTATTGACCACTTCATGCTTATTTTACTGTAACAGGATGTACTGTATATGGGATACTTTTACAGACGGTGTGGAAACTATAGCAGGTGAAGACGTAAGTGTTCAACCAAGGGGAGGGGGGGGGAAACCAATGACAAAATATGTATTGTGTCACAAACCAAGTGATTTATATACTTGAATCACTGTTCTGATACACATTCCTTCATTAGTCTAATCACTAGAGTACTGGATGCCTATAGATACAGAATGCAGCTGGAATGGGACCACTCGCCATGGTGAACTCACCACGCCAACTCCTCATGGCCAACTCGCGGCCAACTTGCCATGCCCAACTCATTGTGGGATAACTCTCCATGAGACAATTCAACAAGTTAATTTAATTATTTAAAATAATTTTTTAAAATTATTTTATTTGCTGTCATTCACATTTCATTTTGTCCCTCCTTTTGCATCCTTTCTTTAATTATACCATTCCACCATTTCTTTTGAGATTAGTGTAACTCTTGTCCTGTGGCGAGTTGTGCCATGGTAAGTTGGCTGCAGCAAGTTGACCATGGTGAGTTGGCCATGGTGAGTTGGCCGTGGCGACTTGTCCTAGACCCGAATGCAGCAGCCAGGTTGCCGAGTAAAATGCCTGCCTGTATAGATGTTAATTCCAATGCCTGAAGCACCAGTTTTGCGGTGGAAAAACTCTTTGAGCCACGTTCAGGGATCTAAAGAACTCGAATTCAAAATGCCTTTGGTGTTCCAGATCTGTTCAGTTGATGAGATTGTCAGAGATCCTACTGTGCATGCTTAGAACTGAAAAGTGCTATCTTGTTTGGCTCACAAACCTGTAATCACCTGTAATCCTCTGTAATCACATCCCTTCATGGTGAAATGGTGAAATTCACCAGTGGCTCCTGCTGCTGCTGCTGCTGCCTCTTCTAAACGAGTGGTTCTCAACCTATGGTCCATGGGCCCCTAGGAGCCGTGATGTTATCATCACAGGGGGTCCACAAAGACTTGAAGAAAGGTTATGATTTAAATCTTGAGTTAAGTCTTGGGGGCTCCATGACCACGATTCATGGCCACAAAAGGTATTTAAAGGGGGTCCGTAGTGAGGAAAAGGTCGAGAACCACTGCTCTAGATGCCTCTTGAAGACTACTTCCTTCCTCCAGGCCTTCTTTAGTTGAATGTTATCAAACTAGCTTCGCTTTATGCTTATGTTACACGTTCCCTCCTTTTTATTGTGTACTTATGATATATTTTATATTGTTTTACTATTGAATTTATACAGTCTTCTTAGGTATGCAGATGTTTTAGGCTGTTTACAACAAACACAGAAATGCAGACTATAGGAATATAAAATATAATTAAAATGGATGCAAATAAAAACAAAGGCCAAATTAAAAGTCTTTATCAATCTTTTTGAGGACTGGCTAGCTAATTTTTGAAATCCAAATTGCAGATAATCCTGAATTTACGATCACAATTAAGCCCAACGTTTCTGTTGCTAAATGAGATATTTGTTAAGTGAGTTTTGCCCCATGTTGTGACCTTTCCAGCCACAGTTGTTAAGTGAATCAACGCAGTTGATAACTTAGTAACCCGGTTGTTAAGTGAATCTGGCTTCGCCATTGACTTTGCTTGTTAGAAGGTGGCAAAAGGCGATCACATGAGCTCAACACTGCAACTGTCATAAACATGAATTAGTTGCCAAGCGTCTGAATTTTGATCACATGACCATGGGAAGGCCACAATGGTTATAAGTGTGAAAAATGCTTATAAGTCATTTTTTTCAGTGATGTTGTAACTTCGAACGGTCACTGAATGGACTTTTGTTAAGTTGAGGACTACCTGTGCACTGTAGGAGAGTGGTACATTGCTACTCTTGATGGCTTATTCTTTATTCTATCTTCCTTTAGCTCAGGGGTGTCAAACTGCCGGCCCACGGGCCGGTTTCATCATACCAAAGCCGCGCCCACCCCATTGCTGGCAATGCAAAGACTCGCGATACGTCACAACACATCATGTGATGTGAGTTTGACACCCATGCTTTAGCTTATAGGTAAAGAGTATAGTTGCATGTTTCAATGCGCCTTCAAAACAACCCCCCCCTCCATAAACTCCTCTGAATACCCTCCTCAGTGCATCTGACTTGCACCATGCATCATGATGTAGATGTGTTGGAAACCAGTCACCAGACTTCCCAGTTCTCTTAAATGGAGGATATTTGTCCCTAAGAACTTACGGCATGCTTTTCCAGGACCAGAGTAGGAAAGGTTTCTTTCAGACAGCTTTCATTCCAGGAATGTTTCATACTGGATTGCAGCTAATATCTGGCTTGATTCTCAATAAGACTCCTTCATATATTATCGTTAGAGGAAGGATGCCAGGAAAAAGGACGTGGGGATCACAATCAAGTAGCAAAATTGCCTCAAGTAAAGCAGTTTCCCCTCAGACATGAATACAGTAATCAATTTTTGGCAAGCTGTGCTGGCTAAAAACAAAAAAACCCCAAACCAAACCAAAAAAAACACACACACACACAATCAAGGTTTTTAAAGAGGATTACTCAGTGTTGGAAGGAGAATAGAGAATTCCAGGAAAATGCTGTTGTGAGATCTAGAGATTTGTTGCCTAATAAAAATGAATTTGCAACATAACCCCATAGAGGTAGTTCTCAACATATGGCCGTAATGGAGTTTACCCATTTAAGTCATAAGTTGTGACAGTTATAAAACAGATCAGTCACATGATCAAACTGATTTTATGACTTTTTTTGGCAGCTGTCACAAAACAAAGGCAGCGGTCGTAAAGCAAAACCATGGTTTGTTATGGGAACTGTTTTGCCGAAAATCCAAAGTTCCAGTTTTCTGCCAAACCATCATAAAATGTGGTAACATTATTGCAGTACACTGCAAATGGGCATAAATGTAGCTGTGTTGTCAAGTCCCCAAAGTTCAGTCACTTGACCATGGAAGGGGCCCAACTGTTGTAACTTTGAAAATGGGTTGTAAGCAGCCCCAAGGTAGGTTCATCATAACTTCCAGTGGTCACCAAGCAACCAGTCATAAATCAAGGACTATCTGTAGCCTGAAGAATTGAGAATTCAAAATTTTGAAGGTTGTAAGGACTGATGACTGAACTCTTAAATGAGATCTGGAAGATTAACTAAAAATGGTAAAACGCAGCTTCATTTGCAAGTTAGTTCTGCTGTTTTCCCTGGGAGTAAGATCTAAGAAAATAAGCACAGGACTACAGATTTATATACCCATTTTTATTCCAATGTTAAGATTTAGTGTTGTTTAATTAGACACATTTTCAGCCGTAAGGGCCCAATCAGCTACCAGATCATGGACCAGTCATTTTATAGATGCACATAATTCTCCAAAATATTTTTAGATGCCCCAGGACATTTATACCCAGATAATCTTGATTTACCTGCAACTTTCATATTTCTCATACTCCTTCCTAGCATTTTTCCTGCAAGTGCAGGGCTTGCTTTTTCAGATAAATCAAATGACCAACTGGTTGGTAGCCTGACACAGTCCCCTCCTTCTTTAGGCTGAGAGAGAATGACTGGCCCAAAGTCACTCAGCTTTCATGCCTAAGTCAGGACTAGAACACAAGGTTTCCTGGTTCTAGCCCAGTGCCTTAACCGCTAGAACAAACTGACTCTCTTGCTATATTCATAAATTTACTTAAATTTACCAAGTCTATTTTCCACATAGACAGGTATAGAATACACATAGCAGTATATGCGATTAAACAACACATTCCAATTAAAGTAATGTGGTTCTTTGCAGGGCTACGTTCCTGAGTTTCACACATTGTATCAGGCCATAACATAGTTTGCTTTCTTTTAGCTAAATCATGATAAGTTGGGAGAAAGCCAGTTTGATCTAGTGGTTAAGGCAGGCATGTCAAACTCGTGACGTCACGTGACGTCGCACGACATATCACGACTTTTTCCCCATTGCCGGCAATGGGGTGGGTGCGGTTTCGGCGTGAGGCATCCGGCCCGCGGGCCGGCAGTTTGACATGCCTGGGTTAAGGCATCAGACTAGAAATCATGAGTTCTAGGCATGACTAGACCATGAGTTCTAGGCATGACTTAGGACGAAGCCAGATGGGTGACCTTGGGCCAGTCATCTCTCTCAGTCCATGGAAGGAGGCAATGGCAAACCACTCCTGGAATCTTGCCAAGAAAACTGCAGGGACTTGCCCAAGCTGGTGTCAGGAGTCAAGACTGATATGAAGTCCCCCCATTAAAAAAAATAATAAGTGAGTTAGTTTGGTGTGGTGATTAAGGTACCCTGTTAAAAACTGAGAGACTTCTAGTCCTGTCAGTTTGTGACCTTGGGCCAGTCACTCATTCTCACTCCTAGAAAGCATGCATTGGCAATCGGCTTCTGAAACCTTGCCAAGAAAACTGCAGGAATTTGTCCAGGCAGTTGCTAGGAGTCAGGACTGACTCAAAGACATTAAAAAAAAAAAGTGTGAACTCAGCATCCTGATTTCTTAACAATTCAGTTTGTTGTTATGCATGAAATTATGTGTGAACAAGCCATAATTAAAATGTGGATTAATATTGTGTGAACTTAACAGGTTTCAAAACAAGCAGGAAATACATTGAAAGTGTTAATAATATACATAATATCTATATTTATGTACACACATGCATATATATGTAGAGAGAGAGAGAGATGTGTCTGCTTGTTCTTTGGAAAAAAGTTTGTTCGAAAGAATACATACATAGTGCACACTAGCTTATCGCATATTTTGCTCACATTGCTGAAATGAGAAAATAAGAATGTTCATTATCTAAATCAGGGCTCTTCAAACTTGGCCCTTTCATGACTTGTGGACTTCAACTCCCAGCATTCCTCAGCCAGAGTGCTTGGCTGAGGAATTCTGGGAGTTGAAGTCCATAAGTCATAAAAGGACCAAGTTTGAAAACCCCTGATCTAAATCCCCACACCCAAATAACATCCCATATCATGTAATCCTATGATTACTTGAACCTACAGATCATACGATCCTCAGGGTAAACTAATTATCTCCAACTATAAATACTATCATTTTAAAGCTGTACATAGGTGTTGTATTTCTTGCAGGATTGCTCGTCCGCAGCGGTTTCTGGCCATCTTACCAGATCTGAGAGAGGGTGGGCATGTCCCAGATCACTCTGGTGAAGCAGTGTCCCTTTATGGGGTCCAAAAAGCAGATCTTTTTGATCACAGTGCTTTGTGGAACAGCTTTCCCCCCAAGATATGGCTGGCCCTGACCAGGAGTAGGCAACCTTGGCTCTTTTATGACTCGTGGACTTCAACTCCCAGAATTCCTGAGCCAGCTATGCTATGCTGGCTCAGGAATTCTGGGAGTTGAAGTCCACGAGTCATAAAAGAGCCAAGGTTGCCTACCCCTACAGGAAGGCAGTGAAGACCTGGACCCAGGATGCTGATGGAGCTGGCATGGTTGAGTTTGCTCTGCAGGAGTAACATTTTTTTTTCTACTGTAATAAATATTGGTAATTGTATTTGCATTTTTCATTTTTGTTTGCCATTCAGAGCTCCCTTAGATAGGAATGAGTGGCCATATAATATTTGCTTAATAGATGAACAATATATCATTTTTGTGTACATTTTGTACAAAATGAAACAGTATAATGCATACGATATATATATATATATATATATATATAAGTCAATTAAATGAAATAATGAACTCCGGGATATTTAGCCATTTAGCCCTTTGCTCTGATGATGTTAACAGGTTGTTAACGAAAGCTCAGCAATAAAGAAGCCTTTTTCTAATATCCCGGAGTTCATTATTTCATTTAATTGACTTTAAATGTCCATACCTGGGATTCCAATATTTAAAATTATATTTTTTATATATATATATATATATATAAAAAACTGGAGGTATGGATTCTGCATTAAGGCTTGCACCAATGCAAATGTGAAAGCCCCAGCTATGAGATCCTCTTCTTGACTAATTTCCTGAGAAAATGTTCCACTAAGAACACAAAAAAAGCTACTCCATGACTTAGGATCACTCGGTTGACAGGGGGTGTAGGGGCGTGCTTCCTTCCAAGTTAAATCTTAACAGCAGGAATTGGCAGCAACAACCAGCAGCATAGAAAACCCCACCCCGCCCCCTGCGCTATTCTGCTTCTCATCACAGCTGTTGGGTCTGTTTAAGGGCATTCAACTGTTTTTCCTAAAACGTGGGAAGCTAGCCGAGCTATTCAATATAGATTTCCCCCTCTTGATAAACAAGGGGAAAACCGTGGACCTGGGAAAAGCCATGTCGTTGGCACCATGCTTTTGTGCAGTTTGGTACAAAGAGTTGTCTATTCCGCTAAATTAAACCATCTGTATTTTGTTTTTTTTTAATAGGGAGGATAATGCTCTTCGGTCTGAAACATTCTGAAAACCGGAGAGTTAATACTTCGCTCAGCACCGACTTGGGTGCTTACTGCTTCGACACGGCTTCCGTTCTTTACAAAATCCCAGTCCACGTGAGAAAAGGCTCCCGTCGCTTTCTCTCCTGGTTTTCCACCCGTCCTTCTCTCTCTATATAAAAGCTATTATTTCCCAACCGCTCCAACACTTCGGATCGCGTCGCCGTCAAATCTTCCTTTCCCCCGTTCGCTCCCATCAACAACTAAGAGAAACGGTCTGATCAGAGACACCAAAAGACAAATCGGCCCGCTTAATTCGCAAAGCTGCCGGCTGGGTTGTTTTCATACCGAGAGACCTGATGCTGCAATTCCGGGGGGGGGGGGAGGCGCGGGAGAGGACGTGTGTGTGTGTGTGTGTGTGTGGGTGTGTATGGAAACAGTAATAAAAGCTACCCATTGTCTACAAAGCTGAAACCAGAGTGGATTTCTTTTCTCCCCCACAGCGCACGCAGGCTCGGCTCCAGGAGCAACCCAAGAAGCCGAGGACTCGATCTGCCGACAGCTGGTGTAGTTTCTGGAAAGGGAGAATGGGGGGGGGGGAGGCGAGGAGAAAGCACGTGGGAACAGGGAAGCTGCAGCGCGGGACCCGCCCCTGCTCTCGACCACCTTGCAGCGTTGCTGCTGCTGCAGAGGGGGCGGGCGAACTTCCTAAGGAACAAAAGATTTGGGGTGGGGGGAAGAACTGGAAGGCGCGGTGCAAATTGCTCTGATGGATGCTCGGAGCCGAAAGCCCAGACGTTGCAGTTTTTTTCGCCGCCGCCTCCTCCCTAGCGCCTTAGCACCCTCTCTTTTTTTTCCCGAGGAAGAAACCAAGAACAAAGAACTGCTCCAGCCTTAAAACTTGGGATGCTCCCCACCCTCCCTGGCTGCGCATGCCGAGGCACTCGGCTCCCCAAAAGAGACCGCTGGGGTGAAGGGCAGCCAGGAGGCGAACCAAGCAGGAATTCCTTGCACGGGTCCCTTCTCTTACCCGAGTCGCGTTTTCTCTGCTGGGAGGGGAGGGGAGGGGGGGGGGAGTTCCAAATCGGCAGAGAGGGCAAATGTATTGAGGAATGGCGCCTGGGGGCTGCGATCGCCCCACCCGCGAGCTTAAAATGGGTCTGGTTACCATCATTTCCGCCTCTTGCTTTCGAGAAAAGCCCTTCTCTAGCGCATTCTCCTCGCGCTGTTAACGTGCGTTTGATACCGCCGTTCCCTTATTTCTATACTACTATATTACTATTACCATTACAAATATTGCTTTTTGGTGTCGATCTCTGAGTTGTGGAAAAAGCAGGGAGTCAACCTGACCAAGCTCGATTCCGAACCCCGCGTCGATTAAAAAAAAGACTGCAACTGCCCCCTCTCCCCTCCCCTCCCCCGTGGTAGCGGCGTAGAAGAGAGGAGCAAACTAAACCCCTCGGCCTTCTTTTGGCGGCGCTTTGCCCCCTGCACGCCTGTCCGGAGCCGCATTACATCACCCGAGGAGAGGCGGGGCCTGAGTGGAATGGAAGGGGCGGGGCTTGGGCTGCAGAAGGGCTCCCAGTATAAAAGGAGACTCGCCGAGCGAGCCTTTCCCTGTCGCAAGTTGCCGGTGAGAGAGGAGGTGGGGTAAGGCAGGAGGCTGAAGCAGCGGCCAGTGAGGTGGGGGGTGTGAGCCCAGAAGAAAGCCGTCGCCATGCGTGAGATCGTGCACATCCAAGCCGGCCAGTGCGGGAACCAGATCGGAGCCAAGGTACCTCAGGGGGAGAGGAGAGGGGAAGGGGCTCCGCTGCTGTCGGAGGCTTCGCGGCGGGGTGGGAGTCAAAAGTGTCCCCGGGGGTCTCTCTGCATCGGTGGGCGGGGCAGTCCTTTCCCTCGACCTGCAGCAGATGGGGGGTGAAAGCCACTCGGAAATCCAAGGTACTCCAAATCCCGTATTCTCCAAATCCAATATTCTCTCTCTGAATAATGAAAAAAATAATGTGAGCGCCTTCGCCATCGGTTGCCCCTTTTTTCCCTTTGTTCTGCTTCAGTGGAGGGGAGGGGAGATCGCTTGTCAAAGCGTTCATAGTCGGCTTCACCGCTGTGGCACAAAGAAGGGTAGCCGGCGGGCGAGCTTTTTACCCGGGAATAAAAAGGCGTGTCTTTCTTTCCCCACTGCTGCTAATGCGCGGCGGAAAAAGCGATGCCGGCTTTTAAGCAACGCAAGTGAGAAAAAGCCGCCGCATCTCGTCGTCAGGGATTCTCTTGAACCAAGCAAAGAGACCCTTGGCCACACCCTTACTCCCCTTCCATTCAGACGTACACTCGATTAGATATTAGTGCGGAGATAGACTCAGTAAGCTGGAGGACTAACTGCATATAATTGGAACCGAATTCCGGAATTTGTTTCAGTTTCAAAAAAAAAAAAAAAAGGCACAAGGCAAAAAAAAAGGAACAAGGTGTAGAATTATAGTCCCCTGCAATTCTAATATTTTGGTTTTTCACAAGGCTGGTTAAGACTGTAGGATGTGAACGTGAAATCCAGCTAACAATTGGAGGCGGGGAGGCGATAGAAAAGAATCTAATACGTCCCTGCCCTCTAGGTTGGTGGTACCCATTGTTGGTGCTTTGACACCATACAGAAACAGACTCATTAGCCTCCTGGGAAAATTGAGACTCAAATGTTAGTTGCTCTGAAGGTTGGAAATGGGATCAATGCAGCATTGTGCGGTTTTAAGCCTTCTGCAACCCCACCCATCTAAGACAGTCAGCCAGCAAATGTTCAGCACACATTCCACAGATCGTAAAAATACTAAGGATCTTTTAAGAGGGTTCCTTTTTTTAAAAAAGTGATTTCAATCAGAAGAAGTCAAATGTGAACATTTATATGAAAGGGAAGGAAGCTGATTTTTTATTTTTTTTTTGGTAGGTAGGTGTGTGTGAACCTGGCAATCCTACATCTTCAGTTATTCTAATGTGGAACACAAAATTATGCATTTATGGGCAAAATATTTTCTTCATTTTCTTCCTAGAAATAGCTGTAGTGAAGGTTTTTTGATGTAAAATTGTTCCATCATCTTTCATAAAGAACATTGAACATGAAGGGGGGGGAGAAATCCCCTCAAGACTAGTTTTGATTGGAACATATCTGAAAATAATAAAGAGCAGAATAAAATAAATAATAAAGAGCTGCTATCTTTCGTTTATGGTTCCCCCCCCCCCCAACTCTCCTCTTTCTGCCTTCAGTTGTAACTGTGCCATTTCTTTGTGCTTTAAGCTCCTTCCTTTTGGCAGAGCTGCCTTGATTTCTGCCGGGGTAGCAGCAGCGGCAGCTCTGACAGCAGAATTAGACAGGGTGTGCCCACAAGAAGCACGTGCTGCAGCTGCAGCTTCCTGGCATTTTGAAAGCAGTTGCTAACAGCTCTCAAAAAAAAATCCCATTCCAGTTCTGGGAGGTCATCAGCGATGAGCATGGCATTGACCCCACCGGCAGCTACCATGGAGACAGCGACCTGCAGCTGGAGAGGATCAATGTCTACTACAATGAAGCAACTGGTAACTGGGGTAGGGGGGTGTGGGGAGAGAAAAATCTGCGATGTGACTGAATTTTACAGTAGAAGAATGCAGCCACCGATAGCAGTGTGTGTGTGTGACAAGTCATTGATAAGGCAGTCTGCTTAAATCCCTAGCAAAGCATTAATGCCTACTTGAAATTCTGTCCTTGTTTCCTTAGACCAGGCGTGTCCAGTCCACGCAGCCTTGGACGGCTAATAATGTGGCCCCGCAAGATAGTAAACGCTATTGTGTGATTTATATACATTACTACATTATATATATTATATGCAGCCCAAGACGATTCCTCTTGGCTCAAAGTGACCCAGGCAAGCCAAAAGATTGGACATCCATCCCTCAAACTGTCCTCTTTAAATGTACACACACACACACACACACACACACCCCTTGTATCTGAAGCATAGCTGTGTTTCTTCAGTGAATAGTAATGAGTTGCCAAGAGCATGGGAGCAGTTTTGTGTTTCTCTTTTTTAAAAAAAAAAATTTTTTTTTGGGTTGGATCAGTAATACTTGGTTTTCTCTTTTCCGCAGGTAACAAGTATGTTCCCCGTGCAATTCTCGTTGACTTGGAGCCTGGCACAATGGACTCGGTCAGATCTGGACCTTTTGGCCAGATCTTTAGGCCTGATAATTTTGTCTTTGGTGTGTAGCTGATTTACATGGCTTCTCTTAAAAAAAAAAATAATCGTGTGTCTGAAAAGCAAATTGGACGTTCTCAGAGGAAACTGTTAATGGAAAATGGGCTGTTCTTTACTTTGGCACAAGAGCAGGGGTGGGCACCACTTGGTCCTCCATAAATTTTTAAATAATGACTTCCAACACTTCAGCAGCATGGCCAATGAATGCTGAGGGAACCCCGATACTGTAGTTTCCATAAATTGCAGAAACCTATACTTGTTTTAAGTCTTTTGAATTCAACACATATAAAGAGTATATGTGAAGGACAGACCACTGATTCTTTTAAATCAACTTCACCTGCATGGGACAAAAACTTTTTCACTCTTTATTGAAAGTAGACCAAAAAAAAAAAAAAGACTCCAGCATCTCTAGGCAAGGGAAATTTGTGGTTAAAAAAGGCTAAGTCTTGTAGCCTCGGAGAAATTGGTTCCCTAGAATAGGTTACAGCTGAGAAATCAATAGCAGTATCTACCCTACTTATAATAAATGGTGACTGGTTCAGATAGTCTATTGAATAAATTATATGTGATATGCTAGGCTGAGAATAAAAGCTACGTATGATGTGTGAACTGTGATTATATTTAAATGCAGCTATGAAGTGTTCAGATTTAAGGGAAATAAAATGATTTGGTACATGCAAGGACACTCAGACTGTAACTGTTGGTAGCTCCTTAAAACAGCTGCATCTTCTCTGACCATGAGGTGATACACTTAGCCCTCATTTAGCAACAATTGAGACCAGCAAGTTGGTGGATAAGCAAAGTGGTTGCTAAGGGAAAAATCACAATTTAGTGATTGAACTTCAGCTGCAAAGGATGTATATGTGAGGATTGGTCATAAAATTACTTTTTCATCATTGTCCTAACTGAACAGTCACTAAACGAGGACTACCTGTAAAATATTAATATGTAATGCGTCTCCCGCATGTGTAAATAGCTGGCATAGTATGTAAAGAGCTGTTTTTAGAATTTGACCAAAATACAACTGAAGCGTATACATGAAGTGTTTTCTACATATGCATGGTGCAAGGTAATACTTGTGAAATAATTATTAACTAATCTATTTTCTTTTGGGTATTTCTTTTTTTTTAGGCCAGAGTGGTGCTGGGAACAACTGGGCCAAGGGCCACTACACAGAGGGAGCTGAGCTAGTGGATTCGGTGCTGGATGTAGTAAGGAAGGAGTCTGAAAGCTGTGATTGCTTACAGGGCTTCCAACTCACCCATTCGTTGGGTGGGGGCACTGGATCTGGCATGGGAACGCTTCTCATCAGCAAGATTAGGGAGGAATATCCTGACAGGATCATGAACACCTTCAGTGTAATGCCATCTCCAAAAGTGTCAGACACAGTGGTTGAGCCATACAATGCCACCCTCTCTGTCCACCAGTTGGTAGAGAACACGGATGAAACCTACTGTATTGACAATGAGGCTCTGTATGACATCTGCTTCCGCACATTGAAACTCACAACTCCAACCTACGGCGATCTCAACCACTTGGTATCTGCCACCATGAGCGGAGTGACCACCTGCCTCCGGTTCCCTGGCCAACTGAACGCAGACCTTCGCAAGCTGGCAGTCAACATGGTGCCTTTCCCTCGCCTGCACTTCTTCATGCCCGGCTTTGCTCCCTTGACGAGTCGTGGCAGCCAACAATATCGTGCCCTGACGGTCCCGGAGCTGACTCAACAGATGTTTGATTCCAAAAACATGATGGCGGCCTGTGACCCCCGCCACGGCCGATACCTGACGGTGGCAGCCATCTTCCGGGGCAGAATGTCCATGAAGGAGGTGGATGAGCAGATGCTGAACGTACAGAACAAGAACAGCAGCTACTTTGTGGAATGGATCCCCAACAACGTGAAGACGGCCGTGTGTGACATTCCTCCCCGAGGCCTGAAGATGTCTGCCACCTTCATCGGCAACAGCACCGCAATCCAGGAGCTCTTCAAGAGAATCTCTGAGCAGTTCACAGCCATGTTCCGGCGGAAGGCTTTCTTGCACTGGTACACCGGCGAAGGCATGGATGAGATGGAGTTCACGGAAGCCGAGAGCAACATGAATGACCTGGTCTCCGAGTACCAGCAATATCAAGATGCCACTGCAGATGAGCAAGGGGAGTTTGAAGACGAAGGAGAGGAGGACGAGGCTTAGAGATTTTGAGTAGGGTTAGTCCATAGGCAAGTGTCCAAGGTGAGAGCTGTTCAGCTGTATGAGTGCATGCTTTTCCAGTTATTCTTGGTGCTTCTCACTGTTGCCTCTGTCAGCAGTTTTTGTAACTTCACTCTTTATGTAATACTAGTTGCAAAAGATTTCTGGGGGAAAAAAGTCTTCTGTTTCAATGTCTGATCTCAAAACATAAAAAGTATTTGTGTTTCTCATTGGTGTCTGGATTCTTTTCTTACAAAATGGCATAAGGCATTTTTAGCTAATTGAAGGAGTATGGCAAGCTGATACTAATTTCTTTTTTCCCTTTATAGTGCGGACGGTCAGTAAAAAAGTGTGGATATTGCTCATTAAAGATTTTGTAGTTTTATTTCTCCCTGTGAATAACAATGGCTGTTAAAGAATTTTGACCAAGTAATTAATTTTTATTCCTATAATGCATATGCTACACTGGGGCGGTCCTTTAGCATAATTTTAGGAAAAGAAATATATGGGCCTTGGTTATAGATATTTGAAAAATTGTAGCCTGCCAAGCTGCTTTTTGATGCTTGCCCTGCTGTCTGAAAATTCCAGCCCCGCCGCCCCTTTTTTTTTACATTGTGGGGTATTTGTGAGGGTTAAGCAAAATGAATGCCTTAAACTGCAAAAAGATAATTGGAGAGGGGTTCATGACATGCTATGCAAATCCTGGAATGGCCCACAAGCTAACAAAAGTTGGCTGTCCTTCTAAAGCGAAAGACAAAAGACAGTTAGGAAGAATAATTTTTAAAATGAAGATTTGTGATGGTATGGTTGAAAACTGCATCTTAACAAATTCCCTTGCTGTTTTTCTTTTGAAGTGAAATCTAATAACTATTTTTAACTTGTCCCAGTACATGGCAGTATAATTACAGCAAAATCATTCATAAATGATTTGAAGCAACTGGTATTTCCCTAGTCCTTCCATGTTCATTTCATGAGCATTCAAGCTCCATCTTAAAAACCACAAAGTTAACTCTGCCTTCAATGTGAAGAACCAAGACCTCAAGCTTGAAGCCAACTAGTGTTGAGAAAAAAGGGTGGATGTTGATTCAAATCCAGAAACAAGACTGAGCTTGCTTCTCAACTTCACAGGGAGAAGGAATAATTAAGGTATGGCTTTGACCTTCCATCAAATCACTGTAAATATTTTGAAATCATGTGTGAAAGAGGATGTTTTGTGAGTTTAAATATGACAGCTAGTGTATGATGGTACAGGAAACAATCTGTTTTAAGTATGAAACTTGGTCAATTACTTTAGCCAGTAATTATCTCAGCCCTTCCTTCCTTCTTTCCTACTTTGAAATAATATTGAGACAAGCCATCTTGAGTTTTTGCAGAACAGCAATAAATCCAATTTAATAGGAAGATTTCCCCTCCATAGAGAGTTTGTTCTTAATTTGTTGTAGGAGTTATCAGTACTTTATTTAATTATCTTTTCCCAGTGCCTCATTATAGAAAACAAGATCCGCTAAGACTGAAGAAATTCAATTTATTCTAAATCGTAATTTCAGTGTCTTTAAGGTGGAAAGAATACAGTTGATTTCAGGAACTGTATTAAGACTTGTTGAATGTATTCATTTGAGGGAAAGTTATCATAAATGTAATTTAAACTCCAAATTCCTTGGAAATATTAGGAATCTAATAATGGCGTATTTTTCTGACCTTGTGTAGTTACAACAGCCTTTAAATAGAGGGACAAAGACATATTGAGGCAAATCTATTTGGCAGAGAGATTTGATACAAGAAAAAGTTTTGCAGCTGACATGAATGTTCATGGGGATACTTCAGATGACCTCATACTATATTTGCATCTAGGTCCAAATAATCTGAATGACATCTGACAGCATAGGATGGGCTATGCAGATGCATCCCTGCCTGCCCAATGTCTACATATTTGGAAAACCTGAAAGGAAAAACCCACAGGCATTTTTTTCCAAAGCATCCATGCTTGACTTCTAGATACTGAGGTTAGGGGTTGGAAGTCCAGCCCTGTTTTGTGGGTAATGCATTTTCATATGAGGTATGGATGAGGGAATGGGTTTAAGTGATTTGCATTTGTGCTGTAGAAAGTTCTGTTGCTTCACCTCAGCAAGAATATTCTAGAACTGGAAGACTGCAGAAAAGAAGAACCAAAATATTCTTAGTTAAGGAGAGTACATTTTTCTGTTTGTTAACCAGAAAAGAGATGGAATAAGTCTTCATTTTCTCATAATACTAGGATTCACACTTCCTTAATTGAATTAAAAGAGAAGGACTGAACATAATCGGAAGATTCACAGCAACTGGTAAGGGCTGTGAATGGAGGTACGGTAAATCCTGTAAATACATACCAGGCATCCATAATAGGGCATGACAGAATAAATGATGTGTATTGTGACCATAACGGCACAAACCATGTGATTTATGAATGTGCAAAAGGCTGGTATGTGTAAAGTGATGCTATGATGTACATTTCATTATTTTTCATCATCTTGGTCTGTACCAGACGCCCGCAGCCAGATGCTTCCCCGATCCCGTTTTTGTCCCCAGAGGTTGGTAAAAATAAATGGAGAGGACTCTGCCTTAACAACAATTTGATTCCTGGAATGGGTTGGATAATAAGCTAGGTCAAACCATTACATGGGTCAATGTGTCAGGCTAATAAAGTCAATCACTAATAATGATGTAGCAGTTGGCTTCTGCATTTCTGGTCTTTATTTGCATGACAGGTTGACATGGAGCTTTACTGGTATGAATGAGGACATAAAATTTATATGACCCCGCACACCATAATGTTAGATTAATTTAATTAATTAATATTAATTATATTTCTCTAATCAAAGCAACACATCATCAATGATTATGGACTTATCACAAACATAATTTTTTATTTATTCGATTTGTACGCCACCCATCTCATTAATACAGTGACTTTGGGTGGCTATAATAAAAGCTAAAAAGTACAAAACAATTAAAGTAAAAAATAAAAAATAAAATTAAAAATCAAGGTGGGGCAACCTGGGAGTGAGAATCTTCTTTGTCCTGTCAGCCAACCCCAAGCCAAGAGCAGAACCAAATTTTTAGGCTCTTTCAGAAGACCAGGAGTGCGAGGGTAGATCTCACCTCTGTCGAGAATGTTCCAGAGGGGGGGGGGGCACAGCAGAAATGTTTTCTGTGAACCCTGTCAGTCAAAATTCTTTGGCTGAAAGATCTGAAGTAGGCCCTTTCTGCTGAAATGAGTTGGACAGGTTAGTCCTAATGGGGTAATTCCCCAGATACCCTGGAGAGTTGATATGCTATTCAATAGCAGTAATAATGGAAAGCGAGTTTATTCTTTTTAAGTCATCCTTGTGGACTCCCTGAAAACAACCTAGTTGGCCAAGATAGCAATAACTTTGTGTCGTATGGGTCCAATCCAGTTCTTCTTGTGTTCCAAGGGAAAGATACTGGGGGGGGAGGGGTTTTGGAACAGTAGATTCCCACACAATATTAGAAACTGTTTTTTTAAGTGCCAAAACCAGTGTTTGCAGGTGACTTTAGGCCAGTCACTTCTTCTCATCCCTAGGAAGTAGGCAATGGCAAATCACTTCCAAAATCTTGCCAAGAAGACTGCAGGAACTAGTCCAGGCAATCACCAGGATTCAACATTGACTTGAATGCACCAAAAAGAAAAAAAGGAGCATTAAATGAAATGACTGCTATTTGAGACAAGTACAAAGTATGGGTCCAATCCAGTTCTTCTTGTGTTCCAAGGGAAAGATACTGGGGGGGCGGGGTTGGAACAGTAGATTCCAATAATAGAAACTGTTTTTTGAAGTGCCCCATTGTGCAAACTCCCCAAGTTTGCACAATGTATTTTTATGGAGGGAGGTTTATGTGTGTGGGGGGGGGGAGGGGGAGAAGAATGCAAAATAGTGACTGTCTAGAATGGAACAAAATGGTAGTTCAGGTAAGAGACAATGCTTATTGATTAGCAGCTATTGTTGCATGATTGACTAATCCATAGTTAGTTGAACCAAGATACTCAAGCTAGTACTCTGGAGTCACACATTCAGTGAGCTGTAGGCTAACTATACTGGCTAGGACAGTGATGGCGAACCTTTTAGAGACCGAGTGCCCAAACCACAATCCAAAACCCACTTATTTATCGCAAAGTGCCAGGGCCGCATCAGCACTGTGTTGCCCTCAGGGGGGGGTGTGGGGGCGTGGCCCACTGGGTGGGCATGGCTGCAGTTGTCACGGCAGACTGGGTGGGTGTGGCTGGGGTGGGCATGGCCACCTCGATGTTGCTCACCTGTGGGGCCCGGGCAGGGTTGGGGGAGATCCAGGGGATCCCTGGAGGGTGGGGCGGTGGGCAGGAGGCACAGCATAGAAAAGGGGAGGCACACAATCCTAGCTGGGACTGGGGGGCCATGGCGCTGATGGGGATCCAGCTTTCCCTGCTCGGGGTGGCCTTTGGCTTGCTGGATGTGGGCGTGCTCTACCATCTCTACTTGAGCTTGCTAGCTGGCTGCTTTGCCTCCTTTGTGCTGGATGGGGCTGTCGCTCTGGGCGGCGATGGTGGCCTAATGGACCTGCGCAAGCTGCTGGCAGTGGCGGTGTGCGTGCCCACAGAGAGGTCTCTGAGTGCCGCCTCTGGCACGCATGCCATAGGTTCGCCACCACTGGGCTAGGAGGTTAACACTACCTTCAGGATAAATGTTGGCCACTTCAAAGGATTCAGCCAGCCCCATCGTGCAGTCTGAGACAAAGCAGAGATAATAGAATAGCTACCCATTCTGCTGGCCAACATTTTGAAAAGTAATCTTGCACCACTCGGAATACTCTTCCAAGTTGTGCCTTGGAAGAAAGGAGAAAACATCTCATCACAAAGCATTCGGACTTCACCTGGAAAGAAAATTGAACTTCTGGAAGATTTAAAATGGGTTGTTTCAAGAACAGACCACTACCAGCACACCCAAATCGGTTTAAAGCTTCAACCATTTCTGCATCACTCAGAATACACTTGTTTTGAGATCAGAATGTACTATGAAAGAAGTTTTTGTGTGTGTGTATTTAACATTCTACCCCCTCTTTTCCAACATCTCAACATCTATACACATGTTGTTCCAGCAACAATTATTTTGTGGGAGCATGTGGACAGGTGCTTATTTATATTAATTCCTCCTGAGATTAATCAAAATGTATGCTACTTCTGTCATGAACCTATTTATGAAGGGCACAGTATTGCACCGTGTGGATAGATGCAATGAATTACAGGTAGTTCTCGTTTAGTTACTACAATTTGGACCAGTTAAGTGAAGCAGCTGCTAAGCGAAACTTACAGTGCTTGCAATCTTGCTTCAGCTTTCCGTAGCTTTACAGACCTATAAAGTCATAAATGCAAGGGTTGATCATAAAGTTACTTTTTCATTATTGTTAAGTGTGGTCACTAAACAAGACCATTGTTAAATGAGGAATACCTGTACTAGATCACCAATTGGAAAGAACTGGGACACTAGATGCAGGGATATTTATTTATCCCGCCTTTTATTATTTTTGCAAATAACTCAAAGCAGCGAGCATGTGCAGCACATCTTCCTGCTCCTATCTTCCCCACAATAACAAACTTGTGAGGTGCATTGGGCTGAGAGAGAGTGACCCAGTCACCCAGCTGGTTTTCATGACTAAGGCAGGACTAGAACTATCATCGGTGTCCCACTCTCTAGCCTGGTGGCTTAACCATGACTAGACCAAACTGATTCTACGATATAAGACCAAATATGAATACTGTATTGTCATAAGGAGTTATCTGAGTAAACAATCTTACTTCTATAGTATGGATGCTTAAAATGCAGACAATGCTGCATTTGGGATGCAAGTCACACGGCAAAACCATTAGTATGAATAAAGATGTCAGGATCCTTGCAACAATTGCTTTGGTCTTTATTGCTAGACCTGCCCCTTTCATTTATGGAAAGACTTCAGAAGGCATGCTGAATGTCACATGCTAAATAGCTCTGGGCTACAGCTGACTGAACTGCCATGTACAAAATCAAGATGGAACCTCTCTCTCTTCTGTTTGAAGAACTCTGGAAACCAGTTAACAACCCTGTAACTGGCTCACACATGCAAATTGGCTTCTCTTAATTTATTCCTGAGGAGCAGCTGAACTGGATTAAGTTCTTTGTCTCTCCCTCTTATACATAGGCCCTACTTTCTGTAAAATAACCTTATTATTATGATGCGCTTTCAATAAAATCACACTTAACTTTAAATCTGAACTCTTTTTTTGGCCATCAAATCAAGTTAACAATTCAATAACAAAACTATCTTAGAAGTGTTTGGTGTTATCTTTAATGAGTTGTTTGGCTTTAATGATTTGTTAGACTTTTTGTTTGCTGAAATTGCCAGGAGATGAAATGCTCCTGGGAGAGATCACCCCACAGTCCCTTCTACTCCAAGGGATATTACTTCGAAGGTCTGTTTGTATTTTTGCATTCTCCTCTCCTGGGTATTGTGTGCAATTTTCCCTTTTTTGGATCAAAGGGCAAGAATGTCACGATTCTTTGCACTAATAGGTATACAGTATCTCATTTCTCACTGAAAATAATATCATTTAGGCACATAAGTCCTCCCCCCCCCCCTAAATTGCTTTCTGGTCAATTAGATCTTTTCTCAATGTTAGTTCATAGAGAATAGATATTTTAAAAAAGTGATGTACAGAGATGTCTTCGCCATTTCAAATAAGTCTCTTTTGCAATCAGTGTATTATTTCTTAACTGCATGCAGGTAGTCCTTGACTTAGGACCACAATTGAGCCCAAAATTTCTGTTGCTAAGTGAGACAGTTGTTAAGTGAATCACATGATCCCAGGACATTGCAACTGTCATAAATATGAGTCAGTTGCCAAGAGTCTGAATTTTGATCATGTAACCATGGGGATGCTGCAATATGGCTGTAAGCGTGAAAAATGGTCACAAGCAGTGGTGGGATTCAGCCAGTTCGCACCAGTTCGGCAGAACCGGTAGCTAATTTTTTGTTGCCCAGGCCCAGAATGGAAAACCGGTTGTTCACATATTTGAATCCCACCACTGGTCACAAGTCACTTTTTTCAGTGCTGTTGTATCTTCGAACGGTTACTAAATGAACTGTTATAAGGGGAGGACTACCTGTATCTGAATAGGCCAATTTGCTTAGTAACCTTGTTCTGGCACAAAGCTAATAATCCCCACATAATTAGTTGAAACTCTGCACGCTAACTAGGGTAAGACTTTCACATCACTGAGGCATACTAGGCCAGAATTGAGAAAATGTAGATGGAAATCTCACAAACTTTATCTTGATCTAGTTTTTCTCTCAAATTCTGTAAGGTTATGAGAATGAAAGTGTAAGATACAATTTAAAGAGTAATATGTATCTTTTAATAAATAAGAAAACAGATATTAAGTGTGGCAATAAAAATTGTTTGCCTGTCTTGCACCTTGGGCTCTAACTCATGCCATTGGGTAGATGTCTGTTTCTTAGGAGGAAAGACCAGGAAAAAAAAGTCATGGATTATTCATCATAAAATATTCTTCTTTCCACCATTGCCACTAATGGCAATATATTTCATTAAAAGCCAGGCAGTACACTGTTTCAGCAAGGGCTTTATAAACCTTAGGTTTATAAGGAATGCTAGTAAGCAAAAATTATGAGATTGAAAACAGTACTGTAGGTTTAATAAATCTGCAAGAAAAACTTTTAGCACTCCCCAAGCCTGTAGTCCCGATCCAAAATATTCATTTATCAAGAAAAGATTTAAATGGCACTCCAGAATGGAATGATTTAATAAAGCTGTGCTTGTTGGACACACCAAACCACAAACCATCTAACTGCAATTTAGCCCAGTCTGTTATGCAAATTCAGTCCATGTAGCTAGTTAATGATTTGTTCATAAACCTGGGTTGTAAACCATGAATCAGAAAAGTATGGGTTAATGCATCTAATGAATACAGCTTTAGGCTTGATCAATAAGCTTTAATGCAAACAATTAAGAATATTTGGCAATAATACATGATGATAAATTAGCAAGCAAAGCTATGATTGGCAATTACTATTGCTCTTACCTGTACACTTCTGAACTTGTACCTGAATAGAAAGCTTGCAGAATCTATGGCTGTGTAGTTTACCATGTTTTCTAATGGCTATCCTTGTATATCTTTCTATAATAATTATTACTCTTGTATAATTATAACATTCATGCACAGTCACACTGAGGATAATATTTGATGAAGTGAATTGTAATCCATAGAATTACAGTATGTCACAATTAGTGTAAATATATGCTACCTCCATCTCTCTCTCTCTCCCTCCCTGAGAATTGGAGTATGGTAGAAGAGGCCAGCTATGTGACAGAACATATAAGGATTCAGTGCAAATTTGACCAGTTCCCAAACTGAAAAGCCAATCATTCTAGACCATTCTCTGTCAAAGGGCAGATAGGAGGTCCCTAGCATTGCCAGTCCCTAATCTTGGCTAGTAAAAACAGGTGTACATTTTATTCTTTTTATTTTCAATCAATGTCCTCTAAGGAGGGATGGTTGGAAATGAAAGACAAGAATGCGCCCAGACAAAGGCTGGGCAATAGCGCGATTGCCTCATTTTTAATTATTGGGCCTTTAAAGTTTAAAAATACCATCATCACCTGCTTATGAAATGGCTGTTTTCTTAAAACGGGGAACTGGAACCATCCAGTTATAACTCGGGGGGGGGGGCTGTGAATTACTGGGACACCTTACACAAGTCAGTCTCTGTCACTGTGAGTATGTGGGGGGGGGGGAGAGATCGCCAGGGCAGTAATTTATTTCCCGGGGACTTGCCTGATTTTCTAACAATTCTGCGTCCCCTACTAACGGGGCTGAAGGCCCGAGTAGGGGCGGGGGGAGGAAAGGAGCATTTTTCCATGGAGAAAGCCAGAAGCCGCAGCGGACTTTTCCAATTGCAGACCCTCCCTTCAGTTCTCACGTTCTTTCTATCGGGGCTTTGCACAGGAGTGTGGTGCAACCCATCTTTCAAGAGTATCAAAATGGTCTCTTTCAAGCTTCAGGCAGATGCAAGCGACGACGAATGAATGGGGCTGGAAAGCCCACCAGCTGCCTGGTCCCTTTGGAAAATGTAACTCGCATCGCGGGTCGTTCCCAAAGGATAATCTTCCTGGTGGGCAGGCTTCGGCCGCCGCTTCCCCGCCCTCTTTCTCCTGTGCGGGTAGGTTAGGGTAGGTCTGCGAATTTTCTTCCACGCCTTGCAAAAAAAAAAAGACAATGAACTCGCGCGACTCCTTTAACCCCGCTCAATTCCGACTAGGCAGGAGAGCCGTGCCGGCGCCTTGTGTGAATGGAGGGGGCGGAGCCACGCCAAGCCCAGTATAAAAAGAGCCGCGGGCGAGGCGCGCCCAGTTGCCAGCTGCTGATGCTCGGCGCGTAGAGGTGCGGTCCTGAAGGTAGTCAGTGGGTGGGGGAGCTCGAAGCGAAGCGCACATTCGCAGCCATGCGTGAGATCGTGCACATCCAAGCCGGCCAATGCGGGAACCAGATCGGAGCCAAGGTATCGTTTGGCGAGGGGGCGAACTTCCATGGTTGTCAGCTTGCGTTCTCCAATTAGATGGTCTCGAAAATAAGATGAATTATATAGCCCCGTTATAGCCCTCGTGAGCTGAGGCTAATGGAAACGGTAGTCCAAGGCTTCTGGAGAGAAATAGGTCGGAGGTCGCCTTGTCAATTCTGGGTGTGGGAACCAGTAGTGCCATTTCTGTCCCTTTTTCGGAAAAGAGGCGGGTGGGAGGGGAGGCGGCGGTTGCTGCGCTTGTAATAAATTCTACCGAGTGCCACCTTTAATGCGGAGGAAGAGAAAAAAATTTAATCTGAAAAACAAGCTAAACCAGTGGAGAGGGTTCTGCCATGCTCGCCTCTCTCCCTCCCTGCATCTTCTCAGTAGAAGTGCGTCTGTTTGGAGACAAAGAGGGCCCCCATTTCTTCCACGCCGGAAAAAGAAGCGACCCTTTTTATTAGTAAAGTTCTTTTTCAGCCCCTGGTTCTAGTAACGAGGTGTCTTAGCTGGGAACCTGGTTCAGTTTTAATAACAGCCTTTGATTGCCTCGCCCATTTTCAGAGGATGAAACCTGGATAAGAGGCGGCCTGCCACAAAGGGTGTGGGGTTGATATTAGCAGATTCTCTCCATAAAGGAAGCCGACAAGAAAAGCCAAACCACCCAAGTATATAGCCTTAATTTCTTGGTCGGGGCTAATGGTGCATTTCTAAACAGCTTGCAGCCATTGCCACAGCTGTACTGCTGCAAATACCTGTTGTAACAGCCCGTTTTAGTAAGGTTAGAGCTCCGCTTAGACATGACCAAGCGAACCCCAGCGGGGGGAGGTGGGCATGGCTGCAGAATGCGGCTAAGGTGTGGCTGCAGCACATGCCAGTGCAGCCTTGTTGGTGTTTTAAAGGAAGTGGCTAATAACACTCAAAAATCCCATTTCCAGTTCTGGGAGGTCATCAGTGATGAGCATGGCATTGACCCTACTGGCAGCTACCACGGAGACAGCGACCTGCAGCTGGAGAGGATCAATGTCTACTACAATGAAGCAGCTGGTAACCCCTTCAGTCTCTTGCTGTTTTTGAAATGTTTAGAGGTTTTTGTAAATGTCTTGTAAGGCAGTAGAAATCGAGCAAAATAAACCTACGTGAGGTGGGTCCAGGGCAGAAAAGTCACCTTATCTGAATTGTGTACCTTGGTAAGAAAAAAAAACACAGAATGTTGATTCTGCTTTTGGCTTGTTCCTCTTTTAAGATATTACTGCTTCTGATTGTATTGGGGGAAGTGGTGATATTTTAAAACCACCCCACCACCACCACCTCCAGGTTAAAACTGAAGAAATAAAAGAGTTATCTTGTCAACCACGAAGGGAGAGCCAAATCTATGTTGGGCATTGATGGGCAAAAAGTGCCTTTGACTTCCTGCTTTTAAAAGCTTTAATATCCTATTCCTTCCAACCCTTCAACATGTCTGTCAATCCTTCCCTGCTTGTCTCTACTTCTGTCTTAGATATTGGTGCAGAAGATGAGAATGGGCAGTCTGGATTAACATTCGTCCTCTCACGAGCCATAGGATTGCAATTTCACTAGCAATCAAATGTTTCTCCATTTGGGAAATGTTAGTCATAAAAGACAATTTTGGATTTCCATAACTGAAGGCAAATAAAAGAAGCTCACAGATAACATTTTATGGGTCTACTCACCTGCCACGAATGACCTAGACATCCCCTTCCCCAGGAATAGATTCAGCTTTGCAGACCAACAGGACACAGTGGCTGAAACTGTCACTTGGTAATCATTTTTTAATTCTCCAGGGGCGAAGGATGCTGCTTCCCAGTTCTTTTTGATTTTTTTCTCTCCAGAGCAAATGGCAGTGTTGTTGTCATGCTTAATCCAAGAACAACATAGAACAATCCAGCTAGAGTTCAGTTCTTTATTTGCCTGCACACAATAAACATAATCTTGCCAGATTAAATGTATGTTGTTCTCATTCTAATGGATATACCCATTAGGGAGATTTTAGGGAGTGGCTGTCTCACTCTCTGTCTCCTATCCAGCTCCAGGCTGTGCCTCTCTTCCCCCCCCCCCCCGATTTTGGAATGTGCTCCCTCCTTCCTGGGAAATTGCTGCTTCACTGTAGTTCATCACACTACCTCCCATTCCTCAGGAACCATCCCTCATGTCTGCCATTGTGGGCTAGCTCAGGCAGCCCCTCCCCTCACCGTCTTTTTGTACTTTTCGCCATTCCTCCTCTTGTGTGGCTAGTGAAAACAGCCAAGACAGGCAGTCGAGAACCCCTAGAAGGTTCTAATATTGCCGTGCCCCTCTCTGGAAATAAGAATAAACTTACTCCTTTATAAGTCATGGGCATGACATGAGAGATTTAGTTTAGACTCTTTAGGGCCATATTTAATTTTCTCTGGCTTAGTTAAGACTTAATTGTATATAGAGTGGTAAATCACTGGAATTTTGGTGAGGTTATGACAATCTTTTTTTAACAAGATTTCAGGATAGCCTCGAGGCAGGTGGTATATCATGCATGTTCTATTTTATGTAGCTAAATGGTAATAAGCTCCAGAGTATTTTAAAATTAAAAATTTTGGCTTTAGGATAGCCAAAATTCCAGACATCAGGAGCATCAGATTGGGCAAAGTTTTTTTTTTTTTTTTGTTCCCTTCTAGTCATTGTTAACTCCTGGCAATTGCCTGGTGTTTGCAGTTTTCTTGGCAAGATTTGAAAGTAGTTAGCCATTGCCTTCTTCTAAGCGCTGAGAAAGAATAACTGGCCCAGGGTTACTCAGCTGGCTTTGTGCCTAAGACAGAACCAGTCTTCTAGTTTTTAGCCTATTTCTTAATCACTACACCAAACTTGAGTTTCAAAGTTGACTTAGTGGTTTTAATAATCATAGCTATACCATGAGGATCCTGGAAATTATGTGATCAACATAAGTTAAGAGATTCTAAAAGATTCTCGGTAGCTTCGTAAAAATATAGTTGTGTGGAATGTTGCATTTCTGTAGGCATCCAGGGGGAAAAGGTGAATGTTATTATTTGACTGGATCTATGGTCAGAGGCCACACAGCTAGTCCTTGACCTATGACCACAATTAAGCCCAAAATTTGTGTTCCTAAGTGAGACATTTGTTAAGTCAGCTTTGCCCCATCATATGACCTTGTCACAACTGAATCACTGCAGTTATTAGTCACACGGTTGTTAAGTGAATCTGGCTTCCCCATTGACTTGGCCTGTCAGAAGGCCACAAAAGGAGATCACATGACCCCAGGACACTGCAACTGTTATAAATATGAGTCAGTTGCCAAGTGTCTGAATTTTGATCACGTGATCATGGGGATGCTGCAACGGTCTTAAGTGTGAAAAACGATCATAAGTCACTTTTTTAAATGCCATTGTAACTTTGAACGGTCACTAAGCAAACTGTGTGATGACCCAGGGCACAGCACAGAGGCAAAACAGTCAACTGGCAGTTCAAACCGCCCTTTATTTGCTCCAATTTTCCCCAAATGCTCCCACGTTTCTGGCAAGCCACAGAACAAAGTAACACACACACACACACCTTCAGCAGCCTCTGGCTGCAAGTAGTTTCACAAGTTTTTAACTCTTCAGGCAGGGAAAATGTGTGTATGGAACAAGCCGTCCTCCTTCAGGTTTCGACTAGCACACAGATTAGAAGAGTAATTTACTCAAGACCACGTAGATAACAAGGAAAGAAACATACATCCAAAATCTTAACGAGTCTGTGGAAATACAAGCGTGCCTGAGCAGTTTCAGAAGAGAAGCCAAAATTCAATCCGAGGTCTTTGAACACCAAATCAAGTTTGTCAGCCAGTCCAATGGTCAGAGTTTCAGGGTTTCCAAGCAGAAATCACAACACAGAACAAGAGATCAGGGAGTTGTTTCCAAGATCAGCAACGGTACACAAAACTCCCAAGTATTCAGCGTTTGTTCCCGACAAATGCCCCTCCCCACAGCATCTCCTTAAGTCTCAGTCTTCAGGTGTGCCTTGTGGAGAGGGGTGAGGAGCTCTCCTCCCGAATAGTTGAGCCTGCCTGTATTGTTCCCTCCTTCTCTCCACTCTCCGTGCTCTAGGATCAGGAGGGGATGGGCCTTGCTCATCACCTGAGCTCTGTCTCTCATGTTCATCCTGTCCCAATCCTGAAAGGCCCTGGCCTGCCTCAGGCTGCTCTTCCTCACATTCCTCTGAAACCACAGACACCCCTCCCTCGACCTCCCATCAGCTCCGGTTCCAGCTCATTTTCCTCAGCAGATTCAGGCTCCGACGGGAGCATGACAAACTGTTGTAAGTTGAGGACTACCTGTATTTCAGCAGTACAGCACATGGTTAGCATGAGAATTTTCCTTCACACTTCTTTTTGTGATGTTGAGGTAATAGGGACAAAGAAAGCTGTTTGAATTTCTGAAGAGCCGCAGCTGGTTAGCCAGTATGAACCTGTAATAACAGACTGCCTGAACTAAAAAGAAGCAGCTTCCTTATGTATTGTATGAGCCACCAGTTGGAGAAATTATGATAGAATTGGTTCATCCATTAAGCTATGAGCTGCCAGTCAAACCATATGAATAGATACATCTAGATCAAATTTAAATAGGACCCAGTTATCTTGAGCACTGTATAAAGCAGTACATTGTGTCTGGTAGAGGCCATTAGACATGGCATATGAGAACTTGGGACAGAAGAAATGCTCTTTTCATGTCAAAACAACAAGCTCATAGGGAAAATTATAATCAAGAATGTTAACCTTCAGTGCCTTCTGCATATCAGCAATTTCATGAAGGAGGATTTAATCACTATGTGTTTCGGTTCTTGTATGTGAAACTTGGATCTGGCGATTCTGTACTTCAAACTGTCACGCTTCTGCAAGCTTTTGAGATTTCACTATTGTGAGTAAGCAGCTCTTTTGAACCCACCTCCCCTCCTTTCCCAGTCAAGTAGGAGTTTTCTCTCTCTCCCTTTTGCAGTAGAGGAGATGGTGAAGGTGAAAAGTTCTCCCCTTTCAAGCACTTCGTAGATGCAGTTTTGTTTCTGCGCACATATACTGTAGATATCCATCTGAGACAAAGAGGCCATAACACGATGCAAGCTGGTGCAAGAAACTTAAGAGAATATTAATCATGGCTGATGTGTTTCAGACTATTTGTTGTACTTTCAGAGTGAGAGTTAAAAACTCTGTTCCACAAAGGATTACTTAATGCCATCCTTTAAAATGTTGAAGTTGCCAAGGGTACTGTAGTCAGGAGGTATTTTATAAGGCTATTAGGTAAGGCTAGCTTTTGTTCTTTCCCTAGGAAATAAGTATGTTCCCCGCGCAATCCTCGTTGACCTGGAGCCGGGCACAATGGACTCAGTCAGGTCTGGACCTTTCGGCCAGATCTTTAGACCTGATAACTTTGTCTTTGGTAAGTAATACTAATTATGTTTTTCTATGATTATATCTTAAATAGCTGCAGCATAATTCCTACTATTCAATTTGTTCTAAGTCAGAGGTAGGCACTGTGTGTCCTTAGGTGTTGCAAAATTAAAATTTCAAGCAGTCCTCATCAGTGGCCCCAGCTGCTAGGAACTATAGATCAGCAACACCTGGAGGCTTACCCTTCCTCTACATCAGGCATGTCAAACTGCCACCCCACAGGCCAGATGCGTCACGCCGAAACCGCGCACACCCCACTGCTGGCAACGGGGAAAAAGTCGCGATACATCACGAGTTTGACATGCCTGCTCTACATACATCTTATAGATCTAATGAAATATATAAAAATGTATTGTGTGTAAGATCCATTGATCAATTCAGCCTCTATATGACCATAACTGAAATGAGCATCACTGCCTAGATAACAAAAAGATGGTCTAACTACAGGCTGACCTAATTTATATGATCCCCCCATCTGCTATCTGATTGGAAAATCTCCCTGCTTCATCTCTTATCTCTTAGCTTCAAATTATGGAATGGGGGAGGCCTCCAAAATTTTGTCTCTTGAACGAATGTCCTCCAGTCTTTTCTCCTAGATTGAATGCAGTCATTTCTCATCTCTCCATGCTATAGATGTAGGGACAAATAATTTGACCGTTACTGGGCCAGATGACAAATTTAGCTTGGATTGAATTTGGTCCATAATCAAATATGAATATTATTTTAGCATTCCTGGCATGTAAATGGTTTTGTAAGCATCTCTTTTCTTTCTAATTATTTCTTTAGGCCAGAGTGGTGCTGGGAACAACTGGGCCAAGGGCCACTACACAGAGGGAGCTGAGCTAGTGGATTCGGTGCTGGATGTAGTAAGGAAGGAGTCTGAAAGCTGTGATTGCTTACAGGGCTTCCAGCTCACCCACTCGTTGGGTGGGGGCACTGGATCTGGCATGGGAACGCTTCTCATCAGCAAGATTAGGGAGGAATATCCTGATAGGATCATGAACACCTTCAGTGTAATGCCATCTCCAAAAGTGTCAGACACAGTGGTTGAGCCATACAATGCCACCCTCTCTGTCCACCAGTTGGTAGAGAACACGGATGAAACCTACTCTATTGACAATGAGGCTCTGTATGACATCTGCTTCCGCACATTGAAACTCACAACTCCAACCTACGGCGATCTCAACCACTTGGTATCTGCCACCATGAGCGGAGTGACCACCTGTCTCCGGTTCCCTGGCCAACTGAACGCAGACCTTCGCAAGCTGGCAGTCAACATGGTGCCTTTCCCTCGCCTGCACTTCTTCATGCCCGGCTTTGCTCCCTTGACGAGTCGTGGCAGCCAACAATATCGTGCCCTGACGGTCCCGGAGCTGACTCAACAGATGTTTGATTCCAAAAACATGATGGCGGCCTGTGACCCCCGCCACGGCCGATACCTGACGGTGGCAGCCATCTTCCGGGGCAGAATGTCCATGAAGGAGGTGGATGAGCAGATGCTGAATGTCCAGAACAAGAACAGCAGCTACTTTGTGGAATGGATCCCCAACAACGTGAAGACGGCCGTGTGTGACATTCCTCCCCGAGGCCTGAAGATGTCTGCCACCTTCATCGGCAACAGCACCGCAATCCAGGAGCTCTTCAAGAGAATCTCTGAGCAGTTCACAGCCATGTTCCGGCGGAAGGCTTTCTTGCACTGGTACACCGGCGAAGGCATGGATGAGATGGAGTTCACGGAAGCCGAGAGCAACATGAATGACCTGGTCTCCGAGTACCAGCAATATCAAGATGCCACTGCAGATGAGCAAGGGGAGTTTGAGGAGGAAGGAGAGGAGGACGAGGCTTAGAGATTTTGAGTAGGGTTAGTCCATAGGCAAGTGTCCAAGGTGAGAGCTGTTCAGCTGTATGAGTGCATGCTTTTCCAGTTATTCTTGGTGCTTTTCACTGTTGCCTCTGTCAGCATTTTTTGTGACCCTGCTCTATTACTTTAATATTTATAAACTGGCAAGATGATTTAATTAGGGAGATACAAATCCTATTAAGATTGAGTGCTATGAAGTTGAACTCTTCATCAGCAGTGCTGGTAGTAGGACCAGCTCTACACTATATATATTAAAATCTGAAAAATAACTTGCTTCCACATTTATGCAACTATAGATTCTGCACCTCTAATTGGTATTTAATATAATTCTCAAGGGAAGTTACTGCAGGGATTAAAGTTTTATTAAAGAGAGATGTTAATACTTTATCTAAACTAAGAAAGAGATTTACTGAGTGCTTTAAAAACAAAGCTTCTCTAGATTGGTATTTTTTAGATGTGTTGTAATTTGCAATTCCCAGATTCTCTAGACAGCACAGATTTTCTTTCTTTCTTGGGAACAGTAGGAGCTACAGGTACCAGTACTTCTGGAGGGGGTTACATTGGAGAAGACTTGCATACCCCTTGTTATTGACCATTGTTCTTGACTCCACTGGAAAGGCAGTAATCAAGAAATGGAATAGTAATAATAGATTACCAATTAGAATAAGCAGTCTACCCCATGAAATATTTTTGCACATGCTAAAGAATATTCTACACAATTGCAGAGGCAGTAGGTCAACTTATTTTGATCAATTTTTCCTCATCTTGTGCTGTCACAAGAACGCACACCAGATAGAAGTATTTACAGTTGCAATTAGAATTCTGTGTGTAACTTACAACATTTTAATTGTGATTTAAACTGATCATTTCCAACTTTTGGGATTGGGCTCTTCAAAAGATGTAGGTATTGCAACAACTGGATTCTAAAACTATTTTTTGTAATACAGGAAAGGATTGTTATTATTGGCTTGCAAAGTTAGAAGCTTATTCCCTCTCACTTTAAGAACTAAGATGGTATTTTTTAATATTCTGAATCACTGTATGTTCCAAAATCACGTCTGCAGACTTTTTCTTAAATAATAATAATAATAACCCTTAAGATTTGGGGCAGAAATAGGCACAATTGCAACTAGAATGCTAGTAGAGCAGGCATGAATTCAGACAGCTGGGATTGAGCATGTTTTCTGTGGCGCTGTCTTATGTTGGCTTTCTTTTGTGCGTTGTGTAAACTCTTCAAGAATGTCTGCAGTAAAATTCTGCAATGCTTTTGTGTGGTGTTCAGTGTTTAGGACTCTGTATCAAGGCATGCATTTTGAATAATGACTTCTGTTTGTGCTTTTCTTCAAGGTGAATCTGGGCAATAAAGTATTTATTGAAACTTATGCGGCTCCCTTAACTTTACAAAGCTTTTGAGAAAATATTCCCACTTCTAGCAGTTTTTAATCCTTTTTCATGTCCCAGAATTATTGGCATATATCAGTTTTGCTACCACTTGGAGAAAATATGTTCCTTTGTCGCATTCTTTCCCTTAAGAATACAATTCACTGTTGCCAGTTTCAGCTGAGGTTTACCAATCTCTCAGGAACAGCAAAGAAGTAGGTGCTTTACACAAGAAATTCTTCTACCATTTTGTTAAATTCTTCTGCAAACCGTAGGTGTAAATTATGTTTTCCTTCAGGCATGAAATGCAACCTGTAATGACAAAGGTTGAATAGGTTAAGTATGCCAAGGAACTGGTACCAGCTGACTTTAACTTGCTGTTTTCCAAATGATATCAAAATTAGAAATGGCAGCCCGTGCAGCCAGTGGAAATCCTGCTTTGTCATTCTAGGTGCTGGGGTTTTAGCATACCAAGGGAACATTGAATTGGTAAAGATTAATGTACACACTTGTATAGAGATGGAGAAACAGGCTGATGCAACAGAAACAAATTGGTGGAGGAATGGAAACATATGATCTGAAACCAAAACAGCCATATTTGTAATTCTGGGCTAAGACCAGGGTATTTCTTTAGGCCTCTGTAAGTACAGATACTGCAATAGAAGCTATTTGTTTCGTTGAAGGACCTAAATGAGATTATTGCTGATTTTTAATTCCTTCTAAAGGAAACACTGAATGAACAAATGTCACTTTCCCGTTGGTTATGCTGGCTGTGGGCATAATGGAGGTTGAAGTCTAAAGCATCCACAAGCAACAGATTGGGGATCAATAGGGGCCTGGTTTGGTTCTACAAAAGTTTTCCTTAGAAATATATCTGTGTTCAGTGAAATAAGGCTATAGCTTTGCCTTACCACTACCAAATACCACATTCTGCTTCTTAAGAAGCAATCCTTGAATTTTCTTCCTGCAGTTACCTGTCTCAGACCATAAACTCCAACCTTTTGACTAAGTGGGCCTTAAAGGATTCACAATGAATGAGCTGGTCCTGGCAATAAGTATGTTGCCTGAATGAGGGGGTGGTACTGGAGGAGAACCCAGCGAACCTTTCATTTTGCTGTTAATTCCAAATTTATTTTTATCATGCTCTTATTATTTTTATAAATAACTCAAAACAGTGAATATACCTAATACTCCTCCTCCTCTTATTTTACCCACAACAATCACCATTAAGGTGAGTTGGGCTGAGAGAGAACTGGCCCAGAATCACCCCAGTTGATTTTCCATGCCTAAGGTGGGACTAGAACTCACAGATTCCTGGTATCTATGCTAGCGCCTTAACCGCTAGACCAAACTGCCTCCCAATTTGCATTCTCAAGCCAAATAAGAGATTTGTGCTTCAGGAAAACTAAGTGCAAGTTAATGTGCAAATCTTAATTCCTTAGCAATCTTGGAAATATTTGTATATCTCTGCAGCACTCTTAAAATTTTTATAACACCTGAAGTCACTATAACAAAAGCAGGAAGACATGAGAGGGGGTTAATGTTTTACAAAATGATAATATATTCATTACAGCAGGTTCTCCTCTTATCCCACCATTAAAGTATGAGACTTACCGTGAACCTTTGATATGCTTGTGGATATATTCTGCATGAAAACCGGGTACCAATGGATCTTTCTCACCATGTATAATTAGCGTTGGGCATTTAATATGAGGTAGCAGAAGCTGACAGATATCACCTGGGGAGGAACAAAATGAACTAAAACAAATATTTTTTTATTTAAAACAAGACAAAAATGTGAAAACAGAGAATGTACTTCCCCATTGCAAAACAGCTGAATAGCAAAGGATAGCAGTTGGCCAAGAACAAACTTTTGCATTGTTTTAATCACAGCTGCAACATTTTTTTTTTTTTGGTTCTCTCCAGATTCCCTCCCAATAATGAACACTCCAGTTAATCAAATGCAGATAGTTAAATGAGAGAGCCCGTTCAGTTTAATGCAATGGCATTTTATATCAATAGGGTAATCCCAATTTTTCTTCTTCTTTTTTTTGCTATTTAGTTAAAACTCTTTCATAAAGCTAGGAGAGAAATGCAAGCAAAATATGCTGCAGTTGATACAGATGTGACATTGCATCTTCTCCACATAATGACAAATCATGTTTATGGGTTGTCCAAAGAAACCTGGTTGATTTTCATGGAAACTGAGAGCTGGATTATTTTGCTTTTGGGGTGATTCAATGTAGCTCTTGTTTTTTTAAAAGTAACCTACATTCATCTGACAAAGTAACCAAACTCTATGACCAGCATAAATATAAATTGGAAAAAAATTAATTCCAAGTAAACTAACAGTGTATTGTGTATCTTGTTTCACTGTTTTTACATGAGAAGGGAAAATAAATGTTTATATATCATTAGATGTAATCTGCACAATTAAAAATTATACTTGTAACATGGTTCACAAAATTGCTGTTATCTCTCTCATCTCCGAATATATCTAGAAAATTAAATCTTGATGCTCTTTCTTCATACATGGAACAACAATGTTCATATACATGTCCTGATCTAAGCACAGGCACAAAAAGAAACACACGCTAAATTTCATGGATTTTTGAACAAGACAACTCTGCCATGACCATAATGAAAAATCTGTTGGATAAATCTAAAGCTTTCATCCAATCTTTGAAGTCACAGATTAGCATTTTAGGCAGAACCAGCATTCTAAAGGTTGGGCATATATGAAAATTGGAAGTTATTATTCCTTAAATTTGTTTGCCGCCCACCTTCAAAGTTACTCTATGAATCACCAAAACATTAAACAGAGGGTAGTAATTATGACTGCTGGGTACATTTCCCAGTCTAGATGCTAATACTATATCTTTCCCCTAATTTAACCTTTCTGTCCTTGGTATAGTGAACAACAGTTAAACGCAGAAAGCACTTAAGATGACCTTGATGGAAAAATCCAACCAGGTGGTAATTAGTTTTGAACAATTATTGCTTTTAAACTACTACTGGCAATGATTGACTTAGCTTGGAGAAGCAGAAATAGGTACAGTTAATATGTACCATATTTAGAATGGTACAAACATCTCATATGCAGCAAGGCAACTTCTTGTTCTCCCCTACATTCCTATCAAAGTTTGTTGTGGGGTGGGGGTGGGGAGGGTGGAGAGTTATTTTAAGATGTTTAAAAATGAAGTTTTTACCACAAACAAATAGCAAAAGTGATTGTAAACGGAGACTACACAGAGAACTTTGAGATAAGAAAAGGTACAAGACAAGGATGTCCACGATCTCCATTGTTATTCTAACTTTGGAAGTTTTAAATAGAAATATTAGGCAAGATTCAGAAATTAAAGGACTAGAAATAAAAGGTGAAACTTATAAACACAAGCATTTGCAGATGACTTGGTATTCATCCCAGAGGAACCTTTAGAGATGATTCCTAAATTATTGGAAAAGATAGAACAGTATGGAGAGAGAGCAGGACTGAAAATAAACAGAAAAAACTAAAGTGATAGTTAAGAATCTCACAGATAAACAAACAAAAAAAAACAAATGTCAGAAAAATAAAACTGAATCAAATAAAACGACCTGGAAAAATGGAAAAACGTATGTTAGGAAGAATTGCTACGGTGAAAATAAATATATTACCAAAAATATTGTTTGTATTCCAAATAATACCTATAAAATTAGAGATTATTTTTTTTTGAAGACTTAAATTCACTAATTTTGAAATTTATTTGACAAGGAAAGAAAGCTAGAATCAAATTGAAAATGTTACAAGAAGCTAAGGAAAATGGAGGTTTTGGCTTGCCAGAGTAGGTTTTATATTATCAAGCATCTGTACTAACATGGGTAAAAAAATGGATAACTCTTAGAAATAAAAGGTTGTTATATTTGGAGGGACATGATTTACAACTTGGTTGGCACACTTTCTTATGGTATGGGGAAAATAAAATTCATAAGTATTTTCAAATCCACTATATAAGAAACACATTATTACTAACATGGGAAAAAATAAAATGTAAAATATATTTGAAAATTCCAGGATGGCTTTCAATAATGGAAGCATTTGTACATCCAAACTTAGTCAGTTTCAAGAAAATATGGACATATAAAGATATTCTAAATTCTGAAGGGAATCTAAAATCTAAACAAGAGATGGAAAATCAGGGTATTGATCTATCATAGTGGACATATTTACAAATGCAAGTTAGATACGATAAAGATGTTAAACTCTATGGATTTTATAAAGAGCAGACCTTGTTTGATCAGACATTATTAACCTCTGATGAGAAATTAATTAAGAAAATTTATAACTTCTTATTGAATTTGAAAATGGAAAATGAACAAGTTAAAGAAACTATGATAACATGGGCAAAGAATTTTGGATATAATATATATTTAGAAAAATGGCAAAACTTGTGGGGAAAAAATTATAAATTGACAATGTCAACTTCTTACAAAGAAAATCTATATAAAATGTTTTATAGATGGCACTTGCCACCAGTTGGAAATGCAAACACAAGTCAGGTACTTATTATCATGTATGGTGGACATGTATTAAAGCAAAGAGGTATTGGACAAAAATACATACTTGGCTAGAAAAGATGTTGGGAAAACATATAGATTTTAAACCTAAACTTTTTTTATTAGGTATAATGCCAGAAAAGATTGATAAACAAAGTATATACTTGATTCTACACATGATAACAGCAGCAAGAATCATATTCGCACAACACTGGAAAAATGAAGAAATACCACCAGAGGAAGAAATAATTAAAAAAATACTAGAATGTGTGGAAATGGACAGACTTACTTTGAGGTTGAAAGAAAAAGAAGAAACAATACTTTCAATTTGGGACTTATTTTATCAATGGCTGGAGAAAAGAATAAAGGATTAGGAATTAAATTTGTATTAGTGAATGATAAACTCAGACAACTTGAGTAAGTACTACTGAATTGTATGAAAAAATTAATACAAACTTTATAAAAAAAATAAAAATGGAGTTTTCTTTCAAACCCACATACTTCTTAGGTAAACTGAACATTGCCTCAGGTTAAGAATGAGTTAGAATAATTACACCTGGGTTGTTCTTATGGTCCAGCCTGGAATTAAGAAGCAGAAACCAGTTTGAGGCTTATATCATGTGCTTTGCAGAGCATAATTGACTCAATAAAGGAGGAGTGAAAGAGGAGCATTTCAGCCAGTGGTGGGATTCAGCCAGTTCGCATCACTTTGGCAGAACCGGTAGCTAATTTTTTGTTGCCCAGACCCAGAATGGACTTCCGGAAGTGGCGTCCACACAGAAAACCGATTGTTCACATATTTGAATCCCACCACTGATTTCAGCTACTATTTGTCGGGCTCCAAAACATTTTTGTTCCATTCAGGAAACATTATACATTAATAATTCTGGGTAAAAAAAATTAAATTAATCTATAAGGGAAGTTGTCAACCTAGGAGAAAGGCTGACTTCAGAGAACTGTTTACACAGCTAAGTCCTTCTATGGAAGGCAACCATTGCTTGAAAGTTTATTCTTCATCAGTAAAAGGAAAAACCTCAGCTGTGCTGTGTGAATTTACATGGAAGGTTTGCTTGAATAATTTACTTCATTAAAAGTTGGGTTTTCTTTGTTGGAACCCCCCCCCCCCCAAAAAAAAAACAAAAAAAAAAACCCTCCCCATCAGAATGAAGGAATTTTGAGTGCAGGGATTTTCTTTCAGAGCTCCAGAACTACATGGGTAGTTCTTGACTTACAACCACAACAGAGCCTTGGAACTTCAGTCCTAAGTCATTGCAATCATAAAGTGAGGCACCATGTCACCAAACTTGACTTTATGACTGTTTTTATGATGGTTGTAAAGCGAGTCATCGTCATTAAGTGAAATGTGTGGTCGTTAAGCAAATCCAACATATCTAATGGGTGGGTTTTGTCACTGCAAATCATGGTCAGTCATAAATGCAAATCAGTTGCCAAGTGCCTGAAATGCAACTATGGGGAGGTCGTGTGGCAGTCAAGTGATAATAAGTTGAGGACTACCTACAATGAATTTATAATCTTTCCATACAAAAGTCTATTTCTGGACGTTCTTACAAACTGTTGTAAAGTCAAGGACTACCTGTTCTCTGTACCTCAATAAATACTTCACCCTTTGGCACGTCAAGCTCTCCACTCAGAGAAAATGAGAACACGGGCTGATTACAAGGTGATGCTTTACTGTTAAGGGCAGCTCCTGCAATCAAATGGCCTCCAGCTATGTTAAATTACAACATCCCAACTCAGCTACGTGGAGGGCATGCTGATCGAGGATGATGGAATTCGTAGTCTTAACACCTCTTGAAAACATTAGGCTTGGAGACATTTTTTATTCATTCCCAGTCTCTATGGTCATTTATGGATGCAAAAGGCTCGACTGAGCTCATTCAACTTCATCAGGCATAGCACTACAATCTTCTGAAAGCAACTATGTTGTAGACCCCTTCTCTCTTTCACATGCAACGTTTCCTGAAAACAACATCAACAGAAAGACGACAAGAATGAAAAGTTGCAGCAAAGCCAGGAGGAGAATGTATTGGGGAATTCGGAAAACACAAAATTATTACTTTTTAAATAAATGAGATAAAACAAAGTAGGCTGCAGTTCCAGGTTCTTACCATCTGACTTTTGCGCGTACTGGGAGATTCCATCTACCCAAGCTGAACACATTTTGCTCAAATATTCATGCCCATACATTTCTTCCAATGGCTTTCTTACTTTTTCACTCCATTTTGAAACATCTTGGATAGCTGTATGTAATGATAAAATATAGTTTTCCTCTCAGTACTATCTCTGACTTTGTATGCAATTTTTAAAAGCCTGTCTGAGCATTTTGAACCCACAAGGCATTTTAAAAACGATTAAGTTGCTGGAAAATAATTAGAGACTCTTTAAATGCATACGGTGTACTTCATATTTTGATATGTTGGCTGCAGAACCAAGATTTTTATATATTTTTACATTGTTCTTAAAATGTAAATTCTGAGGAACTGAATCAACGAATGAGTTATTTGAAGAGGTTAGATGCAAAGATTGAACACTTCCTTAGAGAATGTAATCAACATTTGGCCCATTTTCATATCCAGTGTCTTTAGCAGTTACTGTAGCCTATTAAATATTCATTACCTTCAGATGCTTTAATCAACATTAGAACTTCGTCTTTCAAACCTGTTTCAGAAATCTTAGCTCCTATCCTTTTTACCTTGAAAGTAGTATGTCCATTTAAGTGGCATTTGCTGAGGGTGTGGGGGCCTGGGGGTGGGTAGAAAAGCAGAAAATGTATAATTATTGTGCTAATTGGATTATCTTCTTCTGCACCCTTATCTGTTATTCAAAGATTATAGCTACTTTTATTTCTTTTGCCTTCTGCGCTATTTCTCATTAAGTAAATCTAGATTATTATTATTTTTAAAAAAACCAAAAACCAAAGTTGTAGTGGTTGTTTTTGTGTGCCAATTGTCAGCCATGCCACTTAATTAAGTGAAAGTGTCTTGTTTGCTTTGCTGGGTTTTAAATCTAGTTAGGACTAGAATAAGGCTCAAACAAAGATTTTTCATTTGGTTAAATGCAAAACCGAGAGGCAAAACAAAACAAAAGCAAAATAATTTATTTTTGATTGAAAATATAGTTATTGTTTTAAAAGATACTAATAATATGCATTTATACCAAATATTTATATATGACATGCATGTATGTATATATGTATGTACTGTATGTATGAGAATTCAGCAGTGCGCCATGTGCAAGTGCTTTGTTGCCAAAGCATCTCAAATTGATTTAGAGATGAGGGCATAAGTCATTATTCTGAGCTCCTCCCACTCCAGGTACAGTGATAACCCCATGCTACTGGATGACCTCTTCCAATAGATTCATGTACATGTTGAATAAAATAAGGGAGAGAGTTGAACCCCAGGAATTGCATACTGGAGAGCCTGAAAGTTGGTTCAAGGTCACAAATGACAGCTCATCTCACGGCAAATGTCTATTTTATCAACATCTACAAACTCAAATGCCTCCCAACATCACTGCAAGATATTACCCCATCCACTCTTCAGAATCCGTCCAGTTGACTTCCAACTGTAAACAAATGTGAATTTTATCAGTCAAATGCCTTTCTAAACGGTTGTAGCAGCCCTCTAGTGGTTCTTTCAGTTATTCTTTCTTGACACAGTCTTGGTCACCCTAAAAAGAATTGCTGGATAGCATATTCAATGGATAAGTTATAATGTAATGGAGCTCCCTCTGAAAATCCATGGGATCCATCAAGTGATTACGGTGAACCTCTATCATTAATCTTCCGTCTCTACAGAGATTGGTGGTGCCACTTAGCTCCATTAGTGATCAATCCACAACAACAAACTGATTTCAGCATCCTCCACTTCTGAGCTACTTTGGAACATAAACTAGATCAAATGTGTGGACTCCCTTGTGTGTATAGCTTATGATAACCATGGACAGGCCTGTGGTTATCATAGCAACCCAAAAATCTCAAGTCACCTCACTCCATCAGGAAGATTGAAATTATCAAGTACTGACAGACTGAGAGACTCAACCATCAATCCATCCTAATATATTTCTGTTGAAAATCATGATAACCAAACAAGATTTTGGCATTTTTGTGTGATTACCACCAATGGTATAAATTATGGTATTCTTATAAGTGTGAAATATTACAATTTGAATGCTATATGGATAAATATGCACTAATATCATATTGATGCATCTAGCACTTAAATATTCTTTCTTACAGTATTCAAATGCTTTAATATAAATTCTCATTATTATTAATTTAAATTTATTATAGCTGTCCAACTCCAGTGGAACCTGGGCAATGTATAAAATAGAAGATAATTCATAAAAACAGATAAGAAAACCACACAGAAAGCCCAGACTAAAACAATTTAAAAATGACACAAATCAAACTAAACTAAAGAATACATAGTTCCTGAAAATACAATACTTTAAGCCCAGGCCTGGGACCAAAGCCAGATTTTAAGAACTTTCTAGAACCCTAGGAGAGAGGGTGTTGTCCTCATCTCTGGGAGAATGAATTTACCACTGTTTAAAACAAAAACAAAACAAAAAAAAGAAAGTTAGTTTGGTGTACTGGTTAGAGGCACTGGGCTATAAACCAGGAGTTCCAGTCCTGCCTTAGACATAAAGCTAGCTGGGTAACCTTAGGCCGAACACTTTCTGTCAGTTCTAGGAAGGCAACAAGCCACTTACATTGCCAAGATAACATGCAGGGACCTGTCCAGACTGTTGCTAGAAGTCAAGACAAACTTGAAGGTGTGCCCACATAACCAGGCCTACACAATCCCTCCCATAAACATCCTCTTTCTTAAATTTGGTCTGATATTATAACACTCTGTGAGAATAATCTTGAGAAACAAGAGGAGGAGCCAGAGCAATAGTCAGGCAAGAGATATTTCAACCCACAGAAGGAACAGGGAGGAGAAAGTTCCTCAGAAGGGACCATCCCTAGTTCTCTGGGAAGCAAAAGGAAGGGAGGGGAGAAGTGCTTTCAGACTTCAAAGATTCTGTTACTATAACCTTTCAATAAAAGTAGTGTTACTACTCATGATTTGGTTTCCTGTCTGGACTACCTCAAAAGGCTAACAGATACATACCATTGTAAATTTTCACATCCTCGTCTGTAACAAACACATTGGCTCCCCACACCACCATTTTGTGGATCAAATCTGGATGTTTTGCAGCTGCAATGAGTGCGGTTATTCCACCATCACTCCATCCCAACAAAGAGAACTTCTGAAACTTCAGTGCCTTGTTTAGCATAAGGAAACAGATTGGAAACAGTTCTCAATTTCATGGATGAGGGGCTTGGCCTAAAGTCAGCTGATTCTTCGAAAACAATACCTTCTCACTGATACAAAAAGAATTTAACATGGCTAAATTGTGGCTATGAAGCCCAGTAAGTTTATTGAATAGTATTACTAAATCATATATTAATGTATTATTCATATTAAATAATAATAACCACCACAATTAGCAGTTTTGTTTAGGTTGCAAGGACCATTGGGCATTCAAATAAGAAGCCTGAACATATTTACCTGCATCAAGTCAACAGCATCTTTTGCATCTCTTTCAAAATAGTCTAGAGGATAATCTCGAACTGGGGGGATTGATTTTCCATATCCTCGAGGGTCCCAGGCAACAACAGTAAAAATCTCCTTGTTCATATTCTTCAGCTGTGGTTCAAAATCAGTCTGACCGCTGCCTAAATCAACACACACACACACAAACTGCAAGATCATCATAACCAAGAGAGAAACTTCTTTTACACATATTAACATATGTAAAAGAAAAACTGTTAGAAAAGCATGATTAAATTAACTATCTTTATGACTCTTGTTAAGAACAGAACAGAATAGGAATGGAAAACTTTGTCACTTTAAATATACACTAATCAGCATACATTAAAATGAAATTTTGTTGCATTCAGCTCTCAAAGGATAACCACCTCCAATATACACTACGTAAACGTGACAAAAGAAACTATTAAGAAAGGTAAGAGATCTTCCTCTTTTGCTGCACTAGGATCAATTTCATTTGTGAGTTATTCCCCAACCATTGCAAAACCAACCATTTTTTTCTTGGCTTTCTCCTCACAAACTCACTACCACTGGCTGGGTGACTATAAATCATCACTCACTCTAAGTGGAAAACTAAGCAGTGTTCTATCTGATGCAGCTTGTATGACAGGAGGAAGAAAAAAATGCTTGTTTCTTGAGTTGGATTCCAGAAGAACAGTTGGAGGGATGTTTTCATTGTTTGCAATGTGCAATTTATGGATGTAGGGGGCGGTGCTAGATGTTGGAAGATTTCATATAGCGTGCTAAGTTCAAACTAATCAAACTCTTTGATGAAATGGGAAACAAAGTAAAAAGGAGTTGTGGTTACTGAAGTCACACAGAATTTTCTTATACAGACAATGTCTTCCTAAGATCAAGTTCACTTTTAATCAAAGCAAAAATGTGTCTATGTTATTTGAACATGGTCTGGAATTGGAATTACTGGAATTTGGTTCTGTAAAGAGTTGCTGGAAGGCTTGTAGGTTGCCTGTTCCTGGTGTAGAGGATTTTTTAGTTCTTTTGCTATTATTTCCCCAAATGTTTCCTCCGGTGTTGGAATTCTGTGATCTAGTTCAGTGGAGTTGCAATCAAGCATAATTTGAGAATCCTAGATTGAGAAAGGCTGATCCTGGATCAGACATAACTAACGAGTATTTCTACTGTATAGACAAAGAACACCAAGACTGAGATTTAAGCAATAACTCCAAGGTCAGTCAAAGCAGGTAGAATTTTTTCTTATCATTTTATTTATCCTCATTTAGGAAACAGTAATCAAAATTCCTTGGAGATTTCTTGCTATCATCCAGAAGTAAACCAATAAATTTTATCTCACCTTTGGTCTGTTTGGATAGTTAGTCTAGTTAGATAGATAGGTGATTAGTCTTGTCTAAAAGCAATTATTTTAGTGTCATGCACTACCATAAAGATCTTCTGACAAATGTATTAATATACTTTTTGCATATACAGTAGTGGCCAAAATTGTGGAAACCTTTTGGAAAACGTGTACAGTAGAAATGCCACCTTTGGTTAAGTTTCCACCAATTTTTCTTCTAATTTCTTTATAACTGTAGCCTTGTTCACTTAATAATACTATTTTACATTGCTTTCTGAGCAACCAGTCAACTCTTTGCACCATTACTTTAATTTTATTACATTTTACAAGCTCACTAAATGAAAGAACACAAAAAACCCCAACCAACTTGATAGCGATGACATAACACACTGACAAATGTCCTCCTCTCAGCTTCAATACATGACATCAATAACTGAATCCTACTGTGATCTGATTGGCTCATTGCCAAAAGATGACACCTGATTGGCTCTCTAAACACTCATGCTCATTGGCTACAATCAGATGAAGGAAAGCTACCTGATATCAACATAAGCAAGTTGTGCTTCCTTTTTCTGGTTATTTGGCTATAACTTTTCATAGAATACAGTACAGATAATTGAACAAACTTTGTTGCATTACATTCTTGATTAAATTATCTTTCCATTGATATATAATTTTATGGTACTACTCCAAAAAAGAAAGTGGTATTATTAGCCATCAAACCTCAAAAATACACTTTCCCCAAAAGGTTTCCACAATTTTGGCCACTACTGTATTATGCTTTCCAAATCAGTAGCATAGTACAAGTGTTAGATCCACACCTAACATGCCAGGGAGTAGCAGGACAGCATGATTTCCATTTCCAGTCTGTTGGTAGTGTAGGTGGACGCCATTCACTTCTACTTTCGCTGAGGTTATGGCAGTGCTAGAAGAAATAGCTTCAATTGTTCAATATGTTCATATTCCATCTTTCTTCCCAATAGCAAATATAGTTCCCATTCCCTCTTCCCATTATTATCTGCACAAAAAGCACAGTATACAGTATGGCTCTTGTCCCTCTTAGTGACACTCATAACAATCTAGTAGGTTCAACCGAGATATAGTTTTGTGCCTCAGCTCTAGTCCACTTTCCAACTCAGATTTTTGCAACAAGGTATCTGTTAGGCACAAAGCCAGCTGGGTGACCTTGAGCCAGTCACTTTCTTTCAGCTCTAGGAAGAAGGCAATGGCAAGCCATTTCTGAAAAATCTTCCAAGGAAACTGAAAGGATTTGTCCAGGCAGTCTCCAAGAATCAGAAACAATTGAGTGGAAGAGGGGGAAAAATATGGCAAATGTGTTTTCCAAAATTACCAATCAGCAAATCCAACAGGAAGTTTTGAGTGGCAATTTCAACATTTTTGGGGGGACATTAGGTTAGGAAAGGGTATTTTAATCACAATAACATACTGATTGATTGACTGATTATGTGCCATCAAATTGCAGTCAAGTTGGATCACAGAGACAGACCTTCTCTTGGGTATTTTATCCCCAACCTGGCCCTTCAGGTCTTTTAATAGGGCATCCATTGCCACTGTAACTGAATCGTTGTAGCCATCTTGCTGCTTGTCATTCTAGAGTCTAGAAGACCTCCAAGGTTCCTACCAGCTTTATTCTGATTGAATTGAATAGTTCAACCTAGAGTGTACCCACTGAAATGAATGGAATACGTGCAAATTAAAACTCATCAATTGCAATGATTATGACTGAGGTCTGAGTCCAGTCTTCCAGAAGCGCATAAAATGAAACTTCATTTATTTAATTTCTAGTAATAATGCTCAATGTTGATCTTCCCTCCTTTTCCTACAACATCCTAATCCTAAATGGGTAAAATCTGCTGAAAGAACTTCAGAATATAATTTTATTTTGTGTGATTTACAAAGATCTCTAATGTGACACAAAAGATAAAGAATACTCCCCACTTATCTGGGATTACGCATGCGCCCTACACACACATACGCCGTGTACACACACACACACATACTTGCCGAGCAGTTCATATTTTTAATACAAAAGTTCTGAGAGAAAAATCCTTCATCCACATTTGATGTGGAAACACCTCCTGCACAATCAACTTACTTGGAGCTATGACTCCATGCCCTTAAGAATAGTATTGCTGTTTTAAATACTTTTATTTATGGAAATTATGCAATACTGTAGATTTCTCCTATCTGATGTCCCCTCAGCATAATTTGTAGTTGAGAAGGATGAGGCCCGTAGGAAGGGATCCAGGTTGGGAAGGTGATGGCATATCTAAGAGAGGAGGGGGTAGGCTCATTTCCCAAAAGTTTCCTTAGTCCAGGGAAGGGGTGAAAAGCAGGGGAAAGAGAGTAATTGTGCCTTCAGCACACTAGAATTGCTTTGGCAAGATTTTATGGTTGTTATTCTGCCTTACAGGCAAGAAAGTTTATTCTAGAGCTCTAAGTGGTAATTATATCTGAGTTTGCAGCTCAAAATCCTCAGGACCAAAGAGTAGAGAACTATTCTCCAGTTCAATTCATTGTTGACTGAATTTTAGAAGGAAGGGCAGGATTGCCTCCCTCAAACAAAAGGAATCAGATTTCCAGGTGCAGTGAAGAGTTTAAATTACATGTCCACAAATTCCATCTGAGCACAACACACTTAAGCAGGTACAAAAAAGATCTAACAGCAGTTTTTGTGCAATAGGTTGAATAGATTGCGGGTGAGTGGTTGTAGTGGGTTGTGTGAAGTGAAATCATTTTCTTAGCTTGATATATTGGATTAATACTGTAAACAGGTTAAGAATGTTGTGGGAACTGGTTGTGCCTTACAGAGGTCTCCTTGCACTGGAGGAAGACATGGAAGAGGTAACTTTCCCCTACAATTCCTATACGCAAGTCTTGTGTGTATAGCAGATCTGACCTGCGATATGAGACAAACTAATTTGTGTATGGCTACACCATGGACTAAAAGTAACCTACTTTTTCATTAGAATTTTGCAAATACAATACTATAAGACATTTCTGAAAAAGCAGCCTGGTTTAATCTGGTGTGGGAAGTACCAAAAATGTGGTAAATGGAGGCCTATTTTAATTACAAACAATTTTGCAGCCTACTTGCAAAGAAATCTTTATAGAACTTGCTTCCAGGTAATTATGCACAGGTGCATAGACCAGAGTGTTTCTTTAAAAACTATTTCAGCTTTATTAGTGTAATAAATAGGTCAAAGGTAGGCTGGAAGGCTGTCATTTCTCCGAATTTTATTAACTCGTTCAGAATTTTATTCTCCCAGACAACTGTCTGCATAAAATATAGGGAGGCGGGATATATGCAATTGTTCTTCTCCCCCCACTCTTTCACCGAGCATTCCTGCAACCTTTGCTGGTGCTTTTCCCACTTACGAATATAACATTTCGCTCTTAAAAGGCGAGTTTTGCTCTCCTTTAAAGGAAAGGGTCTTTAGAGTATTAAGGTTTTTACATAATTTGATCTAAAATCTGATTCATATTATCAGCCTTCGTTCCAGTCAAGAAAAGCCTGCGCGGGATCCAAACAGTTAAGTCCTAAACGGCATACACAGTATAAAAAATTAACACGCACACGCCCCATAGCGAGACTGCCAAGTGCTCCAGTTGGACACAAACCCTCTTTAGCCTTGCAATTAAGCCCTGCGTTCCCCTCGGTTCCTTAACTTCGCCTCTGCAACCCGCTTCACCGACGCTTCCCCCAGGTATTAGCCATTTACGACTTTTCTCTGCCATCAATCACGCGTGCGCACTGCGGTTTCGGCGCCCTCGCTTGCGCTCTAAGGCTTGCAGATGTGTCCTGGTGTCTCTGTCCCATCCCGCGGGCATTTGTACCTATAGGCAGCCGTCGATCTCGGGACCACCGCCAGTGTTGCAGAGCGGGAGAGTTGTGAGAACAGATGCTGCAGCCGCCAAAGCGCTGCGCCTCCAGGTCGAGCCATTTTCCTTCCTTCCCCACGGTCTGTCTTGCGGCTCCGCCTTCGTCCCTCTCTATTGGCTCCCAGGGAAAGTAGCTGCAAGGGGTCGGAATCGCCAAAGCAGGGGAGCCTACCCACCAATTTCCGCAATCGTTCACTTCTTTTTGGAGAAAAAGGGCCGCATTCTTCTTTTCGGTCCTTTTTCTGAAGCTCCAGGGCATTCAGCGACAAACTCGGGACAGAAGCAATGAAAATAGCTTGCACCAAGTTTGTTGGTTTATTAAAGAAATTTGTAAGGTCGCCCAACTCACACAGGAGATAACTCTGGGCAGCTTACAACTTAAAAATCCGCAAAATACCTGTAGTCCTCAAGTAACGACCACAACCGAGCCCAAATGTTTAAGTGAAACATTTGTTAAGTGAGTTTTGCCCCGTTTTAGGACTTTTCTTGCCATAGTTGTTAAGTGAATCACTGCAGTTAAGTTAGTAATCCGGTTGTTAAATTAACCTGGCTTCCCCATTGACTTTGCTTGTGAGAAGGTTGCAAAAGGTGATCACATGACCTTGGGACACAGCAAGGTGAAATAGGAACCTGTTGCCAAGCATCTGAATTTTGATCACATGATCATGGTCGTAACTGTAAGTCATAAGTCACATTTTTCAGTGCCGTTGTAAGTTTGAAGTCACTAAATGAACTGTTGTAAATTGAAGAATCTCTGTATAACCATCTTCCCCCCTCCACAGCAGCAACAACACAATCTGACCAACCATTTGATCTGCTCCATCTCTGTTGGGGTCCCCAGATCTGATAGAAACATATCTTCAGGGCCTTGCAGAAAAGCAACAAGGTGAGGGCCAATCGTACCTCTAGGGCAGGCATGTCAAACTCGTGGCATCACGTGATGTGCCTTTTCCCCCATTGCCGGCAACGGGATGGGCGCGGTTTTGGCGTGACGCATCCGGCGGTTTGACATGCCTGCTCTAGGGGAATTGTGTTCCAGAGAAGGGACTGACACTGAAGTCTTTTTATATGGAGGGGTTTTTTTTTGGCATTGATTTAATAGGAGCCCTATTAATCAGCAATGGAACTTCTATTACACATTATATGTCACTCCAAGGGTCTCCAAAACTGTTCTGTACCTCTTCATTCTGGACCAATTGTAGCTTCTGAACGCTCTTCAAGGATAGCTCCATGTAGAGCACATTGCAGTAATCCAGATGAGAGATGATCAGAGTATGAATGACTGAGCTTAACGTATCTAGTAGCAGGCACAGGAGATGTGCTAATAATCCCCATGCTCATACTACAGGCATTTGCAGCTTGACATGACGATGCAAAAATAACATATATAACTCAAGAGTTGTACTGCAGACTTCACCCTTTTGTACTTGGACCCCAACATTGGATGCAAGTATAGGTAGGCCTAGCTTAGTGACAATTGGGACTGGCAACTTGGCCATGAAGTAAAATTAGGACTGTACTTATGCTTTCCTTTATTTAGACTTGCAAAGGTTGCAAAAGTCAGGATTGGTAATTCTATTATTCATCACTGTCATAACATAGTGAACAGTCACTAAATAAAGGTAGGCACTACTACTGCTTTTGCATGGCATCTTTTCATTTTCCGCTCTAGGGGAAGTCTGTGTCATTGCTCTCGGGGGAATGAGCAAGAAGTAACACAAGTCCTACAAAACCGCGTCCACCAGAATTACCATGTGAATATATAGAACACCAATCTTTACCAGTGCAGTAGCATATCCTCTGAGATATGCCAGTTTGGTGTAAGTCATATTAGAAATTGGAAGACTGAGTTCTAGTCCTATCAGCTGGGTGACCTTGAACCAGTCACCCCCCCCCCGCTCTGTCCTAGGAAGAAGTCAATGGTAAGCCAATTCTTGGAAATCTTGCACAATTTGTCTGTGGAGTTACCAAGTCAAGAGTCACAGATATATATATATATACACACACACATGGCAAGACTTGCTCCTTCTTTGGGTATTAGGCCACAGGACCAATCCTGTTGCAGTTTCTTCCAATACATCTTTCTTTTGTATCAAGCCTTCCAAATTTTCTTTGCCATTTCAAAAGAAAAGGATATAAAAAAAACCTCTTTGTAACATGCTGTTACCCTTGTGTTTGATATTTGGGGAGATATTAATGGTGTTGTTTTCCCTCCTGATCGATTATTAACATCTGTTCCCTTCCCTCAGGTTTTGCCTTTATATGTAAGAAAATCACATGTGATCCTATACCTTGCTAAGATGGTTGCTGAAGCTGCTGCTCATCAGCCCTTGCCAAACTGTTATATTCCTAGTCTATTAATAAAGATTCAGAGTTTACTGATCGTAGTGGCAGGTTTTACATAACCGAAGGAGAATGATAACCCAGTTTTGTTTTTGAGAAGAGATTCTGGTTTATAATAAGACTAGGAGAATAGCCTTATGCCCATTTTCTGTATTTAAAAAAATTAAAATTGTACAAATTCATTCAAAATTTGACATAAAACAGGGAGAGGTCTGCATGAAATGGAAAAAAAATTGATGCATTTTATACTTAGGAAAAAGCCCACAGCACTTCAGAAGTTCTGATGAGCCATTTCAGGCCAGTTGTGATTTGGCAGAAGCCAGACCCAGAGTATACTTTGATTGTCTTGCATTGAGATGAAACAAATCCAGACAGGTAAATGGAGCTAAATTAGTGGGTATCGCTTCCTATTTCCATCATCAATTCCCAAACCGGAACATCTCAGGGGCCAGCCCCACCAGTACTTTCCTTTCCCTCCCCTCATCCATTACCATTGCCGTTAAAGGCCCAGTGTGGTGTATACCAAAATCCTGCTCTGCAGTCTCCTGCTCAGGCACTGCTGCTGCTCTGCCTCACCCTCACCACCCTCTTCCCTGTGGAAGAAGAATATTGTGGACCGTGTCCAGAACAAAACAGCCATTTTGTTCCATGCACGGAGCAAAACACCCAAGTTTTGCATGTTTTGTCTGTCCCTGCTGGAAAGCATTCTGTTAAGTTTGTAGCTTTTTTTTTTTTTTTTTTTTAAGGGATTGCTATGAAAACCTCCCTTGGGATTGGCCATCATTTGCTCTTTGTCTCCTATTCCTTATTCTGCTTGCATAGAGTAGCGGTCTGCTTGCGGCATTTGTCCTGACCAATGACCTGTAATACAAAAATATCTTCTGGGGAAAAAAAATGTCCAACCCAGCCAAAGTCCTCCTGCTCTTTGTTTGACTTCTTATCTATTGTTTCTTTCAGAATCCTGGCTTATTTTGATAAAATTATTGATGAGATCTATCCGCTTGCAAGCAAAGAGGGCTTTGGCCAGCTTCCCTACAGTTGCCCCTTTGCTGCCTTCCTTCATCAGCCACCTCTGGAACATCTGGTAAACTTTTTCTTTGAGTCCATCCCGTTCATAATCGTGGTCAATTTCATCCAGCTCTGGGTCACTGAAGCCCAGTTTACGAGCGCAGTGTTTCCACTGCCTGGACAAGTTGTCTCTCACAAGGTTTAGGTGGATATCCGAAACTATAGCAGTGCTGTCTGGTGGTAGAAAAAATAAAAATAAAACAAGGGTCATAAAATTGGGTGGTGACTCAGTTAACAACTGCCTTGCTTAGCAACAGAAATTCTGGTTCCAATTGTAAGTTGAGGACTACCAGTATTGAAACCCCTTGATGGGTAAAACAATGAATGTTGCTATCTTCAGTTTCTTTATAGAATGAAATACATTCCCCTAGTACATGGGTCGGCCACCCGAAACGTCGAACGAGCCGCACGGACCCGTTTGGCCTAAAAAAAAAAACCCCTGGGAGCCGCGCCCGTTTGCGCATGCGCGCGCGCCCGTGCACCCGCGCGGCCCCCGTTCGCGCATGCGCGTGCACCCGCACACCCGTGCATGCGCGCGCCCGTTCGCGCATGCGCACCCCCGCCCGCGCACCCGCCCGCGCTCCCCAAAATGGCAGAGGAGGCTCCGGAGCCGCAGGTAATGCCTCAAAGAGCCGCATGCGGCTCCGGAGCCGCGGGTTGCCGACCCGTGCCCTAGTAAATCAGGGGTAGGCAACCTTGGCTCTTTTATGACTCGTGGACTTCAACTCCCAGAATTCCTGAGCCAGCCATGCTGGCTCAGGAATTCTGGGAGTTGAAGTCCACGAGTCATAAAAGAGCCAAGGTTGCCTACCCCTGCCCTAGTTGGTGAGAAAGTTTCTCTATATGTACAGTAATAGAACTGCCTCCTCTTATTTCCACTTAAGAAAGAACCCCGAGTCAGGCAAGAATTCCCATCATGTGGAGGTACCCTCTGAAACACAGATCAGAAACTGTGTGAGGATGCTTTGTGTGATGTTTTAAATAAGACAGTTGTTGGCAAGATGTGTGGTAGGCAAACATGTTGCGTGACTAGCTGGGTGTGACCAAGGATCCCTTCACATGCTTTGAAGCTGAAAAGGGTGTTTCTGAACTTTTTCTAGTGATAGAATAGCTTTGGTATGGTTTACTAAATTTTTGGCCACCAGATCAGGGCTGCAAAATTCCGGAAGACTGTAGACTGGAAACGGAAGGCTGAGTCTTCTGTATCTCTTTACTGTCATTTTGTGGTCATTAGAGGCCAGAGAAGGCAGCTTTACTAAATTTGAATCATGGCCTGCCTGCAAGGACTACAGGTTTATATAGGACGATCCCTTTAACCATTCCATCTAACAAGGCCAAACAAGGGTAGCATAGAGCTCCATGACTATCAGTTTTTTGAACCTAAGTCCCTCCATTAAGATTTACTTCCAACACTTCACTATATTACAGCTATATATAGCTTGCCTTGGAGTAAACTCATTTAACTAAATGGAAATGCTTTTGAATGGACCCTTACAGAACATTAATGTAACTTTCTCCAATTTATGTATTTATAAAACACTGGATATGAAATCTCTGTAAATATGATCAGTAAAACTGAAATATCAAGGAAGAGTGATTCTCCTATTAAGAAAGAAAAAGCTTTACTTTTCTACTTACCCAATATTTTCTGGTGTTCTTCTGCAGAGTAATCAGTAGTTGCTGGAGGGCTGTTCCCTTGAATATCTTGATTTTTAATTTCTAAATAGTTGTAGGAGCCTATTTGAATTCCAGTACTATTATATATGTTGTAATGTGGCGGTTCTTCTGATTATGAGGAAATATTTAGGAAAAAAAAAACAAGTGTAAAGTCAGAGACAAAAGCATAAGGAATAAATAAATGCCAAACTGTAGGTTAATAGATATTTGAAATTTAGAACAGTGTTTTTGCATAAAATGACAATGGTATAATTTCTTCTCCAGAACATCAAGGGCAGATTCAAAGAATCATCTTTGGTTTTTTTTTTTACCAGAGTTGTTTAGTATAGTAGTCAGTATGCCAATAGTTTGCCAACATGTCACAGCATATTTGAAATCACAGCTTATTTGAAAGCTTAACTTATAATCCTCATGTTTTTAAAGGACGTATCAACGGCTCCACCTCTTAGTTGAATAATATTTTTTTTTAAAAAAAAAAAGCCTTTGAGGCATCTATGCCCCTCATGCTATTTCATTCCAGGATAGGCAAAGCTATGCATAGCAGAAAAGGCATAAATAGTAGTAAGCTACATTGTCTTTTATTTTTGAAATTTCCCACCTCTCTCTTTTTTACAGTCCCATTAATTCTACTCACCCCCTTCTAGTTTTGTTCCTCTTCATCCAGTTGTTTATTAATTCTCATTAATTCTCTGATAGGAAGTCAGCCAGCAAGCTTCCTGTTCCTGGCCATCCTCAAGATTGTCTCTCTAGCCTTGAGGAAGATTGTCGTTGCTAGCTTTCTAGCTATACCTTGCATTGGCTGGGTGTGCCTGTTAGCAACTGCAGGGAAAGGGAAAGGAACCTGGGCATGATGGGGCAGGAAGAAGGCCTAGGTTTCTCGGAAGTGGTATGGGGAATGAAGAGGCCCACCTACTAGCTGGCTGAGGCCTCCCAGACCATTGGGGGGGGGGGGATTGCAGGGCTCTTGTGGTCTTAAGGACAAGTGTGCTGCCAATCAATTGAATTTTGATCACATAACACTGGGGGGTACTGCAACTATCAGAACTGTTAGGCAGGGTTCTTAAGTCCCTTTGTTCTGCACCATTGTAATTTCAAAAGTTATTGAACGAACGGTTGTAAGTTAAGGACTATCTTTATAGCGCTTTAATAAAGGAGGCATTCCATATATGGGGTTCAGTGTTTCAGATGAAGTCTAGATGGCAACATAGAGACAGAGAAAAGTCTAAACGTTTCACTGCCACCTAGCTGTCATTTGGCGTTTTGCAGCCCAGACGTGGTATGTGCACCATTAGAAGAATGCATCTGAAGAGACTGTTTTACTTGTTTGTTTTACCTGTAGGTATTCTGCCAATAGGATGTGCAAAGTTGAGTTTCCTAAAGGGAATCGACTCCACAGGACCTAAATAATTGTACAGATTGTTTCAGAGTTATGTCAGAGTCACTGTTCTTGATCTCTATAACTTTTAAGAGTATAAAATATAATTACCCAAATGAAAATCTGAGTGATGGTAATGGTACTCTGAACTTTTAGCCAGCTGATAAAAAAAACGACTCTTCCCAATGGAGCAATCTAGTGGTATAGTAGTGTATATGCAAGATTGACTATTATAGAATCTTGTTTCCAACTCTCTCAGCTTGTAAAAATTCACCAGTTTGGCCATCTGTGGCAAGGAAGCTTTACTTCCATGTGATTAAAGACAAAATCTTTACCAAACATAGTTCATTTTTAAAAGAAAATATTAATGCAATTTTTAAATCACTAAGATAGCCATGCCTGGGCCAGACCACAGTCCCTTCTTACTAGGAACTTGAATCTTGAATTTCAGTATATTTTCATCTATTCAAGTTTGGACTAAGAGTTTGTATTCATCAAGTCAATGATGCAACCATGTGTCTTATATACAAATGGTTCTCGACTAACAACCACAATTGAGCTCAAAATTTCTATTGCTAAGTGAGACAGTCAAGTGAGTTTTGCTCCATTTTATGACCTTTCTTGCCACAGTTGTTAAGTGAATCACTGCAGTTGTTAAGCTAGTAACACAGTTGGAAAGTGAATCTCGCTTCCCCATTGACTTTGCTTGTCAGAAGGTCACAAAAGGTGACCACATGACTCCAGGATACGGCAACTGTCATAAATATGAACTAGTTGCCAACCATATGAATTTTGATCACATGACCACAGCAATGCTACAATAGTCGTTAAGTGTGAAAAACAGTCATAAGCCACTTTGTTCACGGCTGTTGTAGCTTCGGACCGTCGCTAAACAAACATCACAGGAAGTAAGTCGAGGACTACCTGTATATTGTGCTATAATACTTAAACAATCCTCAAGCTCATATGGATGGGCATTCGATTACACAAAGCTGTATTACAGTGCTACAACAGAACCTGCAAAGAATTTCATTCAGGCCAGTTATTATAACAATTTAAATTATTGTAAACCTCAGAGGTTAAGATGTCGATAAAAGTAGCTAAAGCTGGTTAGCTTTATTAGTGTAGGTTGCAGCTGGACTCTTGCTTTTCTTTTTTCTTTTTTCCCCCTGGCTAATGGATGCTGTTAAAGAGCGGCCACGGCCACGATGCAAACAGAAATAAGCAAGCTTCCAAAATCCCACATTATCTCACTTACCCGATTCTGTGCTTAAGCTCTGGGGATAGTGATACGGACTGAATGGCTTGGCCTGACTGTGCACGCCGGATTCTGGAACTGGTGGTTTATTGAAATTAAAGTTTGCGGCTGAGGGTGCTCCATAGAGATCTTCTGCACTTAGTACCCTTCTGGGATGTGGAGCTCCTGCCCCCAAAAAACCATTTGGATCTATGGCTCCCGATGGTGTTGAGGGCCATGGGTGACTTGAGTGAGCTGTACCGATATTGTTGTGACTAACACTTGCTTCGATGTTTTGAGCTCTCGGGTGAAACTCTGGTGTCTGGGGTGTGGTTGGGGCTTTGGCAAATGGGTCGTAGGATACCTTTCTCCTCCTCCTCCTCCTCTCCTCTTCCTGCATCTCGGCACTATAGGCGGCAGAAGGATTTTCTGGCTTATCCATCCGGCTGCCGTATAAATGGTAATTTAGTTCATCCTGTAATTTTCTTTGCAAGGTTGACGGAGGCTCAAGGGCATTTTCGCAGCTTTCCACCGGTTCATTTTCTAGATAGGGCGCAAACATGTTTTCATCTATGGTGTTAGCAGTGAAACCTTGAGAACTGTGCAAAGAACCAGGTTGATCTGCAGGACAGATGAGAGATTCGATTGATTATCAAAGGTTTCATGGAAAAAAAATCCAGTCCCTTTGTGGGATACCTTACTGACCAACCCCATTGAATGCAAGATTAAGATCTTAACCCAATACACCCGCCTTCCTCAACCTGGTATCCTTCAGAACATTGGGATTACAACTCCCAATGTTCTGTGCCATCAAGTCCTTTCCCACATTTGGGTGTAAGTTCCACTGAACGTAGTAAGTCTTACTTAGTAAACAGAAATTATATAATCTCTTCGATATTATCCCTACTTCATGGTTCTCCTGCCAGTTCAGTCAGCCTGGCTCAGACTGAGATCTTCAGCACTGTCTGCTATTCTGATGGGTTCTAATTCTGGTCTGTCTTAACCTAGATCTCTGAATAGCATATATTGGCCTTATTACGGAAGAACTCTATTCTCCTTTATAAAGTTTTTGTCATTAGGATAACTCAACATACGTTTTGCAGGTAAATGTTTCCTAGCCTGGTTGTACGTGCCTGTTCCCTTATGTGCCAGCTCATCAAGAATGATTTGAAGATGGTCCTTTCCGAGGCAGTACCTCTGAAACCAATTGTTGTGGGGCAAGCTGAAAGAGGGCATTTTCAATTAAAATGTCCCAATCTTCTAATTCCTTCCATTTTAAGTTTTCATTACAAACTTGGAATGTAACCCTTTCCAGAAATTTTGCTACTGTGATTTCTGATCAAGGCTCAAGATTGCCCTGTATCATGATTTTCAAGCTATTGATGGTTGTATGTATGTTATTTTTAGAGTGTTTGTTGACTTGTTTGTGATTTAATTGGTGGCTGGGCATTGAGTCAGTGCCCCAAAGGCCCTTTCCTTATATCTATTAACCTGATTGTTTTCCCAGGTGGACACCTTGAAGTGCGGGCCTGTTGGTTGGGTAACAGCAGCCTTTGTAAGATGTAACAATCAAACACATTTCTTTTTTTAAAAAAGGCTTGAAAGTACAGTAGCAGCTAATGCAAAGCAGGAGCTCCTTCCCACCTTGTCAGGTGCATTTTGTTCCAGTTGCAGATTTGGGGAGGGGGGTAGAAAATGCAAAGCAGTCACAGTGGTGTTACATAGGAACTTCATCTAGTAACATTAGTAAACAAGAGATTCCTGCCAGTCAGTCAGAGGCTCTGAATAATAGTAGCCAATGATGAGGGATAAGAATAATTATTTTAAAAGCTCTGGGTGACTCCTCAGTGAAACTGCAGCTGCATAATGCAGAGTCCCTACCTCATTCCAGTTAGAAATAGTAAGGGTAGTGAATTCTGCACCAAAATTGCTCCTTCTCTCTCTGTGTGTGAGTATAGTCATCACGTAGTTTGCATGCGTTCTGATTGCTGAAGGGAATATGATCAACCCTGAATTTGTGATTTCAGTAGTTATGAATCTGCTAAGAGATTTTGCACCTGTTAAAGAGTCCATGGCATTATGAAAAAATAGGGATGATCAAAAGATGAGTCGTTAAGCAACACAATCCAGCCTGTGCATGGATTTTATCTTCTATTGAACTTTTTCTTTTAAGAATCCGCCATGACAGAAACGTGCCGTGTAAAATGAAACAAAAGGAGAGGCTTTACTGAAGGGATCATGTGATAGGAGGTCTGATTAGCATCCTTTACAATCCTGTAGCTTCAGAAATATTCATTTTTCTAGACATGAGTCTCTAATACAGTTTTAGTTGAAAAGCCCTGGCTGATTATCAGGCATCACTACCTCTGGAATCTGTTAGACCAGCAATAGTGTAAATTGGGTATAAATAAAATAAAATACCTGATCGAGCTCTGCTGGGAGGTTCTGACACAGCATCCACTTGGAGAGATTCCATCCGTTTTACAAGTTCGATTGGTTCAGGATATATTTCCTATTATACAGAACAAGTATAACAAAAGGCGATGAAATTGTAGGAAGTATTTAATAGGAGTACACAACAGGGTACCTTAGAAAGGTAACCCTGATGGACTGTAAGCTACGTGTTTGATAACTTACTTTTAATTTTCTTACATGGTCTTCCACTTCCTCTTCAAAGTTTTCATAGTAATATGGTTTGTAAATCAAATTTATTTCTACAATAAAAGAATTAGTGAAATAATTGTAATAAAAATCAATAACGCCATCACTAGAAATGAGCTGTAACAATGTTAATTTAAGTTTGCACATAATTCTAAGTTATGATTAGAATTAGAATTGCTTTAGACTAGCATTGTCCCGAGTTCTGTAAAAGAAAAGTTCGAGTATGTAGTTTTCTCTAAATTATTTTAGTACTAATGGTTACAGAAATGATAAATAATCGGCCTGGCTATAATAATAGATTCTGTGATATATAGAGCTATGCTTAATATCCAGATTTAGCCAGACATACACTATGTATTTGTAAAATTGAAATCAAAATGTCTCTATATAATTATTCAGGGATGGGTGGATCAATGCATATGCGAAAGTTCTTTGTAAGGAAACTCTTCACTTATTCCCCGAAAATAGACTAAATAGGAATGGAACGAGAAAAACAAAGTCACTGGACATACTTTGTTAGGTAAATTCTTATTTTTTGAGCTTTTACAAGAAGTAATCAATGTATCTAGAATTCTCATTATGTTATTAGGTTGCATTCAAGTTCCTACATGTAGTTTTCAAACTATGTTATATATGCGAGAGGTGATCTTACAATATGGTGGAGAAATTATTTAGATAATTTATGATTTATGAGATTTGATATAATGCATGAAAACCAGCTCTCTCCCAGATTTCAGAAATCAGGAAATCTATATAATTCCTTTCCACTAAGTTTTTAGGAGATATGTGAAGTCTTTTTCAGTTCTAGTTCAGAAAGCCTTTGAGTTCTTGATGCCTGTATTGTTTGTTTTAATGTGTACGGTGAAATGTTGTGTTGCATGAATCACAAGGCTGTATAAAGTACGGGAGAGTTCCATGTGCACCTTGCCTTGTTTCATTCTACTGCTTACGGAAATCTATCCATATTTTCTTGATGTCCATTTGTGTACTACCATTATCTTTTTGGCTTGCTATAAATAATTAGCAGAAGTATCTTGTATTACCTGAAAAGGTTGGGCGATCATTTGGCTGTTGCTGCCAAGAGCGTTCCATTAAAATAATAATCTCATTTGGACAACTGTCTTCCACCTCTCTGACAGGCGGTCTGTTGCCTGCTGTGATGCAATAGCACAGTTGGGTATCAGTGACAGCATCTGGATGAGGAAGAGAGAGAAGAATTGAGCATCAGTAACATGAAGCTGACTACACGCAGTGCAATGTTTTATAAAGTAGAGATATTTGATCATCAACTCATACTCTCATAAGGTTCTTTAGCAGCAAAAATGGCCCATAAGACGATGCCAAAACTGTACACGTCTGATTTCTCCACAGGCATTGCGTTGATGTCCTGCAGATGTTCCGGGGCCATGTAGGAAAGGGTGCCAGCGTTACTCTTGGAATTCTGTTTGATTTTCCTCTGTCGACTGGTCTCTTCTTTAGTCAGCCTGCTCCAGTTTTTGAAACAAGCCACACCAAGGTCTGCTATCTACAAGACAGATGAGAGAAGAGTTTTGGGAAGAAGAAGAAGAAGGGAAAGGAGAAGGGTCTACAGGGGGTAGGATGATCTGTCCATTTTGTGCTTGTGTCATAATGTGGCACGCACATATAAATGAACTGGAGCTTTTGTTGCAACAAGTGGCATGCCTCAGAAGATGCCCCAGAACATGGAAGCAAAAAAGACTCTGACAGGTGACATGCTTACTTGTATTGAGCGTTTCTAATATATTTTGATATGTCATCAAATATGGTAGGTTTCTCTGACCAGCAAAGCAAAAGCAATATTCCGATGCAAACAAATTGGAAAGGCTTGCAGTACCACAGGAATATGGTTTAGACCAGGGATTCCCAACCCCTGTGCCAGAAACTGGGCCACGCAAACAAGCGAAACCCCATTTGTGGGATGCAGGCAGTGCGCAAAACCACACCTCTCTGGTCCACAGAATCAGTCTCTCATGTACAAAAAGGTTGGTGTCCACTGGTTTAGACTAACTGGTGACCTGAAGACATCTGTGCGAAAGCAGACCAAAGACTGCGGCAGAGATTAAACAATGGTGAGTAGACCATTCTTTGGAACCTCTCCAAATATGGAAAGGATGTGCTCCAGATGGCTGCTTCTTGTAACAGCAGTCTCCCACTGGTTGAAACACCGAAAATGCTTAAGCATTGGAATAGCCTATTAACCATATTAAAGCTATTAGGAACCTTCAGAATAAGTTTAAAAAGTAAATAGTTGAGTTTAGCTTCAACTCTGAACAAAACAAAAATTACAAGATTAAGAACTTCAATAATTTGAAATAAACAGCAGAAAGTTAAATAAGAAAGTTAGACATGGATTAAGATTCCAGATAAATTTGGAATATTGACTTTTACTATAAGACTTTGGTATTCATTATAAAAAGTAAATAGCTTCTTGTGGGAACTATGGTTATTTTGGCTATCTTGGCTCATAACAACTCCGATTTTAGAAACTGGACACTGAAGGGCGCTAAAGATTCAAAGTAGAAGGGAAAAAAAATATAAGCCAGCTTTTTGGTGTCAGTTAATTGGGACTTACAAAATTACACAAAATGTCACAACACTGAAAATGTTAAAGGAGATCTTTGAAAAATGGAGCCAATTGGTTCTTGCTATCTCTTCTCTCCTATTGAGCTCCTGTGTATAATGGCCAGAAGTGTGTGATTTAGATCAGAGTTCCCCAATGTTTCCGGCTTTGTGGACCGGCGGGGAGGACAGAAGGGATGGTTCTATGCGAGCGCGCAGCTCCATTTGCACGAGCAGTGTGCACGCACGCTTGCCACTCACTTAAATGGAGTGTGCGCTCGCAGGCTGTTTCCACAGCCCGGTTGCAAACTCCTCACAGCCCACAGGTTGGGGGTCCCTGATTTAGATGGCCCTTGCTGTAATTTTGTTGAACTGGTTTTTAACCTTATGATTGGACAGGAAGTCACTGGCTTCTTTCTTTCTGAACAAGACAGCCATTAAGTCAGAACTGTTTTTCTCTTTTGATTCATGCCTTTTTTAAAAACAATAAAATAGAATTACAATGACATATAATCTAACAGCATTTGGCCTCCACGTGATCCCCAACCTCTTTCGCATAGTCCATAGGCCCTAAAGACTGTGTGGCTGAAAATCCCCCATCTTCTGGTGCTATTTTAATCTTCCCCGATGTAATCCTCACTCGTGAAACTCTTAAAAAATTAATATCTCCAGGTCATCAAAAATGCTGCTGACCTGACCACAGGAAGAAGCTGATCTGGCAGAATGCAAATCCAGATCAACAGTAAAAGCTGAAAAGCTATGATGGTGGCTCTTGTTGTGACCAGTAATTCATTTTCTTAGTCCCATTCTAGAAACCCTGTAAAATATTCCAAAAAGTCATTTGAAGAAGTATGCAAATTAACATTACTATTGGTTTTTTTCCTCTTCCATCCCAGTTCTTTTTCCTTTAAAGTCATACCTCTTAACAGAGGTGGCAAGTGATTCTCAGCTCCCCTTTTGGTAGCCATAGAACATAACTGCTGAAAACTGGGAGAAATGGTTGAGAAATTTGGTGCAAACCCTAAAATAAGTAAGCCACAGTTCGCTTGTAAAGAAGATCCTTAAAAACTGGCTTCCCTACTAACATTCTAAAAGCTATGCTCAAGTTGGGATTCAGCACGTTGTGATTTTAGATTTTAAGCCTAGAATATGCTTAAATAATCTGGTATTATCCAGATATATTGGTTTCTCCTTCCAACCAGCACAATCAGTTGCAAGATGTCAAGAGCATTATAATCTAGATATCTGGAGGCCATCAGGATGTGACATCATGCATTCTGAGATCCTCACTCTCTCCCACCCAGCCTGGAGTGAGTTTTCTGTGTGAAAAAAGTCTTTTGCATACCTCCTGGCATCTTTCCCTTTGCCCAGTACAAAAAACTTGAAATGACATTGCAGGAAGGCAAAGAGTAAATACGGTAGAGCGAGAAAGGATAATTGAGTTCCTGTACCACAAATCCATCTAGTGAAAGTTAAGCCCTCCCACTCACCCCTTTATAGCCTAACAGACAAGCATACATTTAACAAACACTTGTGGTTCTGATTTTACTAGAAACTGAAAATGTGTCTCTGTGTTCCTGTTACCTTGATGTGAAAATTTTCATCCACAAGAATATTTTCTGGCTTCAGATCTTTGTGCACTAAACCTTGTTCTGTTAGGTAAAGCATTCCTTCAATGGTCTCCAGAACAAAGCGTCCTTTCACAGGCAAAAATATAGAAGTCTGTAAGGGGGAAAAAAAGCACTTCCAGAAAAATATTGATTACGTTCAGTCTAGATATCTATAAAAGTGAATTTACCAGGTCAGATAGCAGGCCATAAAACAATTCCTGAGTTATTCAGATCCATTAATACAGGACATTGGCTAGGCATGATGGATATTCTAATCCAACACATCTGGAGGGCATTCACTTGGGGAAAGGTTTTCAGTGGATTATTCTGTGAGTTATCAATATACTTCCTACTTACTGCTTTTAGAACAGACATCAAGTCTCCTTTGCGTATGTATTCAATCACAAGGGAGTAGTTTCCATCTTCCAGGATGACACCCAGTAGTTTTACCACCCGATCGTGATTTAGTTTGTGCATGATCATGCCTTCCTCTAGAAGGGAATTGTTACATCTGGAAAATAAATGCTATAGGCGTTATCAAGAGAACTAGAGATCTAACATTCTAAAATCTATGCTCAAGTTGCGTTTTTTAGACTTTTAAGCCTGGAATAGGAAACCTGGTATTTTCCAAATATATTGGTTTCTCCTTCCAGCCAGCACAATCAGTAGCAAGATGTCAAGAACATTATAGTCTAGAACAGGGCTGTCAAACTGCCGGCCCGCGGACCGGATGCATCATAGCAAAACCGCGCCCACCCCATTGCCGGCAATGGCAAAAAAGTCACGATATGTCACGACACCGTCACGTGACATTGCGAGTTTGACACCCCTGGTCTAGAATATCTGGAGGCCACCAGGATGCCTAATCCTAATTTAGTTTTATTCATCTGAACTTGCTGAAATGATGGGTCGAATTATGATGATAACAGGCACAGCTAAACACAAGCTCATAGTCCCTAGTGCCACCAGGTCTGTTGCACTACAGATCTCGCAAACCTTAAATCAACTGTGATGTTTGAGATGAACACACCTGAAGTATACCACATTGCAGAAAACTGGTATAATGAAACTGCAATCCCTGCAGGTGAATGAATGAGAAGTGATCTTGCATATGAATGGCAATTCCTATTATTGCCAGTGGTGTATTTTATTGTTTTCATGGTATCAGGAATACTCAAGTTCGTTCTTTTTGGCTTTTCCATTACCTCTTACATTTCAAGAAGTATCTGGGTTTGGAGAAAAGCTGCATTTTAATCTCCACAGTACATTAGTACAGGACATTATAGGAAGTTAAAATGCCTCCTACCATTGGCATCATGTAAAGGAAAAAAAGGAGCCTTTGAAATATATGGGGGTGATCATAGGCAGACACCTGAAGGAACCCCTCAGGTGGTGCCTTTTGTAGAGCCAGGAGTAATGAACCACTTGCAGCAGAAATGAGCTGAAAGGCTGCAAGATCAAAAATCACAGCAACTACTTCCTCTGTGATTCTGAGTTCCATGAGACTTAAATTGTATAACGTATTGTCAGCTGCAGGAGAATAAGGCAAGAGCCCTTGTGTCCTGCTTGCCTGTCCTGTCTTTTCTCAAGACAAATCTGGTTTGCTCTGGGAGAAGCCAAATGCTGGATAAGATAGAGCAACAGTTTGATCTAGCTGGGTTCCTTTTACATTCTTATTATACACCACTGGGAAAATCTTGCTTTAGTAATAATCTCTAGTAATCAAAAATCTTTAAAAATATAGAAGAAGAACAAATTCAGCCATAAGACCAGCTAATCTGGTTTGAAATTACCAGGGCGCTAATGGCCAACAATTATGTCCTGCCCTCTCCTGTCTGTGAAGAACATTTCTCCAACTTACTCTGTGCGTTTAGGTCCAGTATACACAGTTTTTAATACTACAAGCCCGTAACTTTTGTGATAGCATAATGAGACTGCTCCAAAACCACCAGCATTCAGCTGGCTTTTTTCCAAAAAGTCCTCCGATTTCATCTGGATGTCAGCCAAGGCCATGATCGCGGTTCACAGAGCACTTTAATTCAGGGGAAAAAATCCAATGCCTGAAATGTTAATACAGAAGAGAAAGTATTTTATGATCCGTCCTTGCATTCCCACTCTAAATTCTGGACAAAGCAGGTACTTTTGTAACTTTATAAAAAGTTCAGAAGATGACTTCACCTTCTGCACACCAATGCATATTCAGAAGTAAATCCACAAATATTCAACGGTAAATACTTAGGAACGAAACCCCCAAATAAGTTTGAATTCCCTTCGCTGTCTCAATCAGAGGTAGATACCTTGGCATCCTCCAGATGTTTTGGACCTCAGTCTACCCATGGTGATACTATAATTGATGGGAATTATTACCCAAAGTATGCAAAGAGCAATCAACAGTCTACTCCCTAATCTAAAGAGGTAAACTGATAATATATTTAAAAACAATAGATGGCCAAATTTTTCAGCATAGCAACTGGAGTACCTACACTCCAAATAAGCGAGGGACAGCATTCTGCATGGATGATGCATATCATTATAATGAATTTACACATCAATGTTCATGTCTATGAACACAGTCATCCAGCTCATGGATGTCCCAAAGGTTCTGTTTGAAAGGCTACTGGACTTTCTTGGGTTTTTTTCCTTGCAAATGTTTCACTTCTCATCCAAGAAGCTTCTTCAGTTCTAAACTTCTTGAATTTGAAGCGAAACGTTTTCAAGGAAAAAAACCAAGAAAGTCCAATTGCCTTTTGAACAGCACTTTTGGGACATCAGCGTTCAGTAAGTCTAGAAGAGTTCATATAAGCAAACAAAATCAGGAAAAAAGGGAAAAAAATTTTTTTGAAAAAAACATCACCATAGTTTTTAAAAATACATCATGAAGATGGTAGCAAAAATACATAAGCAAGCTGGCTCAGCTGGAAGACACCTCTTCTACAAAGGCTCAGCGGTTGCTGAAGAATCCAACTGAAGAATCCAATGCTATAGAGCAGAGGTGTCAAACTGCCGGCCCACGGGCCGGACGCGTCATCCGGAAGCCCCGCCCACCCCATTGCCGGCAATGGCAAAACTGTCCCGATACGTTGCGCGATGTCACATGACGTCGCGAGTTTGACATGTCTGCTATAGAGTGCTCTTGCATAAAGCCTTCTTTTGTGGCATCTCAAAACCATCTCCTTGGCCACTGCAGCACTAAATAATAGACTAGATGGAGTTTTTACCATTTTGAGGAAATTGCCTTATTAAATTAAATTTCATTAAATTAGATGTCTTCCAATTGTCTAGAGAGTTTAGACAGATATTTTTTCAAAGATGCCAAGGATTGAATCTTGGACATTTCCCTTATGTAGAAAGCTTGTGATGATCTATCAGACCTGTAGCACCATCTAAAAGAAATAGGCATGCTTCAGAAAAGAAGAGATGGCACAAAATGCAGAAAATCATGGCATCCCCTTTTTGAAATTTCAATAGATTAGGTTCCACACATAATTCACGAAGGGGTTGCTTTAGAGTATGGGAAAAACACCCTAAAATGGGTGCTTTAAGAAGCATGGTCTGGAATTCAGCACCAACATTTTAAATAATGTTAAATAATGTTACATGATAATGCTTCTGAAGGCTCAACCGATGCAGGAGCTGACAAAAGATGGGATGTGTATCAGGAGGCATGAAAAACCATACAATTGCACTATTCTAGGCATGAATCTAGCACGCAAATCAGGAAACCTGCCAATACAGTAGATTAACAGAAATCTAGGCGGAACACAACTAATGCATGGACAAATTGCATATCTATAGAATAAGATATAGAACAAATTCTCCAAATTAATTTAGTGTATGGCAAAAATGTTAAAAAGCACATCACAATTACATTCTCAGTGAGTAAAAGATATTTAGAAGGAGACATCATATACTAGTAAATCTTATTTGCCAGCAGAACACTAGGCACACACTGAAAAGTTTGCTTTGTAAAGGAGGTGACTCAAAATGATAAGACTGAATAGAAGGTGCTTATGGAAGTAAAATTATGTTTTCATGTGTCTGCTCGTGACTCATTTTACTTTGTTGCCTTGTTTTATTTTTTTAAATAAAAAAATTATTCATTTTATATATAAACCCCTTTGGAGCTCTTGAGTCAAAAAGATAGAATAGAATGCTGGCATTAATTTAGCATTTCCAGATTTTGCTTTTAGAAGCATTTCCTAGAACTGCCTACCTAAAGACATTGGGCTACACTTATAAAATTTCTCCCTTAACAGATTCTGTTTGAAAGGTGTCAGATGTGATGAGAAAATAGATTTGGTTAAGGGGGGGCACATTCCTCCTAAAATTCTAGGCATAAGGAAGGGAGATTGTGTAATGAGTCTTTCCTGGAAGCACCTAATTTCTGATAACGTTGACTGCAGTTAAACCCACAAATCCGGAAGGGCATTAGGTTGCTTTTTCTTTCTGCTAGCCTTTCAAAGCCTATTTTGGTTTTCAGATCTGCGAAGTCAGTTCAGTTCCCTTTTTCTCAGACGCGCACACTCATACACGGGCTCCGCGCGCCATCACAACTTCAGAGGCATAAAAAGAAGCGTAGAACGCAAGAGCTGTTTGCGAACTTTTAAGATCTATGGATTTCAACTCCCAAAATTGACCCAGCCATCTGTCCTGTTAAAACCCGCATATTTTAAAAGTTACTGACGTTGAGAGACGCTGACTTTTGACTGCAAACATGAAAGAAAACGGTTATATCGCGGACTTAGTAGCTGGGCGGAAGGGCTGGTCTAAAGGCTCCAACTAAAAAGTGGAGCTGTTTTCGGTTTCATTTTCGACTTTCCCGCCTCCCAGTTTTCTCCCCCCCCCCCCCGGATCATTAGGGAAATCAACCACGAGTGATTAACATCCCAAGAGCAAATAAAGGCCATGGGTCTCTCCAACCTCTTTAAGAGCGAGCGACCCATCCTTAATAGTATTTTCTCTTCAGCGGATGCGGGAAAAAGTAGGAAGAAATGCGAAGGGGGGAGGACTTCAGAATCGTGATTTCTTCGGGTTAAACAGAGACTTGGGGAAAACCGACCCGATTCCCTTTTACCTATTATCCTCCAAAGCGGGGTTCACCCGTTTGCGCGCTCCGGAAGGATCGGGCTCCCCTCTTGCTAAATACACCACCGCTCGCAAAGCGCCCCTTTTCCTGTTTCTTCCTCCTTCGCCGAACTCTTTCGGGGCGGAGTTAGGCGGTGACAAAAGAGGACGGAAGCTCCCTTCAGCCTATGAAACACGCATCTTCCGCAGAGGGTTCGCTTTGGACACGTGAAGCCTCGTAGAAGTCAGGCCCCGGCTTCGGAAGCCAGAGGTTCTGATCCAGAACGTCAAATCAAACCAAAACTTTATTAGGGTCAGAAGATCAGTATTAAAAAAAAAGAACAGCTACAAAATGAAAATACGAAGCTAAAAAGAAAATTAGTACAAATTTTCAGATCTCGGGATAGAGGCAGAAAACTGGGCCACCTGGAAAGCTTTATCCAAACATCAATCAGATAAAGAATGATAAATAGCAGACATGTTCCCTACCAGAAAATTCCTTCATGATAGATAAATATGGCTCAGAGACTCCCCTGAACCATCTCTACAAGGACATATATGCTAATAAAAAGTACACTGAAGTTTAAAATATAATACCAAGTTCTAACATCAATGGAGTCCAAGCCAATCTCTAAACAAAGGGGACATTTTTAGTGCATGTTGGGACTGCAGGGATAGATGAGATGGCTTCATGGATGTTAGGGTTTCTAAAAGGACAGCATAGAAGAGCTGGGAGTTGACCTAGAGAAAGGAAGTAGGCATCTTTTGAGTGGAAAAAATTCAGGATAGCTGAAGAGCTACACTAGGCATGTCAAACTGCCAGCCCGTGAGCCGGATGCATCATACTGAAACTGCGCCCACCCCATTGCCGGCAATGGGGAAAAAGTTGCAATACGTTGTATGACGTCGCGAGTTTGACATGCCTGAGCTACACTGAGCGCATCCTGGCTTTGATGGCTGGCACCAGGTTGTAGATCAGTGCCTGGTCGGCCTGGAGCAGGCTGAGGTGCCACAGGCCGGTCCTTCGCTGTTTCCAGAGCAGGTCCCCGGGCCAGACGGAACCACATGGTGGGCCGGATCTGGCCTGCGGGCCTTGTGTTTGACATGTCTGTTTTAGAGAATCGTTGAGGCCACCTGGAGGTTTATCTGGTCATCAGAGTCACCTGAGTAGTGCAAATGGGTGTGGAGCCTTCTTGGAACTGCTGAAAGGACTGTGTTGTAGACTGGAGACAGATGATGTCGTATCCCTCCCCCCCTCCCCTTTTGAGAGAGGGCTGTTCAATTTTGACATAGACGGCCTCTTTGACCCCTCTTTCAAACCAGTGGTCCTCTCTGTCCAAAATGTGGACTTCGCTGTTTTCGAAAGACCTGGATGACTGAGAATCTCCATAGACATTAAGCCCTGGAATAGCAAATCATGGTATTTATAAGTATACACCTCTCAATATATTCCCATTAATTTGCCAGTTATGAATGTCATGCTACTTTTATACAAATATCAGGACTTCAGTTCTCTGACAATGTATTACTAGTTTTCATTCTGAATAGAACAAAACCAAAGCTCTCCATTTCTTTCCTATTCCCACTTAGGAGAGAGACACATTAAGTTTCCGCTTATAGAAGAGCTGGATCCACTTGCCCTGCTAATACAGGGGAGGGATGAGTGGGGAAACAAAGGGCTGGGATTATTGGGTTGGTATTTTGGTTGGTTAAAAGGGGCTGAAATGCATCCTGGCCTTGCTGGCCATGTTCTGTCCAGGGGCTGCACCTTTTATACCCTTGGATTGGAGAAAAGTAATGCAATTTAAGAAGGGATTGACAAATATTTTTTCTGCAAACAGTGTGGTGATTATTTACTTATATAGGTTAGGTATTTAAATATAATTCTCATTTAATGATCACTCATTTAGCAAACATTTGAAGTTACGATGACACCGAATGAGTCATATTTATGATAGGACCTCATAGTTGTGGCCATCAGTGTCACCATGGTCAAGTGAATGTGATTTGAATGCTTGTTGACAAAGTCATACTTATGATTGTCACAGAATCCTACAGTCACATTATCACCTTTTGTGACTTTCACTGTTGGCTTCAGATAAGCAAAGTCAATAAGGAAGCTTGCAGGATGGGAACCATACAATGTCACATTTAATGACATTGTGGGACTTCCTTAATGATGGTAATTGGGAGTGTCAGAACTGTTGTCACTGAGCTGTGTGGTCACATGATGTCTTGCTTTGTGACCACATTGGTTAGTGATAGAATTTTCGGTTTCAAATCCTGTCGCTAAGTAAAGACTACCTGTAATAAGGTTAACAAATGGGTAACAATGTCTTCCAGCTATACTTTGTCTTAAGTGGATTCCTTCCAGCTGCTTTTTCCTATCCTAGAACCAGTAAGGATTAATTCATCGATCCCTTCTCAGGTCTTTGGGAAGGACTCAGTGTGGATAAAAATGTCAAATGCATTCTAAATAACTGGCCGACTGTGTGAATCACACAATAATGATTCACTTGGCAATTTGAAGTGCAAGAGTGACATCATCTGGTTCATTCATAGACCCATATCCTGATTCCACAGTCGTGTGCTTACTTCCGTGTAGACAGGTAGCTTTACTCGAATGAACAGATCAAAGAAGAATACTTTATTCACAGAGATAATCAACAACTCACGATTAAGATGAAATACGTCTGGAACGCAATATTAATCTGGATCCATATCATTAGGTTGAAAGACAGTGATGTCCTCCTGTCCTGTATTATAAATCACATGTTGAATAATTGCTAATCACGTTGAATGATGTCCGAGCCATGAGGCTGGGTCCCAAAGTGAAGAGAGTCAAACAATGGCACAGAGCCAGGAAGTATAGTCATAAACCTTTGAACTCCTCCCACTGACTAGATAAACTGACTGCTGAAACTACATTACCCATAAGCCATCTCCTAAGGAAACAGCGCTTAACCCTATGAATGCTAAACATCCTAACATACAGTTCTTAACTACTGGTTGGTCCAGAACAACCCACATTGTCTTGACATTTGCTAAATGGAACTAAACGGATGAAGGCCGAAAAGTGAAAATCTCTGTTCTCATCACTTCTAATCCTAGTCTGGTATTTGAACACTGAGCATTTTTCAGAATTGTCCAGAAGGAGAAAAGGGAAAAAGAGAGAGAAACTAATAAAAGTGCTCAGCTAGAGGAAGCCTGGACATTAGTAACAATGATCATATCTGCTCATAACTGAAGCAGGAAGAGGCAGGAAAGAGTACTTTGAAGCTCCAAGGAATAGAAAACCAAGTCAATGGTAGAGTCTCTAGTACAGGTAGTCCTCAACTTACGACCACAATTGAGCCCAAAATTTCTGCTGCTAAGTGAAACATTTGTTAAGTGTGTTTTGCCCCATTTTACGACTTTTCTTGCCACAGTTGTTAAGTGAATCACTGCAGTTAGTAAATTAGTAATATGGCTGTTAAGTGAAATTGATTTCCCCATTGACTTTGCTTGTCAGAAAGTTGCAAAAGGTGATCACATGACCCCGGGACACTGCAACTGTCATAAATATGAGTCAGTTGCCAAAGTCTGAATTTTGTTCACATGTACATGGGGATGCTGCCATGGTCATAAATGTGAAAAATGGTCATAAGTCACTTTTGTCAGTAATGTAACTATGAACGGTCGGTAAATGAACTATTGTAAGTCGAGGACTACCTGTATCCATGCAACATTGCACCAGGTATGAGTAACACAAAGAAGGAACTGAAAATCCTATTAAGAGGAAAGCACTAAAAGATAATTAGATATCATGCAAGTCTGATGGGGTGAGTTTCCTGATTAGAATATTAAACTTAAGACTTTTTATTAGTTCAAAATAAAAAAACCAAAAATAGAGAGGCCGGGCAGTCTTTTATATAAAGAAGCCACATGTCCATAAAGAACTTAATGTCCCTAAAACTGGACCTCCATTAAAATTAACAGGAAAAAGAGAGAAAAGGTGACTCTGTAAGTTTTATACAAGTCTCTTGTCTAGACAGTGGGACAATCCCTTTCTAAATCAATTCACAAATATCCTGGTATCTTCTTACTCATTTATGCACTGGTAATCCAAGAGGTACATGACAATTTCAGAATGCAAAAGAAGAAACTCACCAAATCCTAATCAATGGAGAGCAATTCATGCACGGCCTGAAAATGTCAGGCATTTCAGGGGACAGCAATCATGTCACGTTGGAGTCCCAAATGACTAGGGGACAAAAAGTTAACAGAAGTCACTCATTTCCCTGGACTTCGGAATGGTTTCAATACATTACAGGTGAAAGTTCGGCACTGTATCATGGCTTGAAATCCTCAAGAAGAAACAAGTTAACAGCCATGGGGAGGCAAGGGGAGATCCTGTTCTAATTTTCAAAGGCTTTCTCTGCATCTGAAAAACTCAATGCAGCTTGTTTTTTATTACGTTGTTCCAAATTCTCCAAAACGCTCAGCCCATTTTTCTTTTCTAACATCGTCCTTTAACTGTCTTTTATGTAAAAACCCAGAATGATACTCATAAATGAATTCTTGTAAAATTATTTTCAGTCTTTCAGCTGGAATCGTTGTGAACAAGAGTTGTAAGATAGAATTCATTGTGTTTCGTAAAGATTTTGAAAGTTTATCCTCAAAACATTTATAATTATAATGATAATTTATCTGATCCAGGCACCTTTTCTGGAGCGTTTTTATAATTCCCAAAACTTCCTTTATTGCTAACAAATGTATTCATAATTTTCATAACTTCCAAAATTTCCCTTATTGTCCTAAGTTCATTCATAAACTTTCTTCCTCTGTAATGCTTTGTAGAATTTTCTGCAAAGAAATAACACATCCTTTATAAAAATTGGAATACTGATGAAATGTTTTTTTGCATAGCCACATTATCCATTAATACAGTATCTCTGTTTTGAAGTTTCAGCATCATTTTATTTTTCTTTTCTAGTTTATATGGCAACCATTTCTCTTTCTTTTTTGCAAAGTCAAAGGTTGGGGTTTTTTTTGCTTTACATGGTTTATTTTTATATCCATTTCACTTAATAATATAGATAGCTGTTGCTGTAAAAGCTTAATTTGTTAAAGAGATATTTACCTTCTCTGGAAGTTTCTTTAATCTTTTCTTTTGATCTCATCCAAAATATTTGGGTTTTCCTTTGCCTCCTCGAGTTATTTATGTTTTATAAAATAATCTCTAATAAAGGCTTTACTTGCATCCAAAGCCATTCTCAAATCAAGTTGTAACACCTTATATTTAATTCATGGATTTTTCCTGCCATACAAATTTAGAATTGCCCTACAAATTTAGATTTGCCTTTTGCCATTGTTTAATGGTGCATCAGTTGTCAAAATAGGTATTGTTTGAAACAAAAATAACATTCTAGGCAAAACATTCAACTTAATCACAGAAATTCCCCTCAGTAATGAACATTTTATTTTCTCTTAATGTATTTTTTAAAATTTCATTCCATGTCTTAAGATAACTATTTTGGAATAATATACAATTCATATTTGTCATAGTGATATTCAACTATTCTGCCTTTTTCTCAACCTTAAAGCCTATTTTATCAATTTTGTTTTATCTTGTATTTTCATATTTTTTGTTAACATCTATGATTATTATTGTTAAAACCTGCCAATGAATCCAAATTCGTTTGCCTATGGTTTGAAATCCCTTTAAAGGATCTTCTAGACCCAATAACAAGTCATCTGCAAAAGCTTTTGATTTATAAGTCTGTTTTAAAATCTTTCCTCCCAAAATATCTCATCCTGTCTTATGTCTCTATTCAGTATTTCAAGAACCAAAATAAATGGGAGAGGGAACAATGGGCAGCCTTGTCTTGTTCTTTTTTGTATCTCACATGGTTTTACTAGATACCCATTAACAATTATTTGTGCTTTCTGTGAAGTATAAATTGATTTTACCCATTTTATAAAATTATCTGCAAAATTCATATTTCCCAAACTTAAAGAAGACATAATCCTAGTGGGCTCCCTTTTGAGTGGAGATTTTCAAACTGGGGCTGGATGTCCACCGGCTGGGATGGAGACCTAAGTACTTTCAAAATTCTATATTTTATATTTCAAATCGCTGGAAATCTTATCCAGTTCATCTTCTGCTAGGCAAGTGACCAGGGGCTAGGATTCAATGAAATCCATTTACCTTAGTCTTTCCCTATTCTTACCACTGCATTGACCATTACGCCATCCAACATCATTAATCCAATTGTGGTTAATCAAAGTTCTAATGCAACATATCAGGAAATGCTAAGATTGGGAAGGGGTATGATATGCTGTGGGGATGAATAGAATGATTCAATAGAAATATTTATTGGTGTGTCCCATTAATAATCTAAAAATGCACTGTTAACTTTCACTATCACAAAGTTTCTGCATTATTCTTTTTCTTTAATATTTTTTTAAAGGGTAGATTAAAAACAATGAAAACGAATATGAAGTAAGAAAAAGAAAAGAGAAAAAAAGAGAAAGCTAAAAGTGCAAGAAAGGAGAAAAAAACAAAAGGGAAAAAATAAAATAGAAAGAAGATATAAATAGCTTCCAATCTTATTTACAGCAGTTTTAAGTAAATTATACATTTATCTCTTATTCTATGGTTACATTAGGTTCTTCTTTCTACAATCTGTCCTGTCCAATCATCAAAACCATAAATCATACATTCATTTTTCCTGATCATGCCAATTGTCTATAAGGGCTCTTGATTTTCTGCATTAGTCTTGATGCCAAGGAAATGGGTGGAAAATAGGACAAGATACCCAGTCTCCAATTCAATTTAATTTAATTAATTGGCTCTGTACAGCCCAAGATGGATAGGGAAATTTCAGAAACAAATATTTGTGGGTCAGAGTTTCAGAAAATACTTTCATCTTTTCGTATTCATCTCCCTGCTCCATTTTCAAATGTCCCCAAAGTACCATTCGGGCACACAATTAATAGGTTTCTCCTCCCAAATGGTCTGCAGCCGTTTGAGCCATGAAGTCAACATCTGTTGTCTTTTCTCTTCTGTCACATACTCAGGGGCAAAGCAGATCTGAGGGGAAAGGACACTGAAGCCACAGAAGTGTAAGATTCCATGCTGGAATTAAACAAGAAAGAGACACAGTGAAAGTCATAATGTTTGGCTTGTGATTAGACCATGGTTGATGAAGGTTTTTTTTTTAAAAAACAACAACAGTAATATTGTAAAGCTGAATTTACAGTAGCTTTCCGGCAAAGTTGCAAGAGGGAGCCAGAATAAATAAATAAATAAATACATAAGTAAGTAAGCACAGAGCTCCAATGCATTTGTAGGTTTGTATGACAGCAAACTTACAAATTTAAGAATTCCAGTCCCAGATAAGTGAAGGCTTTAAAGATAAATTATAAGTATTTGGAATTCCACTTCACACATATTGGTCAATAGGTCAAGTGAACCCTATTCCCTGGTATATTTGTCCAAACAATTACCTATTATGGCTATTCCAATAAATTTTTATACAGCTCTTATGGACAACATAGATACAGCAGGTTCATGATGCTTCTCAACCACATGAAGAATGCAGGCTTAGGACAATTAAGAGTTTGCAACTTTATCAGGCCTGACTGAATCATCTATCCACCCATTTATCCACCTGCTTGCTTACTTACACACTTAGATAGCTTATAAACCATTCCAATCAACCAAATATGAGTGATTTAGAACTCCCTAAACTTGTAATTAAAAACAAATACACAATCAAATTTTAAACTTTCATCAATACGTTAGCTTATGGAAGAGAAGGAGGACTATTGAAGTGTCATTGTTCTATAACATCCATTAGTCCTGGCAACTGGCTGTGCCAGCTAAGACTAAAAGCAGATGTAATCCAGCAACTAATGCAGATTGAATTGAATTGGAAACCTTCTGAGTTCAAAACGACCCAATTCAAGTATAAAACTCCTGTTCAATTCTCAGTGAGTGTTCCAGTTCTATTCCCACCATTGCAGAAGTGTTCTGAGCACTAATCTGGATACCTTTTTGAGCTTGAAACACTTCTAGAATTATTGGAGCAGAGTTGGGAGACGTCTATGAACTTGGGATGTTTTGCACATCCCTATTAAAGGGCCAAGAAGCTGAACTTTATTTAGCCAACTCTTGTCTCCCTAAATTACAATGCCTTGGTAAGGCCACACTTGGAATACTGCATCCAGTTTTGGTCACCACGATGTAAAAAAGACGTTGAGACTCTGGAAAGAGTGCAGAGAAGAGCAACAAAGATGATTAGGGGACTGGAGGCTAAAGCATATGAGGAACGGTTGCTGGAATTGGGTATGTCTAGTTTAATGAAGAGAAGGACGAGGGGGGGACATGATAGCAGTGTTCCAATATCTCAGGGCTGCCACAAAGAAGAGGGAGTGAAGCTATTTTCCAAGGCGCCTGAAGGCAGGACAAGAAGCAACGGATGGAAACTAATCAAGGAGAGAAGCAACCTAGAACTAAGGAAACTTCCTGACAGTTAGAACAATTAAGCAGTGGAACAACCTGCCTCCAGAAGCGGTGAATGCTCCAACACTGGAAGTTTTTAAGAAGAGACTGGACAGTCATTTGTCTGAAATGGTATAGGGTTTCCTGCCTGAGCAGGGGGTTGGACTAGATGACCTCCAAGGTCCCTTCCAACTTTATTATTATTATTATTATTATTATTATTATTATTATTATTATTATTATTATTATTATTATTATTATTATTATTATTATTATTATTATTATTATTATTATTATTATTATTAAATCAATGGCTATACACTGGCCAGCCTTCATATTCCATGCAAGCAAGAAGGAAAGTTTGAGGAAAGAAAAAGGAAAAGGATTTGTTCTGAAGGGCTTGCCACCTCAGTTCCCTTAGGTATATACATAGGACATACATCTCTAAAACACCAATGCTAACATGAAAATGTTTTTTACGTTCTCAGTTCTGCTTTGGGAAGGTTATTGGCAAAAGCAACATATTTAGAAACATAAAAGGATATTGGCTGTTTACTGATCATGTTATTCTTCATGATGTGGGCAAAATAAAGAAAAACCAGTGCCAAGAGATTCCTCCCATTATATTTTGAAGCCCTAGTCATATAGGGCAGAGTTCCCCAACCTTTCCAACTTGGCGGCCTGGAAGGAAAGAGCAGGGAAATGTGCGTGCACACGGCAGCACTAGCACAAACAGGCCACGCACACCTGCGCAAACAGGCCACTGGCACCTGCGCGTGTGTGTAAAAAGGCCACTAGCGCCAGTGTGACGCTGGTGGCGGTGCTAGTGCACCCATGCATGCGCAAATGGGGCCACTAGTGCCCGCAAGGCGGCACTACCACGAGTGGGTGGACTCGTCAGTTATTCCCACGGCCTGGTGGCCAACAAGCCACGGTCCACAGTACCGGGCCGTGGACCATAGATTGGGGACCCCTGATAAAGAGGGAAAGTGGGACTGCTGCTTTTGCTTGTACTGTAACTACTCATTCATGAAGGATGAGTCCATATTTCTTGGATTCTTATTCAGAGATTGCTGGCTGGAAAATCTAGAAGCTGCAGTCCCAACAGACCCCAAAAGCACCACCTTGAGGAAGACCACAAAGCAAGAATAAGAGAAGACACCAGTTGGTTGGGGAGAACAGAAAGTCGTCCAGTGGTAAGCGTAGCTGAATGCTTGTATCAGTTAGCTGCACAGTGTGCTTGCTATAACTGGCTGACTGAGATCTCCTGAAAAACTGAAAGAGGAGTTTAGTGCCTACCTAATTCTCCAGAAGCCAAGTCTGAGCCAGCATTTGCATTTATTCTCCACTTACCTGCATGGGCCAGAGAAGGTAACGAATATTATCACTGGGTCCTCTCCTTGAATACATTTCTTCGTCTCCTCCAGTGGTAAATGAAAGTAAAGCTAATTTATTCTGGAATGGAACACATGTTTTATGTATATATTCTAAATTAATACTCAAACCAAAGCCCCCACAGTGCAACATACAGGATACAGCTTAAACCACAACAAAGTTACATTGCAATGTGATTCAAAAAACATTAGAACAGTATCCTTTAGAATAAATTAGAAAGCATTTCAGAAAGCTGCATTATGTTTTAAAAATATGAAATAAGGTTTTAAAGGCCAGTTTAAAATCCTGAATTGATAAGAGCTATACAATTAGTACTTTAGCAAAACTCCATAAACAACCATCAACAAGGCCAGTCAATTGACTGCCAATTGGGCTAAACTTCACTAACAGGTTACAATTTTCCATAGGTGAACGCAGGTTAATATGTTAATTATACATTGAGTGCATCTGAAATACATTTCTTTATTATAGGGTTTTTCACGTTCTTTATTTTGAAGCCAATTTTTCATGCAGTTAAATTTTTGAGATCTTTAATTTGCCATAGATTCAGTGAAAACTGATTTTTCCAATGTTTCTAGTGGCATAGATGGTAGTTCAGATTCAAAGCAAATTTTTGACGTTGCACTGATTCATGATCTTAGGAAATATCAGCCAAATATAATGAAAAGATTTATTTTACATCTATTGGTTTTCAAAATTCCTTTCAAAGCTGCCAATTTCTAAAAAACTGAGCATTGCCAATGAAAATAGCACATTTGTAAAGAAAGGCTACAACTGGCTGGCTATATCGACTACCAAGATCCTGTAGGTAAGAAGTTTACACTTTATATCATGCAGTTTTAGCAGAGTGTTGTGCCACGTATGAATAATCACCATGATCAATTCTTGAGGATTTGCTAAAGTAGATTTAAAAGGAATTTGGTGCCACAGAGAGTTATTAATGAAGTTTATCGACCTTAAATAAAATTTCCAGAATGTTTATAAGACTTTCAAGAGAGAACTTGTCATATTTAGTATAAATGTTTTATGTAACACTGATGAAATTCCTTTGTTATTAAATATTTATGTAATTACCTTCAGAGAGAGATTACATGAAAATTTAATACATCTTAAAGTTGCCAAGTTGGAAAACACCACCTAGGTGCTTTACCTAGAAATGACTGACCTTGCTTGGTTTGCAGTCAGGTTGATATTTGTGACCATTCTGTTTGTGAAATACATTCCATAGTCAAAGGATTTCTATTATTATATCTTTTATTTTTAAATGGTTCCTTATTTATACTTTGTTAATTATCTTCAGTAGAGATACGAAGGCAAGATATTAATGTCAGTAAAATCTTAGTTTAATGTATACTTATAGGCCACCTACCTTGAGTAAACCAGAATCATAACACTTTGGGAAATCATGAGCAAATCCTTGGACTAAGACTCTGTCCATCCAGCCCTTCAGGATGGCTGGCATGCTGAACCAATATAAAGGAAACTAGATAGGATTACAAGAGAGAAAGGAATAATATATTTGGCTTTAAAATACCCATAAACACCAACCTCTTCAGAAAGGCAATAATCAAGCAGGACGTATTGCAAATAAGTATAAATTAACAAAGTCTGGCATTATTATTACAACGTTGTGCCTCTAACATGGATCCTTCTAGATCAGTATAGTGATTGGCAACACACACCAAAGGTCAGATATATCCCTTCAGCAAATGTTTTTATCTACATCACAGATGGGGAACTATGGCACCTTTATGACTTGTGGACTTCAACTCCCAGAATTCCTGAGCCAGCATGGCTGGCTCAGGAATTCTGGGAGTTAGTCCACAAGTCATAAAAAGGCCATAGTTCCCCATCCCTGATCTACATCATCTGAAGCAATCATTTTTCTTACTTGTTCAATAATAATTAAAATTTAAAAATATCTGCCTTTATTCTGAAACAAAACCAGATTTATATACAAAGCACAGAATTGGGAAAGTTAATCAAAATAGATTAATCTATTGAACTGTCACTCCTAACCTATTCCCTAGATATATGCATGTAGACATTCTCTTATCCCAACCAACTTGACCCCAGGTTGAATGGCAGAAATGGAAGATGGACTTCAACACATCTGGAGGACAGCTAGTTCAGAATGTTGAAAAACATACTACACTCACCAGCACCTATTGGACCAAAATGTAAGGGATAATATTTGAAAAGTTCTTAAATGATATGATCAAACCAAAGCAAGCACAAACCTAAAATTTCTCTAAATTCCAAAGTTATATCAACACGATCCAAGCTCTTAAACCAATTTGATCCAGCAACGGAAGTCTCACATAAACAAGCTTTTGAAAAAATAATGACCTGGAAAATCACCAAGTCGGCTTTGTTCACTTTCTTTTGCTCCTCAATCAAATCTTCAGTCAGACATCCATTTTCATAAGCTTTCCAGGCCTCAATTCCATAATTAAAATGATCAGGATTGTATAATTCACCTATGGGCACAACATGACACAATCTAGTTGCATTTGAAGTTACCATCTCATCTTTTTTTAGCATAGGATCTCTGTCATCTTTCACTTAGATTTAACTCAGATCACAAAATATCATGTAAAATCTTCAAGGAACGGAGGACGCAGGAAAATCAGTATTTTTCTAGAAGTCTAACAGCCCCCACATTAGTTTGGATATTAGAACTCACAGCCTGAGTAAAAAGACTTCTATTTACCCCTCATTTTCTTCATTTCAGCAGTATTATTTTGAAGGAATGGGAAAGTGTTTTGCTGCTGTTATTGTTAAACAATTGGAGTCAAAGGATGCTGCTGGAAAACTCCTGAAATCTTTGTTCATGACCCATCCATCCTTCACTCAAGTCACTACCTTATTAATTTTACATACTGTAAAATTGATTTGGCTAACAAACACATTTTTTCCATATACAATTCTTGTATCTCAGCAAAATGTATTCTTGGGAGAGTTTCTTGGAAATACAAACCACAAATGTACTTCTACCTCATCAATGGCACCTACCAACTATATCTTTCCTACTTGTTCTTGGCTCAAATTGCATTTCATACAAGTCGGAAACAGTGACGGTACAGCCTTGCTTCTTCAGTTCTTCCACTGTCAAGGTTTTAAATGAACCATTTAGAGATTTGGGCTCTTGGTGTGCATAGACAATCAAAACTTCTTTCCCTAATGTTTAAAAAGATGAAGAAAAGCAATATTTACTTAAAATAGGAATTCCAGAGGCAGATAAAAATCAAGGTGAGAAGATTTTCTGCAATCAGCAACAGCATTCCAGTTTGAACATTTAGAAGCCTGTAACTGCTTTTTTTTTTAAAAAAAATCATTCTTAGGTAAGATTTTTTTTTTAATGCTTTTGTGTCAATCTTAACTCCTGGTAACTATCTGGACAATATCCTGCCATTTTCTTAGCAAGATTTAAGAAGTGTTTGCCGTTACCTGCTCCCTAGGGCTGGAATTGAGTGACTGGACCAAGGCTACTTAGGCATTTTGTGTCTAACGCCGGCCTAGAACTCACAATCTCCCAATTTGTATGCCGATGCCTCAACCATTACACCAAACTGGCTGGAGATAGCTCTTCCTATCCTAACTTTATCCTACAGCAACCTTTTGGTGTTAGATTGAGTTAGTGGTGATTGGCCTAGGGCCATTTCATATAGTTTCTAGTCAGGATTCTTTAAATATAATATTTTTAAATATAAAACAAGGCAATCTGTTTGTTACCCATTGATACCACCATCTCTGCTGTTCCCTGACCCAGCTAACATTTCTTCTTATCATTTCTTTAAAAAACAAAATGGAAAGATGGCTCACTGCATGTTTATTTTCCCAAAGGCTTTTGGACTCCTAGACCCCATGGCATTTTAGGAAATAAAAATATTAGATGGCTGAAATTTGTAAATATCACTCCTCACACACACACACACACACACACTGACCATTTGGAGAGAACATCCATAGTACTCTCTAATTATCTCTGTCTACCAGTCGAGTTGGGTATCCCTGTGGAAAATGAGGGGATCTAGGGGGACATCTTAATTCTCCTTTGATAGAAAGATGATGAAAGTACAACTTACCTGCCATTTTTTTCAACACCCTGCAAGTTTGTCGCAGTTGAGAAAAATGTGGTTTTGAAAGATTCTTGTCAAGACTGCTACAAAAAGAAAGATAGATACTAAATTCCTTTCCTCGGTTTTCAAAAACAAATATTACTTGAAGCTGCCCATCTTGATGAACTAATGAGAACCACAGAAAAAAACAATAGACACACAAACTTAAGCACAAGAGCATCAGCAGAAATATCCTAGCTTAATAGCTCTTGGCAGTAGAAAAGGAAGTGGCTTTTAATTCCCTCTCTCTCATTCCTACCCAAGTCCCAAAGCAAAGCAAAGTAGATTCAGTTTCTTGAGATCTCTGGAGTACCCTAGGATCCACCACCTGGAAAAAGGGGAACGAGAGTTTGCTGCTATTTGCATGCGATAGGGATGTGGATTCTCAGGAAATTAGTTCTGTTTTGAATTAAGGATCAAAGACACAATCTTATGGAGCTTCTGCCAAACGTTTTGGGTCAACCCCAGTTTAACAGAAATGAAACATCCAACACTTAAGTAGCTGCAACTATTAGAGTAAGAAAAACCAGGACAATGCTAGCTATCATTCCCTGTTTCTTCTCCACACTCCCTGAGACATATGGTCTCAAACTAAGCAGGAGTCAGTTCAGTAGACTATTGGTTTATATCAGGGGTCTTCAAACTTGGCCCTTTTATGACTTGTGGACTTCAACTCCCAGAATTCCTCAGCCAGCATGCCTGGCTGAGGAATTCTGGGAGTTGAAGTCCACAAGTCATAAAAGGGCCAAGTTTGAAGACCCCTGGTTTATATTCATAATAAATTCACACACCCTCATCTGTCCATTATACCTAAGGCACACAACATCTAAAGAAATAGTTTGCTTATTGGAAGAGATGCGGACCAATCTGCCACAGCCTAGAATGCAAGATCAAGAAGAGGAAACTAATCAGCCTATCAGAAAATAAATATTTTAAAAAAAACCTTTCAAAGTGTAAAACATTTTCACCCATTTTACGATTATGCAGTTTTGCCTTACCGCACCTTACCGCAACGTGCCTTAAGCACGTTGAGTGGCTTTCCAGTGTTAACACAAGTACCGTCACGGAGGATTTTATACCATTTTATACTGTATTTTATACCATTTAATAGTGCATTGCACCGCTTACTTAGAAGTAGTAAGCTCCGTCCGTGACTTTACTTCCAGGCAGCTGGCTTTCTACCTCCGGTCGTTCGAAATAACCCGCGTTTGACTATTATTAGCCCAGCTAATTCACGGATCAAAATAAGTGTTAGTAAATAATAATTAATGCATGTTTAAAGCGTGGACTGTTACAAGTCTTTCCAATGAATATAGAATTACTTATTTCTGAATAAGACAGCATGTACGATTGGGCTACGGGGCGGTCCAAGATATTTGGATGAACTACAATAAGTTTCAGTAAAAAGGACAGTTTAGGGTTCCCCTTTTATATTATTTCCAGATTTCTCAAACTGTAAACTTTTCATGGATTTTTCTTCTTCTTTTTTTGCAAGCCAGTTTCCTTACTTGAAACTCGTACTAGAATATTAATAAAATCCTAACAATAGAATATAATCAAAATTCTTAATAAAAAGTTGGAAAGGAGAAGATCGTACCTGAAAACAGCACAGTAACCTGGCGGACAGGATAGGATCAGATCACCTAAGCCGGCTAAGCAAAACAGGATCGAAATAGTCAGTTCGACTAGTAGAGTCTGGCAATTTAAAAAACCGGGTGGTGGGTCCGCCCCTTTCTTAGTTACGTCTCACAATTATGTGATTTGGAGCGTGTGATTGATTGTCTTCGCCATTGTGAATTTAATTGCGTTTTCATGCGTATTTGAATTGCAATTTTCCAATCTGAGACAGTACTGGAGAGAGGGAAAAGGGATATTTCAATTAAAATGAGATTTCAGTTGAATAGCAAGTGCCGTAGATAGAAACCTCGTACAGCCGATATCGTTTGGGTTCACATGACAAACTGAACGAAAAGGCAGTGTGATCATGCGTGCATTGATGTGAGGTGGGAATCCAGCTGATGTGCACAACATAGTGAAGTCCCAGCAAACTAGGGTGGCTGAGTTCACACAACATGCTAAGCTAAAATATATTTGGATAATTCGTGGTTCAGTGTACTGTGCAAACCAACCTAGTGCTGTTAATTTATGATTCAGTATGCATGGTACTACTTTAATTCAATAAACCACAGAACAATTAACTGAATTAATGTGTTATTGATAACTGCTAATTTTCACTGGATCTTATGATTAGATAAATATGCATAGAACAATTATTCAGAGCCTCTTGTCATATGAGGAAGTGGAGACTGCCTTCTTAATTATTTTCCAAATAATTAGATATTCAGAACTTGATTATTAATTAAAGTTTCCAATGTTTAGAACTATTGCATGAGCAATACAAGCCTTACAATCATGGAATCGGGATGAGAAAGGGCCTTGGGGAGATTCTAATGCTAGTCAAATGCCCAGTGCAGAGCAGGAATCAAGGGCTGGCCAGCCTTCTTTTCAAAATCTCCTATGATGGCACACACACAACTCCTGGAATTGTGGACATATGAGAGACGAGGGCAGGCTGAGAATAGCGATTGGCTTTCTGTGAGCTCATGCCTTCCTGACACTTTGAATCTGGCACTTCTCCGATTACAATAGGACTGAAAAAACATCTCTCATAAATAAGGAGTCAAGAGACATGGCTTGAAGCTACATATTTATATCCTGTTATTTCACTATGTACCTCAGAGCAATATGCCTATCTGCTCACTCTTACTATGATATAAGTTAAAGAGTACCTGTCTCCCAAATTCAGCTAAGCTGTGCTTTGTTTAACCATGGTGTATTGATCAAGTATAGTAGGCAAAAAGAACTGGAGGAACGAGGAAGAGTTGCAGCCAAGAGTCAGATAAAAAAAAAAATCTGGGTCGGGTGGAAATATAATTTGAAAAAGCAGCTCAGACAGTCCCTCTCTAGTTTCCACAAAGATGGGGGTGGGGGAGACTTTCAGACATATAAGTTTCTATTACTATAACCTTATAATAGTAGTAGTATTAGCAGTCATAATTTTCTATTTTTGAATAGATCTGTTCTGAAGGGCTGGCTTCTAGATGCTAAATCTCAAAACAAATTTGATGAGTAATACTATGAGGGAACCCAGTTTATAACTGACCCTGGATGCCAACTTAGCTCTCATGGGTCCTAATTCGGTACTCCAAGGACATCAGCCTGGCTTCTTCAGTCTTATAAGATTCACAACTATTTCTTTTCCAGCTAGATTTTGGATTGTTTTGAAATTATAATTACACTAATTCTTTTAGCCACATTTAATTTTTAAAAAATTGAGGTTGATGTCACATTCAGGATTTTCCTACCTGATAATGGCAGGAATATCATCTATGAATCTGTTAGGCAAACCATGATGAAATGGAATTACAGCTTAGTGTAGGTAATGAACTAAAACACATTGTGTTTCCAGATTCTGTTTTAAAGGGCTGGAGATCATTTTCTGCCTTTAAGAACAATGCACTCGAAGTACAAAACAAAATAATAAATCAGGATATCTGTAATAAAATGAGCTTGTATGAAATGCTCTTCTGCAATTGCCTGGCTACTCTGTCCCATCATCCCCCACAAGTGTATTCCTGGATCTCAACTCCACTGAGCTGGTTTAGTTCTCACCGGGTTGTTTTGTCAGGATGACCCTACTATAGAATTTTTAAAAAATATTGTCAAGTTGAGTTGTACATCTGCAAACCTTGAGATTCCCCAAGCCCACTCATTTTTATGTGGATAGAGTTGCTTTAATTACATACCTAATTAAACAGAAAGAACAATGTCATTAACAGTTCCTCTACTAACAGTCTTGGCTTTGTTCAACAAAAGATCTCTTGATAGAAAAAAATCTGATTGCTGAAAGAAAATGACTTTTTGGTCTTTGCAGACAAAGCTATAATGTGTGGGAAGTGTTTACATTAAGGAGCCTTCTACATGCTTGAATTGTACCAGTCTGGGATGGGGATTACTCTCCTGGATGGCCACAGTTTTGGAGAGGAGAGGAGTTCAGAGTAGCCCATCTGATTAATGGAGTGAGAGTTTCCACCAGTAGGAAACGTCTGTAGAACTTGGAATGGCCTCCCAAGCTCAGTCTAGAAGTGTACTACTCAAATCCAAGTCCAGTATGAAGATACAGGCACAGTAGCTTAGGTCAATCCATGTGCAGTGGTTGAGTCATGATAGACCCAGATTGGCACAACCACTACCCATAAGGGGTCTAAGTTGCTGTACTATTCCCATTAATGGATCTAGACACATATTCATTAATGGAATCTAAGCATGACAATATTCAGCATTTTTTCTAGCTCTTGACTTCATACTTCTATACCCATTGTTTTTGCTTTTGCAAAAATCTTGTGAATTACAGATAATAACCATGCTACTGATGCAAAGGAATGGAAATGACCATTGATTGCACGTGCTGATTTATGGTAGGCAGAGCGAAAATGCATGGCTATTTGTATTTTTCTTTTGAAATAAACTTTGAAAAATTTATTGCCTTTTAACATTTAATAACAATTTTCTGGAAGACTTAACATAGCTAATTCAAGCTTTAAATCATTTTTAAGAAGAACAAAATCGACCAATTTCACTCCCAGCTATGGAAACGTACTGGGGAACTTTGCCATCAAGTTCCTTCCCCAGGATCTGGAGGCAATAGGGATCTGGATGGGGAAGGACAGACTTTGGCTTACCTCTAGCAAGACTGGTTGGTTATGGGTTTTAGGGCTCCCCACATATGGGGACCTTCCATGGCAGTACTCAGTACCCAGAAAGAATGGGTGTGCAACGGTGTTGAAGGAAAAGTCTTCATCATGGTTCAGTCCAAGCCGGGAATAAACAACATGGCGACTGCTTTAGAAAGAAGGTTGCAGTTTATTGAAGAAGAGAGCCAGACAGAAAGATGGCTCTGGAAGAAAAGAGAGAGAGCACATGTAGGGAGTGGGTTTTTATACCCTCTGGGGCTCTTGAGGTTGTTTCCTGTTCCTGTTTGAGGCTTTATATTTCCTGTGTCATGTACTTTTGACCTGAGTTTGAGTGTGCCCCTTTGGCATCTGTGGGTCAATCCTATTATGTCCTGTCTTAGAGTTGGGTGGGGTATGTAGATTTTAGGTGTGTCTTCTTAATCTTCTAGCTTCAACCTTCCTGAATGGTTTACATCTGCATTTCTACAGAACTGGTTTCTGCTTGGGGGAGGGAGACTTGGGGATATTAAGAAAAAACTGGGCATGCTTTTCTGCCTCTTTAATATTTCCTTCTCTGGGGGGGGGTGACTTCCCACAACGGGGAAGGGGGTACTCTTGAATATTTGTTTGAAAGAGAACTGGAGCATATGGCAGCAATGGCTAGGAAAGCCCTTTCCATAATTCAATCCTGAGCCTTTTCTTAGATTGAGAGGCCTTGCTCATGATCAGTCATGGTTTGGAACATGATTGTGGTTGGATATACTATAATTTGGTTATCTTCATTTCTAGATTGACAGTCATATAATCTTATTAAAATTTCTTGTGATTGTCTGAAAACAAACACTGTTTTGTATCAGTAATGAAATTATGATGCATGTTTTATCATGTGCCCTCCTTATCCCCCTGCTGTGGACTTCTATGCCAATAAAATCTTATTACTTCCTTGTGACTATCCAATTTTTTAAAAAAATGCATTTTCATCTTAGATTTTGAGGTAGATAAATGCTGGAAAATGCTGGAAAATGCTAATAAGAAGAGGTCTGAGACTTTAATCAATTCTCTATTATTTTAATCTGTATCATGCTTTTTTACCTGTAAGACATTTAGGAGAATAAATATCAAAAATAAATAAATACATCAGATTGAGTTATCAATGACTTTTCCTCTTGATGGTAGTTTGTAGAACAACAGGCCACATATTTTAATGGCTCAGGAATTCTGGGAGTTGAAGTCCACAAGTCATAAAAGGGCCATCGTTCCCTACTCTGCTTTAAAATACTAGTTTTTCCCCTTCTGTTCAATCATGTCTGATTTTTAGAGACTGCCTGAACAAGCTACTAAGGGGTAAATGGCAGAAGAGGACTATTATCTCCTTCTCCGTGCAGTGAGTTTTTGGAAAACACCTGCTCAACCATTGGAGCTGATTTCTTAATCTGGCGTGACTCTTCCTAACCCCTTAGTGAAGATGGAAAGAACAGGAATAAACAGAGGCCCTAAAGGACTACAACCCATAGTTGGACAGCAACACAGGAAATAGGACTTTCACACATATTCCCCAGATGGGCTTTTGAAAGCTTAAATTTCTTTAAGAGACCCTCACCTGTCAATAATGCTTGGATGGGTTTGGGACAGTTACTTTCTCATAGCTTCTAAAGACCCCACTGCAGAAGATGGCTTGAAATACAAAAAGAAAACACCCATTTTCGGCAAAGAACAAACTAGCATGCAGTTCAAAAAGCACCCTGAAACAGTGGGGAAAATAGCAGTTTCTTATATTTACATCGTACGGGCTATAAATACACTAATTAAACAAACAGCAGCAAAGAGCTACAGCAAGCCCATTTTTTCTGACATTTTTGTAGTCATCATCTGAGAGCTCTCACAATACAGAAAAATCTTTTCACCCCTAGGAAGGAACTGATGAATCTCATTTGATTGCATACAATTGATGTTGGGACAGTACCAGGTTGCACCTGGTAAGTTTTTTTTTTTTAAATTACTTTTTATTTGGAAAATCACCCCTTAAACCTTTCCTATTCCTCTGTTTCATGATGTTCTCAAAATCTCTGTGCTGCAGAACTGAACTTATTTAACTGGGAAAAGAACTGCTGCTAGATAAATAATAAAGGATCCTAAGGGGAAAAAAATCATAATTATTTAAATTAACTGTTTTTGGATGGCTGGATACACCTGCTGCCGGACTGCTGATGTGACTAACCTCTTTTATCATATTAACTCCTGGATTGCTGTGAGAGATTTGTAGAACCAGGGCTTGTTGGAGGATGCCCACCATGGCTACAATTTCATTCAATTGTTGGAATATAAAAATTTGCAGAGAGAAAGCAAGCTCCCTGGAAAGGTTTGGTAATATAGTTATTATGTGGGGGGGGGCGGGGTACCAGGAGCTTGCTCCCTTATTCTGGGAGATGATTTGGACAGAGTCTTTGGACAGTTGAAGAGTGCCAGTGTTCTGGTTGGGTTGTGTCCTATTACAGTCATTGAAGGCAAAAGAGGGACTGGAGCCAAGGATCCATTGCAGGCAGTCCCCGATTTAGCGACTGTTTGAAGTTACCATGGCGCTGAAAAAAGTGACTTCTGACCCTTTTTGAAACCATTGTAGCATCCCTCAAACAAAGCATATTCATCCCCACCTATGTTACCAGTGCCAAACACGGACATGTGCAATAAAGTAGAAGTGAAAGTTAGTCACCAGGAAATGAGATGTTTGGGGAAAGCTTGCTGGAGTGACCAGAAGGGATAAACTCAAAAATGAGATCGTAAGAAAAAGAATTGGAATAGAACCGATCTTAAGCTACCTACAAAGACAGCAAGTTAAGTGGTTTGCTCATCTGGAGAGAATGTCTTGGGATTCTATACCATACAAGGCACATACAAAAAGAGCAGAAGGCCAAAGATCCAGAAGAAGATGGAGAGACAACCTCAAAGACACACTAACACAGCATCAATGAACAATGGTCGAGGCCATCAGAAGTGCAAGAACCAAAACTTTGTATCTCCCTCGACAGCCAAACTAGTAAAAGAGGAAGTTACATGATCAAAATTTGGAGGCTTGGCAAGTGGCATGTATTCACGACAGTTGTGCTGTCCCTGGGTATTGTGACCAGCATTTGCAACGTTTCCAGCTGGCTTCTGACAAGCAAAGTCAATGGAGGAAGCTGGATTCACTTAACAACTGTGGTGATTTGCTTAACTGTGGCAAAAAGGTTGTGAAAGGGGGCAAGATTCACTTAACAGCTGCCCACAGAAATTTTGAGCTCAGTTGTGATCGTAAGATAGAATACCTGCACTCACATTTTTAGTTGCCTCTGAGGTGGATGGATAAGAGTTCATCCTCATTTATTTTTCTGCCTTGTTAGATTTATGGGTTCCAGTAAGTTGCTGGATCTTGTCCATGTTTTTTTCTAGCCCTCGGGTGGCATTTTCAGGGCATTGTGTTAAGACAAAAGTGGTGAGGACTGCTGCAAGCCAAGAGCTGATTTCAGATGCTACAAGTGTGTCATCATCTTGGCTCCTCCCATAATTATTTAAGATTATGTATATATGTATATATGTATATGTATATGTGTATGTATATGTACATATATGTATGTATAATGATTTGTTATCAGCTGGATCTTGATTAAATCTTAATTATACAATTCATGATTAACTTGTCCCACTGTTTCCAATGAACCCAATTAAATATAACTGAGTCTGGATCCATCAGAATAAAGTATTTCTACATTATGGCTTCAACTTTGCTTTAGTATTTCTTTTTGAAACTGTACGTGAACAGGTTAGGGAATACTTTGATAAATGCTTTTGTGTATTCTCCCTTTAATCTTTCATTTACTTTGGCTAATTTTCTAATTTACCTGAAGGTGTTCATATAGCATGCTTTCTCAATTATGTTTTCTCAATTCACACACTAATCCATACACTAATTCATACACTAATCACACTACCTGGACTCTCACAACATGCCAAGCTGAAATGATTAATTTGTGGTTCAATGCGCTCTATGTCAACAGTGTGAGCATGTATAGAGTCAGAACTGGAAGGGTTCAATGAGTCCAACCCATCTTTGAAGCAGGAATCCAACTCAAAGCATTCTAGATATGGCTGTTCAATCTGTCTTGAATACAGCCAATCACCTCCAAGGGGAAATAGTACTGCTGTCAAACTGCTCTATTTGGAAAATAAATGCAGTTTGAGATACAAAAATCAGCTGTAGAATTGGATCAGTCCATTAGGGTGCTGTAAAAGGCAAGTTAAGTAGCTAGGTGGAAAACTAATACCGCTTTATAAATCCATAGTAAGACCACACCTGAAATACTGCATCCAGTTTTGGTCATGATGTTACAAAAAAGATGTTGAGACTTTGGAAAAAGTTCAGAGAAGAGCAACTAAGATGATTAAAGGCCTGGAGACTAAAACATATGAAGAACGGTTGCAGGATTTGGGTTTGGCTAGTCTAAAGAAAAGAAGGACTAGGGGGGACACGATAGCAGTATTCCAGCATTTGAGGGGCTGCCACAAAGAAGAGGAAGTCAACTATATTTCCAAAGCACCAGAGGGCAGGACAAGAAACAATGGATGGAAACTGACCAGAGAGAGAAGCAACCTGAAATTAAGGAGAAACTTCCTAATAGTGAGGACAATTAACCAGTGGAACAGCTTGTCGTCAGAAGTTGTGGGTGCTTCATCACTGGAGGTTTTTAAGAAGAGATTGGATAGCCAGTTGTCTGAAATGGTATAGGGTCTCCTGCTTGAGCAGGGGGTTGGACTAGAAGACTTCCAAGGTCCCTTCCAGCTCTATTCTGACTAAGATTAAATTTTGGTCCTCTTGAATCCCAAATCAATTGTATACTAAGAGAGACGTCTGCCTGCCAATATTGGCACTCCTCCTGCACGCGTTATATAGAGGAAAAAATGTTGCTAAGGATATTCCCTCCCTCTTATTCCCATTACTGCAATACATTTCTGGTTAAATACTGATTAGCAGAATGTCTGCATCGCTCATGTTCTGAAGATTAATTTAAAGATAAGTCTCTTAGGTTTTATTTGGGGCGTCTGCTTTCCATTCTTTCAGAAATATGCCACTAGAGGGAACTGTATAACAAAGCAACTTTCCATGCTGATAGGTTGCGGAGTCTGTGCAAAATTTCCTTCTGTTAGTAAATTGAATGTATATAGAAAGGTGCATATGTGTTTAGAGCACCTATTGGTGCATCTAACACATAGAACAGGGGTGTCAAACTACCAGCCCGCGGGCCAGATGCCTCACACGGAAGCTGCGCCCACCCCAGCTCCAGCAAGGGGGGGAAAGTCACGATATGTAGCGACACATCACGTGACGTGGCAAGTTTGACACCCCTGACATAAAAGGTCTGTGGCCTTGACATCACTTTAACTGCCTTTAATTTCCCAACAGAGCAGACAGAGAAAAAAAAATATTTCCCCTCTGGTCTTGCAAAACCCCTTTAAATTAAGATATTGTTTATACCGTAGATATTTTCTCCAGATCCAAAATATGTTCATTGAAAAATTGACCTGCTCCATTTTAAGTAAGAAGAGTCAGACCAAGGAGGTTTTGTTTTTAACATGGAGACACACACACGTTCCTTTACAGCTCAGAGGTTTATGCTCTGGTCTCAAACTACATTGCTAAACCAGGTATGCTCATATACTGCTGTGAAGCCAAACCATGGCTATTGGAAGAAATTTCAGGCAGGTGCTATGTTTACACTCCTGAAGCTCTGATAGACATTTTGGAATACACTCCAAAGCACAGCGCAACTGCAAATTTTTCAGTGTTTCTTTACGGACGTCTGAATGCAGAGAACCATTACAGTTTCGCTGTCCTTGGACTTCGTCTTCTATCAGCCCCAGCTAGGAAGGCCAAGGAATATGGGAGTTCTGGTCTGCAAACATCATTTGAGCCACAGATTGTCTTGTTCTGAACTGAGACAACTCTTTCTTTTTCCATGTGATGGATCCAAATTTTAAAATATTTAGGAATTTGTGAATCTGAGGTCTAGTGCTGTTGAGCAACCTGTATACCAAGGAAGGAAGGAAGGAAGGAAGGAAGGAAGGAAGGAAGGAAGGAAGGAAGGAAGGAAGGAAGGAAGGAAGGAAGAGAAAGAAAAGAAAAGAAAAGAAAAGAAAAGAAAAGAAAAGAAAAGAAAAGAAAAGAAAAGAAAAGAAAAGAAGAAAAGTTGAAATCAGGCTGACATAAAAATATTTTGGCATGTGAATATTGGAATGAGGAAATGGAATGAATTTCAGTTTAATAAAAGATACTGTTGTTTAATAAAAAGTATCTTGTCAATAGGCTGGGTTTGCCTTCTGCTGGCAGGTTTAGGAATGCGTGTGTATAGGATAGTAACTTGAACGCTCCTGAGAGGGCTATAGTTTAAGAACCTGAAATAAATAGAGCAGGGCCAGTTTAAGATATTTTGCTGTCTTAGATAAGAGCTGAGATGGATGAATGCCATTCCCTGCAGAGAATTATTTGCGTTAGTCTCCTCATGAATACTTGATAAAATCTCTCCAGGGAATGGTTCTCTATCAAAGCTAAGGGTAGGAAGCAATCCAGGATCCCACATTTTGGGTCTCCAATGTGACCATCTGTTGCTTGGTGTGGCCAATTCATCCTGCATAATGCTAAGCCCACTCCTGAACTTACTGGAAACTGCTTTTGCTTTTCATTCATTTTCATTAAGACGACCATCATTCTGAAAATTGTCTATAATATTAATCACGCTCATTGGTCTCAAAGCAGCCACTCAACATCATTAATGGAACTGTATGGATGACTTCTTCATCTCCTTCCTCTACAGAATAACAGAGTTGGAAGAGACCTTGGAGGTTTTCTAGTTCAACCCCCTGCTCAGGTAGGAAACCCTATACCATTTCAGACAAGTGGTTCTCCAACCTCTTCTTAAAAACCTTCAGTGTTAGAGCATCCACAACTTCACGAGGCAAATCGTTCCAATGATTAATTGCCCTCACTGTCAGGAAATTTCTCCTTAGTTCTAGGTTGTTTCTCTCCTTGATTAGTTTCCATCCATTGCTTCTTGTCCTGCCCTGAGGTGCTTTGGAGAATAACACTGCGAACACTTTAGGGAATAACTCTAACACTTCAATGTTTCCCTCTGCTTCTTCTATCTTTTTCTTTATTCCAAAAAACAAAGAAGTGGCAGAACCACACAAGGCCTCTTGGTTGTAAGAAAGGATGAACCTTCTCTGAAAGTATCATTTATGTCTGGGACAGCAAAGGCCCTTCGCTGAAAACTGCCTAGCCATGAAGCTCACTGGCCTTGAGAAATCTCATCTTGATCTTCCCACAAAATATTGGTGATGATAAAAGAGAGAAGCTCAGAAAAACACCCCTCACTCACTTCCCATATTTTTGCTCTGCTGGATGCCCCGAAGACATATAGGAGAGAGAGAGAAAAACCTGGACTCCAGTGAGAAAAGATCAGTTCTTGCAATACAAATGCTACTTTCATTCTTTGCAGATGGTTTCGCTGTGATTCGGGTCCCTTTTCCTCTTGAAGAGGTTTCCCTCTTGGGCACAATATGACTGCTACCAACAAGTATTTTGCTTGCAAGGTAGTTCCTTCCAAATTTCTAATAACACCTGTTTCCTGAATTATTATGTAGAGAAAGGGGGGAGAGAGGAACATAGATAATGTTTATTTATTTATTTATTTTAGAACAATAACACACATATAACATCCAGTCTTTCTGAGTTTGCTTTGAGCAAACAGTTAGCCTAAATGTTTATGAGAAGAATACCTGGTGAAAACTTTCTTGGTGAAAGCTTTCGTTTAGAATAAAGTGAGATTTCTCACCACTAGTGTAATATTGCAAGTCCTCCTCTTGTAATCAGCTATAAACCAATCTGATTCAGACTCCGGAAAGATATTGCACAACACGTCCCTATTAATGAGTGATTCTTTTGCTTTGTTTTCTTCTTTCATTCTTTTAATACCATCAGGGTATACATTATAATATACGGAAAGAAGGGTAGTCCTTGACTTACAACCACAACTGAGCCTCAAATTTCTATTGCTAAGCAAGACAGTTGTTAAGTGAATTTTGTCCCACCATTAGTTACTTCAAATGCTCTTCCTCCTCTGTTTCTGAGAATCTACAGTATTGTTACTGTATTGGGATTTAATCCTAAAATGCCATTTCATTCAATAGTGGAAGCAAAGGTCACTATTTATTGAACTTGCAAAATTAATGCATACACTTTTCGAGTTGAGGAAGAATTATTCCACTTACATTACTTAGGTATCCAACAGGAATGCTTCCACCCCAATCTCTGACCACCTTCCCCAAAGGATTCTGGCATACTTCTTTAAGAGTTCAACTAAAAAAGTCAAGAGTGCCATTTCGGGATCAAATAATTAACTCTTCCCTTAAGCTTATGTAACTGGCAGATTAGTTTAATTACTCAAAGAGGAAAATCAATGTAGAGAGCTGCAATGTCTTTTTAAAATGCTCTTTAGCCAACTTGGTGACCAATGGCAGCAAACATCACCCAGTCAGGGTCAGGTAGCTGCCATTTTAATTCTCACAATATTGTTCTGGAATGCAGACCCTTTTCATTTCTTCCAATACCATTCAAAGAGGTGGTTTGAGAAGAGCATGCTGGGAAGTTAAAACGATAGCTACTTGGGTTCTGCTCAAAATGTTGACTTTTAAAGGAAGCCTCGATCAAGGAGCAGATGTTGCTCAAAATGAGGATCAGGGAAGTCACCCTGTTTGATTTTAAGGCTGTGACTGTATTTAACCACAGTTTTTTTTTTCAGGGTTTGCTAATGCCTAATAATGGACAGCAAACTGATTTTCTTCTTGACCGTTGCATTTAAGGGTTTTTCCCTATTCAAGGTTTTCATCCTGTTGTCTTTTCATTTTGAGCCATATCTTCTCTTTCATAGGCCCACACTCCAGTGGCACTATCCAATTCATTTTATTTTATTTTATTTATTTTATTTGTATTTATGTGTTTGTTTGTTTGTTTGTTTGTTTAAAAAAATCACCTTGGAACTCTCAAATGTTGCTTCAAGTGGTTATGCTACCCAGAAGATAAGCATGTATTTCTTTACAAAACAGTCATTTTCAGAATTAAATCAAAGACCTGAAAGGCTGGGGTTTAACTTTATGATTTTATAAAAATGGAAATATGAATAATCTGCCTCTCACTTAAAGAACATGCCGATTCACTGAAATCTAGACCCTACTCCAAAAACATGTCTTAGAACAGTGATGGCGAACCTATGGCACGCGTGCCAGAGGCGGCACTCAGAGCCCTCTCTTGGGCACACCTGCCACCACCGCCAGCTCGTGCAGGTCCATTAGGCCACTGCTGGCGTCCGGAGCGGCAGCCCCACCCAGCACAAAGGAGGCGAAGCAGCTGGCTAGCAAGCTTGAGTAGAGGTGGTAGAGCATGCCCCCATGTGCTCGCTGGCCTCTGTGTGCGGGGGCTGATGGTGTCAGGCAGCAGCCGCCCCTGCCTTGCCTTGCCCCGCAGCAATGGCACCCCCGCCCTACCCCCTGCCTCACCCCGCAGGACGAGCCTCCTGCCCACTGCCCCACCCACCAGAGACCCCCTGGATCACCCCCAATCCTGCCCAGCCCCCACAGGCATCCCCCCCACGAGCAATATCAAGGTAGCCACGCCCACCCCGGCCATGCCCACTCAGTCTGCCGGGACCACCGCAGCCACGTCCACCCAGTGGACCACACATCCCCGCCCCCCCTGAGGGCACCACAATGCTGATGCGGCCCTGGCACTTTACGATAAATAAGTGGATTTTGGGTTGCGGTTTGGGCACTCGGTCTCTAAAAGGTTCGCCATCACTGTCTTAGAATTTCATCCTCGTAGGATTTGGTTGGGAGTATTTCCATCCTAAATGTATTGTCAGAGCATGTTTCAAGATGCAGCTAGAAAACTGAGGTTTTGCCCTGCTAGTAAGATGTATTTCTGCAAAGTATTTTTTAAAAATGGAATTTCTAGTTAGGTAAGATAAATTTGACCGTCTGTAAGCCTTCCCTCTAGCTTTTAAGTTCACTCAAGATTGGCTATGTGACAGTATCTTCTGAGAAAAAGGTATTTGCCTAGAAGTCATGGATTTTTTTAAATTTCATTTGCAAGGTTACAAACTCCATGGATAAGAGTAGATTTCATCTGAGTTTCTCTGACTACATTTCAACTACCTTAACTTTCAATGAATAATCTGTAAAGGCTCCGTGAATTGTGTCTAGCTATTGGTAAAACTGTAGTTGTTCTCTGTAATGACTCTCCCTGGCCTTTAAGATCTTTGGCCTTAAATCTCTTCTCTCAGTTCTGCCAATATCAGAAACATGTGAGGACTGTCAAAAGAGGCCTTCTTGAAGAAGACTCTTTTCTTAGACCCTACCAGTCAAAATTCTTTAACTAGTGAGGTCTGTAACATGCCTTTCCTTCCTGCTCAGGTGGGATGAATCAATGTAATTGGGACAAGATGGTTCCTCAAACATCCTGATCCCATGCCACGAAGGGCTTTAATGTGATAGCCAATATCTTGAATTGGACTTGGAAGCAAACTGGTACCCAATGCAGCTCATGCAGCAGAAGTATTATATGCGCAGTCTGTAAGGTGTCCAAAACTGCTCACAGGGCTACATTGTATACTAGCTGCAACTTCTGAATACTCTTCAAGGGTGGTCTCATGTTGAGTGTATTGCAGTAGTCAATATAGGAGATGACCAAGGCATGAATGACTGACAGAAAGGCTTCCTGATCCAGAAAAGGGTGCAAATGGAACACAACACAAAGTTGCACAAAGGTCCTGCTAGCTACGACTGCCATTGCTCCTCAAGAAGCAGTCATGATTCAGGAGGGCCCTCAGATTACCCATTGGATCCATCCAAGACCAGAGATGATAAAGCCATACACAGAGTAATCTCTTACCCACAGCCACTTCATCTTACCAGGGTTCAACTGGAGCCCATGTTCCCTATCCGGATCCCATGGCCTCCAGATGCCACAAAAGGACATCCACAGCATCACTTAATTCAGCAGACATACAGATTGGGTATCATCTGATGATGGATGATCTAGCCCAGCAGCTTCATATAGATGTTAAAAAAGAATATAGTACCAAGGTTCTGTAGCACCTGCAAAGTGGGAGCTATCAGCTGGACCTCTCGCCCCCTATTAACACTGATTAGGACTGGCCATGAAAGAAGGAGATGAACCAGAACAAAAACTGTGCCTCCCCACCACAAACTCCCAGGGCTGCTCCAAAAGAATACCCTGGTTGAAGGTATCAGAAGTTGCTGAGAGGTCAAGAAGACCAAGAATGGATGAAGTACTCCCTCTCGTTTCAGCCAGAGATCATCCAGAACTGCAACCAATGCTGTTTCTGTACATATCCAGGTCTGAAACCAAACTGGAAGGGGTTCAGAAATTCTACTTCACCCAGGACCCTTTGAAGCTGCAATGCCACCAACCTTCTCAACCACCTTCCCTAAAAAGGTGATTTCCTACAAAATTTCCCATAAGAATTATCCAAAGGGTGCGTCTGTGCCTAGCAAAGGCCTTTTGAGGAGAGGATGAACTAGCATCTCTTTAAAGTGTGCCAAAACACACACACACACACACACACACACCTCCAAAGATGAGTTATATATTGCCAGGCCCCACCCACATATCACTTCCTGGGCAGCCTTGACCCAGGAGGGACATGTATGAAGTTCATAGGTGGTCATGTTTACAGTCCTGAGGACCCTGTTCAATTCCTTGGGTCCAATAGGATCCAGATAATCAGATAAGTCCCCTTTTCAAGCATCTCCAAAGAACCTGCTCCACCCTTGAACTCCAAGTGAAAATGGATCTAAACAATTTTATCCACCAGATGTATGGAGAATTCCTCTATGTGATCCTGAAGGCAAACCACTGGGAGCCCCTTTCTTAGAGGGTCTGGGTAACCTTAAACATGGCCACTGGGCAACAATCTGCAAATGCAATAAGAGCAGAGAAATATTCATATTTTGCTGCTCTTACCATCATAAGGCAGGCTTAATAATGGCTCTAACTTGTCTTCAGTTAGATTCATCCCTTGTCTTCCTCCAGCAGCACTCTAGATCAGCGGTCCCCAACCTTTCTGACTCCATGGACCGCAGTGGCAGCGGCGTGGTGTGGGGGGAGGGGATGGTTTTGCATGTGCAACTTAGTTCTGCACATGCACAAATGAAGCTTTGTGCGCTCACCTGCCACTTGTGTGGCCTGGTTCCCAGCAGGCCAATGGACTGGTATCGGTCTGCGGACTGGGGCTTGTGGACCTCTGCTCTAGATCACTTGATCCTTTTCATCTACTTCAATTTCTTTGTAACCTCTGTCAGGAGTGATGGCCCAAGAGAAGTCGCATGGGCATAATCCTGTCCACGGCCTCAGCTGCCTGCCTATTCCATACAGTGGCCAATGCCTCAGGAGGACCGAGGCAGCAGAGCCTCAGGTATAACCCCCAGTTTCCTTTGGAATACTGCAGGGTCCATCAGTCGCTGCAGGTAAACCAATCAAATGGGTCCTACCTCCCTGTGGAGAGAGCAGCATAAGAGACTCTTAAAGTCACCAGGGTGGGATCTGACCATGACAGAAGGGACAGCAATAACTTCTCCCTCAGATCATGTTGACACTGCTTCAACAAGAAAACCATGTCCGGTGTGTGGCCACTGTTTTGAGTTAAGCCAGCAGTGACCTGGGAGAGTCCTGTGAATCCTTAAGCTGCATCCAAGGGCCATCCAAGGGACAGCAATTGAAGTCCCCCAAGATCATACGTTTGGGGGATTCCACAGCCAACCGTGAGATGGCCTCCAGAACGCAAGTAGCAGAAAGGCTGATATAGTAGCAACAATCCCACGAACCTACCTTCTGAAACAAAGTCTCACCATTCACAACTTGTGGAGCAGTATCTGTGAAGATCAGCAGCAATTTCCAGGTGACAACTGCCACATCCCTCGCGTGTACTGGGGCTGCACCTGGTTTCATGCCCTAAACCTGGCTGGGCATATTTCACAGAGGGAACCCCCCTCTTCTTTCCCTATTGAGAGTGAGTGGGGAGGTGAAGAGTTACTTCTGCAGTTCCGACAGTAGGCCAAACAGGCTAAAGGATTGCCTAAAATTACTGCAATGTTATTTGACATCTATAGATGAACATTTAGAGACAAGGCATATCCAGGTCTTTTTGTCCCCGAACTCTTCGAGTGGTTCTCTTTCAGCACTCAAAACTTTCATAACAACAACCCAGAAGTAAAAAAGAAAGATTGATTTTTCATTTTTCACTATCCCCTGTTGCCCCATTGACTTTGGGAAATACTAAAGATGAATGCTACACTCTGCTCTTGTTTGTTTCGTACTGGGTTTCTCTACTCTATGGGGGAACTCCCACGTCAAAGGGAAATTCAGGTGTCAATGGGAAATTCACATAGCAAAGGGGGAATCCCTGATATGTGATGCATTCATGATGAAGAGGAGCTCTATATAAAAAAAATGGTCACATGTGGATTAGCAAACTTTTGCAGATGTAGAGAATGTAGCTTGCTCTCCAGGTGGCAAATTGTCTCACCAAGGGTATAGTTTTGGACAGTAGGAGATCTGAGTAAGTTGGGGATCAGCTGGTACAGAGAGCCCAGTTCAAAAGAACTGACTTTTCCTGCTGCCAGGGCCAGTCTTAGTGTGCCCACAAACTGGAAGGAGGATATTCCCACATTAGCGTAAGGGGCCCAATGGGTGCTAGAATAATTCCACCCCCTAAAAGTCACTTAATTGTGAGACTGGCCAAATACTTACTGAAATATGCCAGACCACATCTATCATTAAGCTGATTTGGGTTCATGGCTTGCTTTAGGGATAAAACACATCTTGGGCACCAGAAGAACTAAGGATGACTTTAAGCTTCCTCAGTAATGGATTGGAAAGAAGATGAAGGGGACATGGAAGAAAAAAAGAGATTGTGATGACATGTTGGTGCTATGGTTAGATGCAAGTGGGCAAAGGCATATGTAGTTAATGCCCCTTTTTCTATCATCACAATTTTCTTTTGGCATCTCTTCTGTCAGGGTTTGTAATGGACTGTGAGAAGAACCTTGAGAGACAGGAGGAAGAGCTGCAATCAGGGCACCCATCTGCCTACAAAAGCGAAGAGGATGAGGAAGTGTTCCACAAGAGACCCTCCCTATTTGTCTGGAGAGTAAAGGCAGGGAGGAGGAAGCATGCTCAGATTTGCAAGATCCTGTTACTGTAACCTTACAATAAAAGTAAAATTACTGGTCATGGTTTTGGTTTCCTTTCTGGACTATCTTAAGGGACTGGCATGATCCAGTGCTTCTACACCTTTAGAACACTTTAAAGCTCTAGGGCAGGGGTAGGCAACCTCGGCTCTTTTATGACTCAAGTCCATGAGTCATAAAAGAGCCAAGGTTGCCTACCCCTGCTCTAGGGAGTTAAGTTTATTTTATTTATTGCATTTTTAAACCACCCATCTCCCTCAAAGAGGGACTATAAGTTTAGCTATACTGTATGTAAGCCCCACCTAATGAGAAGGAAGGACTCACTGGAGAAGAGCCTAATGCTGGGAAAGATTGAGGGCAATAGAAGAAGGGGACGACAGAGAATGAGGTGGCTGGATGGAGTCACTGAAGCAGTAGGCGTGAGCTTAAATGGACTCCAGAAGATGGTAGAGGACAGGAAGATCTGGAGGAACGTTGTCCACAGGGTCGCAATGGGTCAGACACGACTTCGCAACTAACAACAACAACAAATGTAAGCCCCATTGTTTTCCCATCCTATCCCAGTTCTCTTTCTCTGCCTCCTCTTCTCCCTCCCACCCTCAGCACAAAACACATCGATACAGAAGGGACAGTTTGTGTAACAGAAGGAATCCAGAGTACGTGGGGGAAATATTATCAATTGCTCCAACATTCCCTGTCAATTTTAATAACTTTTCCTTAAGCATCTGAATTAGGCTTGTTTCCTTCCAGCAGGCAATTCTAAAAATTGCAGCAGAAGCTTCAGAGCCAAGATGGAATCAATTATTATTTTGTCAACCAAAGTTATGACCGTTCCCCCCCCCCCAAAAGGGTAGTGAAATAGCACCTGATGTGCCTCTAGAGTTAGTTGATTTCTTCTCTTTCCTTGAATACACAGTGGTATCTTTGTACTCAACTGCTTTGAAACTCATCGGATTTGGTACCCAATGCCTTCTGATGCTAAAATTTTGTCCTGGTAGTTATCGTTTGTTTGGTACTCAATGCACAAGGTAGAACTTGTTGGTGTTGGCTGACTTGTGACTCACTACATTATTCCTTATGGGAAAAATGTGTTTGGTTTTCATAGTTTTTGGTACTCATCGTGCCTCCTGGAACCAATGTACCATGAGCATCGAGGCCATTGTAACTTGCAAAATTGCAGATCTTGTTTAGATGCCAGCTCCTGAAACATTTCCTAGGCAGTGTAAATATTTATTCCTATGTAAGGACTGTTGAAGTACAGGTAGTCCTCGGGTTACGACCACAATTGAGCCCAAAATGTATATCGATAAGTGAAACATTTGTGAAGAGAGTTTGCCCCATTTTATGACTTTTCTTGCCAGAGTTGTTAAGTGAATTATTGCATTTATTAAATTAGTAACATGGTTGTTAAGTGAATCTGGATTCCCCATTGACTTTGTTTCTCAGAAGGTCACAAAAGGTAACCACATGACCCCCGGGACACTGCAACTGTCATAAATATGAACCACTTGCCAAGCATCTGAATTTTGATCATATGACCATAGGGATGCTGCAACGGTCATAAGTGTGAAAAATGGTCATAACTCACATTTTAAAGTGCCATTGTAACTTTGAATGGTCACTAAATGAACTGTTGTAAATGGAGGACTACCTGTATAAAGTTTTAAGCCAATTCACAATTCCACCTGATCCACTTAAGGAAAATTTGATCTAGCAGGGGGGGTCAAACTGCCGGCCCGTGGGCCAGATGCGTCATGCCGAAACCGCGCCCACCCCAGCTCCGGCAATGGGGAAAAAGTTGCAATACGTCGCGACACGTCACGTGACGTGGTGAGTTTGACACCCCTGCTGTAGAAGAAAGAAGGAAAGAAGACCTTGAAAGATAGGAGAAAAAGGCAACAGTCAGAGAGAAGCAGCCCAAGTCTGGCCGAGAAAGTAGTAGTAAATGTCTCAGTAAATGAAAGTAGTAAATGTCTCAGACAAGCCCGTCCCTGGTTCACAAGATAAAGGGAGGGAGGGGGAAGTGCATTCAGACTTGCAAGATTCTGTTACTATGGTTGTTACAATAAAAATAACCCTGACTCATATGGCTTTGATTTCATAGTCTGGTCTATCTTGAGAGGCTGACATATATATTTCCATGTAGTTTCCTTGGCAACCAGGGGCATCAATAGAATCTGATGATAAGTGTTACGATGTTGCAACCCAAGCTCTTCCCCGTGTGTGTGTGTGTGTGTGTGTGTGTGTACACAGCACATACAATGCTAGTTTTCCCATTTACCACCTTTTGTTCTCCCATGGGTAGTGGCAATTGTTTGCCATTGCCTTCTTCAAGGATATTTTTGTCTTTTTACTCTAGTCTTCAATTCTTTGATTTCTCAGTGTCACCCATCCATGGACTAAGCAAGTCTTTGTTAGTATGAGATGTTTTCTTTCTTCTCTGTTTGCATTAATAATGACGATTCTCCCAAAGGTAGTTTTTCAAAAGGCAACTGGACTTTGTTTTTCCTTGAAGATGTTTCACTTCTCATCCAAAGCAAAGTCCAGTTCTCTTTTGAAAAAGCCCCTTTGGGACAACCATGACCTGGATGACTGAGAATCTCCATAGACGATCACGATTCTCCAATTATAAGGATTAAAGAAGGCAGTCCAAAAAGCTCCTTCATACCACCTGTAATTAAATGAAACAAACTGCTACAAGACATAAGAAAACCAGATGTCACAAGAGATAGCTATGGCCACTGGGAGGTTTATAGTGTGGCTTTAACAAAGAATTACACATGCACGAAGAAAGTTATATGTATCCTCAGTTATGACTTTAATGGAAGTTCTAGATTCAAAGCCAGCATGCAAGCTAATTGAAAGAGAGCTCAGGGACAGGACTTCTGGTTCCATCTTGCAGCGATGCGGCCGAAGGACTGTAGGGCTCCACACCCCACGGCTGGTTTCGCCCTGCCAGGGGATTCTAAATGGGTCTGATGTCGCCCTAGAGAGGTGACGAAGAAAGAGGGGCACCCCGATGATCACAGAACGACGGCGGTCGATCCGTTCGATCTGGGGGGAGCCCTCTAACCTGACAGGAGAAAGGCTAGCTGCAAACCAGCGTCTAGCCCAAGCTGCTAACAGCCGAATTCCAAGAGCACAAACCAGAACAACGGTGAACAGCGTGCTTGGAACTGGGTTAGAGTATCGATCATCTCTCTTCTATTTTTGTAACTGATTCCTTGGAAAAGATCCCCAAAGCAAGAAATCCTCCGAAAGTGAAGGGAAGGGATTACATCCCCACCCCTCCATAGATGGAAGCAGTGAATTAATTTTCAAGGGGGAAAGAAATATACTGAAATGAAATTAATATTACTATAGTCTGGATAAATCTGAAAATTAAGAAAACCGTTAAGATTTTATACCCTAAAAAGTCTTGATGAAATTAAAAAAAGAAAAAAGAAAAATAATTCTTTGTTTGAAAAATTTGGAACTGCAACCACGGGCCGGCAGTTTAACACCCCTGTTTTAGAGGATGAACCTGGTGCTATGTAAATTGCCAGCAATAAGAAAAAAATCCCATCTGATGGATGACATATGGGATTATCAGTGCAAGTTCATCTCAGTCAGTAACTGAACAGTTATGTGGGAGTTGATGTCTTATTATGGTGAACAGCTTTACTGGGAGTTTTTTTGATAAACAAACAAACAAACAAATAAATAAATAAATCTAAATGTCAAAGAGCCAGCAGCATATTTTATAGTAGAAACATCTGTAAGAACAATACATAGTAATAGTATTCATAGCTATGAAACCAGAAGTTCTTAAATACACAGAGAATGCCCAGATTTTGATAACAAAGAGGTATCTGACTAGATGAAGATTATTTATTGTTCAGGAAAGTAGGTCAAAGTATCAGTTCAGCCTGTAGCACTTTGACCCCTGCTTTTAGAGATGTTCCAAAGTTTGACTGTCTTGAATCTCATTCCATTTTCAAATTATGAAGCCACTCTGAACAACGTTGACATTTATTATTTTATTTATTTTATTGATCAAATAAATACCCATCCCTCTCATAGAGGGACTCCGGGCAGTGTACAAATAAAAATGAAGAGATAAAGATTTTCTGTGTTGATCTGACTTAGCTGAGGGGAGGAGAGTATAAACCCAGTAACTATTACTGCTCCTAGTTTTCAGAGGCAACTGGTTAGACCTCTTGGTTCAAAGGGCTATTCAAGCATCAAACTGAGTGATGTCTTCAGCCCAGCTACCGATTTATGTAGTTATGTCTGGAGCCATAAGAAAGGGAAAAGGAATGTGCACATATTTGTTTGAAAATGAATCTCTGGCTTGATTGCAAAGACCACATCCGTGTAGATGCTTCATCCCTCAGTTGTCCTGGCCATATGATGTGTAGTTAAGCTGAACTATAACTCCCAAAATGAAGCTAACTCTGAATTCAAAGGGTTATGTACACCAGGGCTTTTCAACCTGTGGTACGCGTACCACTTGTGGTACATTAATGAGTGGCAGGTGATACGCAGCCCTGCCTAGCCAAGTGTAGTGGGGAATGGAAAGAGCCAGCACAAAGACTTACAGTGAGAGAGTCCTCTGGAGCTGCAAAGGCCCCAGGCTCACTTCTGGCTCACCCTCCCCCATGAGAAAGGAGGAGGGGGGGCGGAGACAGGAGAGGCTATAAAAGGAGGCAGTTTGGGTGGGAGCGGGAGAGAGAGAAAAAACAGCAGTCTTGGGAGGAGGCAGAATCAGCTCTAGCTGCACCGAAGGGAAAAAAGAAGGAGGAGGAGGAGGGTGGGGGGAGAGGAGATCAAGCAGGCCAGCCGGCCATGAGCCAATCTACAACTGCTGTGGCAGCCACCTGTGCTGGCAGCAACAAACAGGCAAGAAATGCAGTGGGGGAGGGGTCGCCCTCCACGAGGAATGAAAAGCAGCAATGGCTGGAGGTGACGCATGGAGGAGGGAGGGAGGGAGATGGAGAGTGGAAGGATTCTTATGTGCTTTTGTGACTTTGAAGTTCTGAGATTTGTGCAATGTGGGCTTTGTGTTCTTAAGGAGTGTTTGGCAATTTCTATTTGGCTGATGTCTCGTGTTAGCTTCTATTGCTCTGCTGTTGTTAGCTGTAAGTTTTGCTGCAAGGGATTTTGAAGTATTTTTCTCCTGAATGGATTTTACCTGTAGCATTCCTTTACTTATGAATGGAGCCATTTGGGGAGGCTGCCTTAGCCGGCAGCCAATACTTACTACATTTTTTTTCTTCCTTAAGTGCCGGCTGCCGGCTCCTTACTTTCCTTTCTAGCCAGTAGCTAATTCTTAAAGGGGAATGTGCCTTTTTAAGCTAGTTCACTCAGCAGTTTGTCTTTTCTGTCTCTGGAGGCTTTTCCTTGTTTGATGAATATATGGAAGAGAGAAAATATGGGGGGGGGGTCAAATTCTTCCTTCAGAAGGAGGTGGGCATGAGAAAGAGGGGGAGGGAGGGGAAGTCCCGCCTTAGCACTTGGCCACCAGCAGCCCTGCCATTGACTTTGCTTGTCAAAAGGTTGCAAAAGGGGATCACATGACCCTGGGACACTATGACCATCATAAATATGAATCAGTTGCCAAGCATCCAAATATAAATCACATGACCCTGGGCATGCTCCAGTGGTCATAAGTGTGAAAAATGGTCATAAGTCATTTCAGTGCAATTGCAACTTTGAACAGGTTTTTTTTTGGGGGTCATCAAGTTTTTGACACCTTGCTAGGTGGTACTCGAATATTGCCATATCCTAAAAGTGGTACAATCGGTGAAAAGGTTGAAAAACCCTGATGTACACCACACTTGTAGGGCTTTAAACTGAGGAAGATTGAACACATAAATCCTTTCCTCTCCAGTCACATTATCTTTCTATCCTGCTTTAATCAGCAATGGAGTAATCTAAGCTTTCAAAACAATCTTTAGTTGTTTCCTTTAAGTGTAGATTTTTAAAGTGTATTAAAGTGTTTTATTAGTATTTTGCATTAAAATATAAAAAATGTGTTTCAAGAAACTGGGGAAAAATTTTGCACAATATACAAAATACACCTTTCATGTCTGCTGCTTAGGTCTGTTATCTGTTAATGGAACTTGTGTTGCATTTAGGATACTGTGGTAAAATAAAAAATACAGAGAACTGAAGTTTCTCAGTAAAAATATTTACAGATTTTATTTTATTTTTTGGACTGTAAATAGCAGATAGGGGGAAAAAACTTGCGGTATTAAAGATTTTGAAGATGCCAGGTATGGGTGAATGAATGAACATGACTTGCATTCATATTGAAACTGAGTTACCTAATGTAATATCACAGGCAATAGTGTGATATTTGATAATATAGTTTTTATGCATTATTGAAACTGAAAAGTAAGGAAGATTTACGCCTTAGCATGCACTTTTGACTTTCAAATCAAATAAAAGGAAACATTTTAATCTTATATTCAGAATTTGATCTAGAAATCTTTATAGATATTGCTGATTGCTCAGAATTTAACTCTGTAATTTTTTAAAAACTATTGCTATGGAAGTCAACATGCTGATATAACAACAGCTGATAAATTTCTACTTAAATGCAAGATCATCTCTGTTCCAGATATAAATGCCAATCTTCCTATATGTAAATAAAAAATGATTACTATTACATTTGCATAAAGCACTGTCATTTCTGGTAAAATGTTTGCAGGTCACAATTTTACAGAATCTATTATAAATATGTATGACTACGCAGTAATTTGTATGTTACTTATAAATACATTTTAAAATATAGATTTTAAATATTAAGGGTCCATTCTAGCCATTAGTACTTTAAAACATTATTCCCTTATTTATTTTCCTGCTTCACTCAAATAAAAATTTGCTGCATTTTACATTGCTATACTGCAAGCTGCAGTTATCTGTACACAGTTTAATTTCAATAGCAAACCTGGGCATATGCTTCTATTGCTCTCACTAGAATAAACTGAATTAAAAAGTATACTATGTGGCTTTCTTTTGTCCTTAATTTTTCATAAGTGGGCTTTTCTGCGCTGCAGCTTTAAATGATTTCAGTCCTGTGTATGAACTGGCTGGAAATGAAATTGGCTTAAGAACTTCCATTTCAGATTTCATGTCTTTCCTCTCGTTTGGACACAGTGGTAGTCTGGGATTTGGTCTGGTCCTTGTTTACCTTGGCTCTGAATTAGGGGCTTCACCTGATTCTTTACCTCTCCCACCCATGACAGGAAAGAATGCACCAATCACTTTAATTCCCCTTAGCAAGTTTTTGAAGATTGTAGTTTCCATTTATAACTTTTTATATGAGTCCTCTCCAAAATCTTCTCCTTTTATTTGACACTTTCTATCTGACCTGTCTACCAATGGACCACTACAAAGAAATAATCAATGTTATCCATATTGGTCTAAAAGAAGGACTTAACCCCTTCTCAAAGAGGTTTTAGCCAAGTCCAACGCTTTCCTCCATGCTTCCCAAAGGGGTCAGCTAGGGCATGGATCCTGCCCATGCATGGCAGAATTCGTATCCTATTCAAAACAAGCCAAAATAAATTCTAGAGAATATCTCTAGAGTTTACCCCAATCACATCCTTTGATTCTACCCATTTGGAATCAGTGATTAACCTGCAAAATGCTATCTCTGGCATAACATTCCACAATTAGTTGTAGCCCTGGACTTTATAAAAAATGCAGAGTTGTATCCTGAAAATCCCGAAGATTTTTCAACACAGTCTTTAACGGAGAGACACCAGCGTTGAAAGGTAAAGCCAAAAATTTGTACTGTCTCTTGAATAAGTCATTTATTGTATCAAATTTTGTCAGATGTCTGAAATAGACTAGGCTGTAGTTCCTCAAAGATCTAAATAAAAGTTTTATTTTTGATGAGATTAGGAAATGAAAGCAATATCATAGACAGTGGGTATTACCACTTTTAAAGAATTATCAAAACAGCAAAAGTGAAAAGCATTTTTGTTTAGGATGCCTTGATCTACAAATGTTTTTTGGGGGCAAGTTCAAACGCAAAAAATGAACATAATGTACACCGTTGGGGGGAAAAAAATAGCTACAGTTCTTTGAAATGTGGGTTTGAAATTTGTGAACCTCAAATGGCCTGTGGCAAACTATTTTCTTATGCAGCTCTGGAACTGTTGAACCAGCCTGTATGTAACTTTTGGGGTGAAAGACTATATGAAGAGATGTGCCTTCTTATTTGATGCCACTGTATTTACTTGCAAGCTGTGACAAAATGATTGGCACAGTTACCTATATGCTCTCTGGCACTTCTTGTGGAATTTTGCCCAAGTAAAGAGCACAATACGAGAATAACCATGTTTATTGCAACAATTGTTGGATGTCTGCTTTGCAAAAATGAAGAACCAGAACAATGGAAAAGCAAAGATTTCTATAGAAGTTGAGGGCTACCACGCAGGAAATCCTAAGAATCTGATTAGCTGGCCAGTTTGGAGAAGCTGGGCAAGTGCTTGTCAATGAGGGGGAGGTTCTATTGTTAGGCAAAATGGGCTATCTGGGACTACAGCAGAGCTGGCGAAACCCATTATGAAGGTGATGGAATGTTAAGGTCTTCAGCTGACAAGAAGAAGGAAGGTATTCAGAGGCTACAAAGCCCATTAAGAGCCTTCTCTGAAGCCACTTCAAGAACCAGGGCCTTGGTAACCCCCAAGCAGCCTTGTGTAGGCCGCAGGGACCTGTCAACTGAAAGAGGATACTGTCTAAAAAAAGTTGCATGGGGCAGATGCTGGGGAACATTAGGCCATGGGGCAATACTACCCTTCTCCAAAGCTTTATTCAGAGTGGCCTAGAATCTAGGCCCTAGATGGAGGGATGGGGGAGGGAGAGAGAATTGTTTGTTTTTGGGGGGGAGGGTGTGTGTGAGATATACCAGCAGAATCAAGTTAGGCACTGTCTGAATTTTTTATTCCAAAAAGGTTCACCATCACTGGATTAGAGACTTCAGGGGTTTAACAACTTTAATAAATAAAGATGTCTAAATGCATGGGAGTCACTGGTGTTTATTAGCAGCCAATCAGATTGGATGGTTAGCACTCACTCATATATAACATCCATGTGTTATATAAGCCTACACAAACAGTCTGAGCTGCTTAGTACTTGTTACCGTATATACTTCAGGACAGTATTAAAACATTAAACTTGACTCTATTGACTGCTTTGGGGAAATGGTACTGAAACAGCTGATAGAGCAGGCAGAGCACACCTGTTTCATAATGCTGAAAAACCAGTGAAACCCTGGAAATGGTTCACAACACGATTTCATCTGAAACTACAACAGATTTCAATTCTGGCATAAAGCTTTAAGATACACAGGAAACCTTCCTTCATTTCTATAGTGCCTTACCTCTGAATATTTGCTCGGATACTATCAACTTATATTAAACAATAAAATTACTCAGCAGTGGAAAAGTTCCTGAATATGAAATTGTCTTTCTACATTTCAGTTCTGTTCAGATATTCAATGAGATTAAGATAAGTTTCATTTTCTGCCTGACAGTGACAAATAAAAGAACTATCACTGCAGGTGAAATAGCAACAAAAATAATAATAATAAGACAAAAAGATATTGTGAAATTTCCTGAAGTGTCTGCTTACTTTATTTACAGAAATATTGGTGAAGTGATTAGTTTGGTAGAAGGCTAAGCTTTCCTTCCCCTGTGAATGTTTGTGGAACTGTAGTTTTGCTCTCCTGCATTCTTAGTCTGCTCTCTCTCTCTCTCTCTCTCTCTCACACACACACACACAGTGGTGCTTCTGGCCCACCATTTCCTGCAACAATCAAGTGTCTGATAATGATTGAGACAGAAGCTAAAACAATGGGAAAAGTTGTTTTTTTAAGTTGGCTCAGACTCTTCACTCTTAGCATCACAAAATAAATTAGAACAGTTTCAGTTGTGTTACAGTGGCATTGTAACACATGGCATTGGCCGTTTTTCACTTACTACCGTTGCGGCATCCTCACAGTCACATGATCAAAATTCAAACACTGTGCAACTGGCATGTATTTATGACAGCTGCAGTGTCCCGGGGTCATGTGATCACTTTTTGCAACCTGAGAAGCAAAGTCAATGGGGAAGCCAGATTCACTTAACAACTATGGACGTTAACAACTGCAGTGGTTCACTTAACAACTGTGGCAAGAGAGGTTGTAAAATGGGACAAAACTCACTTAACAGCTGTCTTGCTTAGCAACAGAAATTTTGGACTCAGTTGTAGTCATAAGTTAAGGACTACCCTCTGTATTCCCTTGTTGCTCAAGAAGTTTTGAGTGCCCTGCCTTTCCTATAGGTGTCTTTAGTTAGTTACATAATAGAGTTGGAAGGGACCTTGGAGGTCTTCTAGTCCAACTCCCTGCTCAAGCTGGAAACCTTATACCATTTCAGACAAATGGCTGTCCAGTCTCTTCTTTAAAAAATGTCCAGTGATGAAGCACCCACAACCACTGAAGGCATGTTGTTCCACTTGTTCATTGTTTTCACTGTTAGGAAGTTTCGCCTTAATTCTAGATTGTTTTTCTCCTTGATTAGTTTCCACCCATTGTTTCTTGTCTTCTGGTGCTATGGAAAATAAATTGACCCCCTTTGTGGCAGCCCTCACATACTGGAACACTGCTATCATGTCACATCTTATGTCACTATCATATCTTGTAAATGGTACCATCAATTAGCCAGGCATCCCAGAGATTTATTTTTTCAGACAGCGTTGATATTCCCTATCACAGGAGAGAAGGAGAAGGGACTTTCATAGCATTGCAGATAGCAAGCCAAGTGAAAATATAAGTGGGGAAAAATTTGGAAGCTGCACTGAGAAGGAGAGTCTGGATTCAGGGCATGGCAAGTTCCAGTCCTCATGGCCTTTCAGGAAAATGGTAGTTTTCGAAAGCCAATTTGACTTTGGATGCCCTAGTTGTATCTGCAACCTGCTTTTGGTTTATTGGGATTTATATTCTTTTGGGCCTCAATCACTTGCAGCACTATTTAATTGTGCCATCAGCACCCAAAAGAATATTAGAAAGTCAGCTTTTTATAATAGAAGCAGCTTCAGGGGGAAAAAGTGTTATATATGGTCAAAAGAGCATGGTTGTTTTAAAAAAACCCATCTGTGGTACAAACAAAATTTATACTATATTTATACACTGCTTCCAATATCAAAGAATCTCAAAGAAATTACAATAAAAGCAGTATAATACATAATACATTAAAAGGATATGGAATATGAAATAGCGTTTGCAAGAGGCACCTAGATGACTGTATAGTACAGGAAGTCTTCATTTATTAACTGTCTTAGTGACTTTTCAGAGTTACAATGGTAATGAAGAAGTAACTTACATTTACAACTGTCACAGGCTCATAAAAGCAAAGGAAAGCTGAAGTAAGATCATAAACACAGCAGTGGTTTCACTTTGTGACCACTTTGCTCAAAGTCCAAGTTACCAGTCCCAATTGTAGTCACTAAATGAGGACTACCAGAACTGCAGAGGGAGAAGTCTAGAGTGTAGTTATCAACACAGAGCACCTTCACATCAGTCTGCATTTAGCAGTTCTGCATATGATCTTGGTAATCAAAGAGGAACATAACAGCAAAGGCTCGTTTGAGATTTATCCTGATCCCAAACCATTAATATATATAAGTGCAATATACACTAGGGGAAAATAGTGAAACAAGCAATACCTTTCTAATTAACCTCTATCCAGACAAGCCAGAAATATTTCAACTACACCAAAAAGAAAATAGCAAAATCATTTTTTTGCAATTCTGTTGGAAGATAAAGCTGCTATAACTGGAACATCAAAATCGAAATACGCTTCTAGAAATAGACTTCTAGAAAACAGCTCTGCAGATAGCAATTTACTGGAAAAGGCTCGTTTAATTTGGGGCCGTTTTCTCACAAAATACATATTTGCATAAGCAGCGATAAATAAACTATTTATAGAAAAATGCACGGCGTTAACTGGGAGGCTGCCTTTGCCCAGAAACCAAACATGTCCCGCCGCCTCCACACCGTGTATCAAAGAAGCCGCCGGCGCTTACTCATCCTTTCCAGGAATGAAAGTAGGCGGAGCTCTCACACTTTGTCTACGTGGTCAGGAAGGTGGAACCTAAACTTGTCGCTGTGCATGCCGGGCGTTGTAGTTTTTCCATCCCGCTTTCAACCAGCGACCGAATGGGCATAAAACTACGAATCCCACAAACTTTAGCGCTGTTATTTGGGGCAATTTTCACGGCGCCTGGAGTTTAATCACACGTGGGAGTGGTAAAACCAGAAAGATCGGATTGACCGAGACGTAATTCCTGGCAGTATAAACTTGTAACTAGTTCATCTGGGCTTTCATCCAGAGAAATCCAGGGGCGGATTCCGCTTATAAAACACCTTAAGAGGAAAGTCCCGGCTAATTCTGATGGATGGGAGATTTTTTAGAGCTCCTGCGGTGAAAAATAGTTAACAATATAATCGTTTCTATATTTGATTGCTCACTCGTACAGAGTAAATACCGTTGTTTCCCCGCCCCAGTATTTTTATTTGCAGCTTCCTATTCAATAGATTGCTTCCAGTCTCTGGTGCTAAAGTTTCAGATCGTTTAGAGCCATGGGGAATGGGATGAATAAGGTAAACTCTGCTTATCTTTGTTTTTTATTTTCGGGGTTGTGCTCGCGTGCGAGGGTTTAGGGGACCCCCCCAGGACAGAAGCCTTCCGAGTGCCCCCCCCTTTCGGGTCCTTGCTTTGATCAGTACAAAAGGGTATGTTGAGTAACACTTAGAAGAACATTCTAGATGCTGCAAGGACTAAACAAATTACAGTAGCGTTTCGTTTGGAAAGCGGGGGTTGTTTGCGGAAATCGGACGCGTGTCCGCCTCTCTGCGTGAATGCCATCTACACGTGCAACCAGATCCAATGCCTATAATGTATTCGGAAGTGGCTCGCGCTGAGTTCAGTGGATTTTGATTGCCGTTTATTCCTGGCCCTTCCTAACGGGGTTGCTCAAACAGTATAACTCCCGTTGGTTTCTAAATGCGGCTTACTCGAAGGTCGGTGGGTTTGAAGTTGGAAACCACGCGTTTTGCACCGCTTCTGTTAGAATGCCTTGGTTTAGAAGAGAGAGAGAAAAAAATAGTTGTCCTAAAAATAGAAGACAAAAAACGCCCGTCTCGCTCATTAAAGCTGCGCCGAGGCCCCCAACGCGCAGCTTAATCGGCAGCTTCGAGGTCTGCATTTTCAAAGTTTAAAGCTCAGCTCCCTTCCCCGGTGACTATTGGCGTCTTTCTCATTTGCATATAAAGCCGGAAATGCTTGAGATCATCAAAGATCTTGCAGCTGGGTTATTCAGCAGCTGGGCGAGGCTGCCTGGGCGCTTTAAATCGCTCGCATACCTCGGGAGCTTTTGCGAGTATCTTGTCTTGCCGTTTGCTCTTTGCCAACGATGCTGTGATACGAAAAGGGAGGCCTATTGGCTCGCTCTCCACACTCCTCCTCCTCCCCCCCTCCCCAAAATCCATTATTTCCATTTCCATTATTCTGTCTGCTGCTTGGATCGGTGGGAGATGTTTATACATTTTCATTTTCAGTTATAATGGAATAACTTGAAGCTGATTTGTGACGGTACTTTTGCACCTACAGGGAGTCCCCGATTTACAAGGGTTCATTTAATGACTGTTCGAAGTTACAACCGCACTGAAAAAAAGAGACTTACGACCTTTTTTCACCCTTAACAATCGTTGCAGCACCCCTATGATCACCTGATCAAAATTCAGAGGCTTGACAACTGACTCATATTTATTATGATGGTTGTAATGTCCCCTGGGGTCATGTGATGACATTTTGTGACCACCTGACAAGCTAAGTCAATGGGGAAGCCAGATTCACTTAGCATCCGTGTTTCTAACTTACCAATTGGAATGATTTACTTAACAATTGTAACAAGAAAGGTTCACTTTCACTTAAGAGCGCATTTTAGAAAGTTTAGAATGGCAGAGGTACCTGAAGGAAGTTGAAGTTATGTTTGAGTTATAAAACAATCAAAAATAGCATGCTGAAATTGGAATCTGGGGATGAATAAAGTCAAAATTAACAGGTATGATACATTCAAAATTTCTAATTCAGGTTTCCACAAGCTATGAAATTTATTGCCAAGAGATCATTTCTATCATTTTAGTCAAAGTGGTTGTGATGCTGAGGTTCATAGGAATTTTTGTGCTATATATTTGGAGATCCCCCTAGTTGGAGAAGATTGCTATAAGTCACACACACACACACCAAATCTGGTAGCATATACCAATTGAAGTTTACAAATTGTTTTAAAGAGGGCCTTGTCGTGGGTTGTGTTACTGTATTCAGTTAGATAACCACCACATAATTAGCCTGAGCCACATCAAGACTTTTTAAGGAAGGTGGTGGGATGGAAATGCTATTTCTATTTGCTGATGACTCATAGAATCATAGGGCTGAAAGGGACCTTGGAGGTCTTCTAGTCCAACCCCCCTGCCCAAAGCAGGAGTCCTTATACCATCCCAGAGAAATGGTTGTCCAATCTTGAGATGGAGCACCCACAACTCTGGGAGGCAAGCTGTACTGTACTATTGACGAATTCTTTGACTGTCAGGAAAGTCCTCCTTATTTCCAGGTTGAATCTCCCTCTGACAAGCTTCCACCCATTGCTTCTTGTCCTCTCCTCAGATTCTATGGAGAATAAATCAATGCCCTGTGACAGCCTGTCAAGTATTGGAAGACTGCTGTCATGTCTTCTCTGAGCATTCTCTTCATTAGGCTAAACATACCTAGTGCCCTTAGGCGTTCATCGTATGATTTAGCCTCCAAATCCCTTATCTTTGTTGCTCTTCTCTGCATTCATTCTAGGGCCTCAGCATCTTTTCTGAATCATGGTGACCAGAACTGGATGCAGTATTCCAAGGATAATCTCACCAGTGCAGTATAAAGCAGTATTATCAGGTCCCGTAATCTTGATACTATCCCTTTGTTGATGCAGCTTAGAATTGCGTTAGCTCTTTTGACAGCTGCCATACACTGCTGACTCATACTTACCTCCTATTCTATAACTATGCATTTGGTTTTTCCTGCCTAAGTGCAGGACCTTACATTTCTCACCACTGAATTGCATCTGGTTGGATAGGGCCCAATGCTCGAGTGTGTCAAGATTCAGAAGAATCTTGAGTCTCTTCCAATGTGTTGGCGTGTCGTCCCCACCCACCCACCCACCCACCCAAAAAAAGAAGCATTGCTAGGAGAACCATTAACTTGCAGAGTTGATCTTTTGGGCCAATGCATAAGTTTTTTTCTGAGAGAGGATGCACTGCTTAGCTCCCAAGAAAATAGTCTGGCCACAAACAGCATTTCTGACTTGTCTATTTTAAGGTTTTTTTAAAGTGTTGGCTGCATTTGTAGGTTTCCACAACTAAAAAATGTGTTGCATGTTTCCTATAACCTTAAATGTTCATATAAATCCAGATTGTTTACTTATAACTATTATTCATTGTGTATAAGCACCATCACTTTTTCTGTTTTTTTTATTTCATTCACTTAAGTTTTTATTTTTTTTTAATTGTCCTTTTTATTAATTTATAATATAAAATACAAAAATACAAAAACAATAGGAAAAATGGGAGGGAAAAGGGAAGGGAAGAGTGTAGAAAAGAAGGGAAAAAGAAAGAAAAGGCGTTGACTTCTATTCCCTTTGGTGCAGTAGAATAAGATAGTAACATCAAACCTCAACTTTTTACTTTTACCTAAATAGTATAAACTAGCCATTTACCGATTAGATAGATTTGTTGATATAGAAATGGCACTATCACTTTTTAAAATTATATATGTAATCATAGATTAGCTAATTTGTAAACATAATTATCCTATCTGGACCTTCAAGATAAGAAAACAGCTATTTTGGATTTTCCCTGCCTCTCTAGTATCAGTTTTATTGACTGATTGTTTTGCTTTCCATTCAGTTGTGTCCAGTTTTTGGAGATTGCCTGAATCATTTCCTGCAGTTTCCTTGGCAAGGTTTTTCATAAGTGGTTTGCCATTGCTTCCTTCCTAAGGCTAAGAGAAAATGCCTGGCCTAAAGCAGGATTAAAACTCACAGCCTCCCATTTTCTAGCCTGAAGCCTTAACTCCACTATACCAAGTGACCCTCACAGGATATCATATTTAATAGTGGCCTTTGTCTTTAAAAATGGATTTGTCTCTTATATTTGAACTCTAGGTTTTATTCATTTTATGAAATTCCTGATATTTGTACAACAGAATTTATAATAGCTAGTGGTGCAGGCTTATGAAGGTGAAATCCTGCACATACTATTCATGTCATGATTATCAACATAGAAATTGACGTACCAGTGGGTACCAGTGAAGCTAAGCTCTCTGTATCTTGGCAAATCCCTTGGAACCTGAAATACTTGAAGGTCAGAGAAGTAAAATATGAAGTTTGGATTCAGGAGCAAGGAGAAAATACGTACATGCCTTATATTTTGCCCCACCAAAACCATACATTTTCAGACAACATTAAGCCATTCACAAACTATTTGGTGTGGATCCGATGCATTTTCAACAAAAATCTCCTTGGTCCCTTTGCAGATACGTTAGTTTGCAGTACATAATTGTTCTCTAGCTACTAGCTTCAAAGAAGACAAACCCAATCCTGGTGTTCTGTAGTTTAAGAAGATGGATAAGAACTTGCAGACCATGATAGTGCCTATGTGTCCATTTTATTGCATTCTGAATGTCTTCTCCATTCTGTGTAACATTGCATCCAGTTGGTAAATAAACTCTCTTAGTTTTTTAAAGAGGCAACAGGCATGAGGCTACAAAATCAGAGTGGAATAATTGTTTTATCTTGATTGTTCTAGGAACTTTTCTCTCTTTTGTGTGGTAAATCTTTTAAATATAGCTTTATACTGGAATTTGGTTATACTGGATGTACAATTTTTAATTTATTTTTTGTTTGTTCTCCCAAAGTTCTGTATTCCAGAGCAGAAATTTGGTACCAGAATATTTATTAAACTGTTTAAAACCTAAAAAAAAAAAAAGAAAGAAAAAAAGAAATTGACGAAAGTACAGAAATAATGTAACTGATTTGACTGTAAAGTTGGGTAGAAGGTGGAAAGCCTGCTCCAGAACTAAATGCACAAATTTTAGAAAGGAGGTTTGAGCTACATATCTGCAAATAAGTAGAATGGAGAGATTTTCAAGAAACCATTCCTTGTTCTAAATTTCAACTTGTCCATGCAACTGTAACTTTATTAGCCTATAAGGTTTGGAGAGGAAACAGGGAGCAGCTTGAATGTCTATTGTTGTTTAAGCTCAGTTGTGATGATTTCATTGCAAGGTGTGAGGGGGGCACAATAAGGAAAGTGGGTGTGACCATAACAAACCCCATCCACTTTGCACTTTGATACTTCCCTTTGTAGTACATGGGCCGTCTTGGCACAAGAACAAAGGATAGGTTGTAGCAGTTGCCCTATTGTATTCAGGGTCAACTTGGAATGAGTAAAGGAAGTTCCTTGCTGAGTGAGGGGGCTTGGCCATAGTTTTGTTCAATGACAGTAGCTAGAGCAAAACTCTGTTTGGCACCAATACAGCATGCAAATGTCTAATGAAAATCAGGTGCTAAAACTACAAGTTTTATATGCCTCTGGATCTGATCTGACCTTCATAAATTGCCTTAGTTGGTCAACTGAGTCTATCCTTTGGTCAAAGCTATATATGGTTTGGACAAGAGAAATCTGCTGGTGGGATTACTTCAATTTTCAAAACTCCCTTTGTTCTTAAGCCGGAGAGGCTTACTTCCTTCCCCTTACTGACCAGGACAACCCCCAGAGCTTGCAAACAGCTGCTGTTGCCACAGTTGGTGCTTGGATCATCTGGCTATTGTTTGTTCCTGTCTGACCAATCGGTAATGCCACCCAAGGTAGCATGTCCGCTCTTGGAACCTACATAGAGTGGAATGAGAGACATTCACTCACATTCTTCCCTTCACACACACTCTCTCTTTTTTTGTGTGTGTCTCCAGGTTGTTTTTCCTTTTTCCTTATTTTAGATTAGACGCTCTTTAGCATCATAGGCTCGGCTGGATTGCTTCCTGCTTATTCCAGATGATGGTGTAGCTCATCTTGCCCACTAAGATGCTATAAAGTAAGAGGCAACTTGGTGTCTTCCCTTTGGCTTACATGGGCCAGTCTTGGCACAAAAACAATGGCCAGGTTTTGCACTGCAGCTTCTTCCATAAACCAAGGACAATGGGGCTTCAGAGCAAGCATTGGACTTGGGGCCGTTTTATGCTACTGTATGCCAAAATGTGATATATTACTGAGTTACTATCATTTCCCGGTTGTCATATATATAAATATTTATTAGTTATTTTATTCATGTGTCATTTCTCTCTTCAAACTAACTCAACATTCTCTGTTTTTTCCTCTTGCCATTCTGAGCTGGGCATCTTCTTATCTGTATTTTGCGGTCTTTTTAGAAGTGAAGGCTGATTCATGGCTTCCAGACAAAATCAGCCTCTTCTATTCTCTAAATTTTCCGAGTGGCAGTGTTTACTTATGAACAGGCTTTAAATTATATTATGAGAGCACATTATAAGATGTTTCCCACTTTGATTGTAATGTAAAAGCAGGAAATGCGCACATACATACCACCCAAATTTATTATACTTAAAAGACGTAAGGGTTCTTCCATACATCATCATTTTCATTTCCTGAACCCTCACCAAAAACATTTTGAAGCTCAATTGCAATATTGAGAATAAGTGAAAATTACTGTCCCACCTTGAACTGTCGTGGGTCCCGCAGCAGCAGAAAACCTCACCCACATTCCTTTTGAGGAAGAAAAGAAAGAAAATAACTGAATAGTTTATGACTTTTTCATTGTTTTCATGTTGGAGAACATACAAAACTTGTTAATGTTGTTGCTATTCATCTTGTGTGAAAGGAAGCTGCAGAGGTCTCAAGTTAGCATTTGTCTTGCAAGACCTTAAACCCAGGAATTGGAAAAGGGGGTTAGTGTAGCCAAAAAAAAATCCTCTTCAATGAATGGAACATCTCAAATAATAGCAGAATCCTTTTTAATTTTAGTTCCCCTGGCCATATTCCCAGTGAAGTAAATCATTCAAACCTCTGAATAAAACCAAGTTTGAAATGTGAATTATCTACACTGTATAATAGCACAGGATGCTTCCTAACACCCCATCTTACATTTGCTTAAAAAATTATCTAGGCAGGTGGGCACGCATCCAAGCAAGCATTGACCTGCAGCCATTCATGGTTTTTATTTTCCAAGAATTTCTGTGTCACGCATTCTTTGCAATTAAATTAATATGAGAAATTAGTACTTTGTTTTGCAACATTCTACAACTATTTTTTTTTTAAAAAAAGTCAGACGGGGCAAGGAACCTGGCAGGGTTAAATAATGGTGGACTTGTAGTGTATTAAATCTTTGTAGTTTGATTTGATAATGTGCCACCAAGCCAGTGCTAACGCTTAGCAACCACCTAGATAGATCTTCTTCAGTTTGACCAGTCTCTGACTTGGCTAATCCTGTTTTTCTTTGGTAATACAGAGATACACAAAAGCTCAGAAGTCCTACTGCAAAGTCTAGAATAATGTTCTTGCTGCAGAATAATTGTACCTGCTTTGTGATCACATTATTTTTATCCCTCCTATTGGATTGGGACAGCCTCCTCCCCCTGGTTCCCCTCCCCCCCATATTTGGGCTACCCTGTCATTACTGCACTTTCAAAGAGCCTTGGAACTCTGGGTCTCCAGGAAGATATTTGGGGACACTTGAAGATCTTGCTGTCTATTAAAGGATGTTGTTAGGTTATAGTTAAGTTAAGTTAAGTTAAGTTATGTGTGGATTGTTCATTTTTTAATGTTATGTTTATTATCTGTGAGCTGCTTGGATTCTTCAGAAGTGGAATTGCAAACAAGATGAAGTAATAAATACCTCTGATGAACTTTGTCAGTATTGTTATGAATGTCAATATTAAACAGTAACATTGTTTAATGAAGTGGAAACTGATGTCATTCATCTGGAATTCTGTGATATCATAATTGGTCATGCTGGCTTGGGTTTCTGGGAGTTGTTGTTCTGCTACATCTGAAGTACTACTAGGATCGCAACTTTGTAAAGGGACGTATTATTGGCCCTTACTACATTATGCTCCTAGGGCAGAGTTCCCCATCCCTTCTGGCTTTGCGGACCAGTGGGGGGGGGGAGAGGGGGATGGTTCAGCAAGTGGTGGGCAAGCACACGTGTGGCTCCATTTGCATGAACAGTGGGCACATGTGGCCACAATTCGCGCAAATGGGGCTCATCTGCTTGGCCACTGCTCATGCAAGTGGGGATGCATACGCATACATTCGCCCGCCACTTCTGTGGCCCGGTTCCAAACAGCTCAAGGCCCGGTAGTGGGCTACGGCCCAGCGGTTGGCGACCACTGTCATAGGGTAATCAGTATGTTTGGTTGTCCATGTCTGTAATTTCCATATCTGCTCATTAGGATTGGATCAATAGGAAAACAGTTATCTATTGGAAATATGATTCTTTCTAATGTTTTTTATTATTGCAGGATAAGGAGAAATTAGGAATCTTTTCATAATATCTAGCTCTAATGCACTTGACTGTGGGGATACAGAAGTCTTGCTATGGATGTATTAAAATACCTTGATATTGCTCATTTAATCTAAAGTGATATCTGGTTATTGCTGTAACCGTTGGAACTATCACCTACATGTTAATATCTGCATATGCATATTATTATTATTAATCATCACAGAGTCAGCCAGATGTTCAGTCTGGGTTTGGCAGTTTTGTCTATATATTATTCAGTCCTTACCAAGGACTTGGGATAGGCAGATGTGGATGTTTGATGGTATTACAGATATTATTGCAGGATGGAAGCTGTTCCCAGTAAAGCTGCCTTTTGCAATTGACTGATGGCGAATTTTTCAAGGCCAAGGGTGTTCAAGTGGTGCTCCAGTTGTTCTGGGATTGCACCCAAGGCACCTATTACTATTGGTACTACCCTTGCTTGCCTTTGCCATAGTCATTCTATTTCTATTTGTAGGTCTTTGTATTTTGTTATCTTCTCTAGTTCTTTCCTTCTATTCTGCTGTCTCCAGGCACTGCCATGTCCACTATCCAGACTTCTTTGCCTTTCTTATCAACAAATGTTAAGTCTGGGGTGTTATGTGTCTGTCTGTTTGAGTTCTAAAGTCCCAGAGCAATTTAACTTCTTCATTTTTATGACTTTCTCTATTTTATGGTCCCACCAGCTCTTGCTTTAGGCAGATGTTTCTTGCAGATGTTCCAATGCACCATTGTTGCTACTTTGTCATGCTGCTGCTTGTAGTTAGTCTGTGCAATCTTCTTGCAGCAGCTTACCAGTTAGTGCACTGTTTCTTCAGTTCTCTCCTCCTCCTCCTCCTCCTCCAGACTGTGGGGTGCTAGTCTGCAAGCATCCTATGTTATGAGAATGTGGGAACAACCCCCAAAGTAAGCCATGCTCAAGAAAGAATGGCAAGGATGTGGTAAAGGAATTTAGCATTGGTAACAAGTTCCTTAAAAAAAAGTCTATCCTAAATATTTTAGCAGTGTTTTATTTTAACAATATGACGGGACCAGTCTTTCTTAGAGTTGTTTTTGTGGTAGCAGAAATGACAGCTATGATGGCTAAATGGCTCTGTGTTATGATTTGTAAGTAAATAGGCCATTATGTGCTTGCTGACGTCCTCAGAGAGAAATTTATAATAGTAGCCGACAATCCTAGGACCTATTCTGCTAGCAGTTTAGTAGTTGTTAAAGAAAAACAACAACTAAGTAAAACCAAAGAAAATCTCCTACTGCTTTAACAGGCATTTGCCACTTGTCGCTGATTTATCACAATCTACAAGGCATAGTATTCCAGGCAAATGTCGTACCTCAGATATCCTGTATGGGGTGCATTCCTGAAATGATGAACAAGTTTCCTGCCTCCTTCTTTCCCATTGTCAAAGGAGCCGACTTAGGAAAGATCATGATTGGCAAGCTAAATCTTGACAGTGGATTTTGTGGAAACAGGTAGGCTTTTTGGTATGTTGGGTTAAAGAAGGAGAGATCTCTGCAAAGCTGATGGTCTTTTTTTTTTTTGTCCTTGGTTTCCCTTTGAGTTCAGGCTTTTCCATGCCTGCCAACATTTCAGAATCAGAAATAGGAGCGTGGTAACCTCTAGGCAAGATGAGCAGCATTCAAGTCTAATAAATAAATAAATTCATTGTGCCTTGGGCACACCTTTCAACGTTATTTTGGGTGATCTTCCTAAGCAGCACCCAGCATACTAGACATCCAGATGATATAAATGTTCCTCGACTTACAGCCATTCGTTTAGGGACTGTTTGAAGTTACAGTGGCACAGAAAAAAGTGACTTATGACCATTGCAGCATCCCATGATCGCATGATCAAAATTTGGACACTTGGCAAGTGGCATGTATTTATGACAGTAGCACTATCCCAGGGTCATGTGATCATGTTTTGTAATCTTCCCAGTCGGCTTCCAACAAGCTAAGTCAATGGGGGAAGGGGGGAAGCCACATTCAATTTGTTACTAACTTAACCACTGCAGTGATTCACTAACAACTGTGGCAAGAAAGGTTATAGAATGGGGCAAAATTCACTTAACAAGTATCTCACTTCGCACTGGAAATTTGGGGCTCAATTGTGGTCATAAGTCAAGGACTACCTATATTTTGAGGAAAATTGGAAGCGCCCTTCTATTGACTCACATCATGGATTGCAACCTTTTGGGCCTCATTTAGGATTGTGTGAGTGTGTTATGAGCTACAATGAGGCATTTTGTCTTTTCACAAAATGACTGCTATGGTGGGTAAGACCAAGAATAAAACTGGTAAGGTAGCTCTCAGCCACCTCTGCTTGTCTTGTTCTAAGAATTCTTATACTGTACAGAGTCCAGAAATATACAAGCAAACCAGTTTAGAAATAAGATATGTCAGTTTAGAGGCAGAAAATTAATTTTCTAACTGTTGAATCCCGAGCTACAAATATTCTCTTCTATTGGTAATCTTCTAACCCTCAGATGTTTTGGCCTGTAGAACAACTAGAGGGAACCAGATTGTATACCCATGTTTGGAGTATTATTTCTTCTTACTGTTCTTAACTTATGGGACATTGTAACTGAAAGGTACAAACATGCCATTTAAGTGTAAAACAGTGTGGGAATGTGACAAGAAATAGCACGTAAACCTTACTGTGCTTGAATGGTGTTATATTCCCCTCTGTATGCAAATTGAACTGCGTCATACCATATTACCACAAAAGATTGACATTTGATATTATTTTTTTCCTCTCACAGATACTTCCTGGTTTGTTCCTTGGAAATTTTAAAGGTAAGATGAATTTTATTAGCAGCTATTGCAAAGTTCTATGCATTGCATCCCCAACATTGGGGGGGTTACAACTCTGCCCCCTTAGAAGTTTTGCTTAGTGCTCCCAAGGAACAGTGGCTTAGTTTGACTTATTTGAAAGAAATATGAGTGCCCTTCTGATCAATTTTTCAAGCAGTTTTAAATAACAAATATAAAATTAAAAACAATCTTAGCTTCAAGGGCTAATATTCTATAGTAGGGGTCTCCAAACTTGGCAACTTTAAAACTTCTAGACTTCATCTCCCAGATTTCGCCAACCAACATGGCTGGCTGAGGAATTCTGGGAATTGAAGTCCACAAGTCATAAAGTTATCAAGTTTAGAGACACCTATTCTGTAGGCAAAAGTCTGATTTTGCTAAAAATTCAAACCTTTATGGTCTGCGTGAATGGTCTACAGTGAATCTTCTTTAGAAGGGAGAATTGGGCTAGGGAAATGCCATTTGCTCCACCTTATCTAAAGTGCTTGCTGATCTTACTTTCTTTTCAAAATAGATCCATTATTATTGCAACTACTCACTTCTCCTTAACTGTTATTTTCCTAGGGGATGTCTGGCACTTCCAGGCTGTTCTCTCCCCTGCCAAATATTTCACACTGAGTTCCAGAACTTGAAAAATCTAAATAGGTAGAAACCCATGTCCCTGTTAGCTCCTTTGAACATTGTACCATTACAAAAGTCATGTAAGAAAGAAAATAATTTCACTTTATAGTTTCCATTAAACTTTAGTTTCAGAGTTAAAAGGGGGACATCATATCAGTTTCATTTCTTCTGTGAATATTAGAAACAGTGGCCAGAAAATGAATCCTGCCCAGCCTTGATTTTAGGGTTTTGACAGACCCTCTCATCCAGGCCTGACTGAAAATAGAAGCGAAAGCTGTAGGAGAAGGTGAAGGGACCAAAACTACTTTAATTCAGTTAAGTTGTGGTTTCATAATTTGAACCAGTCTGGTATGCTTCGTTTGTCTCTTAAAAGATGAAATATAGAAGTGTTTTCCATTTGCTTCAGCATTCCCCTTTCGATTTTGAGACAAAAATGAAGTGACAGACCCTTTTTGCTGAAAAAATTGTTCACTGTTATATCAGAGAAATAGTGTGCTAGAACAGCAGACCTTTGAAGGTTAACCACACAATGAAGAGAAGATAGAATTGTAGGCTGTTACTTTGAAAAGCACAATTCCATGCTGCTAAACCGTGCATCTCAAGTCGGGTGAGAGAGTGCACCATTTCTGATCATACTTTGACACTGTGTTCCTGTTTCATCAGAAACCCCCAAATGCTTTACATTTTATATGAATGACATCAGAATGATTAACATAACTGCTAAATCATGGCCTTCTCTCTGGTTAAGAATACTGCTTAGATGTTTGATGGAGTGTAAACAATAGAATGGAAAATAACAGGAATGACCACTTTTCTACTCTAAAAAAGTGCATCAAATGGGAGATAGGTAACCTGGATTTATTAACAGAGGGGATGCAGGTTTGTATCTGTAAGAAACAGATAATGGATTGGTGCACACAATCTCATCTGAAACTTAGTAAAATCATACTGTGAAGAAATTTGCTTTGCAGTACGAGCTTAAAGTCAGAGGCACCCGATGTGATGAAACCAAGACCTGGTATCTGTTTCCCAATTTGTTTTTTTAAAACCTTTCCTTCTGTAGTTAGTGAAGACCAAAATATAGCTTTAAAAAAAAAAGTGTTTATGGCTATAGCAAAAGTCAGAAGATCTCCAGTCTTGCTGCTTGTGTTGTATAAAACGGCCCTTGAGATACTCTAAGCCATTCCTATAGGGGTAATACATAAATAACTTGAAAGTAAAGATAGAAGTATTTTTGTGGTTCCCCCAGTAGCCAATATATGGATATATTATTTATTTTATCAGCCCAATATTGAATATCAGGATTAACATAATTTCTTATTGAATATCAATATTAATATTCCATATGCACATCTATATGAAATGGAAGATTATTCTTAATGTTTAAATTAAATATACAGATGATGCTCAAGTTACACATATTTAACTGGAAGTGTGGTTAAAGGACTTTCTCTCCCATTGCCTGGAGATTGTTATGGTCTGAAAATAATTCAATCTCAACATGACAGTGTAGCTTTGCGTCTGACAATCTACTAGTTCTCGACTTATAACCATTCATTCAACAACAATTTCAAGTTATGAGAGCCTTGGAAAAAGTGACTTGCCACCCATCCTCAGAGTTACAACCGTTGTACCACCCGTGCAATCACATGATTGCAATTTGGGCCCTTGGCAGCCAGCTCGCATTTATAATGATAGCAGCATCTTGCAGGCACATGATCATGGTTTGCGACTTTCCCAGCCAGCTTTCAACAAGCAATGTCAATTGGAGAAGCCAGATTTACTCAATGCAGGGGTCCTCAAACTTGGCCACTTTAAGACTTGTGGACTTCAACTCCCAGAATTCCCCAGCAAGCCATGCTGGCTGGGGAATTCTGGGAGTTGAAGTCCACAAGTCTTAAAGTGGCCAAGTTTGAGGACCCCTGACTTAATGTGATTTACTTAACAACATGTGATTCACTTAATAATGAGCCCTGGTGGCAAAGTGGTTGGAATGCAGTATTGTAGGCTAACTCTGCTCACTTTGCCAAGAGTTCCATTCCTTTGATCCTGACCAGCTCAAGGTTGACTCAGCCTTCCATCTTTCTGAGGTCGGTAAAAGAAAAACCCAGATTGTTGGGGGGCAATATATGCTGACTCTGTAAACCAGTTAGAGAGGGCTGTAAAGCACTGTGAAGCGGTATATAAGTCTAAGTGTTATTGCTATTAATATCCATGGGTAAAAGGCAATAAAATCAGATCTGGTCATGTGATGACTCAGTAATGACTGCATCACTTAGTGACCAAAATTCTGGTCCCAATTGTGGTTGTAAGTCAAGAATTACCTGTATTCCATTTTTTGTTTGGATGGATCACACCTGAGCAGAACTTTTCTGTATTTTGGAATCTTCTTGAAGAGCTTTTGCTCAAGGAACAACCAACTGTGGATGCTCAGCTCCATCCTGGTGCCAGTTGCAGCTTTTCCCAGCTCAGAAAACTTTGTTTATGATTATTCATTCCTTAGTCTTTTTTTTTGGGATTGTGCAATGTGCTGCATGTAGGCTTGTCTTTGAAGACTATCTGGAAGTTCTAGCTGCCCCAGAATGCATCAGTTTGGACATTTATGAATACCAATATTTTGCCCATATAACACAGTTGCTTCAAGAATTGCACTATCAGTTAGTTTCCATGCGCAATTCAAAATACTACTGGTCATCTTAAATCTCCTCTTAGCTTGGGTTCCGGGTATCTTTTATATCTTTCTAGTAAGAGCTGGAAACTGTGAAAGCTCTCTCTGACTTCCTGCCTGGAGAGAGTTCTATCTGCAGGGACCTTGGGCCTTCTCTATAACTCTCTCTGTCACACGCTATTCTATAATGTTCCCCTGAAGACCAAGCCAGCCCCATTCCTTCTGAGCTTTCAAAAGCAGTCAAGATTTCCAGCAAGTCTTTGGGATCTAATGTGTAAAATGGATCCTCCTAGGAGGAACGGTGGCAGTTCCAGGGGAATTCTGGCAGTTAGAGTCCACACATTTTTAAATTGTTGGGGTTGAAAAATACTGCCCTACAATATTGCAGGGGAAATTTTCTAATTTCTTTAGAATTAATGTTGATACAGCTTGTTTGTGGTTTTTTTTTGCTCCTATAGCTACACCAGGCAAGCTATTAAGCTGATTATTAATCCAGATTTGTTTTCTCCTCATGACATAAAATTCACATGATACTAATTTTGAAAATAAGTGCTACTTTTAAAAAAAAAATAGTAAAAGATTAAAAAGATTAATCAGATTATTTTGTTTCAAGGATTACATGATCATCAGCAAGTTGTTTTGTGCTAGTTTAGTCGTTCGTAATGGGAGAAGCCTGGGAGTTTCCCTTTTGCAGAATTTTTTTTCTCTCTGACTATCTATGTTTAAGCAGCTTTTTCTATTGTAGAGAAGTGTGATGAAGGGATAAGCTATTGAATGTACTTGTTCAATTAACTGTAAATTTTGACCTTCTTTATAAGACACAGAATAGTTTGCAAATAAGTATATGAAATTCAAAACATTTCAGGTAACTTTAATAATGCTAGAATCCAGCTACATAATGGTGGCAAACCTTATAATAAATCATGTTTTCTGATTCTATTAATTTCATGGAATCAAAAAATCAAAACGCCTCCAAATTATATTTTGAGTTCATCTTCCATGACCTTAATATTCTTCCATATTTTACTTTCATAACAACCCAAATTGGTAGGTTACACTAGAGAAAGACATCTCAATGTTTTTTGGATGCTTATAAGAAGCAAGATAAGTGCAGCTGATAATTGTATTTCCTTGTCTCCTCTTTGTTACAGATGCTCGTGACACTGGACAACTAAAACAGAATAACATTACACACATTCTTTCAATCCATGACAGTGCTCGGCCCATGTTGGAGGTAGGATAAGAAACTTACCAAACTTAAACTAATGTGGTTTCAGTAGGAATAAGCAGGCAAATGCTATTTTAGCATTAGTACAATATTGACTTAGGACTATTTCTGTAAAGGGCTGTGGATAAGAGGAAGGAGGAAGTTGTTCAACAATGATTGTGTAGATGCAGGGAAGGGGCTTTTTCTCAAGAACTCTGATTACCATTTTTCCATTAATCTGCTCAAATTAGTCTAATGTCATAATCACGTCACGATAAGTCAGTGTCATCTAACTTCCATGTGATTTAACCGGTGTTGATTGTAATTGTACTTCTGGATTTCTCATTATCATCAAATTGGACTACAAATGGCAATGTGTATTCCTCCAGACATTGAACCTCAGCTACTGTCAGCTTTTGCGAGTATGGCCAATGGTAAAGAATGATGGAAGTTGTAGTTCTAAAGAATAATGTGGCCCATTTCTTGGGGTTCTGTTAAAAAAATAATTAGATCCTGTAAACCATGAAACCTTGTTCATCCCAACTTTCAAGATTGAAGATATGTGCCTGTTTTATTGCATAGTCAAAAAATTAATGGGAATGTTACTCTATGTATATCCTGTAATTAAAACTTGTCAAGTGAGCTTCCTATTTTGAAAATCATAATGCAAGGATTTTATTTCTGCTATATATATATATTGCCCTATCTATCTTTCATTTATATCCCCTTGAGATCAGTAAGCTTAGTCTGGGATCTGGTGATATATAAGCCTTGAGACAGAGAGAATGTGTACACAAGACAGTACAAAAACTCCTTGACTTATAACCATTCATTTAGTGACCATTCAAAGTTAAAATGGCACTGGAAAAAGTGACTTGTGTCCATTTTTCACTCTTACAACTGTTGCAGCATCCCCATGGCCATGTGATCAAAATTCAGATGCTTAGTAAAAAAAATGGATTGGCAGGTAGAAGAGAGTACATTGATCAAATAATGAGACATAATGTCTGGAGAGTGTTGATAACAGTAAACTGTCCTTAAACTTGGAGCGAACACAATTTGAAAGACTAGTAGTGGCATTTTCTCTTTTTTGGTATTGCAAAATGGTCTTTGGTCTTTTCATGATCACAGGAGTTTTATTCATATTATGAATTTCAGTAAACTCTCTAGAAATAAACAAATACACAAGTAGAACTCTCTCCAAGAATGAAGTTATCCTTCAGAATATATAGTATACTTCCATTTCATTCTTTTCCCTAAAGGAGGAACAAGCTTTCTGCCTGTGTTTATTTTATTTAGTTGATAAGACTGTGAAATAAATAGAATGAGCTCCTTGTGGTAGACTTGAATCCCACCTACACATCAAGAAAGAGTTGAATTCTCTTTGAACATGATTGCTAGGAACTGATGGTATAGCTCCTACCGTTTTAAAGTGGGAAGCATATAAAATTTGTAGCATGAGGTTTAAATCTGGCATATCAAAGCTACTAAGATGGCTGAGATTATACATTCTTTGTACACATTTGTGCCAACTCCTTAGAAAATCTCACTGGTTTTTCTTCAAACACCAGCGATCAAATTACATTTTTGCTTATTTCTGTTTAAAACATACAAGAATTGAAGTTAAAATGTAAGGACTTTTTTCATCTTAAATATTTAAGATGAAATATTTATCTTCTCTCATCTCACAGGAAGTTAGCTGTCCTAACTGAGGTTCATTTAGATTGTCCTTAATATCCTTTATTAATAAGGGGACTTTTAAAAATAGTTTAAAACTTCATAACTGTAGTCTTATGGGAAATATTGCTGTAAATATCACCAGATCCTGAACCATAATTCCCATTTTGCCAACACAAATTTACAGTCTGAAGATTCAGAAATAATATATCATAAGCATTTAAATCCTAAATGTTTCCATGTTTTCATTAAAACTCTTCTATATGTACCTTACATATTAGCAAGCCCATTTGACTTTTAATCCTGTTCACAAAACTAAATGTAGTTCTTCCATCTTTTTTATTCCTAAGCAGTCAAACAAAATCAACATTTGAAAATAAATAAAATAAATAAATTTGTTGATCTGGGAGAAGTCTACTAATCTTCAATGGGGAAGTCTCTTCTTAATCTTCTTGGAGAAAAATTAAGTTTCAGTGATGTGGGCACTTTTTTCTGAAATGGCTTTGAGTCTTTGGCTTACTAGTTACTTTGATACAATATTCCAATGATATCATATGACCTTTATAGACATTTCAGTATAATCTAAACTGGAGAGATTCATTTAATTTTTTAAAAGCAAATACACCCCAAAGAATATGATTCAGCAATTGTTTCACTAATGTCAAGATCAAACAAGCTTTGTGATATATTCAGAGCAGTAACATATTGCATAACCTCCAACCCTTCATGGTATGTGTGTGCAAGTGTGTAACAATCTGTTTTCTTCATATAGTAGGATGCTCATCTTCAGTGGTGAAGTAACGGTACATTGGCTTCACTTATTGCTGGAATGTTTGAATATTTTCAATAATAAAATGAGTCAAGAATCTCATGTTTTACCTTGGGTGACTGCTCTTTAAAGCAACTGAAAGGACAAAGGAACAAAATTACTCTTCCCCCACCTGCTCTATTTGGTCCTGTAGTTGCGCTGGCCAGAACTCTTGATAACCTCTTGTTGTTTTAGTTTTGAGAAAACCATGAGAAACCAACTGCTTCCTACTTGGGCCGTTTCTGACGAAATGTCCCTCATGAAAGAAGAGTATCCATTCCTCATCTGTTGATGTGGCGTGTCAAAATAACATATGGGGGCTTTTTGGGTTAACCTGAAAGAACTTTGCCAGGTGTTTGAGGCTTCTTATTTGCATCTGGCTTCACAATTAGGTACCCTGAAGTTTTGTTTTTGGCTGTTAAAAATATTTCTTGGAAGTCATCGTTGAAAAAATTTACATAAATTTTAATACCGAGAAGTGCTATGCCAAAAATAATGTAATGCTTATTGCTCTCTCTCCCCCCCTTCTCCCCCCGCTTCTTTTTTATTTCAATCTAGAAATTTGTACTGAGGTTCAGACGGTTAAAAGATTTCTTTATTACCCTTTAAATTAAAAAAAAAAAGTAGTGATTCATTGATCTGTAAATGGATAGGGAACTGAAATGTAAAGTTATTGTAGTGTCTAAGAGAATTTGCAAAACGGACATCCAGGTTCCTATAAATTGTATTTTCTAATTCTAAACATAATTATAGAAAATGTCTTTAACAGAATGTGCTTAAAATTCAATGGCCACATTTTCAGCATGTGGATTATTAATTTTATGCAATCAAGCAATACACTGTCAGCTAAAAACAATCCTTATGAAACAAATTATTGAAGGGTTTTAATATGACTTGTTTGCTCAAGCAATACACTTTGTCAACTAAAAACAATTCTTATGAAACGGATTATTGAAGGGTTTTAATGTGACTTGTTTGCTGCATCTGTGATTGTTTGAAAGTAAAAGATTTCCTATTGACTTCATTTTTTTAGCCACAGCAATAGTTATTTCTAGGCATTCTTTGAACCGTATAAAACATGAATGAATGTCGTGATCTCATATTTTTGACATTTAGATTTTCTTTTTTCAAGTTCTCCTTTAAAAATAACAATCGTACAGTTTGTCCATTCCATTAAGTAGAATTTACACCCAGGTTGCCACTAAAAACTAAGAAGAGATTAAAAAAAAATCCAGATAAAAACAAGATTAACTGTAGAAAAGAATGATGATTATGTGGTAACCAAAGTAGAATTGCATGTTCCATGGTTCTGTAACTCTTAAAGCAAAATAAAATGCCTTTTTAAAATATTAAACAAAATATACATATTAATCTTAATAAGTAACTTTGTTTTACATCTATAATTTGTGATTAAAAAATCCAATAAATTTAGTTCATGTGAACTATAAATTATCTAGCTTAAAATATTGTCATTGTTATATTATAAATAAAGTGTATATTTGGATATATGTGTAATCTGAAATTCTTGGACATACTAATAATTAAGCATAGTGTTTCCAAAACAGGTTTTGAGCAAATTTTCCTCAAACAGTTCACCAAGGTCTATTGAAGTGGTACAATTTTCTAGGCAGTGAGTACGAATGTTAGAAATTTGTCTGAACTGACTGCCAAACTTGAAAGAAGCAGATCTTGAAATCAGAAGACTTGCGCTAGTTTTGTTAACTCTCCCTTTGTATCGGTTTAACTGTTTTCTTGACTTTCAGGGCCTAAGAGAAATAAAAGGTTTATGCTTGTGGTTACTTTTCTCTGATGAAATAGAAAACTGAGAGGAAAATGAATTTATTGGCTTCCCATTCTGTCAAGCAGATTTAGATGTATTGGAATTTGGAAGAATGGACCTAGAGTCTGGCTTTTGCCAGAAACTGCATTTGGTTACCTGTTGTTTTACGTGCTCCTGGGGTTATTCCAGCATCCTGATGTGACAGTTTTTCTGGTGTTCTCGTTTATAGGATGTGCTCCATTGCCATTTCGCAAAATTCCTACTCACAGGTGCTGCCTGGAGAGAATGAGTGTGAAACTACTTCTGCTTGATTGTTTTGCATGCATACAGGGCTGTGTTTGCTGCCACTTTCAGAGTATCTACACTATTATTTATTATCCATATTCTGATTTCCGATGCTTACTCAAAGGAGAAACTCCTTTGTAGTCTTCTTTCCATCCATTTCTGGACACATCCACATGCTGCAAAGATGCTATTGAATCAGGTGGTACCAGCCAGAACAGTATCTGCTGGCAAAAATATTGCATGAATGGGGGACAATAAGTATATATATTTCGAAAGGGTGTGTTGCTAGTCAACACGAGTGATTTGATGTGGGATTACTCTAACTTAGAATTGGGGCAGGGAGAGAAATGCATTTTTAATTAATTTTATGTACCAACTAATTTTGATTCATCCTGAAACTAAATTGTTTCTGCTAGGGGAATCAAAACAAAGAAAAAAATTAGAGGAACTTTGCAGGTTTTGGAACAGTAAAGCCAGATCTTTTTTCTCTTTCAGTAGTTTGTTAGATTTCTTCCAGAAATTCAAAAACATAGCATTCTCATCTCCCATTTTTCCAACAAGAATCTTCTGGGCTATATTGTCCAGAGGCTCCAATGAACGTCCTTGACTAAGGATGGACTCAAATATGAGTCTTCATTAACCATGATGACACACTGGTTTCTCTTTCATTTGGAGTAGAACATAATTCTGGAAATGTTATAAGTTTTTCCAAATTATGTAGACTATAGTAGTATTATTTGCACTCACCTGCAAATAAATGTTTTCCCTTTTTTGTGCCCACTCTACTTATTTCCTGATGTGAAATAGCTTTCATCCAATCAAAATGGTTCCTAATTCTGCCCCTTCTACTTAACTAAAATTATCAGGAAAGTAAGGTTGAACAATTGCGGGATGCTACAAATGCTGGATTAGTCTCCAGAAAAACAGATAACATTTGTGATAAAATAGCTCAAGAGGCCTACTTGGTATTTGTCACAGACTTTCACTGTAGAAGTTGATTGCCTGATGCAAAGTGAATGCATATGACACACTATTTACATCTGTCAATATACTGTATTGGGAAAGAATCAGTGGACATCAAGTATTGGAGAATAAATAATATAGCGATATGTACTTCCATGGTTATAGAAGCCAAGTTTAAGGGGTTTTTTTGAGAATAGCAGAATGTAGGATTACCACAGTGAGTTGTTTTTTTTTAAAGGGTGTCTGACTATAGGAACTGACTATACATAATAAGTAGATTCATTCTGTTAATGAACTGATAGAGGCAAGAGTAAAAATTATTACACCTCCAAGAATATTGTGGGCCAAGAAGACGTACAAAACTGACTATATTAAAACTGGAGTAGTAATATGTAAAAAGTTAACAAAGTAGCTTTTAATTTACTAGTAGGTAAGGGGAATATTTCTCTAATGAGTATACAACGTACAGCCCACCAATGCCTTGAGTATCCTTAGTACTTTCCAAAGGTTGCAGTCCAATTGTAATTTTAATATGACAGAAATGGAAAATTATTAAATATATGGGAAATAATCAAATTAATTGTTTTAAATCAAGTAAATCACATTTAGATTTTTTTCTTGACTGCATCTGCTTTTTGTAGTATGGCTGCTCAAATGCCTTTTAGATTTTGGATTTAGGTTCCTGCTTAATAGTTGGGGGAAATAATGGTTTTGCAGCAAGGTTTAGGCATAGCACACACACCCCCACACACACACTTCAGCCCCTTCTCCTACTATCCCCATAAGTAGGAAGGATGATAATATGAATCGCTAGGAAAAAAATCTGAATGTACAAGCTAGCTTTCGATTCACCCATCCAGCAGCAAGTATCAATTGTTTTGAAGAGATTTTGAGTTTTCAAAGATTGGGCTGCCTGATGTAGGAATGCTGAAATACATGAGCCCCTTTCACATATGGGTTGTAGGATTAGCAATCCAGAGGATTGCATAGCTGGTTGTACAGTACTGTCTCCCATATCTGCCCAGTGATGAGGCACAGGTAGTTGAGGAGTTTAATATTATGCTTGTACCTGTTATGGAGTTGGGGACTTGAAAAATCAAGGGCATATCATTTGAGGAGATTTATATGTAATGAGATCTTGAACATCTACTTTTCATATATGAATGTTGACAGGCAGGCTGATCTATGGCTTTACTGACTTTCAGTGTTGGTTCTCTTTTACATAGAGAAAGCATCAAAGAGTTTAATGATGATGTTTGAATCCAGCAAGTCAATTGTATGATTTTTCACTTTTCATTCCTTCTGTTTTACATACAATTTTTGGTAAGGGCTGACCAAAAAAGTGAATATAGCTTATTAGAAATCGATTAAGACTTTAGGACAGAACTTTAATAATCTTCAAAAAGGAAAGTGTCTATTTTCAAAAGCCCATACTAGATAGACTTTGTTTGATTTTTAAAAAAAATAATGAAAACCAATTATATATAGCACTGAAAATAATAACCATCTTCCCCAAGGGGGACATGCATTTTATTTTCCATATTCATGTAAGAAAGGAAGAAATGCATGTCAGACAATTGGTAAGCAATTTATAGCATTAGAATAAAAAAAAGATACATTAAAATGTGATAAATAAAACAAAAAAGCTGACTGTTTACATTCCAGCAAAAAAATCAGGCTGCATAAAATCTGGTTGATGAACCTTAATCTTAAAATGTTTTCTGGGCACCATCCAGAACAAAAGTAGGTTCTGAATATGTTTTACTACAATTTTCCTTTTTCCTTTCTTTACAGGGAATAAAATACCTATGTATCCCTGCTGCAGATTCACCCTCACAGAATCTGTAAGTATTTAAAGCACTGCTCAATTTCACCACTAGATAATAGTCCAGTGTTGTTTAATGGAAGCAAAATACACCTGATTAGATTTGCAAATATATCTAGCTCCTTGTCTTCTTCAATTTTTGGAAACAACAGCTAGTCATTCTGTTACAATGTGGATACAGGTGTTTGGGAAAACATCGCAGGAAATACAAGTCCCTATCTCTCATAAAATTTCATTCAGTGCATGGTTGTTATAACTATAAAAGAAATCGGCTCCAGGTTTTATGGGAAGAAATCTGTAGGATTAGATTAGTAATGGCAGTACTGAATTGAGTCTACTAGCATCTGACTTTGATTAGGAAGGGGGGGGGAAACCTGCACAAACCAACTTGTAAAAGTTGGTTTGTGCACAACAGCTTGTAAAAGATCAGTCTGAAAAAGAAAGCCTGTTCTTGAAGGTTGCATAAACAAAGGGGTAGTTAAATTTCTCTGAAGTAAACTTTTTTTTAAAGGACGTTTTAAAAGCCAACGAGTAAGGAATTAACATAACATAACAAAGAAGAAGATGAAACCTTTTATAAAATGGTTTTGGGATGAATTGATGCTAAAGCTGCATGTATTAGAAAACACTGTATACAATATTGTAGTCTCTCTGTACTAGGGAAAGCTAAGAACAGAAAACATCTATGAATCTTTCCTGTTTATTTACGGAAAAAAAATACTTCAAAAGTGATACACTGGAAAACTGATGTATTAATGCAGTTTACTAAAATGGTCCTGTTTGTTGACGTTTTGGTGGTTAAAAAGAAGCCACCTTGTAGTTTGTGGTTATGTGTCTGGATAGATGAATAAGAAATAGGTAGCCTTTTTGATGGAAACACTTGTTCTACCCAGAGTAATGACATAGCAGAATTTGAGGCAGCCTCTCAAATGTTTAATTATCTCCCTTTTTTATCTCTCTTTCTTTTTGAACCCACTTAGCCTTTAGAGGGCTATTTAAATGCCTGACCGTCCATAGTACTTGGCTCTTTGGTGTGTACATTTTTGCTGAATCACAGATGAGCCGGGCCTATTCTCAAAAGGCTTTTGCTTCATGGCAGAGCTGCTCAGACTTGCAGCTAAAGTGGAATGATACAAGCTGCCCAAGAATATTTGAGCGGCAGCTGTGCTTTGGGTAGCGTTCACTGTTTGTACTTACAAGAGGTAAAGAAGAGGAAGGGGGGGGGGAGAGGCACTTCCTGATAATCTGATTTGTAGAGAAACAAAAGTAGTTTCAAAGGGAGCCCACGGAAGGAAATGGAGCGCTGCCTTTTCGCTGCGAACAGAGTGCTGCCTCTTTCACCCGATGCTTTCGAGATATATTTTTAGCATATTTGCTTCTCTCATAGAACAGTGAGTTCCCAGTTGCATCACATCAGTTGACGATTTCAGCTCACTAGAAACATCAACAGGACTCATGTTTTTTCCAATCTTTTCCCAAGTGATGGTTCACAGTTGGCCCACTGCATCAGCTTCTTAAGATGATCCCAATATTCCCCTATGAGAGGCATTTTTGCTCTTTCCATATGGGTCAGTGGTTAAATCCAAAACCAGAATGCTCTTCTCATCTTTATCACCTCTCGTCTTTCTTGCTACCTTCCCCTATTGGTATATTATGATATAGCAGCTGTTGTTTGTATCTTATAATTTATGATCTATGACTTATCACTTTGTTGTTTGTATGTACACTGAGAGCTTATGCACTGGAGACAAATTCCTTGTGTGTCTGATCACACTTGGCCAATAAAGAATTCTATTCTATTCACACAAGCATTGCAGAGCATGTCATGACCTTCCCCAATTTTCTGCTCTTCAAATGTATTGGACAGTGATTTCTGGGACTTAATAGCCATTAGCTGTCAGGACATGTTGGATTTTCCCTTTTACTGTTAATTTTCAAGGGAGGTCAGTATTATAATATTGCCTTCTGATTTCATCAGGCACCCAAAGCAACTCTATCTGATCTCTGTTAAAGCTTGCTCGTTCATTCATTCGTTCGTTCGTTCATTCGTTCGTTCGTTCATTCATTCATTCATTCATTCACTCACTCATTCACTCATTCACTCATTCATTCATGGTATATTAGTTAGCTTTTGGACCAAAGAAGACTTGCTATTTAGATTAAACTGTTAATTTCCCCCCTCTCCCCAGCTTTACAAGTAGTGTGCTAAATGAATAGGAGAAATAGGAAGGAAGGAATTTAAAACGGAGAGTTTAGGTGGTGTTAAATTAATTGAAATGCTAAGCTTTGTTAGGGATGCTAGGCTTTTCATAGGCTGTCTGAAGTGAAATAACAAAGGGGCCAAATTAGCCTTCCTCAAGAGGGAGTTTCAAATTAGTGCTCTTACAGAGAAGACTCTCTATAATGTTGATGAAATTGAGAAACAAGTTATGTAAACTTTATTCTAAGGGATTCTGGACATCACCTGATCTACTTCAGGAACCTGATCCAGGCTTCCATAAATGACCTATTATGGTCTCCAGGTTGTTCCAGGTGCAGTTCAACCTGACTCGGTATCTCAGATCTGAAAAAGGAAGTTCTTTTTTAAATAAGAGAAGAACAGGAACTTTGGGGATGGTTTTATTCCTGTGCAATTTCTCCATCCACCCAGTTCTATGTCCAGGACAATCAACAATAGCCCAATTACAAGGACCCAGTCAGATTGTAGCCAGGTCTTTTTGTTATTTAAGCTTTATAGTTCCACTTCCCCACCAGGGTGTTTTATATATACAACAAAATATTTATGAGGGGGGCATTGATGCTATGCTTTCCATTTGTTGTAACAGACCTTTACAATCTGGAGCTCCATAGATGCCTAGAATTGGAATGGACCAGGTTCAGATCCATCTGCTCTGCCCCATGTAAATGAAAATCTGTTTAAAATCATTGTGCTTTACTCCTGGTTTTGCAGTTTACACAGAAGAAATGTTGACCTTGAGTATCCTGGCTTCTCAACTATTTAGTTACACTTTTGCCCACCATTATGTCATGCAGAAAATAAGCTTTTTTTTTTCTTTGAAGATCCATGATTATACCAACCACTAATTGCATTTTGTGGGGAAAGTACTCGAGCAAATACACTGGTTTACATACCCTTGAATGACATTGAGGATATAGATCCATTTCAGCATAGTTTCTGCTTGGATTTGGCCTTGAGTTTCCTTTATTTGCCTTGGGCCGATAGAAGAATGAAGGAAATGCAGCATTGTTTATTCTCCTGTCAACAGCTTTTAACACCATCATCCACAATAACCTTCTAAAGCAGGTGCTTGGGATAGAGTTGGATTGATGTGCTTTAGTTGTTCCAGTGTGGCCTTTTGTTGTTGTTGTTGATGTGCTTTAGTTGTTCCAGTTAGCCCATTTTCCAAAGCAGTGGAATTCAGTTTGGATCACTTATATTAACTAAGGGGGGGGGGGAACCTTGTTTATTTGAAGGATAAATGAATTGTGACCTTTTTGAAGAACATCCAGATAGAGTCACTGAAGCTTTACCTTCAGAAGTATTTTAAACAAACAAACAAACCCCAGCTGATTTGTAGTCTTTAAAACAGGCAGTTTTGAAATAATTTTTAGGACATCAGTTCTATCCCTTGGTGGATAGTATTGAAAGATTTCACTTTGATTATGATGTGTTCCCTTAATGGGTCTTGCTTGCAATTTGTCCTCCTGAATTGCTTGATTTGAATTAGTTAGGAGTTTTTTTTAGCTTTCCCCAATGGCAAACATGTGGGAATCCTGTATCCAGGGGGGGGGGGGAAACACCCACACACCCTCCATAGAATTCTGTTTCATGTATGGTATTGGCTTATCGTTGTGTGCTCTAGCCTTCATAGAGGCTTATCCTCTGAAAGCAAGGCTGAGAATGTTCCCACTATTAGTGCAAATGTTTATTCCAGAGTAAGAGAAGGGGGAAAGAAAATGTCCCCCACTTGTGTTTTAAAGAACAGTGAAAACTATACCTTGGCGGAGCGCTAAGCATGGAGTTGGTTTAATTACCACTCCAATAATCCCCATGTGCCTCATACACTAGTACTTACATTCTTTTTATTGTAGATGGCAGCTAGTAAGGTAACTGTCTGTCTAAGGCTACTCAGTGAGTTTATAGCTAGATTGAATGTTCTAAAGAGCTCAGACTTGGATGAAAATATCGTGATAGCTAGAACACGTTTTAAATTGTTGTCTTGCACTCCTTGCGGCATCCTTGATTGTTTGGTAGTGACTGACTGTGATGTGTTTAATTACGTAATTGAGTTGAAAAGTGGCCAACTAGTTGAGTTTAATATAAGGCCAATCTCCATATACCTGTCTATGTAGAGGTGGGGAATCTTTTTCTTTTTGAGGATCGCATTCCATGTGACTCTGCTGATTGTGAGAGTAGCCAGAGCTAAGTGGAATTCGAGTGAGCCCTTTTTCCCCCCTCTCTCTTCCTTTCTTCTTCCCTGCCCAGCAGTCTATTAAAAGGTCTGCGTTAAGGGTGTGTTAATAATACTTAGAAATTTAAGGCAGCTTTCCCAAATTTTGTTTGGGATTAGAGAGTTGAATATCATGTAGTGGTTTTTTTCAGAATTTATTTCAAAATGATTTTTTGATTGCAGTCCTTTCTTACCTTGCATAGTAAGAGAAGCTTTATTCGGTAATGTATGTGTCAAGACATTTTCATTTTATGGACATAGGGATATATTACGTATAGTTTCTATTTATATTGCAGTTCATGTAACAGAGAGACCTACTTCAGCAGTTTTAACTGACTAAAACACAGACTGCATACTGGAACATTTCGCTTAAGTATAGCAAACTGAGATGTTGGCCACCCAATGCTAATGAAATATCTTGGATAGGGTTCTATCAAACTTGCAGACCCAAGAAACTTAGGCAATACGCTCACACATTCATTGCAATATCTTTTTAAGTCCGTCCAAGTCAATTGGATTACATTCACTTGCTGCACCAAATTTGTCCCAACGCAAACTGCTCTTAACTTCTTAAATTCTACTAATAAACTTTCTTCTTCTTCTTCTTTTTCTAGAGCCAGGCACTTTAAAGAAAGCATTGCTTTTATCCATGAGTGTCGGCTTAGAGGTGAAAGTTGTCTTGTCCACTGGTATGTACTTAACAAAGAGGTTTTCTAAATTGTATTCTTTTATTTATGGATATACGGTATGGGTAGCCCTCAACTTACAACCACAACTGAGCCCAAAATTTCTGTGGCTAAGTGAAATATTTGTTAAGTGAATTTGGCCCATTTGACGACCTTTCTTGCCACAGTTATTAAGTAAATGACTGTAGTTATTAAGTTAGTAACATGGTTGTTAAGGGAATCTGGCTTCCCCACTGACTTTGCTTGTTAGAAGGTTGCAAAAGGGGATCACATGACCCCAGGACACTGCAACTGTCATAAACATGAGTCAATTGCCAAGCCTCTGAATTTTGATCATGTGACCATGGGGATGCTGCAATGGTCATAAGTGTGAAAAATGGTCATAAGTCACTTTTTTCCAGTGCCATTCTAACTTTGAACGGTCACTAAATGAACTGTTGTAACTGGAGGACTAGCTGTAATACATTGACTTCCCTTTGAAGCTGTTCCATTTCTGTTTTGTGACCCTACCGGATATAGTAGCGTTACTCTCCCTGTAGATTGTCTTTTGTACAAAAAACCTACCATTCAGAAAAAAATAAAGCTTGGCTAAATTCCTCCCAAAGTCATTCCTTCTAGTATGGGATATAATTCCATCGTTCTTCCCCCAAAGAACTTAGAACTATATTCCTTTAAGACTGAAGCAGGAATCTATATAACATGACAAGAATTCTTGGAGTCATATGTCAATTAAATTAGTGAATAAAATGGGGATGTTTTGTAGGATTTCCCTCACTTAAACTTTCCTAACTTAAACACCGATTTTTTAGAGACTGTTTTGTAATTTCAGTCTGTTGGTGATGTTGACTGACAGCTGTTGTCCACAATTTTGGAGCTTTAGAGTTTCACCAGCTTGACCTGAAATTGCCAAGGATTAAATATGGGATGTTCTGCATGTAAAGCATGTGCTCTGTCACTGAACTAGAGTTTCTTTTCAACATTAGTTCATATCTCATATTGGTTTGTTTATTCTCCTGGAATGTTTATCATGCTTCTTTTCTACCGAGCAATGGTCTTCAGGCTAATTTACTACATATTTTCACCTTGCATCTCTTTCCATTTGTATTGGGATGGTGATGCAGTCTTGCCGGTGTTTCCAGGAGTGCAACCTTGGTTGTGGCCTATATAATGACCATCACTGATTTTGGCTGGGAGGATGCTTTATCTGTTGTCCGAGTGTCGAGATCATGTGCCAACCCAAATACAGGCTTCCAGCAACAGCTTGAAACGTTTGAAAAAAATGAAGCATCCCAGGTAAGTTCTTGAATCCTTAGCATCTCCAACTTAAATTAGAAGCCATGAATCAACTCTCATTACCATAAGAATTATTTTTGTTTGCTCTGAAATAGGAATTTTGCCAACCCAGTTGCTGTGCTGCATAACTTATTTTCAATGGCTGGGATCAGAATGAGTTTTTCCTTAATGTAAAATGTTGGTTTGGTTTATGAGACCCTTGCTTCCATTCAGAAAAGAGATGGCCGTTCCATGGAATGATTTATCTTGTACAGATGGCCAATAACCTTTTCAGACTGGATGTGCACACATTGTTACTTTGGATACGCTCTGTTGTGCACGACCTTCTGAAGCCAGTCTTCAGATTTTTTGAGAAATTGGTGTTTGCTTTTTGTTTTGTAGGGCACTATGCTAGCAAATGCCGAGATGTGGATGAAGGATGGAATATAGGCACCATAAGACAGTTGCTGGAGGCTCAGATGACTAGGCACCTACCTTGGTTTAATTTTCCATGTGTCCCAAAGATGCTTTTCCAAAAGACAAGTGGACTTTCTTGCTTGTTTTTTCCTTAAAAAGTGTTTTGCTTCTTATCCAAGAAGCTTCTTCAGAACTGAAGAAGCTTCTTGGATGAGAAGTGAAATGTTTTCAAGTTCAGTTTCCTTATGAAAAAGCACTTTTGGGACAACAATGATCTGCATGATTGAGAGTCTCCATAGACAATTCTCCATGTGGGACAGCCGGATCTGTCCGCTTCTATTTCCCTAGTGCCCCAGTGTGCTACTGGATCCAACACCCTGAATGGATTAGCCATCAGACTAACATTGTTGCAGCTCTCAGCTCATAAATCTAAAGCCCTCTCTAACTGATCCTCATTCCCAACATATCAAGTTTGTTATCCAAGTGTGAAAAAATTGGGACTCAAACCATGTTCAGCTGTTTCAAAGTCTTGGACCCTGTACCATTAAGCTGTAATATTAATACAACAGAAAATAAAGCAATGTTGAATACTTGGGGCATAATAATAGTAATAAAATAATGCTTAATTAGTATTTGTAAGTTTAAGCAGTTTAATACTAAATATTTACTTTTCAGAACTGTAACCCATTGCACTTCATTGAGAATTAGAGTAAATGGAAATATTGCTGACCAGGGGCATTAAGGGAATTTCCAATCTGGATATCTCCCTCATTAATTTTCAGACCTTGCAATAATTTTATAGTTAATAGTTAATAAAATGCCCTTGCATTACATAAATACCGTATCTTTTTAAGAAGATCAGTGGATATAGATAATGTGTGTGTGTGTGTGTGTGTGCGTGTGTGGTTGAATTTCAGTGTCATAAGATAATTTCTTCACTTGTTCTCAAATGAATATGTTGACTTTAAAAAAGGTATTACCCTAGCATAGCCATGTAGCCCCTGCAAATTCGTGGCTACTTAACCAGCCTAGTCCGTGTGTGAGTACATTTTAAAAATGCAGCTTAATCATGACTTTTCTGCTCTGAACCCCAGATTGCTTTGCCTCCCCCCATTTTTGAGACATGCCCAGTATGGTATGATGTTAATGGGGATTTACTGAGGGACAGAACTGGAAGATCTTGAGATCTGGCAGTCTCACATCCATCTGCCTTCAATCGCTGCTAAATTGTGACTTTTAATGTGTTAAAAGGAAAAATAGGTGGAGAATCCTAAATTTGATTGGGTAGCCCTGATCTACGGATGGGGTGTGAGTGTGATAATATGATTGTCAATGAGATCTCGTTTAATTTCTCAGTGCAGATATATTGAAATGATTTGTTGGGCTTTGGTTGTTTTTGCGCAGTACTTTCTAAGGCCCTGATGCTGTTTTCCTTTGCACAGATGTGCTTTCATGTCACAAGGAAAAGGAGCTTGGACCAAGTTTTCCTTTGAAGCTGTATTGAGCCATTTCAGACCGAGGATCTTTTTTTCTCTGATTCTTTTTTTTTTTCTCCTTCAGAAGAAGTCTGTCCCAGTCCCACAAAGGGAGATATTTCCTGTTTGTATTATCCAAGGGACAAACAGGGCAATTTACATCCTCCTTCCCTAGCAAAAAATAACATGTTGCTATGGATTCAATATCCTAGTATGGAAACAGCTCTTAGAGAAAACTAGGGAAGCTGCTGACTTCTCTCTTCAATGGGGTGGTCAGTAGGAGCCTTTGTCCTCAGCACTGTCATTCAGATACCATGTGGCCATGCAGGTAGTCCTTGACTTACAACAGTGCATTTAGTGACCGTTCAGAGTTACGACAACAAAGAAAAAATATGAGCTATGATCAATTTTCACCCTTACGACTGTTGCAGAATCCCCACGGTCACACAATCAAAATTTGGCTGCTTGGCAACTGACTCATATTTATGCAGTGTCAGGGGGTCATATTGAGCACCTTTTGCAATCTTATGTGTTACTAACTTACCAATTGCAGTGATTCACTTAACTGTGGCAAGAAAGGTCATAAAAGGGGGAAAAAGTCATTTAATAACTGTCTCACTTAGCAACAGAAATCTTGGGCTCAGTTGTCGTAAGTTGAGAACTATGTGTATAAATTATATATACGTTGTATTCACTGAAATACTAAACACACAGAGGGCAGATTTTATAAAGCCCAATAGTTTCTGTTGAGGTAGACAAACTGTTCTACTTTTTAAGTGGCTGATGTGACTGGAAGGCATGTACACTACACATATCCCCATTCAAAACTTGAAGTTATGTTGAGCTGAGGAGGAGCTGTATAGCAGCAGAATAAGATGAGAAGAGCCCCTTCCCTTTTCTTCCCCAAAACTCGTTGTAACTATAGTGTGGATGATCCAGAAAATAGTAGCTGAACTCATGAAACTCCATTAAATCTTAAACTGAATTAGCTATGTTCAAACAAATACCATGTCGGGCATATCTACATAGGCTTGTCTATACAATCAGTTAAGATCCACAAGACACTGGGACACGAGAGAGGAGAATATCTATAGCTCAGGTTTGGACTGTGGAATTCTTGGCACTCACTGAGCTTGATTGTTTGCTTACAGACATTTCATTACCCAACTAGGTAATCTCAGTGGTGCAAGGTATAACTTCATGTTGTGTGAAGCCAGCCATTGTATAAGGCAGGGGTCTCCAACCTTGGCAACTTTAAGACTTGTGGACGTCAACACCCAGAATTCCTCAGCCAGCAAAGCCAGCAAAGCTGGGCTGAGGAATTCTGGGAGTTGAAGTCCACAAGTCTTAAAGTTGCCAAGGTTGGAGACTCTTGGTGTAAGGCTAATCTTGTCCTTTCCCCATGTTTTGGAATCACGCTTCCTTTATTCTCATGTTTTTATCTAAACTAGTTTGCTTTTATTTAATTTTGGTCCAAATCTTCTCTTCTCTTGCTATAGCACCTTGTCTTCCATTTTACTGGACTCGGAGGAGAAAAGGTCAGATGTCTTGATCGTGCTGTTGTTCTTTCTGTTGGATTATATCAAATTGTATTAAAACAGAATGGCTTCTGTGTAGATTTTACATTCATTTTATAGAAGCCACTTGATCATTTCACTAAGCCAGTTGTTGCTAGGTGTAGCTGTAGCTATTGCAAAAGGACTAGAAAAATGCAATCAACTCTTGTTGATTACCAGATACAAAACATTTTTTTTGCAGAGTTCCGGATTCAGTTCCTGACATCACAGGACAAGAAAAATCTTGAGAATAAGACTGCACAAGACCTTCCCATTGCTATTCCAGCTATGTAGCTATTCTTATTACGATTATTTCTGGACTGCCTTTCCACAAATATCAGCAAGATGGTGTGATATAAATCAACAGACAGAAGTTAATAAAATATTAGATATTAAAACAACATTGTGGTTGTGGATCTAATTATTTTTAGAGCTGCTTTACAGCTATGTACGTGTCCTTATTGCGATTTTTTCTGGACTGCCTTTCCACAAATATCAGCAAGATGATATGATATAAATCAACAGACAGAAGTTAATAAAATATTAGATATTAAAACAGCATTGTGTTTGGGGGGGGTCTAATGTATTTCTAGAACTGTGCTGCTGTTTCAGCTGATCTCTGGTGCCTATTATGTTACATGTGACACGTGCTTTTCTTCTGGAAAAATCTTCTGGATATTTTAATGGCTAAAGTGTGATGCTGTTTTTTTCAAGTGCTTTGCACTGCTCTGAACAGCTTCAGTAAGGGTGGTGTAGAAATACTCTTTTTAAAAGCCACTGCTAGCAATTTAATAGGCTAAGTTTTAAAAAATATATATATCTTGGGTTTATTTCAGTGCAAGGTAAGTAAGTCTCATCTTACACTAAGATAAACTGCTTTGATATAAAGCAGTTTCATGCACAATGGCTGGCTTCACATTCTATTTTCATGCACAATGGCTGGCTTCACAATCTACATTACAGCACGGCTTGGTTTGGTTTGGTTTAGTCAGATAAGCCAGCTGTGGCTTATTCATTCTTCTAAAGGAGCACAATTTGTGAACCTAGCTTTAGAGTGGTGAAATCTGGGAGAATGTCATTCTAAAGCAGGGGGTTTTCAAACTTGGCCCTTTTATGACTTGTGGACTTCAACTCCCAGAATTCCTCAGCCAGCATACGCTGGCTGAGGGATTCTGGGAGTTGAAGTCCACAAGTCATAAAAGGGCCAAGTTCGAAGACCCTTGTTCTAAAGAAAACAAAGCCAAATGTTGGCCAAGTCTACAAAAGGCGGCAAATCTGAGCAAAATTTCTCAGCTTCCTGCAATTCAGTTGATGCTTTCAGAGGTTGTCTGCCTATTTGCGTGTTACTAGTCATTTTGAACTTTGCAATCAGTGTGACACTTGACCACAGTCATATGAAATGTGCTGTATGTCATGCCATTTCACTTAACCGTTAGACAGATTTGGAATATCATTGAATATGCAGTAAGTTTTCGGTTGTATTTTTTTTTTTCCCCCTACTGGGGAAGTATGTTAGATTTCTCCCTTGGGCACTGGAGCAATCTTTCTGCCCCACACAGGCAAAAATGTCTTTATTCTTTCCTGGGAGAAGTTGTAAATTAGTTATACATTTCTTTCACACATCTGGGACCATTTCTAGTGCTCATGTTCCAAGAATAGCATTTCTAATATTACTGATCCAATACAGACTTCAGCTCAACTTCTGATCTTTGCTGTGTTACTGTGGATTTAATTTATTTTGTGTTTGCATAAATTATACACACCTCATTTTGCCAAAATATCAAATTGATGCTGAATAACATTTGAGTAAAATCTTTGGTATGCTAAACTTGTATTAATTAGAAATGAAAAGATTGGCAATATTTCAAATTGGGGAAGGAGGGTTGGCACTAGTGAAAATTATCAAGATTAAGTCATTTGATTTAAAAAATAGTTTTGCATTCATGCTGCTGTTCTGAATAGGAATTTCCAGCTTGGTTTATTTTAGCCCTAGTGAGTTGAGGTCCACAAGTCCACAGAGTTGGAAAGGACTTTGGAAGTTTTCTAGTCCAACCCCCTGCTCAGGCAGGAAACTCTATACCAGTGATGGCGAACCTTTTAGAGACCGAGTGCCCAAACTGCAACCCCAAACCCACATATGCATCGTCGAGTGCCGGGTGGGTGTGGCCCATTGGCTGGGTGTGGCCCATTGGGTGGGCGTGGCCAATTGGGTGGGCATGGCTGTTGTGGTAACGGCAGACTGGGTGGGACTAAAAAGTTCAATCAATCAATTCCAACTTTGCAAGATCTTTTTTTTCCCCGTGAGAAGTTGAAATTGACTGATTGAACCTTTTTTTTTTTGCACATGGCGGCGGAGGCCTAAAGTGAAAAGGTTTTATAAAATCCAGCTGAAGGCCTAGGACTGGGGCGACGGCGCGCGTGCCCACAGAGAGGGCTCTGAGTGCCGCCTCTGGCACCCGTGCCATAGGTTTGCCACCACTTTCCTATACCATTTCAGAACACACTTAAAAAATAATGAATCACATAAAAATTAAGACTAAAATGAAGAAAGAAAACAAGAAAGACTATTTGAATAAGCTAACTGGAGTTCTGTGTTTGAATATAGTCATTCTTTAAAAGATTAAACATCCCCATAATGCTGCTGTAGCAATTTACACTGTCCCCCCCCCCCCCAAAAAAAAAAAATACTGCAGTCTTAAAGTCCATGGCAATTAACTTGATCTTATACTGTTTTCAGAGGATCCAAGGCTCACATTTAACAATGATCATAATTAATAATCCTGTGCATTACGGCCTCAACAGGCTTCTTTGCTTATTTAAGAGGATAGAAAATTGCTTTTTTTGATGGTAGACACAGCTTTTAGTATTTTGCTATATGGGTAAGCAATATATGTTTGTAGAAGAAAAGTACCATGTATAGAAAAGACTTAAATATCTGTTTCTGTCTATGGTTCTTCTTATTAAATATCCCTAAATATCTTAGCTAAATGTAACCATTACAGGAAAAATTAAAAATCCCGAAACCTTCATTCTATATTCATCAGAATCATAGCCACATTTATTACCAAATTATTATATAACCCTATACTTCTTCCTTAAAAATAACCAGTTCTTGACTGGTTTGAAAAATAACCAGTTCTTGACTGGTTTGATGTCCAGTATATGTATTTTTGTTTGGGGGAGATTTACAGCAGAATTGGAAAATCTGTAACCTGACTGTTTGCAGTGTTTGTAAGCCACCCCTATCATTAGGACTCTGGGTATTTTATTCAACAAGGAATAAAAACAATCAAAGAACAAATTAAATTTGCCAAAGCCAGTACAGTATGATACAGTAATTGAAAATCATCGACAGCCATCCCAGGTCCACAGAATTATAAACAAAGCCTTGTTGGGTTGGGACCATGTTCATAGCACGGGGGCTACTACTAAAAAGACCTACTGTCTGACTCGCATCCCTTTAACTTCTTGTGGGGTGAGACCTTCTGCAGTGCAACTGATATACTGTCTCCTATGTGCATTGTACTGCTTCTTATATGACTTGTATTGTTAACATTTACCTACATAATTGAACTAACTCGAGCGTTGTCTCTTGAAATTTAATGTGTAAGTTGTCCTTACCCACCTTCCTTTAAACCTTTCTGAATTGTCTCTTGTGCTTCACTCTTTCCAGTTCCGAGATTGGCTTAAAGCAAACTATGGCGAAAACACTTTGCAAGACAGTCAAGAAGCCCAGACTCTTCTGGAGAAGTACAGACTCCATGCAGCGGATCCTTACAAAGATTTCAGGAAGGCAGTAGAATGATATTCTTGCTTTGGTGACTGCTGGTCATTTATTGTAACGTTCAGGATATAGTTACAACTAAGGAAGGCAACTTGCACCCACATCTTCCTGCACGTGCCGAAAAAGGATTGCTTGAAAAGGAATAATTGGGCGGGGGGGACGACACAGGGGCTATTTGGGTTGTTATAATACACCTTTCTTTAAATATTCGAGGAGCGGGACTCCAGAGCGTGGACCCTGTTATACTCGTGGTTGATCTTGCCTTTATTATGTGGAGGGCCTTCTCTTTTCCAGCGGTGTGAAAACAGCATGCCGCACTCTGATGGCCAAATACATTTTTACAGATCCCTGCTCTTCAGGCTGCCTGCAAAGACAGGGTTTGGCACAGCTGCACTTTTTAAATTATGTAGGGTTTTTCTAAAGGAGGGGGGAATGTGTACCCCAGGGAGCGACTTGTACTCAACGGGAGTTCTGGTTTCGCTACAGCCAGGCCCAGAGCAGAAGAAGCAGCCTGTTTAAAATAGCAGCGATGTTCTTCAGCAGTGAGAAAACGTTGCAACCAAATTAAGCAAGGCTCTGTTTGTATGCATGGTTGCTGCTCTCGTGCATATATCTTCATTTAGAAATGATTTTTAAAAGAGATTCCTCTCAAATGTTTGTTTGAATCGACTCATGCAAAAATATTACAGATAATGTTGCAGCATTTATTGCCTTGGTGTTGCTCACTCTTGTTTCTTTCATCCTTTTAATACTTCAACAGTGGAGGACTCTGAAAGTCTATTGGAATGTACAGAATATATTTAAAGATTAAGAAAGAATTGTAATGGCTACTGTGCTATAATAATGTTGAAAATTCCCCCAAAATACTACTGACTAAAATATTTTATTGCATATTGGGTATCTTGATGAAGTTTCATGTTTGACTGCTTTTCTCAGTGGAATATATTCAATAAAAGCTTCAGGTTTTTAAAAAAAAATAAAAGTGTGATAGTATGTCGCCACTTTTAGACGTTACCAATAATTGTGATAGAGAAAACGTTAAATCAGCGGTCCCCAACCTGTACAGCTTGGTGGCCCAGCGGGGGGGGGGGAGAGAGGAACCAGCCCGGCGCTTGTGCAAGTCAAGCTGCATGCCCGCCCATGTGCCGGCCAGCTGCTTGCATGGCCCGGTTCCAAATGGGCCACAGCCCGATAGTGGACCACAGCCCGGGGGTTAGAGACCCCTGCATTAAATGGTCAAATAGAAAAGAATATTCTGCAAAGATTGGAAATTGTATCGGAAATGATTTGATCTCTGAATTATATCCCACACTAGAAGGCAAAAAAATACTTTCAGCTCCATGCTTCTCATTACATCATAGAATCTGACATTCTCTGCAGATCATTTGGATTCTCGGCCAAGAGCACAGCATTGCCTTTTTATGAAAGCACACACACACAAACACTGACATTCCTAAATGCATCCTAAAAACTAAAGGGACATTACCTTTCCCTCTCATACTCCATACTCAATGTTGAACCACCCACCATGCATTTAATACATTACAGTCCTATGCATGTTTTTACTTCTCTCATATACTGCTTTTACCATGTTTAGTGATCGACTTGCAATTCTATATTCACATAAAACGTTCCATTATTCAAAGGATATGAATTTTATATATTTGTTTAAAACATGTATGGCTGCCCAGCTTCAATAAAGCATGAGTGCTTAAAGTATAAAGTACTTGATACTGAAAATATAAAGTAATATAATGGTGAGCCAATGCACCATCATCCAATTGGGATAGCAACATATCATGATCCAAAGACCCAGGAAAGAGCCAGGGCCTTTTAAAGCCCAGCATGGTCAGAGTCAACTGAAGGTCAGGAGGAAGATCATTTCATAAGATCGGGGCCACCGTATACTCAATTGGAGCACATGGGGCAGGCAGATAGCCTAAGGAGAAGGTAGATCCTGCAAACAGCATCTTGCACTGCATCAGAAGCCTACTGGGAGTCAGTATAGCTGGCAAAGTAGTGGTGTCACATGGGCATAAGTACTCATGGTGCTGCATTCTGGACCTATTGTAGCTGCCAAGTCGTCTTCAAGGTCAGTCCCATGTACAGTTGTTGACAGAGGTGGGCGACCATAGAAACTGAATAAATGAATGAATGAATATAAAAAAATTAAGTTCAACAAGAATTAGATCAAACACAGTACTAAATACATGAACAATACAGAAGTGAGATTTCCCTTACTCTTATCAGAAACCTCCAATGTAAAGTTCCCCCATTGGACCCCCATCCAATTGGCCCAGCCAAGTTTGGAGACCCTTCCAGATATCCAAGAGGGTGTGGGTGGATTTCACGTCTAGCAGCCAAATTCCAAAGGATGGGGGCCACAGCAGAAAAGGTTCTCCTATACCCCACCAGCTGAAATTCCTCAACCTCTTTTGGGGGTGAGATGGTTCCTCAGATAACCTGGTCCCATGCCAATGAATGTTCTGCAAGACTGATAACCCTATATAAAAAACCAGCCCAGCTGATAGGTTGGCAGGTCAGAGGAGTGATGTGGGATGAAGCTCCCCATTGTTCACATTTACCAATCTTGCAGAAAATCTATAGTAGCTTTTACCATCTTTTGTCCCTTGGGGTAGAAGGGGAAACTGGTAGAACATTTGTCAGTTTCATCCAGGATCCCAAATGTCTCAAACCTATATATGGCAGCGAGGGGCTGTAGCACTTGCACCCAGAAGTATCGAGTGTGCAAAAAAGGTGTTAGAGCAGGCAAAATAGTTCTGCCTTACTGCAGCTACCTTGAATTTCCTCTGTTGGGGGATAAACAGGGACAAGCAGGTTAAAGCAGCTATCCAATTGCCCGCTCATAGCACCTTCATTTTGGTAGTGGGCTGGTGTTTTATCAGAGCAGACTGTTGTGCTGGTGTCTCAAAATACTGGTGTTTCCAGGTGTAGATGGAGTCCACCTCAGGCCTGAGATGTCTCACAAAGTGAAGCACAATCAGGATGGAGGTGAGAACATTCCTTCTGAACAGGGTCAGGCAGCCCAGGGTAAAATTACTGTGAGAAGGCAGCTACTATTGACTGCATGGGAGAAGCAGATCTGTAAGGGCATACACTAGCCAACAGAAGTGGGGGCATTACCTACAATGAAATGAACTGTCACAAACACTCCGTACTGCACTGCATATGCTGACAGAAGTTAGAAAATACTTTTTATTTGAAAGAAGAAAGAAGCTAGCCTCCCAGTGAGCAAGGGTTAGGTCCAGGACATTAGGTGTTCCTATCCTGGGCCATCAGTTAGTCAGCATCTTTGCATGGGGCAAGCAGGACTTGTGGATGATATAAGAACATTTTTTCCAACCATCAGGCACAAATAGTACCTTCAAATACCATCTCAGATCATTGTGGTCATCCAAAATTCTCCACTGAAGTCTAGAGACATGGGAAATCAGTTCTAGAGATCAATAAGATTAGAATTTCTTGACAAAACTGTGGATTTTCTATTTGGGCCACAATACTAGTAATGTATATTAGTTATCAACCCTAGTAATGATAGTAGTGGTACGTTCTTTTTTTGTATAGATTCAATAGTATCCATGTGAATACGAGAGGTTTCTGCAAGCAGAACAGCCCAGGGATGAATAAACATTTGTGCTGATCACAGAATATTTTTCTTAAGAAGTGCATTGAATGGAACAGCATGCTGAAGAAGGTCATGGCTAGTTGCTGGATTTGTAATACAGTAGGAGCAATTTATCGTGGGTCCCAGTTATTATTCCACTTATTGTGCCTCAAGATTCCAAGTACATATGGCAGCCAAGTAAGACACATGAGTGTTGTTATTTTATGTTCCAAATGGGAAGGAGGACTGACCTTAGGACCATCATAAGACAGCCAAGCAAATTCTGGCAGAATCAAAATTTGAACAAGTAATTATAAACAGAAAAAGTCATTGCTGAGATATCTCTCTTTCAAGTTGGTTTTTAGTAATAGTAGTACGAGGAGGAGGAGGAGGAGGAGGAGGAGGAGGAGGAGGTGGTGGTGGTGGTGGTGGTTAGTGATGAATCCAGAACCTTATGTGGGCTGGTGATAATAGAAACTGCAACCCAACTTACTTGGAGGGTCCTTGGATTGGAAAGATTGAGAAATTGTGTGTTCATGCTGATGTACACTGCCAGATTTTTGAACTTGAGAGGGCTATGGATGTAGCACAGAATTCTGGCTTCTGAATAATAGTTGTTTGTGATATATATATAGGGATCAACCCACATTTTTCTTCAGCTGTACCCACGTGGGGTGAAAAATCATCCCCTATATGATGATCAAATTAAATGAAAAACAAGTTAATGATTCAGCAGGAGTTAGGTCAGCGAGTCATTCAAGATATGTAGATGACAATGGTTAATGCCTTTGAGAAAGAACATGAGGGAAACCAAAAGATCACAGTCATTGGTGGTCTAAGGCCTATGCTCAAAAATTCCATGCTCTCCTTCCCTCTTTCAAGTCCTCACTCAGTATGAAGCATTTCTAATTTTTGTCAGGCTTCATACTGATTGTTTGAAGTAAACCGATTAATTTACTGCCAATGCTTCAGTGGATCTAAGGGACATTCCAAGATGAATAAGTATCATGCTGGCATAAGTTAATCCAGGTAACTGAAAATTACTTTTTATTCTTTCTTCTTTCTCCTCCTTTTATTTAATTCCCACCACTACTAAAGTTCTTATTAATGGGCCTTCTACCTTCACTATGGGTCTATAGATGTAAAATTTCCAAAATTCTTAAAATGGATCCTGAAGATTGGAAATTCTGAGAATTCCAGTTCTAACATCTATCTAGTGGTTGCTCAGTTAAGGCTCTACCTGGTTGTCTAAGAGTAGTTTGCTTTGCATTTGATAAGTACAGGATTCTTCTGTAAAGCTCCACTAAAGCAATAGAACTTTTTAAAGGTTGGCTATTCTGATTCACAATTCCCATTATGCTCTTCAGAAATCATGCTGTGTTGCAGTCATTTAACTTTCCCAAGCTGGAATCATTCAGGCATCCTGATTAGCAAGTCCTCTAAGGTCAGTATTTACCAGGCTAGGTAATCACTAGACTTTCCACAAACGAGTGTTAGAGGATATGTGACTATCACTGATAGAACTTTTGTGTATGTATGTGCTGCCTTCCCCTGAAAAACTTCGTAATTGACACTTTCCCATCCAATGCCTCTACCAATGGACTAGTAAAAAAATGTTTTTCCATTATTTCTATGACTGGGACTGGAAGAGGAACCTACTAGAACTCTTGTCAATTTTTCCTGGTGAAAAAAGAAGACAGTTCCACCATTAGTGGACTTATTTCAGTAGTCAACTTATTTTTAAAAAAATCAGAATTTTACTCTTAATCCTCTCACTTAGCCTGTAAGGGGAAAAATGGTAAAACTCTTTGTCAATTTCACTTTTTCTTAAATTTGGCCTTAAAAAAAGATTCACAGTTCCTTTAGTGAACCCTTAAGGAAAAATAAAAAAAAATATCCAGCCTATCCCTCCTATACCAGTGAGAAAACCTTCTTTCCTTCTGCCATGCAGGATAAAATGGCTGTGGAAGTCACTGACTGGTGATTGGTGGTGAAGTGACACTGAGGTAACTTAGTTGTACAGAACAGTCCATGGCATTTTATTGAGCCACTTCAGTTTTAATTGCCTCTATCTAATTTACACATTTTCTGTAAACCACAACAAAGAATACTAATTGGAAATGGAGGGAATTATGAAATAAATTAAGTCTTAGAAACGGAAATACCTGGCTCATCTTGTCCGGCATGGGAAGTTAAGCAGGCCAGGCCTGGTTTGTACTTGGATAGGAAATCCTTGGGGAATTTTAGGATTATAGGTTACCCTGAGGAGTTGAAAATATTGTTTCAGAATTGGCAAATTACTGCTGTATTGCTGCCAAGAAAACTACTGGATGTATCTATGAAGTCAGAGGTGTCAGTTCAAAGGAGACTTCACTTATTTAGGATTAATATCTTGGATATTTTAGTCTTGGATTGTTAAAAGAGAGAGAGAGAGAGAGTACCAGTAATATGGTTAGATTATGTTATGAAGATGCATATTATGAAAGCAGTGGTGGGATTCAAATATGTGAACAACCGGTTCTCTATGTGGATGCCACTTCCGGAAATCCATTCTGGGCCCGGGCAACAAAAAATTAGCTACCGGTTCTGCCAAAGTGGTGCAAATTGGCTGAATCCCACCACTGCATGAAAGTCAGTGCATTACATTAGTGGCAGCAGCCTTGCCTACCAGGATGCTTTTAAGATACATTGGATGTCAACTGCCCTTATTCCCAAAGTCAGAATGCTATGTTGGCAGGTGTGATCAATCAATCTTTATTACAGTTACAGACCAGCAAATAAAAGCATTAAAACAACAATAATAGTAAAAATAAAAAATAAAAAATAAAAGACAGAATAATATATTGCGATTTGGTGGTGGATTAACATAAGCTTCATGCCAGCATGACATGAGGATAGTATCGGGGTGGGGTGGGGGGCTTTTTTGGCCCTTCCCTCTGCCCTGGTGTGGTGATTATTATTATTTTTTTCCAAATCAAAACAATACAGTTTGGAGAGGGTTAGTTGATACTTGTTGCGCTCCCCAATTCATTAGCACTGTATTTCTAGGTTGGTTGCAGTGATGGTAAAGGCTGGTCAACTTTAAACTTAGCAGTCTGGAAGACAGCTGGATTTATTATTTACAGGATAATTTGAGCCAATTTACTCATAGAAGAATAAATTTAGGGGAGGGGAGGGGAGGGGAGGAGGAAAGGACTTACTGGAGAATATAAATGCAATGAATGAACACTTTTAGTAATCATAGGGACCTATTCTGATTCCCATCCTTCCTTGATACAGATAGTCCTGAACTTACAACAGTTCATTCAGAGTTACAGCGGCACTGAAAAAGTGACCTATGACCATTTTTCACACTTATGACCTTTGCAGCATCCCCACGGTCACGTGATTAAAATTCAGGTGCTTGGCACCTGACTCATATTTATGACGGCGGCAGTGATCACTTTTTCTGACCTTCTGACAAGCAAAGTCAGTGGGGAAGCCAGATTCGCTTAACAACCATGTTACTAACTTAACATCTGCAGTGATTCACTTAACAACTGTGGCAAGAAAGGTTGTAAGATGGAGCAAAATTCATTTAACAACCGTCTCGCTGAGCAACAGAAATTTTGGACTCACTTGTGATCGTAAGTGATTCCATTCAGACATTTCTCTACCAATTTACCTTCAGGTTTAACTGTTTCGTAACATTCATCTAATTTTGGGGGCTTTGGGATTGTGAATGCCTTTGTGTTATGTTTCCCTTACTAGTCCAGATATTTTATTAAACAGTTATGTCCAGTGGTGGGATTCAGCCGATTCGCACCACTTCGGCAGAACTGGTAGCTAATTTTTTGTGGCCCAGGCCCAGAATGGACTTCCGGAAGTGGCATCCACACAGAGAACCGGTTGTTCACATATTTGAATCCCACCACTGCTTATGTCTTAACTGCTGTTCAATTCATTGCTGTTCAATGCACAGAATTTCCTAGCCTTATGATACTATTGCACAGAAGCTTCTACAAACTGCTAAAGCGGTGTTATTTTTGCCTTTTCAGTGAAAGCTTATGGAGGCCCCCCAGTGGCTGTCTTAGTTTTTTATTTTTTAACTACCTCCCCAAAGAAACTTTTGTACAATTAAACAAGACAAGGAGAATAGTAAAGAACTGTTACTGTCTTATGGTAAGGACTAAGAAATTTATTGTGGCAGAGTAAATTAGCTAGGTTTTAAAGAAAGAAACATTGTGGTTGTTTATTTTGTGCAGTTTGTGGCACACAATTCAAGGCTCATTTGAGAAGGAGTATTTTTAAGAAGTACCTTTATTATCCTTGGAAAATAGGTTCATATTTAAATTTGAGTTAAGGTAAAAAATTTCAATAGACAACATGGCAACATCAAAGTAGCCAGATTTATTTTCAGATATGTGTAAAGCAGAGGTCCCCAACCTTTTGTACACCAGGGACCAGTTCCGTGGAGAGAGGTTTTTCCGTGGACCAGAGGTTGCGTGGTTTTGTGTGCTGCCTGCATCTCGTGGATGGGGCTTTGCTTGTTTGTGTGGACCAGTTGCTGGCATTCCGTGGCCCGGTACTGGTCCACGGACCGGTAGTTGGGGACCCCTGGTCTAAAGGATCATAGAGAATAGACTCTCATTGATTAAGATGTAAAATGATTTTGTTTTGGCTTACCTCTGTGTGTACACCCAGCCATTATGTCTTGTAAATCATGGTTTATTTTAACCTTAACTGGTTTTGTGAATATTCAACAAACAGAGCTTCAACATACTATGGCTTAATGCCAAATGCATCCATATTTTTCAGTATCCAATTTGATCCAACTAGTGTTAACAAATTACTAAGGCAAAAATGCTAATTTTTGTTTTGTTCACTTCATCATCATTAACAAAACTCAGCAGACTAAGGTTTTATGCAACTTTGAAATAATTTAGCAATTTTATCTGCTAACATATAAAAGATAAGATGACACAAGAGGCGGGGGGCAGTAAACTGCTAATAAATGCAGAAAAAGGTTTTAAAAAAAGGAGTTTTCAACCCTAACTCTCTATATATGGAAAGGTGAAATTATGAGGAAACGTGGGGTCGATGCAAAAGATAGTGTAGCATGCTGTTTTTTTAAAAACAAAATGTGCAATAAAAGAGGAAAAATTATAGCAGCGCAGCTTGGCGTGCCAGGGAGGAGCTGGGCTGCAGCTGGTACCAAATTCCCCTTCTGCATAACTAATAAAGGTGCAATAATTTTGTCCCCTCTTTTGCTCCTTCTTCAACCTGTGTTCCCTAGTGAAAGTATTTATTCTTTGGTGCGTAAAGGTCTGTTTAATCACTAACCTCTCTGTAAAAAGGTCAGCTCCTTGATCAAGTGTGGATAAGCAAAATTTCATAGACTGTAGAAGTGCCCATTGCGAATTACACATGTGAAAAAGGCTCAATAAATATGATGTTGGTCTAATCTGGGAGTCAAAATTAGTTCAGATTAATTATAGGGTATTAGCATCACCATGTTGCTATCCTGTTCAAAGGCAGGATCAACCATCTTCCGGCGATCCACCTACATGATAATTCTTGGCCCAGAGAGCAGTCGTCTTACAGAAAGGTGCTTATATCGGGCTAGCAGTTTGACATCATGGAAGATGAGCAATCAAGCCATCTTGTTACAAAAGAAGGAAAAACATACTCTCTAGCTTGCAACTCTCTCAAAGACTACTTTTTCCCCCCAATCTTAAAATATAGGTAGTCCCTGATTTATGATCGTAACTGAACCTGGAATCATGGTAGTAAGTCATTGAGGTTGTAAGCTGAGGCATCACATGACCTGATTTTTATTTTTATTTTTACATTTTTTTTTGTAGCAGTTGTTAAGCGAATATCACAGTCATTGAGCAAATCAATTTTCCTCAATGGAAACTGGAAACTGGAAGCAGATGCTGGAAAACAGCAAAAAAAAAGTCACAAGTCATGGTCACGCAACTGCAGGATGCTGTAAACCTCTAAAATTTGATCATGTGACTACAGGGGTGTGTGCAGCCATTATAACTTTGAAAACAGGTTGTAAGTTGGGATCCATCATAACTTTAAATGGCCATTAAGTGACTGATCGTAAGTTGAGGACTGCCTCTAATCATTTTGTTCCAGTGAAGACCAATAATGTTCAATCATAGGAATAAAGTTCTGAAAGCCGGGTCTGCTGATGCTGTGTCTTCCCAACTTCCATCTGCTTGAGACCTACTGAGGTGATGTTCTTTCTACCAGCAGTATCATTATGTTATCAGTCACTCCTGGAGTTTAGAGTTACAAGATACACAAAACAGTAAACCAAGCTAATCTTGTTTCGGCCCATCCCTGATGTATGAACCATCCCCAGTTTTGTCCATAGCTTAGGAGCAGAGTAATGCTCATGTAACTGTGGGTTTCTTGTTTGGCCAGCTTGTTCCAATCCATACTTCTGATGCTGATGGGATGATCAAATATACCAAGACAATTTCATAAGATCATCCCTTCCCCTTCTGAAATCAGGAAATGCTTGATCAGCAACATTTCCTTCAGCCAAAGCAAGAGGGTTTTCCTTTGCTCATACAGTATGGAGTTCTAGTATTTATTAGCTATTGTATCGGTATTTAACTGCAGCCCAATGGATAAAAAATTATAGAAACAAATATAATATAGCACAGGACAGAAAGCAAAGGATGTGGCTAATAAAGTGATAAACCACACTAGAAGCTATGAATTCTTGCCTTGCTAAAACTATGAAACAGAGGATAGCCAGATGCCAAGTTGCTATTATAGCTTATGCATTAAGCAGAGGAAAAGGTAATGGCTGACCAAGGGAAATCCATTGTTTTCTATAATCAATACAAGACCTTTAGGCCATTTTGTTTCTGCCACTGAGAATCCTGTTTGTCTCCAAATTATGATAAGCTTCACACGGAGATAACCAAAAATCATACTGTTATCGGAAGAACAGGAATAAGAACTTTAATTTGATTTTGTTTGTTGCTGGCAACTTTGTGGGCTATACCCTCCAACAAAGTGCCCTGAAGATTATAAACCCCATAATTTCCAGATAGTAATGGCACTAGGTGATGGAAATTATCCTGCTCAATAAAGGAAGGGTAGCATTTAGTTTAATGCCATAATTTAGTTTAACTGAATAGTAAACAAAGTAGTACTGAACTGTATGGGCAAGTTATTACTCTGTGAGAGTTTGCCACATTTCACCAAAACTTTATTTGCATGGATTAGTTTGCATTATCACTAAAGTGCAAAAGCATTTTCTCTTCCTAAAGTCTGCAGTCTTCTTTTATGAAAGTGAAAAAGATGTCTAATTTTAATAACATTTTTTGTAAAAAAAATAGAATTATGTTCAAAGATGTATGATGTGAGGGCATGTAAGCATGCACACACTCCTATCTATAGTTGTCAATAAAGTTACAGCTATATACACTTCCAAAGACCTCATGGAAAGTTTGAAGAATGGAAAATTCGCCACAGGGAGGGATCAAGAAAACCACCCCTCAAGGTCTGCTAGTTTCTGCATTCAGGAAGTGATTTACAACGTTCCTAACTCGGCTGATGGTATGTGATCTCTGTAAAAATCAGCTTATTTGCATAACAGCCAACCATCATTAAGGAATCCGTATAGTCAAAAATATATTTGTCCACATGTGATAACTTATGTGTCAGAAAATGATATTTTCTCTTGCACAAGAAAATGCAGCAATAGAAAGGACAAGCACAATCCTGATCCAAGATGGAAGAACTATGAATTTGTCAGATCTTATTAGTTCTCTTATTGAGTATAGGAGAAAAATAGTGATCTCTGAAAGAAATGTTTCTCCTGCACAAGCAAATTGAGGAATAATTATTCTCTGAGTCATGGATTACTTTGTCCATCAAAACAATGTGGTTTTTTTTTTTACTTTTTTTAAAAAACGAACTGGTATTTTGTTCATGTCCTTGGGCTACCTTTTAAAGTAGACTTTGGATTTATGCTGTTTTATTACATTTATACTTTTTTAGCTTTGGGCAATCAAATAGTCAATGAATGCAACAAGTAAACTATCATTGCCTACTGCAGAGCCAATGTGGAGAAAAAAAGGAAAAACAAGACAGCAGCAACTTTCCCCTTTTCCCTTTACTGTACATTGAAAGGCTGAAGCTATTGTAAAGAGTGGACACAGATCCCAAATTACTTTCTAATGTTACACAGGTCTGGGTGCAAAACCTGCTCTAGGAACTCAATGGAATCGTGATTGCGTGATTAAAGAAGTATGAACTATCTAGGTGCCAAATAAATAAATCTATCATAAATATTGTCCAAATCATCCTGTCTCAAGGGAAGACATTAGAGTGGAATCTCCCCCATGCAATATTTTCAGAACAGGATGTGTGGGTAGCTGGGAAGACAGCAGAGTGACAGAGAGGGAGGTAATAGGGGACAAACCAAGTGTAATGATTTTCGCCATCTTGCAATAACCTGGATTCAGAAAGGCCACCACCAGAAATGTTCAAGTATCTTGAAAGTAAGGCAGAAAAGTAGAAGCCCTTTTCACAGGTGATGCAGAGGTTGTTGTTTTGTCAGGAAATTGATTTCTGCCTCTGTTTTCATTGTTAGAAAATCTGACAAGATTCCACTTCCCATTAGTTCTTTGCTGTATTTTATCTATGCACATGGGTTTTACTTTTGTACTTGTGGCAGGGTTATTCTCTTATTTATTTATTTTTAAAAAAAGAATAAACATTATGTTTTTTTAAAAAAACAGAGAGAGAGAGAGAGGCATGCTCAGCCATGCTCGTAGCTCAACCTTTCAAGTATTCTTCCTGTTCGCAGGAGCAGTCAAGCGTTCAAGCAGCGTTCTTGTTCGTGAAAAGACAAAGGCGAATGCACTGTTGGATCTAATGAGATGCAGTTACGATTCTATCAGCTGTCAACAGTTATTGCAGCTGCTATTTAGAGAGGGAAAAAATGTGCATCAATATTAACTGTCAGACAAATGTAACAATATGCTCAGAACCTATTTATGAATTTCTTCCAGTAAGATTGAAAGACTAGAACAGGGTACAGTCCTTACCACTGTTTGCTAGAACGGTGCAAATTTGCAAAGAGATGTTTCCCTTTGACTTGAAAGCCCCTTGGCAGTGCCTTGTACCTATCAGAGCCTTGGCCTGGCTGACTTACATCATAAGAAGGACTTTTGGTGGTCTTCCATGCTTGTATTTGCTTAGCTCAAAAAATATTTCTGCTGGCATTTCCAGCGAAGCAGTCAGTTGAAGGGAAGAGGTCCACTATGAAATTTGAAGGTGCCAAGAAAGATTATCTCATTTTTACAGGCTGAGGAGCTGCAGTAAACTAAAGTGAAATGGTACTGCTTCACAGGGACCTACTGCTTCTGTATTTCAAAAGAAATCTTTTGAGGTAGATTTGACCAGAGTCAGAGTACACATGTATAGAATTGGCTTGGATATATTGGACAATGCATGGAGCCATAGCGGTGCAGTGGTTAGACTAAAATAATGCAGGCTAACTCTGCCCATAGCCTGGAGTTCGATTCTGACCGGCTCAAGGTTGACTCAGCCTTCCATCCTTCCAAGGTCGGTAAAATGAGGACCCAGGTTGTTGGGGGCAGGATGCTGACTCTGTAAACCACTCACAGAGTGTTGTAAAGTGCTATGAAGCGGTATGTCTATGGAGATTCTCAGTCATCCAGGTCATGGTTGTCCCAAAGGTGCCTTTTCAAGAGGCAACTGGACTTCCTTGGTTTTTCTTTGAAGACATTTCGCTGCTCATCCAAGAAGCTTCTTCAACTCTGACTGGATGGTGGGAAATGGAAGGATTTATATTCCTTGCAGACAGCTGGTCGTTTGCATTATTTTAGAGAGCCATTGAGGCCACTTGGGGGGTTTCTCTATGTCTTCAGGGTCACCTGAGTAGTGCAAATGGGTGTGGAGCCTTCTTGGAACTGTTGATGAAAGGACTGTGCTGTGGAGCTGTGCTTTCTGCAGGATGTTTCCTGCCCTGTGTCCCTTCACTGTTGAAGACAGGCACAGGCTGTTGGGGATGAGTCTGTGTTGCCTGCATCTCAAACTGAAGTGCAAATGGAAATTGGTTTGTACATCTGCACCATTCGAAGGGTACTCATCCCAAAGTGCATAGCTAAATGTCTATGGAGATTCTCAGTCATCCAGGTCATGGTTGTCCCAAAGGGGCTTTTTCAAGAGGCAACTGGACTTTCTTGTTTTTCTTTGAAGGCATTTTGTTTCTCATCCAAGAAGCTTCTTCAGCTCTGACTGGATGAAGCGGTATATAAGTCTAAGTGCTATTGCTATGGCTGAAATATACTGTGGTGGTAATACAGTATCAGAGTCGAGTGAGGATCAGCCTATTGGCAAGTGGTAGCCCACCCAGTTCTCATATAACTCACATTCTTCTCTTATTTTCAAGTTTCTCTCTTTCATTTACTCTGTCTTGGGGTTTGGGGAAACTTGTTCCATACACAACTAAACACCTGCAGCAATGGAAGAGGGATACAGGTTATGTTTTGTATGTCTTAATTGTAAGCCATGCAATTATAATAAAATCAAAACAGATAGGTGTACATATCATTATAGCACATGTTAGATAGTAAAGGTAGTCTCCAACTTACAATAGTTCGTTTAGTAACCATTTAAAGTTACAACGGCACTGAAAAAAGTGACTTATGACTGTTTTTCACACATATGACCATAGCAGCCTCTTCATGATCACGTCATCAAAATTCCGATGCTTGGCAACTGACTCATATTTATGATGGTTGCAGTGTCCCGAGATCATGTGATCACCTGTTGCAATGTTCTGACAAGCAAAGTCAATGCGAAAGCCAGATTCAGTGGTGGGATTCAGCCGGTTCGCACCACTTCGGCAGAACTGGTAGCTAATTTTTTTGTTGGCCAGGCCCAGAATGAACTTCCGGAAGCGGCATCCACACAGAGAACCGGTTGTTCACATATTTGAATCCCATCACTGGCCAGATTCACTTAACAACCATGTTACTACTGTAACTGCAGTGATTCTAACTGCTGTGGCAAGAAAGGTCATAAAATGGGGCAAAATATAACAACTGTCTCATTTAGCAGCAGAAATTTTGGGCTCAGTTGTGGTTGTAAGATGAGGACTGCCTGTATATCAGGCATGGTCATAATTTGGAGGAGTTATTCCTCTCTGAATGTTGCACCCTTTTCCACCCCATGATGTAATGGTTTGGTACTGTGTTTGTGAAATGAGATGATGCTGAAGGCCAGATCATCTGCTCTGGTGTCTCTTCAGCTTCCTATACAACTCAGCTTCCTATCCTATAACAGTAATTACCTTTCATACTAAATAACTGTGAAAGGACAATAGCTTTCAGAAGGCAAGAAATTTGCTGGAGGACTCCCCAGATGAAGGCTTCTAGCACCTTATCCAAAACTTGTTTATCTAACTGTTCTACTGGGTTTAGTGGCTCTTTAACTCAAAGCAAGTATCAGCTTGGCACAAACTTGTATGGGCTGCTGTGTAATTGTGAAACAGTCCGCATGCTCCAGATTACAATAACAAAGTTGAATTAAGTTAGTGCTTAAAGGGCTTATGGAGCTAATAATGTCCACCACCTGTCAGAACCAGTACTTTAATTGCAAAAAGGGTTATAAATCTCTGCTAAAGATGAAAATTTATACACCTGGTGAAAACAAGCCCAGGTTCTCGAGTATAAGAACTCCTTACCTTTTTTAGGTCTGGTAATGTAATGTAATCAGTTTCTTTCCAAAAGCTTTCTTTTGGCCTGTTGGATCAATTCTTCTCAAGGACTGGTCTGCAATTTTGTTAACTTTCTTGAGACATCTTTACTTCTTTCTAGATTATTATATCCTCTGCTGAGATTCATAATTTTTTCCTACAGGTAACTGAGGTCATTTTCAGCAACAGTTCCATTTTAAAAAAAAAAGTAAAAGCAAATCTGGCAAATTTCCATCCTATTATTCTCCTAGCTTTAGTTATAAAACTGTTTGATGAAAACCTATAATAGAAGCTGACTGGTTGGCTGATCAAGAAAATTGTAGGCTAAAGAATAAGCTATGTTTGATACATTCGTAGTGATAAATCATGTAGCAGGGGAAAAAATTGATCTAGAAGTGCCCTACATGTTGCTTTTATTGATTTAAAGGTGGCATTCTACTCCCAGTGGTAACCTTTGGGAAAAGTATTTCAGATGATCTGTTACTTTTGATCACAAAACATCATGTATTTTATGTAATTTGGCATTCTCCAGAGTGCCTTTTTATGCCAATCATCATCCCACAAGAAATAATCTCAAATCATCTATCATTTCTCTCTTCCCCCCTTATCTTCTATCTTTCTATCATCTATCATCTATCTGTTCTACCTACAGTATCTATTTACCCACCCAGTTCTTTTCTGTCTTCTGTCTACCTATTTATTGAACAGCCTAATTTTATTTTACCGCCATCCTCTTCACAATCCAATAGGACTTAAAGTGGAGCCTTCAAACTCTTGCTCTAAAGATGAAATATTTGTTGTTAATTATTCTAAGATAAAAATAACGCTTTTTTTAAGTTTTGCCAACTGCATCCACTGCTGGCAAATAAATAACATATCCATAGAACAAATTGAAATATTTGAGAATGAAATCTGGGAATTATTTTTTTTGCCTGGTGGGAATGAATAAAAACTCTTACTGATCAGCTCATAGGACCACTAGTGCCATTCTACATTTTGCAGGGTAGCAAAGGGAATTATTATGTAGCCGCTTCTACTGTATAAATGTCTGTAAAGTTCAAACAAGTAGATTTTTGCTTCAAGTTCCAAGATTTGTATTTCCAAAAATGCAATAGCCCTTGAAGAGTTCTAATCCAGAATCTTAAGATCTAGATTTTGAGTTCCTTGGAATGTATCTGGTCCCTGGTTATGTTTGAAATCTGCCTATCTTCTTTATACATTCATATAAGGCTATGATTCTGGTCAATATTGATATTTAATGAGAGATTTCTGGCTTCCTAAGCCTTTTGGAGTAGTTTTGAGTCTTCTTAGGCAAAACGGTATTAAATTAGAAGCTGGATACTATGGCATTTCAATCCAGTGTTTATTTTTACCCAGGAATAGGGGAGCCAACATGAAACTGAAACAAAGCCTCATCCACTTCATCCTCCCTGCTCTGGTGCCAAGATGGCCTGCTAGCAATTTGTGGAGATCATGTCAATGTGATCCAATGTTCTTTTCCATTTGAAAGTACAAAACAGCCTTCCTTTGTGAACATTTTGATTCACCTGGAGGAGGAGACTGAGGGAGGCTCCAATTAGTTTGGTGCAGGAACACCCTCTCTATGACCACTTTTGCCTTGGTTGCCAAAGAGCACAAAACCTTCCGAGCAACAAACAATGTTTGTTTGTTTTTTCCTTCCTTCCTTCCTTCCTTCCTTCCTTCCTTCCTTCCTTCCTTCCTTCCTTCCTTCCTTCCTTCCTTCCTTCCTTCCTTCCTTCCTTTTTTCTCATCCCTCTCTTCCTCTCCCTCCCCTCCCTCTCCTCCTCCTCCCTCTCCCCTTTCTTCTTCTCCTTCTCCTTCTATTTTTTTCCTTTTTCCCCTTCCCTTTTTCTCCACCCTGGAATATTTACCTTCTGGACAGTATTCTGCCAGGTGCCCCTCCCTATAACTAATCTCTGTTGTTACATTTCACAAGACCTCCCCATCTTCCTCCCATGAAGCTTGCTAGAGAGGGGAAAAGTCAAGAGTGAGCTCCCTGCTCTTCTCTTCACTGCACTTGCCCTGACTGGCATACTTCCCTTGCAGGTTCCCTCAGACAACCTTATTTCAGAGACACAGCAAGAAGAATGGTGTGAAATGGCATCCAAAGCATTGTATATATTTTTTTTTACTCCCATGCAAGAAATATACATCATTGAGGATGTAGAGAAAGTTTAAGTGTGCCTGATATCAGTCTTCAGGGTGATTGAATCATATGTGTTTTCCTCTGTTATGTAGCCTGGCTTTCAGTTTCAAATTTTCAAGAACAACCTCCCCCTATGCCTGAAGAGAAAAGTTTTCAATCTGTGTGTGTGTTACCTGTTCTAACATATGCCGGTGAAATACGGATACTAACTTTACAATCGATACAAAAGCTACGAGTGGCACAAAAAGCCATGGAAAGATACATGCTCGGCATTACAAGGCAAGATAGAAAGACCCGCACATGGATTAGAGAACAAATGAAAGTACAGTATATGATATCGTCAGGAGTGTAAAAGAATTGAAATGGAAATGGGCTGGTCACCTAGGAAGAAGAACTGATGGCAGGTGGACCAAGGCAGTCATAGAATGGATCCCACTTGATTAAAAAGCGTCCACGAAAGAGACCTAAAACAAGATAGATCAATGACAACAGCAAGTATTGTGGGCCTAATTGGCAAAAGAAAGCTCAGGACCATGTAGGTTGGAAACATACGGAAGAGGCCTTCATCTTGTAGTGGATAGACAATGGCTAGAATGATGATGATGATGATGATGATGATATAGCCTGACATGTATAATCAATAGTTCCTCTGCTGAATAATTGCTCTAGAAGACCTGATCAGGAAAAAGTCTCTTATTGATCTCTTATTGGCTGATGTACCTACAAAAATTCTAGAAAAGTAGCCAAATTCTCCATGATCACTACTGTAATTGACAATTGAACCTTTCTCATCATGAAATATTCACTTCCCTTTACTCCTCCTAAGATAAGATTAAATCATTTCCCCATTCTTGGTGATTTTTAAATTAAAAAATTTCTTTTGACTATTTTATTTTTCAAATTGTGCCTTTTTTCTGATATATGTACTCTTTCTCTAGTCCCTAATAGTAAATCAAGTTATCCGATATAATCAGTCTATTATGTCTTCAGGCTCTGAGGGTTGATTCACATATTATTTAAGAATGTCTCTTTTCTGAGAGTCCAACCATTTCAAATATTTGGATTACAGGTTGGTTTGAGATATAAACAGCTGAATAGAAAAAATACTGCATTATTTTAATGTACTCAGTACTCTTAGACATATTAGTTTATAATTCTTATCAGGTCTAAATGATGGCCAACAGCTGATGAAAGATTTTTCTAATTCACACTCACTGAAAATGTGCATTCAGGTTTAATACTCCAAATAACCTCCATAAAAACTTGTTCTTACTTAATAGCAAAGCATTCTCAGATACACTGGGTGTCAACGCTGCTAACATCGGATGTTCTTGCTTTGACAACATATGGAGATGCAGCCATTTTCCTTCTTATGTTTTACTCTTAGAATTAGAGTTAGAATTAGATGATACTGGCGGGGGGCAGGAGGAGTGTGCATGGGAGTTTAGTTAGACATAACAATATTGTAACTAGTGTGAGAACCAAGGTTTTTTGAAATAAGAGATGATAAGAAATGGGGGGTTGAAGAACTGGAGGGAAAGCCTGCATTTCAAACTAATTGGAGAATGTGATTTATGACTGTTAATTAGAGGAGGGAATTGTGCTTTGATACTATGTGCTCAGGGGAGGGGAATTCAGATTTTGGCTTTGCCTATGTGCGTGCTGATGCTATGCTACTAGAAATAAAGACTCTTTAAGGTAAACAATGCCTCGAAGTTCTTTGAAGAGTTTCATCTGCCGGAACCATGACACTGGGATGACAAATCCCAGTCAAGATACCATAATTTCTAGGTAGCTAGGAAACACCACATTTATCCAAACTGGTGAATTCAGTGATTGTGATATATTCAATAACCCTAAGTAAATAAACTATAGCTTAAGATACGAGCGTAATTTCTCCTTTTCTCTTGTAAGATATTGCTGATGAAGCTTCCTTTTTATTAATAAATAATATTAGTAATTCGTAAATAATAATACTTGCTTTCACAACTTCATAGTCATTGCATTTACAATGATGTCTATGTTTCTATATTTTATCATTAAAATTTTGTGATCTTAAAGTCTGATGCTTAAAGCATCATTACCTGCCCCTTATATTATACTAGAGTGAATGGAAAAAAATAATCTGCTTCATTTCTTGCCCAGACCAAGAACCTGAAACATCTGGAGACCACAGTCATGTTTGTTTACAATTGCAAAAACCTGTTGATTTTTAATGTGGAAACAAAGCAGACCAAAAAAATAAAAAAGAAAAGAAAAAGATTTTGAAGAACCTCAGCCATTCAAGAGATAATAAGTATAAGTAACCACATCAGGCTTCAATCTCTTACTCAAATATTGGTCACAATTTTTCCTTCTCATTTCTTAACTTGCTTCTAACAGCCACTGTTGAAACAAACAAGCACACTGCTTTTTCTCTCTTTTTAAATATATCTTTTGTAATAAAACAATATTTAATCTTAAAAAATTTTTAAAAAAAAATCTTCAAATTTATATTACTAATTTTAAAATCCTTCTCTGACATTTAAATCTGAAAGAAATAAAGTCTAAAAATATAAACCCACCAGACAACAAAAAGCTTATTTTAGAATTTTCAGTGTTCTCTATGAAGCTGAACAAGTTAACTATCTATACAGCCTTATGGAAGCTTACGCAGAAACAGATCTCACTATGTTCAAGTTGATAACGATCCCTGTCCCACATAAAAATGTGAAATGAAATATTTTCAAGTTCTTGTTTTACAAAATTGGCTGCCACTGATGAACCTGGGACACCCAGAAGGTCTAGTAATGCAGTGACAGGAATCTGTAACCCTCTGGGGGGAGGGGAAGATAGTCTATTGGTCAACTTGATTGGTGCTGATGGGAATTGGAATCTAGAACATGTGAAAAGTCACAGCTCTCCCAACCCCATTAGGTAGGAAGGGGAAGTCCAACACAAGGCTACCAATTTGGGATAGCAGTCCTGTGTTTCTTTGTTAAAATGTGAACATTCCCTCCCCGCCCCCCCCCCCACCCCCAACAACCCAGGCTGAAGAAGATTTCAGGAAAGTCTGGATGAACAGATACTCCTCAACTGAAAACAATTCATTTAATGACCATTCAAAGTTATAACATCCCTGAAAAAAAGTGACTTATGACTGTTTTTCACCCATCTGACCATACCAGCATCTTCATGTTCACATGATCAAAATTCAGACGCTTGGCAACTGACTCATATTTATGACGGTTGCAGTGTCCCGGGGTCATGTGATCGCTTTTTAAACAACCTTCTGATAAGCAAAGTCAATGGGGAAGCCAGATTTACTTAACAACTGTGTTACTAATTTAACAAGTGCAGTCATTCACTTAACAGCTGTGGCAATAAAGGGTTGCAAAATGGAGCAAAACTCACTTAACAAATGTCTCACTTAGCAACAGAAATGTTGGGCTCAGTTGTGGCCGTACGTCGAGGACTACCTGTATGCTAAGAGAAGAAAAGACCTAGGAGAAAATATTGAGAAATCTTCATGGGGAAAATTGTCAAAACTTTCCAGAAGTCTGTCTTGTACTGAGCAGGATAACTATCATAATAGCATTCTGGAGACAGCGGGGTGTGTTCTGATTTAGAGATAGTCACCAATAATTATGGCAGCTTGGCTTCAATAGGCTTTTACCAGGCAATAAAAAACCAATCTGATTCTGCATTTCCCTGTCTACTGAGAAGCAGTCTTATCACAGCCACGCTGATAGCAGTGACTCAGAAACTTCAGCTGAACTGCAAGCATCACAGCTACTTATTGAAACGTACACGTTTCATGGCTCCTGTGTAGTAAATTCAGTCTGTAATCATATTAACCTCAGGAATAAATGAATTTTATGGGGATATTTCCAGGAGTCTATAAGAGTACATACGATTGTCACCCACTTCAGAAAGTACATACTCAATCCAGATGCACATAAATGGATGAACCTATAAGCCTACTCTATTTCAGAGTTTTGGAAAATAATTGGAATCTTTTTTTTTTTTTTAAATCTTTTAAAGAACAATTTTTGTTAATTAATTGCCAGCTTGCTACCAGGTTAGTGAAACCCTTAAAAAAAGTGAAGCCCATTCTTTAAAATGTGGAGCCCATTCTCCCCCTAGGAAAATTAACTCCAGCTGACGCTGTGCCTCTGACTCGACTCAGCCTATATAGACCAACAACAATAAAAGTCCCTGACACCCATTATGACACATAGGGGCACAATTAGGCCCCTCTCAGTTTGCAGCTTTTTTGTATAAGCATGCCATTTCCCCCAAAGTTGTTGAAAACAGTGACTCATCATTTTCTGGAAGGTGTTGGACACATGAAATGGTCGCTGATGGCCTTGAGTTCTCTTTTGCATAGTTTGGTTTTTATGCATGTTAACACCACCCACTCCCCACTGAACCAGGTTCATTTCTCTAAGTTACATGGATATCTTCCTTCCAGTAATAGACTTTGCTGAGAAAAAGGCAGAAGGTTAGATCAGAGGGGAAGTGTAGATCAGGGCCAAGATGATCAAACCACTGCTAGAGGGTGATTTTTTCTTTTTTAATTTAAATGATATCTTGTGGCCGGAGAAAATGGGTCAAAAATGCCTGAATGGAAACAGTACTGCTGCTGACTACCTCACCAACATTCATGCTCTTAAAATGATGATCTTCTGTCCTTTAAGCATTCATGAATTTGCATGAATTTGCTTCCTCACAGAAAGACTGGAGGATCCTGTGATAATCTTCGCCAATTGGATGTGGAGTATAGCTTCTATTCTCTCTAGAGAGAATGCCCATTTTGTACCTTCTGGGAGCTTTCCCCAATTTGCCATAAACTGAATATTTGAAACTTGTCCAACTAGTGTCCCTAGGAGTTGGGTAGCTAATAAATTCAAATAAATAAATCAATAAACTCATATTCACTAATTGCTGATATAGGCTAGAGCAGGGGTAGGCAACCTTGGCTCTTTTATGACTCGTGGACTTCAACTCCCAGCATGGCTGGCTCAGGAATTCTGGGAATTGAAGTTCACGAGTCATAAAAGAGCCAAAGTTGCCTACCCCTGGGCTAGAGGATGATGGGGTCTGTGGTCCAATGTATTTAAAAGACGCTTGTTAGGAGAAGCTTTTCTACATAAGGACATTTTCCTCATATTTCTAAAATGCCTTATATAATTCTTTGAGGCATTTACCCAATGTCTTTCATTGTTTTAGAAATCATATTTACAGCAATCTGTTCTCAATTGCCCATATATTCTTCTGGAGTTGCCTGGTGTCTTTCATTAAACTTACATATGGTGGCAAAAATCCAATTTCCAACTGATTTGCAACAGGAAGTTGGCTTGAAACTGGCAGAATATATCCCAGGTAATATTATATAGACTGACTGGGATAAGCATTATAATGAATATTCATATATTGATGAGATGATTGAAAGAGATGGAGATGATCAAACCCCTTTAAGGCTATCCATTTTACATTTATAATACATTTGTCTGCTTTGTGTGGTACCTTAGTTTGAATTTGTAAACAGCTGTACTATACATGAATAGTAAGCATGCATTCAAGCCTGCGTAAAGTATTTACACTTATTCCTCATAGAGATTGTGTCAGTTTCATTCACTTAGCGATTTATCAAAATATACACTTGGACCAAAACAGCCTAAATGTTTGCATGCAACTGTCAATGAGTGGGCCTATAGTCCAAAGTTGGCTCTATTTATGTTTATAACTGCCCAAATATTCTCTGGTAAATTATACAAAAAACACAAGTACTGAATAATCAAACTGAAAATATAATACAATCCAACAATCAGAACAAGAAAAAGAAAAAAAAATTGCATCAATGCAGCCATCCACACAGCATTGTATATGTCACGTCACATCATGTCATCTCAACAGTCATGTTTTCCTTTGGCATAATTTATGCAAGATCAGATTTTGACCCAGATGAATCCAAGACATCAGTGGTTGTTCACTAAATTTTGGATTACATTTAACTTTATTTCTTCAGGAAATGTTTATCCCATCTTCCGTTTATTGTCCAAAATAGCTCAAAGATTTAAACCTAATGGGAATATCAGGAAAAAGTAAAAACAAGGTGTAGTTTGTAGTTATTGAGAGAACACTAGAAAATAAAAAGGAACGGAATGATAGAAAGAGGAAAACATGAAGTGTAAAACATAACTGCTTTGGAATATTAATAATATTGTCTTAAGGAGCAATAGAACAATTTGCTGAAGAAGAAGGGTATATATGAATTTAAAAATGAATAAATGTTAGCATTAAATTCAGCAAACAAAACCAATAATGAAAGCACTTTAATGCAAAGATGAACAGAAAGATGTGTATATGGGTTTCTTCTCTTATAAGCTGAGAACTTCCCTCAATTCCCAGGGGGTTTTATAGGTAGTTGAAGCATAGGTGGGGAAGCCCCTGAATTAAGATTAAAGAAGCAATATATCTAATCCTGTCACTATACACTGCTGTGACTGGTGAAAAAAGTCCTCAGTTCAAATTACTATATTTGTCAGTCACTAAGCCAAGTTGTAGAGCCTGAGTTCTCAATCTGTAGCCTGGGGATAACTACAGGTTGAATAACAGGATAACGGACGGGACCTTCGAGGTCTTCTAGTTCAAAGCCCTGGTTCAAGCAGAAATCTTGTACCATTTCAGACAAATGGTTGTTCAACCTCTTCTTAAAAATCTCCAGTGTTGGGGTATCCACAACCTCTGGAGGCAAGCTGCTCCACTCATTAATTATTCTAATTGTCAGGAAATTTCTCCTTATTTATCAATTGGATCTCTCCTTGATAAGTTTCCATCCATTACTTCTTGTCCTACCTTCAGGTGCTTTGAAGAATAGGTTGACCCCTCTTCTTTGTGACAGCCCCTTAAGTATTAGAACACTCCTACCATGTCACCCCCTAGTCTTTCTTTTAATTCAACTAGACATACCCAATCCTGCAACCATTCTTCATATGCTTTAGCCTCCAATCCCCTAATCGTCTTTGTTTAGAAAGCAAAGCAGTCGCTTCATGCATGAACTGTACGCATGGATCCCAGAGGTTTTCTTGGAAAATAGAGTCATTGCACCAAGGCCTTTGTTTGCCTTCTGGTCGATGGGTGTTTTGTGACTGGCCACATCTACTGTGCCAACCATTATATATGAGTACTCAATGTACAGCCACAAAACTGCAGATGGATCACTGGCTCCAGAAATGTGGGGGGCCCAATCATATCAACTGTAATATGAAAATACAGATACTGGCCAGTCTCCTTAGCCTGTTGCTGCTCAAATCCTCTTCCTTAGCTGATCCTTCCAAATTTAGGTGTTGACTCTACTGATTGGAGATCATAGAAACTGAAGTCCAACATATCTGATGGCAGCAAATTGGGAGGAAGGCTGGAGTATATAATTTTGAATGGATATTGTGTACCAGGCAGCTAAAGGACTAAATAAAGGTGGGATAAAAATCAAATCAAAGAAATAAAGAAAACGTATTTTCGAAATAATTTCCTGATCAACACTTGATTTCCCTCACTTACAAGGAAGTCTCCCTTGGAAAGACAAGGGTGGCTTTCCCCACTATTTACATTTGTCTTTGTGGCCCACTCTTCCTTTGACTTGTCTAGTGACAGAATACTCCTGCCAAGAGAGTTTAATAAGGATCCAAGTTGTAAATCAATATAGAAACAAGAGTAATCATAGTAAAAAAATATGTAAGGATTTAGATCAGTGTTGGATGAAGTAGGGTTGTCCAACTATTGCTAATTATCATCACTGGCATCTTGTGTTACTTGCAGTGTTTAGCAACCATTGAAGATCTCATCTAAACTTTCATCTAAAACACATAAAATTTTAAGTGCACCTTCCAAAATTAATACTTCTGTTAAGTCTAACTTTTCAGTTAATTTCCAGATCCTTATTAATTAATATGGCATGGTATTCACAAGAGTTATTTATACTTCTAATTATAACCAACTCTGAGTAGTGCACCTACCCAATTCCAGGAAGAAAGTTAAGGTAAATATACAGAAATATACAACAAGCTGTCCAAGGAACAGCTCTACAACAATTTCTTACTTTTCCTTCGTAGATGGCTCAAAACAAATACACCAGCCATCAAATATTCCCTGAAAAAGCCAGGCTTTGATTACTTTTTGAAAAATTCAGGAATGCTGAAGCTGATACCATCTCCAGGGGAAGATTTCCTTGGATTTTGTAGGAAATTGGGTTTTTCAGAGAAGGAGGCAGCAGCTGAGGAGGCACTTCCTGTGGTCCCTCCAGATGACACTCTTTAGAGAAGAGGTCCCCAACCTTTTGGGCACCAGGGACCGGTTCCATGGAGTGAGGTTTTTCCGCAGACTAGAGAGTGCGTGGTTTTGTGTGCTGCCTGCATCCCACTGATGGGGCTTTGCTTGTTTGTGTGGACCGGTTGCTGGCATGCCAAGGACCGGTACTGGTCCACGGACCGGGAGTTGGGGACCCCTGCCTTAGAGGTAGGATCCTGGATGAACCTTCCTTTTCTGGATCTTAATAAATGGGCAGAAAGCGTCAGAAGTAGTAGGTGGTCCCAAAGATACCCATGGTTTAAAGATGATTACCAGCTCCTTAAATTACATTTGGAACAAACTGTTAAGCTCTCAAAGCAATTTGGTTGCATGATTAAACCAACTGGCACCCATGATCCCCTCAACCATTGCAGTCTGGACTAGCTGAAGCTCCCAAGTACGGTAATACTCAAGGGTAGCCCCAATTTACAGTACCCAAACAAGGGGTGATCAAGATGTAAGTGAAAAGTAAACAGATTATCCCAGTCCCAGATAAGGTCATAATTGAAACACCATGCAAAAACCTTCCTTCCCACAACAGCATTTCTGATGAGGCCTGACCCTGCGCTAGCAGATGACTTCATTGAGAAGCCTCAGCTGTGGAATGTATCTGTATAGTTTATCTGGGATTTTAAAAAGGCAACTCTTATCATAAATAGCAGCAATTTCAAAAGCGTAATGCTAGTACTGGATAGATAAGGCTGCATGATTCTTCCTTTAAATCTACATTAACACAAATGTGAAGAGGTTCTTAATTAAAAAAAAATAAAACAAAGCAAAAAAACAAAGCAAAACAAGCAAACAAAAAAAAAAAACCCTTTGAGAAATTCAGTTATGGTAACGATGAGGCAGGGTGTTACAGAAATAGTACAAAATATTTAAATATCCAGCAATCTTGCACTAGATCTGGCGAGGTGGGTGGAAGTCTAGATTCTGATCCTTTCTTAGCATGAAACTGGCTGGTGTTCCTTGGACTACTAGACACTATCTCATGACCTAGCCTACTTATGATGAAATGGAGATGCCGGAAGGGTATCAAGAAAAGGTTGAGTTTCCTGGAAGAGAGTTGATAAAAATATGAAAGATGAAGGGAGTGCATGGCTGAACACTACTAAACCATTTACTGAACATGTAGAACAGGGTGTCAAACTGCAGGCCTGTGGGCCGGTTGCATCATGCAGAGGCCGCGCCCACCCCAGCTCCGGCAAGGTGAAAAAAGTCACGATATGTCGTGACGCGTCACGTGACGCAGCGAGTTTGACACCCGTGATGTAGAAGATCCCAAATTCAGTCTGTGATCTCTCTAGCTTATCTCTTCAGACCAGCTAGAACAAGGGTCTTCAAACTTGGCCCTTTTATGACTTATAGACTTCAACTCCCAGAATTCCTCAGCCAGGCACGCTGGCTGAGGAATTCTGGGAGTTGAAGTCCACAAGTCATAAAAGGACCAAGTTTGAAGACCCCTGAGCTAGAAAGTGGCGAGACAAATTTCTGGAGAGCCACTGTTAGGCAGATGTTTGTATTTTGATGCAAAATGTTTATTTATTTTTATGCTGCCTGTATTATTTTTACAAATAACTCAAGGCAGCAAACATACCCCACAGACCTCCTGTTTTCCCCACAACAACAACGACAACCCTGTGAAGTAGGTTGGGCTGAGAGAAAGTGATGGGCCCAAAGTCACCCAGCTGGATTTCATGGCTAAGGCAGGACATGAACTCACGGCCTGTTGCTTTCCAGCCTGGTGTCATAACCACGACTAGACCAAACTGGCTCTTATAGAAGGTCATCATATGGAAACAACATTGGGATGGATTTTGAGGCCAGCCCTAACTGTTAGGCAAAGCAAGGAAGCAAACTCCTTGCATCTAGTTGTCAACTGTTGAAGGGAGGATGTACTAGATAGATATTTATCAAGTTCAGCAGAGCTTTTACTATTTCCATTTCCTCCAAAAGCTCTTCGTCACAAATATGATGGATAAGCAGAAATTTTATTTTATTTGGCAAAACTGGGGTTTAATGAATGCAATTTTTTTTTTCAAAACCAGATCACTTCAAATATATGAAGGAGGGTAGGTGAAATTTCCTGAAACCACCCAAATTTCTAAGGAAAGTCATGTCTACCACACGGGGAAAAGTATAAAACTCCTGGGGAAATTTCTCTTTCACGCCTGTTTGCCAGATCTGTGCAATGGTGGGGATCTGCCAACCAACCGGATTCTTCCAGCTACACATGGCCAGGTTGGCAGGTGCTTTTGCAAACTTCCTGTTTTTTTATAATAGTCCTAGACAGGTGACAGAATCAGGAAGTTCATTAAACCAAGGGGGCTATCTGTCTCTGAATTTGACTTGGTGAACAAGTCCTGTTCTTCTCAAAGAATACTGTGAATAAAGACAAATGTATATGTGTTATTTATGAAATATATTTATTGACTGAGTTGACTGGGGCTCCAACGAGTACTATGATGCCCAACACCCAAAATTAATGAAACATAACAATATATATTACAGTACAAAATAAATTATAAACCTGGTAAAACCATTTCAAATGCTGCTGGCTTCATAGTGATGAATACTCAAAAGCCTTTTAGAAAAGCATTTACAAGTTAACAGAGAAAGGAAACCAGGCCACCACAGAAAACAGTTGCTGGACACCATCAAAGCTAACACCAGTTGGAGCCTAGAAAACAACAACAACAACAACAACTTTGAATGTACACCAATTGGCATACCTCAAAATGAAATTTCGTTGCATACAGCTCTCAAGGGCCACCACCTCCGACATACACTCCTTGTTCGTGGGCAGCTCAAGTTACAGATCGTCCATTTTAGTCTCTAGGGAGCAAACGATGGCAAACAGGACAGATGGAAACGGAGCTCCATGTGGATTAGCCCTCAAATTAACTTGTATTAACCCTCCCAGAACTTTTCACCTTCGAGAGCCAATGCAGCCGCAGCCGATCCAGGCGCCGCCATCTTAGAACTCAAAGAAGTAGTGCAAGATTGGAAGATGTGGAGAGACCTGGCCCAAAGAAACACCAAGAGTTGGACATGACTGAATGGATGTCACCATCATCATCATCATCATTACAAATTTCTGGAATGCTATGAAAGCGTGAGCCCCCACAGGCAAGCTATTCCAAAGGAAGAGAGCCCTCCATTAAAAAGGATCTCCATTGAGATCCTTTTTTTTTTTGCAGCTGGTGGTAGGAGACAATTTCTGATCATCAAGATTAAATGTTAGACACGTTAGAAAATGATCACATTAGTCCATTTGAACGGCTGTTTACATCATACCTAATAATCCACAATTCGTAGGCATAACTGATTCCTTTGTTGCCCAAAGGCCTTTGATTAGTGAAGAGATGTTGTCTGATTGATTTTTGCTGAAGCACACTAAAGAAAAGAACCTCATATTCTTTGCCATACACTGCTTTATGTATTTTCAAGGGGGCTTCGTCCCGGGTGAACATGTATCTTCCCCAACCTCCCCAATTTGGGCTGCTGAGAACATTGTGGTTGCTGAAGTTCTCCTGGAATGACCTGTCACTAACTAAAGAGTTAGAAATGGGAGGCAAACTGAAAAATGATATGGGACCATTAATATCCATAGCCACATGTCGGTGATCTTGGGGGATGTAGCTTAATCTGGTTCTGCAAAAGGACAGAGTTATATTTTGTGTTGACCCTTGGTTTTCAAGATTTGTAAATAATGCAGCTGCTAAGGCAGGAGTTGAAGTGATCAACAAGTTCTGCAGAAAAGGTATTCTTAACCTTTTCCCCTTTTTGCTTTTTTTTTTTTTTTCAGCTGAAAATAATCTAAGCTGGGGAGTATGTCCTCTCCAAATTAATTCTGGAGACTGAAACACGTTCTTACAAGTAAGGAAGGAAGATACCTCTTTCCCCTTTGTTGCTCTGATATTTCATGTCAAATAGCAGTCCCTATAGCTGCAATAAATAACAAGAAAATAAAGTTGCTAAAAGCACAGCTACCCAATAAAAATATGCCTAGGCTTGTGGCTCCCCCCAAAATGAATCTAAAACGTAACTAAAAATTTGGTAGGAAAAGAGAAAAGTATTCCATTTGAATTTAAAATGATAGCAAAAGTACAATAGGCTGAAACAAGATATTATTTTATTCTGGGAAGGATGCTTCTATCTTTAAAAAATGAAAGAAACACAAAATCAGTACGTGCAGCTTCCCACTTAGTGTGGTAGGGAGAGAGACACCTGCTGAATTCTTGCCTATGGTTTGTTTCATAGAATCCAGTCAAAGTTGACTATCCTTTGCTTGCTAACTTATTACACTGCATTCTGAAAACATGAGGGTAGTAGAAACATTAACTGTTTTCTGGCAGGCGTATTAGTAGTTAACAGTCTGATTATAAGAAAACCACATACTGGATTTTCCTCCACAAAGATCTCTCATTCAACCACTTTTACATATAGACAACTTACCCTAACCAGACCTATTTATTTTCTCCTTTAAACCGATTCAAGAGGTGGGTTCTTTAATAATTTCATTTCCCATCTTGCTTTAGAATAAACCTTCCCTACAGTGTCACTGCACTGGAAAATTTGATGGTACTAAACAAAACTCTGCAACCAATTCCTGGAAATGATCATGATTAAAAATGTTATTTAGTATAACCAAAACTAGAGTCCTGGAGGCAGCGGGGAGATCACTATAAAACAACATATTTAAATGTTTCTAATAGCCCAAACCTAAGAAATAGAGAATGGGCTCAATGCAAAGAGACCAAAGAGACTCATTTGGAAACGCCACCCATATTTGGTACCCTAAGTTAATCACATAAAATGAAGGATACACACACACACACACACACACACACACATGTATGTAGCTTGATCCCCCTTCCCTTGACTTTTTAACTGGTGGTTGTTTTCCTCCATAGGTATGACCAATCCTCTTCTGTTGGAAAATGTAGTCTTTTGACTTTTTGTTGAATGATGCAAGTGCTAAATAAAGGCAAAGCATCATTTGAGCAAGCTTAACTGTTGGTGACTATAATAGCAGATTTATGTACTTTTCTTGAAAGCAGCTGGGAATTGTTTGATATTGTCTTTTTCCAGGATTTCTCAACTTTTCTTCTGGTGATCTCCCAAGTCCAATTCTGCTTAGCTCAGCCAAAATGGTTAGAGATTGCCAGAAAACAACGCAACATCTGCAAAGATGATTCCATGATTCTATGCACTCAATCCAGTATATTTAGTTAGTGTGATAACTTTACAACCACCCACATATATAGGACTTGTCACACATGTCAGGAGATTTAAAGCAACTAATATGCTCAGTTAAAAAAACAGTAATAAAAATGACCCTGCTGGAGGGAGGTGGGAAACCCTCGCAAAAAATAAACAAACAAAAGAATCTCAATGGTGGGTTCACACGATGTCCTCACAATGTGCTTATGAGAAGAGTCAAGTCCATGTGGAAAATGCTGCATCATAAGGCAAGCAGAGCAACAGAGGAGACACATTTCCTGGGTCCCATAAGATGAAATGGATAGATGGCTACCAACTCTGTCTAATCTTGTGTGGCAGGCAGAGACAATTGGAAAAAGGTGGTCCCGCAAATATCCAGGTCCTATTTTACAAAGGGCTTTATAGATAATGAACAGCACATTGAATTGTGCCCGGAAGCCCAGTGGAAACTAGTGCAATCTACTGTATATATCAGAAGAATTACATGGGTAGACTAAAATACACCCATCACTCTTTGTGCTGCTGCATTATGATCATGCTGCAGTCTTCAAAGGTAGGTACATGCTTTCCATGAAGAAAATCCAAAGGTCAACTCCTTGCATCTCTAGATAGAAAATGGAGGGTTTCTTTCCTGGAGATCTGTTGCCAGTGTTGTCACTCCTAGGATAGAAGGAAGGATAACTGAATTCAGTACAAGGCAGTTGCCTCTCTAATTTCAAGGCAATGAAATAATTCTCAATTGATGGGCCGGCAAAGGAGGACAGGTGGAGCCTTTCCAAGAACTCACATTCAGTCTCATGGAATTGGGGAACTGATAAAGGATGGAGGGCTTAAGAAAGCCAGTTTGGTATAGAGATCAAAGTATGGATTGAGAACTCCAGAGACTCATCTTTGTGTCCAGACTGAGCCATAGAACAGGGTAGCTGTTGCAGGGATAAAAGAAAGGGAGATCCACATAAAAAAAACACCTTCAGCGGATGAAGGCGAGATGGATATAAATATAGAGAGAGACTCAGATGTACAGTAGACCCAGACATTTATGCTGAATCTAGTAGATTCCAGATGGTGGTCAGTTAAACACATAGTTTGGATGGAAGATACATATTTTTGTTTCTCTGAATCCATTTCCTGAGTCCATCATTGCTTCCAGCAATTCGGCATTGAGGTCAGGACATTTGTCAGAAGTGACAACTCCAGACATATAAGAATGGTCTTTGCTTTAAAAACATGTGCTCCTCTTTGATGAGACCAGCTCAGCCTTCCCCAGCATGGGTGCCCTTCAGATGTGCTGGACTCCCAATTATTGATGTTAAAACACAACCCCATCTGGAGTTAGTTTGGTAAACCTGATATGTGCTGTATTACATGTGGTTAATCTGCCACTGCTTAGTCCACTCTCAAGTCATTCTTCTTCTGATTCCAATTCTGAACACAAATGTGTGTGAGATGGTTAATGAGGAACTATCTTGTAACCTTCTTTGACCTTCACCTTCTCTTCTTTGCATATCCCCTGGTGTCTTGGGAAAACTGATTTGGCTGGTTTGGAAAGCGGCCAAGTCAGCTGAATGTCTGGATTTGCATATATGTAGATGAATAGGTGACACCATCCTATGCAGATCATGAGACTGGAGGCTATGAAATCATGTGCAATGAATACGTGGAAGAAAGATTAAGAGAATGAAACCATTTTAATTTAAAGAGTCAAACTAATTGATTCAAATTATGCATAGTTGATTCTATTTTACATTTCAGAGTAAACAGGCACTCTCTACTACCTCCACAGAGGCATTTGCTTCAATCCCAGTTCTCTTTTTAATTGACCAATATTAAGCATGAGGCTCTTGTTCATATGAAATGCCAAAGGTTTTCTTCTTTCATCTCCAAGCCGTTCCACTTTATCTTCTTTCTTGTATGGCATCAAAATCTGTCCAACATAACCTTGGCCATCCAATCCTGTGCCTCCCTAATATTACAGAATTCAACTTCAGCAGGGCAATCTTGTCTAGGAATTGAAATGAGTTGAAACCCAGCTCACCTGGACTGGGAAACGTTATACGGAAGAGGCAGGTCAAGATCAAAAGAAATGTTCTTGTTGATAGATTCAGATGGACAAATTGGAACCAGAATTTCCCTTCCCAGAATATTTCTCTTACTGATGAAGACAGATTATACCGATTATAACTTTAATATTCCTTGTTTCCTTTCCAGGGAAGCTAGAGAAATTGAACAGAAGGGGCTCATTACTGCACAATGTAGACGATGTGTATGATTTTTTTTTTTTAAAAAAAAACCCTCTATTGCCCTCAGTTTTCCACCTAACCTAAATACAGAGGATGAGGGGCTTTTTTCCCTGCAAGGCGTGCCAAAGTCGCAGTTCCCAGTTCAGCTGCTGTGAGGATTTTCTCCCCCTCAGAATAAATTTGACCAATTTAACCGCTTAAAAACTTATGAGTAACATAATTGGGCTCTAAAAGACAGTTGAGATTCCCCCCCCCCAGTTTTCATGTTACTAACTCCAAATACTTGGGAGCAGATTCACACCTCCGTGTGTATCAGGCTAGCTAGATTTTTGCTCTACTCAGTCGGCTGAAAGTGGGAACTAAATTCGGCTGTCAATCATGCTGCCCGAAGTTAAATATTTTTTTTTTCCTGAGATGCTCCAGAGCAGTTGATCATCTCAAGACACTAGTGTACTGCTAGCATGCCCGTGGGGAACCCACCTTGTTTTTTTTTTGGCGGGGTGGGGGTTAAATGGGATATCTTCCAGAGAGAAGATGGAAACATTCACAACCTCTTGTCGTTTTGACCGGGGGTTGTGGGTGAGCTTCTTAAGCCTTCCTGGGCATCCGATGAAGTTGCTACGCCCTCTAACGTGCGTTCTACAGAGTATTAACCCCGTTGCCATTATTCTTAAAAATCTGATTTATTTCTAGGGTGCGGGAAAAGAGAGCCTTTGACAATTGGCGTGAAGGAAATCATGTTGTCGGTCTGTGCGGGGTTCCGTGGCAAACTGCTCGCCTGAGAGAGCGGTGCGATTTCCCTCCTCTGGAAACCAAGCTCTTGCCACCCGTCCTTCAGGATCTGGCGAGCGCATCCCACCTCAGTTCAACCATCAGAAGGCCGACACCCTTCCGGCCGTCCCTGGTCCCGTAAGGGCCGAAGGCGGGCGCAAGCCCCGCCCCCTGCAAGCCCCTCCTCCCGCAAGCCCCTCCTCCCTACGTTTTCGCTTCAGACTTTAAAGTTCCCCTTGCGCTTCGTTTTAACTCAGTTATGTTCTCATTTGAAACCTGATCCCATCATCCTCTCTGCCCCCCCCCCCCATTCTTAAATCGTTTTCAGAAAGCGGCGCTACGCTCATCCTCCCGGAATTTGGAAAGAAAGTGAGAAAGAGAGAGTGAGTGAGAGCGAAAGAGGTAAGGGACTTCACTTTCTGTCGCTATTTCGGATCGGGAAAGTGGGGATCGGGAAACCGTCTCTGAGAAGAGCCGGAGATCGGATGAGTAGCCAAAATGAGGATTTGGGTGTGATGTGGAGGGGCAGGGAGGGGCGGGGGACGCCGCGAGAGTTATTCCTTGTGAGATGCCAAGGGGCTTTGGGGGAAAGGCAGGAATACGCCGGTGCCTTTTTCTCAGGGGCGGATTGTATCCCAGCACTGCGAAAACGTGCAAAGGGACGGGCTGGTGGTGGCTGAAGAGAGGGGGAAAAAACCAACCGTGAGCCAATGTTCCCTTCCAGAAAGGCCTATATCAGATCCAGCAAGAACATACCGTAATTGCCGATCTCTTTGCTGGATCTTCCCCCCCCCCCTCCGTCCCCAGAATTGAACTTAGCGGATTCACCTGTTTATCCGGCAGAAAACCTGGTGAGGTTAAAACTCTTTCGTCTTGAATTTAGGAAAGTGCCCGCGTGGACGGTGGGAATTCCTGTTAATAGTACCCTCCTAACGTCAGGTAATGGTCGCAAAACGGGAAGAAGGTCCTGCTCCGTTTCCTCGCGCAAAGGCATTCACTCTTTATAACTCTTTAAGAAAGAAAGAAAGAAAAAAGTCTGACCTGATTCAAAATCCATTACTGGTGAGGCCAGCCGAAGATTTCCAAAACAGCTGCCAACGTTCGAGTTTCTCAGTTCTTTTCCCTAGAAAAGCGGTGGGGAAAAAAAAAAGCATTAAAAACGAGACAGAGAGGAAGAAGTTGATATGCTAGAGCATTTTATTTATTTCTTCAGTTTCTATGGCCGCCCATCTCGGTCAAAAACAGCAATGCTCCGTGCTGTACAGATTCATACTGTATAGAATACTCTGTGTAGTCCACCAAAAAAATCAGCCATTAATTTCGAACCGGGGTGTTTCAATTATTCCCACGTTTGGCTCCAGATCCTAAATTCTAAAACGACGTCGGCTTCTTTCATGCAACCCCCTTTCGAGGCTGTTGGACACCTGTTTTTAGTGCTTTACTTTACTTCCCCATCCTTGATCAGCGGCGTCGCATTTTATGAATGAAACTGAGTATAGATACTCTGAGGGATCCGCGTCGCGTGGAGAGACGGCGCTCCAGCTTGCTGGAGTTAGGGACCTCAAGAGACGAGCTGCTGAACCTGATGGTGGGAGTTGTTTAAAAAGAGGGGGAAGGGGCGCCGGCAGGAAGAGCCGGGGGGGGGGGCGAAATGAAGTCTTCCTTGGTCCATGTGAGGGTAGATCTGAGCCCTTGGAAGTGGGTTTCCGCTCAACTTTAAATCTAATCTTCAGCTCGCAGAAGGGAACCTCGTTCGTGATGGTGGTGGTGATTTGGGTCCTCCCCCCCCTTTCTTTTAAGATGATTTTCCTAATTTGGTCCCCTCCGGAGATTTTAGAGTTCAGATCTCATAGTCGCTAACCAACTTTGCTGATTAGGAATTATGGAAATTGGATACACACCTGAAACCGAGCAGAATCAGGAAAGTTGCAGCAATGTGCCTGCAAAATATCCTCTCGGTCTGCACGCGTATTTTCAGTCGAGTTAGCCTATAAACTTTAGTCCCCCTAAATCAATGGGATTTATTTCTTTGCATGTACGGTCAGGGGCAGGAGTTTTAATCGTGGCAAGATTTGCTTATTTCTTCTCTCAAACGCCTGCGGGGTGATTCTAAAACTCCTTGAAAAAATAAGGAGTTGGGCTACATTTTATTCTAGGTTACTCCGAAACTTGCTAGTTTGTAGAGAGGCTTTTGGGGGGGGGGGGGGATTAACCTTTCACTAAGCTATATTGGCACAATGTAAATATGATATTGTGCAACCTAAGCTTCCCCCCTCCCGTGTTTAGTTGAGGGGAACATGAGGGGAGAATACACACACATGTTCATTTATGGCCAAATCTATAAAACTGGTTTGAATCTCCTCTGTTGGCGAACTGACTTTCTGGATCCCTGCAGTTTTCTGAGCCACAATTGCAGAATCCCGGGAAAGGAACAGGTTTGAATAGTTCGTTGCATATTCTGCTACACAAATGCCCCTCCTGCCTGTTGAAAGAGGCAGTCGGGTCGCTCCAAATTTTCTTGCTGAAAGTTAGGCTGAAATTTAGCCCGACTGGCCCGAAGGGGATCCAGGATTGCCTTGTATCCACCATCTCCGCTTTCGGGAAACTGGATCTTCCAAGAGTTTTACTGATTCTGAGTCGTTAGCTTTCGCTGATGTATCTGCACAGCGAAGAAGCCGTGTGTGTGTGTGTGTGTGAGAGAGAGAGAGATCTACCGACAGCAATTTAAAACTCAATAAGCAGTATTTAAATAGCCTCACTTAATATGTTTATCCTACTAGTATTGATAACCGAGTCGCTGCAGAGGACTTAGAACTTCATTGAAGAAGAGTTTGTTAATCGCTTCTGCACTTCCCATCATTCTCTTCTAGATAATGATAATGATAGTAAAATTGGAAGGGACCTTGGAGGTCATCTAGTCCAACCCCCTGCTCAGGCAGGAAACCCTATATCATTTCAGACAAATGGCTGTCCAGTCTCTTCTTAAAAACTTCCAGTGTTGGAGCATTCGCAGCTTCTGGAGGCAGGTTGTTCCACCGATTAATTGTTCTAATTGTTCTACTTCTTCGCTCACCACCCTCTCTCTGCCTCCTCAGGTATGCCCCGTAAGGCTTTACTGGAGGAGAGGGTGAATCCCAATCTGGAATTCTCTATGTCACTAGCTGGGTTTGCATCTCGCTTGGTTTCATCTACCGGAGTAAGAAAGTGGTATGGATTTGTCCTGACTCTCTACCAGACTTCCCACATTAATATCTTTTTCTGCCACCCATTAACATACCACCCCAGATGTTTTCTGGAAACCTATAAGCAGGGTTGGAAAATTGTCTCAAAGTTGGACGGTCCATTTAGTTAAGCATATATTCCATGGATTTACAGAACACCGTTGCAAAGCCAGTTGATTGAAAAGCCAGAGAGAAGCCATCACTTTTCCACCTAGGAAAGGAGGCAGGAGACAACACTCAGGAATATTGAGGGAGCTCAAATCTTCTAACTTTTTTTTCTGAAAATAAATTGAATTACTCATCAGAAATTAAGCCTGGCCAAGGTGAAGGTATAGTCTCTCCAACAGCTTTTGGAATCCAGTTGCTTTTTAAAGGCTTTTTTTTTTTTAGTTCTTTGGGAGATTTGCTGCAGAAATATCAATAAACAGATTATTCTCTTCCCCCAGAAAGGGGTACTTCGGTCTCAGAAAGTAACATCTGGGCAGTTTTTTTGAGACAGTTTCTGTCATTTCATCAGTCTGATCAAGAGCTAGCCACTGGCTTTGCAACGGAGTTCTATAAATTCATGGAATATATACCTAACTAAAGTTGGACCGTCCAACTTTGGGCTTTATTGGTTACTTGAAACAGTGGGAGAGGACAATTGGCTTCCAACCTAGCTTATAGGTTTCCAGAAAAAAATCTGGGATGGTCTGTTAAAGACTGGCAGAAAAAGATGCTAGATGTGGGGAGTCTGATAAAGAATCAGAACAAATCCGTACTACTTCCTTGCTTCGGTGCCACTGGGATCCAGAATAGTCAGGTTCAAGTTCCTACTTGACCATGGAGCTCACTGGATGATTTGGGGAGTCACTCTCATTCACCAAGCATAAAATGAGAGGTAATGTTCTTATAAGCCTTCTTGAGCAACTTTGAAGAAAGGCAGATTTTGAACTGGAAGAAAATAAATCTACAGAGACACAGAGCTATCCCCAAGTCTTCCAAAAATGCGCTGGAATTACGTTTCCCAACTCGGCGCTATCCACATGGGAGATATGGAGATGCTGGGATGAGGGAGTTATTTTAGAAGGTTAAAGTGTTATGTATGTTGTTTGGCTGGATGAAACAGAACCTCTGAAGTAAATTAACTCGAAGTTGGACCAAATGAGCTTTGATTCTATCTCAAAGAGCTCAGTTGCCGCAGAAGCTTTCCTCCGCTCTCTGTAGGAACAGGGCGAACTTAAACTTTTTAGAAGGAAAGAATGAAAACTCTGGGTTGAAGGGGTTTGGAACCAAATCCACACCAAAGCGCCTCATAGACCATGATCCTAGTGTAATTCACGATCATTTGAATTCCTTACCAACGAATGAATAAACCGGCCCCCAATTCACCAGCGATCTGGCCTGGGATTAGGGAGGTTGAAATTCAGCACCTGCAGCGCCCCGGGTGGGGAAGGCGGTGAGCCCCAGGCCGAAACCAAATATCTGGGGACTGAAAAGGCTTTGGAATACCCCATCTCGCAGACCGCCCGAAACCAGCACCGTTAGAGATGACTTTGCCAGCTCCGTGTAAAAAGCTTGGTCCATACTTTCCTTTCTGCTGTCCCCTCCCTACGATTTTTCCCACAGAGTTTAGGATAAAAAAAAAAAAGACCAGATGGCAGCAGTAGGCTTATCCCTCGTCCCCCCCCTCTTCTTACCTGTTTATTCCCACTCCCGGAACGGCTTCCCTTAATACTGTATAATATCTTCCTTCTCAAAATTGAAGCCTCAGCCTCCTCTAAAGCCCCCACCTTCGTTCCCTTGATGGTGCAAGGCATCTGCTCAGGTTAGGCGGCTCTATCAAAGCGCACCGGCGGCTCAGACGACCAAAGTCTTATGACTCTGATCATGTTCTGCCTCCCACGTTCACGGGCAGGAATTTCCTTTTAATAGCCACCCGAGGACTCGGGCGTGGGACGGGGGAGAGAGGGAGAGGTTTTCGAAGTATCTAGCTGCCCATTGAAATGGGCTTTGCTTTGAAATCCACCCCCTTTCCGGGTTCTGTTACTTTATAAACTGCAGTCATAGCCGCGCGGGCTTTTATAAAATCCCTCGAAGAGACAGCAGTTTTTCCTCTCTTTCAGCCGTCCCGCCGAGATTTTGACCCGGTTTGATGAGGAGCGGGATGGGGAAGGCTGGCGTGCCCTAACCTCGTGCTTGGAGCCTACTGATGGGAGGGGCGGGCTGAGGTCCTTTCCGGACTGCCCCATTGACCCATTCTCGGGAAAGATGCGCTCCGGATGGTGCGTGCCTTTTTCCTGCAGCAGAGCGAGTCCTGACACTCACCCTGCCCGCGATAGGATTCGGCCGAAGGAAGCCGAAATGCCCCCAAGGCAAGCTTGCTGGGGCAGAGGCGCTAAAGCCGCAGCGGAGAATCCCCCCGAAGCCTCGGGCTCTTGCGGGGAAATGAGTCCTGAAGCGGGGCAGAGACTCGCGGAGGCGCTTTCGGGAGGTGTGCAATGTGAAAGGGCAGAAACGCCGCCGATGCCGCCGCCCTCTCTTCTTTCCTAACCACGCGAGTGGGCGCAGGCATTGACGGTCGGCGCTGGGGCGGGTAAATGTGAGGAGTTTCCCCGCAGAGAGGCCAGGGCGCGAGTAGGTGGGAAGGGAGAGGTGGCGAGACTGGGGTTGATGCGTGAAAGAGAAAGGCGAACGGTGTGTCCAATGCAAATCTAGGAAGGGAGAGCGGGAGAGCGAAGAGAATGAGCGAGAGAGTGAAAGAGAAGGGGAGAGAGAGGGGGGGAGAGAGAGAGGGGGAGAGAGAGAGAGAGAGAGAGATGCTTGAGGAATGGCGAAGAGTGGGAGGGAAGAAACTGACACGCGGCGAGATGGGTGGGTTAGAAAGAGGGGAGGGGGGAAAGAGGGGTGTTTTTGCTCCTGGGCGTAAAAAGGAACAACCACAGATCTCTGGAGAGAATTAGCGTCAAACAAGGTATGTTAAGAGGAAGTTGTATGTATGTGTAGGAGAGGAGGGAACTGTGTGCGCAGTGCTTCGCCCTACGGGAAAAAAAAGTCCGTTATCTAATAGACGAGGAGTACGCCGAAGTCTCGTAGATGCAAGGTTTGCGGGCAAAAAGTCCGGATTTCAGCAGAAAGTATCCGGAAAGGCAGAGCTTCCTTTTTTTTTAGTTAGGACACCCGTATAACTAAGCCTTTTGCTCCTCGTACTGGAAGGAAGAGAAAGAGAGGAAGGAGGGGAAGGGAAAGCAAATGTAGAGAAGAAAGTGACGGTTCGGGAAACGGTGTGTTAGTCCTATAGGGCGAGAAGGTAGGGATGGGGCCGGTGGTTGAAGGATGGCCGTCGCCCTGCAGCCTCTGGAAGAAGGGACCTAGAGGGGAGAAACAGCTGTGGATCTAGTCATTAAAACTTAATAGGAGGGGGACGGGTTGGTGCTGGTGGAATCATTGGTTGATTGATTGGGGCAGAGGGATAACGAAAAGAAAAAAAACACCCCACCAACCACCACCTAATCTGAAGACTTCTGTTGTGTGCTTGTGCACGTGTATGCGAGTCTCTTTATATAGGGTTATGCAGCAGGAGAGTCTAGAGAATCAGGCGAGCCCGGTTTAGTGGGGACAGCTACATGTAGAAGATTCAAGGGTTGGTCTTCTCCAGATTGGCGTTTTGGGGAAAGGCGGTGCCTAAGTCAGGGTTTTTATTTTATTTTATTCATTTATTCCTGGAACCTACAGTTTCTTTGGCAAGGTTTTCCGAAGCGGTTTGCCACTGCCTCCTTCCTAAGGCTGGGAGAGAGGGAGAGAGGGAGAGCGGCTGGCCCAAGGTCATCCAGTTGGCTTGGTGCTTAAAGCGGGACTAGAGCTCACGGCCTCCGGGGTTTCTAGCTTGGTGCTTGCTTGAACAGCTCCACCAGGCGGGCTTGGAAGCCCCGAAAAGGCGCGGTCAGTGAAGGTCAGCCGGGGCGAAGGCAGGTGGATTCTGACGGGCGTTTCCAACTGCTTGCCCCGTAAACCCCAGCCAGAACCGCTCAGGGCTGTAGGCAGAGGGAGAGTCTGTTCAGAGGCGTTGGGGGGCTCGAACATCAAAGTTCAAATCCCCCCCCCCCACGCCCCACACAGACACACAACCGCAGCGCCCATTAGTGATGTCAGCCTGTCAGCCGAGCGAAACCATGCCGGGCCTGGCGCACGGTTGAAGAGAAGAGGCGGCCCAGCAATAACAGGCAAGGGCGAGAACGGAGAGCGCGGAGAGCTTTACTGGAAACGGCCTTGCGGGACGCCGAGGCTTTCCCTCGCGCGCGGCGCACTCGCCGCCTCCGTGTGGAGAAGACGCGGCCGGGCGAGAGCGGGAAAAGACGCGGCGGGCTCTTGTCTGGAACTGACGTGCGCGCCGGGCTGAGGCGCGACACGTGACTGAGCGGGGCGCTCACTTTCCCTTCCTCCCCCCCCCTCCCCATCTTCCTTCCTTCGTCAGGGGAGGAGCGGGAGGAGCCGAGGCTGGCGGGGCGCCTGGTATGAACTTAGAAGGCAGCCGCGGCGGCAGCAGCAGCAGCACCACCAGCAGCAGCAGCAGCATCGAGGGCGGCGGGATGAGCTCGGTGAGCTGCGGCAACGGGAAACTCCGGCAGTGGCTGATCGATCAGATTGACAGCGTCAAATACCCGGGCCTGATATGGGAGAACGAGGAGAAGAGCATCTTTCGCATCCCCTGGAAGCACGCGGGCAAACAGGACTACAACCGCGAGGAGGACGCCGCTCTCTTCAAGGTAGCGGAGACGCCTTCCCCCCCGGGGGGGAGGGGGAGGGGAGGGGAGGGGGAGCGCGCGCGAAGCCGTCAATCAGTCGATCGCAAAAGCCACCTTAGTTGGTAGGGTTGGGAAAGCTGGTTGAGGGCGCCGTGGCCACCTGCTTTTAGAAGTTGAGGGCAAGGTCCCTCTGAGGAAAGTGGCCTCAGCTTTCTTCTCTAATCTGGTGTGCTTTAGTAGTGCTATCTTTACAGTGACCACGTGCTCTTTGTTATAAAACACAGTCTCTCCCCCCCCCCCCCCATAAAACTGTCCTTTCCTTTAAGGTTAATTTGATTTAATTATTTATGATCTCGGTTTTCTTCTTGATTTCCTCCCCCTCCCCTTTCATTATGTTTATAATTCTGCTTTACAATTCATTTTTTTCTTATCTGGAGGAACTTGCTTCAGATTTCTCCCTTTTGCAGGTTTTCCCCGTTTTATCCCCCCCCCCCAAGAAAATATACTCACTGTGTAGCCTATCCTTCATTCTGATAGGGGTAATGGGAGCGATAGTTCAAGGCATGAAGAGGGTATCCGTTTGGGAAGGTTAGTTGGAACAATTTTCACTTAGCCTTCATTCAACTGACTTCATCTGGAAAATGAGATACTTCCCCCCCCTCCTCTCAAATTGGATCTTGTGCATACTGCACCCAAAAATGAACTTTGTAGAGAAAGAAGAGGTACTCTGATATTGGTTGGAGTTGACAATGCCGGTCAGTTTTTACTCGTTGCTTTACTCGTTAACTCTGTGTGAGAGACAGAGCACCTGTAAGATTTATGGGACTTGCAGCTTTTACCTATTTGGCAGTGGTGGTAAGGTGGAGCTTGCTAATAATGGTGAGATTATCAGAGTTAATACTTGAACCCTAGGATTCATTTCAACCTGCATGTTCCTCACATAGGGACTATAATAAAACATCGCATTTTCCAGTGGAGAGAAGTCACACATGTAATGATGCACATGCATGGGTGTGAATTCAGTATGCCCAAAGAATGAATCCATTTTTTTTTGTTTCCACAACAAGATAGAAGCACACTAACAAAGGATGCCTAATAAATTAAATGACTTATCTGGAATCTGAATCTAGGTTTCTCAACTCTAATTCCAGGCACTATCCACTATTAATTAAATTGTGAGATTAATTTCCCAATATAACAAAACCTTCTCCAAAGCTGTAGGCTTAAAATGGGAATTGTCACAAACTGCATTTATAACCTAGTACACACTAGAACAAGAAAGAAAAAAATTCTCACCAAATATTAGAATTAAGCAACTTTTTAATTTTATTTTAAGGCAATTCTTGCTATTACTGCAAGCAAAAAGTCATGGAAAGCACAAGAAAAAGATAGATTAAGATTTGCAAAAGATCCAAAAGGCGTTTTGAGTTTCAGGTGCTTTATAGCACTTCCATCATCCTCAACATCGGGGTACTTTAATGAATAAAGCTCGAAGGAAGGAGAATAGAAATGGGTTTTTGTGTGAATGTGGCATGAGCTCAGTTTTGCTGCTAAAAACAAATTCCTCCATTGCAGTGCACTTAGAACTGCCTTGCTCCTTAATCCTCTGTGGGCATCCACCCTTATTTCTGAGCTGCTGTTTTGCATATAGTTCCAGTTGGTAGATCTCACCCTTAACTTAAATTACTGACAATACTATCCTATTTTCTTTCTTCAACTTACATCCTAGATGTTGCTGAACTAAAATGCTTTTCTGTCACACTTGGCAGATTCCTACCATGCTGTATAATTTCTTTTTTTCTCATTTGATTAATTGCCCCAAGGCTTAATTCATTAGGTCTGCAAGCCTGATCACAGTTGCATATACTTCAATCCCATAGATATCAATTGGACTTGTGTATAATTTTGAATAGGATTGCAGACTTTTTCATTAACTTCAGCGAGCGCCATAACTGTTTAGTAAGAATTTATTTCTAAAACTCCCTTGTTTATATTGTTATTGAGGAGTATTACCTGAAGCAATGCTGTTAAATTTCTGCTAAAATGAGTTCAGCTAATTACTTTTAATAGTAAGTATTTTTTTTAAAAGCAACTCTATACCCTACTGGTAGAATTCATATGGCACAATCTTTCTCCTTAGTTATTCAACCATCACATTTAACATTAGTGCACTTGTTTATTGAGTACACATTGTTTTCTTTCTATTATAGTTTTTACTTTCTGCCATCTGGGTTTAAGGTTGGTTTAGATGTTACACAACTTATAGAAGATGCAGTAAGGTTTCTGTGATTGCTTTGGTTGCCATATCTCTGCAAAGAAAACTTGAAGTGAAGTGGTGAAGAATGGATCACAAACATTCAGTTTTTGAAAAATGTCACACCATCTAGTTCTTATAGAAGTGAAATGGATATAATGAATCTTGAAACTGTGTCTAATTACCTTACTGCTGAATCTGCTCAAGGGCTGTCCTACACTGACAATTAGATTCTAGACAGAACTACCCGTAGGAAAGTATGAATCCCATAGCATGCCCCATGATAGTTCTGTGGAAATTGATTATATGGAATATATTTATTAGTGTGATATTTATATTATTGTTGTTAATGCCATAGGTTGTTCTGGAGGATCCATATTTTGATTAACGTCTGCAACTATTTTCAGGCTTGGGCTCTATTTAAAGGGAAATTCAGAGAAGGCATTGATAAACCAGATCCTCCCACTTGGAAGACAAGGCTGCGTTGTGCTTTGAACAAGAGCAATGATTTTGAAGAACTGGTGGAAAGAAGCCAACTGGACATATCAGACCCATATAAAGTATATAGAATAATACCGGAAGGAGCAAAAAAAGGTAGGGCAGCGCCTTAAACTGAGCTTTAAAGGCATCTGGCAATCACTGTTTATCCTTCCTTGGGGATTGGAATACGATACTCCTCACTGGTTAATAGCCTAGACCAGGGCTTTTCAACCTGTGGTACGCGTACCACTTGTGGTACATTAATGAGTGGCAGGTGGTACGCAGCCCTGCCTAGCCAAGTGTAGTGGGGGAGGGAAAGAGCCAGCACAGGCAAGGACTTACAGTGAGAGACTCCTCTGGAGCTGCAGATTTTACTTATGAATGGAGCCATTTGGGGAGGCTGCCTTAGCCGGCAGCCAGTACTTACATTTTTTTTTCCTTCCTTAAGTGCCGGCTGGGCTCCTTACTTTCCTTTCTAGCCAGTAGCTAATTCTTAAAGGGGAAGTGCCTTTTTAAGCTAGTTCACTCAGCAGCTTGTCTTTTCTGTCTCTGGAGGCCTTTCCTTGTTTGGTCAATATATGGAAGAGGGAAAATATGGGGGGGGGGATCAAATTCTTCCTTCAGAAGGAGATGGGAATGAGAAAGAGGGAGGCAGGGAGGGAGGGAAGGAAGTCCCGCCTTAGCACTTGGCCACCAGCAGCTCTGCCATTGACTTTGCTTGTCAAAAGGTTGCAGAAGGGGATCACATGACCCTGAGACACTGTGACCATCATAAATATGAATCAGTTGCCAAGCATCCAAATATAAATCACATGACCCTGTTGCTGCAATGGTCATAAGTGTGAAAATGGTCATAAGTCATTTCAGTGCAATTGCAACTTTGAACAGGTTTTTTTTTGGGTCATCAAGTTTTTGACACCTTGCTAGGTGGTACTCGAATATTGCCATATCCTAAAAGTGGTACAATCGGTGAAAAGGTTGAAAAGCCCTGGCCTAGACTAGAGCTACAAAAAAGATGTTGATAATCTAGAAAGAGTGTAGAGAAGAGCAACAAAGATGATTAGGGGACTAGTGGATAAAACATACAATAAACCGTTACAGGAACTGGGTATATGTAGTCTAAGGAAAAAGAAGGACTAGGGGTGACCTGATAGCAATCTTCCAATATTTGAGGGGCTGCCAGAGGAGAAGGGGTAGATACCTATTGTCCATCCCCTGAGGGCAGGACACGAAGTAACAGACGGAAACTAACCAAGGAGAGAAGCAACCTAGAACTAAGGAGAAATTTCCTGACAGTGAGAACAATTAATCAATGGAACAACCTGCCTCCAGAAGTTGTGGGTGCTCCAACACTGGAGGTTTTTAAGAGGAGACTGAACAGCCATTTGTCTGGAATGGTACAGGGTCTTCTGCTTGAGCAGAGGGAGGGGGTTTGGACAAGAAGGCCTCCAAAACCCCTTCCAACTCTGTTATACTGTTAATACCTGCTTTCTCCCTTTCAAACGTGGAGGCTTATTCCTCTTCCATAGGGGCACCAGCTTTTCCTCCCTCCCCATAACAATAATTTCTGTGCCACTATACAATGCTCCGCCACTGTTTCCCCCAGCCCTGCATTTCATCTCCTTGTGCCAGCCAGATATCCAATAGTTCAAAAAAGCAAAAGTCAGCCAACACATTTCCCACAACCTTGCTTTTCATCTCAACACGTTTAGTTTTTTTTAATCAGAGAGGTGGGGGGGGGGGAACAACCCTTAGCTTCTGGAGAGGGAGAGGAGGAAGAATTCTGGAAGCAGAATTTGAGAAGAAAGTTACCCAATTCATAGATCAGAGAAAGCACTATAAAAATATTGCAGTGGAACAGGTGCTCAGCCAATTAACTCTGCTAGTTAATTAACTTCGTTTTCCAAGATGATTGGATGTGATGATATATATATATATATTATTATTATTATTTCTGCTAGAAATTAGCAGTAGGGATTTCATTTTTAAATACTCCCAAGATACTATTTTTACAAAGTTATATAAATCACCCTTGTTTCTGTCTACAAATAATGTACAGGATCAAAACAACTTAGCCTGGAAGATCCACAGATGATTTTGAACAACTCTTTCACTCTAAATTCATCATATTCTGCACTACAGCCTCAGGTATGACCCTTGCATTTATTCTACTTTTGTATATTGGAGAATGAAAATGTAAAGATGACACATTTGTTTCTTCTACTACGATAAGAATGAAAACAAATGGCAAAAAATATCCAATATAAACAATCAGATATTTTCAAAGGATTTTATAGGTGTTCTTGTGATAGATTTTGATTAGTATTAGAACTCTTACCCTATTTCATTTCATTTCTCCTGCATATTTCAGTATGTAACTGAAATATTTTATTTTTGCTTTTAAATAAGAGCACTTAATTTGTGCAGTTGTATTCACTGCATTGTTTCACTGTATCAATACATTCTTCACTGTCAGCAACTTTCACTCTATATATTCAATACACTATAAGCTTAAAGTCCCGTTAGTCCCTTGTATTTCCATGAAACACTGCACATACAGATAGTCCTCGACTTACAACAGTTCATTTAGTGACTGTTCAAAGTTACAACGCCACTGAAAAAAGTGACTTATGGCTGTTTTTCACATTTAAGACTATTGCAGCATCCCCATGGTCATATGAACAAAATTCAGATGCGTGGCAACTGATTCATACCTTTATGACAGTGGCACTATCCTGGGGTCATGTGATCACCTTTTGCAACCTTCTGACAAGCCAGGTCTATAGGGAAGCCAGATTCACTTAACAAATGCAGTGATTCACTTAACAACTGCCATGATTCACGTAACAAATGGGGCAAAAAAGGTCATAAAATGGGGCAAAATTCACTTAACAAATGTCTCACTTAGCAACAGAAATTTTGGGCTCAATTGTGGTTGTAAGGTTGTGAGGACTGCCTGTACATTGCAAATATATCTGCAGAAAACTGGGCCTCCACAGAACCATATAATGAATTTCAGGAATTATTGAGTCTTCACTGTATTAGATATAAAGATATTAACTGGATTCAGTTTCAGTGGTTTGTGTGTGTGTGAGAGTGTGTGTGTGTGTGTGTATTTAAGCCTGATGGAAGTAAAAGGATAATAATTGAGTTCTCATCCTATTTTATTTACCAGGGAGACGGGTGCCTGTATTCAGTGGGATTTACTTTTGAAGAGATACCCATAAGTTTGTATATTAATGAGATATATACAGCTTTGTCTCTCTAGAAACTCTTTATTATCTGTAAGCAAGCTCAACACTGTGTTTGAGTTTTAATTTTACAGATATACCAAAAAGGGAACATAATTAGAAAGCTGAAAATGAATTAGCACTGATTTTTTTTTTTTAGTAACTGGCTGCAAATAAGACATGTGATATTTTAATAAAATATACAGGTGCCTAACTACATGGTACCTCATGACCGTAACTGGAGGGAATACATACCAGACCAGTCCCATCCTGATCTTTCATACCAGTGTACAAGTGTCTCTTTTCCACCTCGTAATCATCACTGGCAAGGCCCATCGTGTCAGAATGGTAAGATATTCTCATTGTACTCAATAGAGCTGCAGACTATTTTTATTTACGTTATGAAATAAATAGTGGATGGTTCCTGATTTAGGGTTCCATGGGCATCTCTAAGCCAAGAAAAGAAAATTTTAAGAAATTGGATTTGTTTACTTCAGCAGAGAGTAGAAATTCAATTCAATCAGAATAGAGCTGGAAGGGACCTTGGAGGTCTTCTAGTCCAACCCCCTGCTCAAGCAGGAGACCCTATACCATTTCAGACAAGTGACTGTCCAATCTTTTCTTAAAAACCTCCAGTGATAGAGCACCCACAATTTCTGATGGCAAGCTGTTCCACTGGTTAATTGTCCTCACTGTTAGGAAGTTTCTCCTTAATTCCAGGTTGCTTCTCTCCTTGATTAGTTTCCATCCATTGTTTCTTGTCCTGCCCTCTGGTGCCTTGGAAAATAATTTGACCCCCTCCTCTCAGTGGCAGCCTCTCAAATACTGGATTACTGCTATCTAGTCCTTCTTTTCTCTAGACTAGCCCTACCCAATTCTTGAAATCATTCTTCATACGTTTTTGTCTCCAGACCCTTAACCATCTTAGTTCCTCTTCTTTGCACTTTTTCCAAAGCGTCAACATCTTTTTTGTAATGTGGTGACCAAAACTGGATGCAGTATTCCAGGTGTGGCCTTACTAAGGCTTTATAAAGGGGTACTAATATTTCACATGATTTTGATTCTATGTCTCTCTTTATACAACCAAGGATTGTATTAGCTTTTTTGGCTGCTGTTGCACACTGCTGGCTCATATTTAAATGGTCGTCCACTAGGACTCCAAGGTCCCTCTCACAGTTACTGTTTTTGAGCCAGATTTCACCTAATCTGTACTTGTATCTTTGGTTTTTCCTGCCTAGATGCAAAACCTTGCTTTTCTCCATATTAAATTTCATGTTGTTGGGTAGGGCCCATTATTCAAGTCTGTCAAGAACTTTTTGGATCCTGAGCTTGTCTTCTAGTGTGTTGGCTATTCCTGCCAGCTTAATGTCATCTTCTATTCGCTCATCTAAGTCATTTATGAAGATATTGAAGAGTCCTGGGCCTAAGACGGAACCTTGTGGTACTCCACGCATACTTTGGCTTGCATGAAGTTTTCATCTCCACTAAAATGATTGAGCTAATTCTGGCAAGGGCAGAACTTTCTATGTGTCTCACAATTCCTATATTTGCAAGAAGTTGGCATAGTATAAAGAAGAATATTATGATACAGACTAAGAAAAGTGTTTTTATATTGAATTTCAGAGAATTACAAAATTACTTGAATAGTTCAACATTCCTGAAATCTATTAAAAACAGTTAAATGCAGTTTATACTATGCAGGTAACTAAATGCATAAAACAAATGTTATATTCTCAATGAAGATTGGAGTGCTTTGCTCTGCAAATCTAAAATAAAGGAGAAAACAAAGCAGATAAGGAAGAACAGCCAACTTCTGATTACGAATGTATTCAAGGTTTTTAGTTACCATGAGAACGGTTTATTCTTTACCTTCATAAACTTAAAAAGTTATACAAAACTAAATAGACAAAAAATACTGCTTTGTTTCTTTCTTTATGTCTATTCTCTATATGCTTATTTATGAACAAATCCCATCAGTTTTAATGCAATAGAAATAAGCTAGCATTTGGCAAAGTAGTGCAACAAAAACTAAGCAGTTCTGAACTGCATGGATTTCAGTGATTGAAAAATTACTTCTCAATGTTTTGACTGATATTAATGAAACATTATAATTCTTTTTGAATGGATTATACTTAGGCACTTTAAATTCTCCATGTTTGCTGCCTACCTTTACAAATTCTATGATAAGGGATTGAATGGGGAGTGGGTAAGGTAGAAATTTCTTGGGTTATGGAAGGAAATGATGTTATGATCTGCTTTTATTGTGAGAGAAAATGGACACTTGCAGTCTGAATTTATCATCCAGGGCATCAAAGCATGTTTTTTTTTTGTCATAAGATAAATCTTCTCTCGTCATTATTGGAACACTAACTTATTAATGTCACTCTGACTTCCCAAAAATGGAGATTCCTTTCATTAAAAGAAGGAATTCCAAGTAGAAAAATGCAGCTGGTTCTCGTTTAGCAACTGCCTTGCTTAGCAGCCATTGACACTTATGAGGGTGATGAAAAGTAACTTTGCCACTAATCCTCGCATACAGAACCTATGTGTGATTAAGGCTTTCTGTGAATTTCATTTTAATACTTGAAAGGTGCAAATGATAATTTAAGGTGAACATCTTGGTGCTCAGCCAAATCGCTCCAGGGATAGGAAGATATATTTACACTACATACAGGAGCTGACTTCATACAATATGCTTAGCTGCAAGGCCATGTCAAGAATGTGCAAATTCACGAGACGTGCTAGGCCACAATAATAAAATATGACTAAATGTGGTTAGCGTGCTTATGCAATGTGTTAAAATGTTTTGTGTTCCCACAACGTAGGAACCACAAAATGCCTGATCCCATTTTAGTCTTCTGTGGTATGCTGTGTATCGTGTAAACTGAGCCAGGATGCCTTTACTTTAAATTTGGCCCGCTAATTGCTTGTAGAGTTAGCAAAAGATACATTTGGACAGAATGTAATTCTACAGAACCTTACATTGGCCTTCAATGTATGGTAGCAAATTTTGGCATATGCATTTAAGGAAGGATTTATTTTAATAAACATATAGGATGCTAGATGATTTCATTTAGATTGAAATACTAGGACAGAAGCCCTTGAACTTAAAATAATTTTCATAAAGCAAATCATTGTCTTCTGGAAACAGGTGATAGCTCTAAAGCAGTCCAAAAACCATTACTTGTGATAAAGTAGAGTACGAGAAGACCCGTCCAATCTTATTATAAATATAATGCTAATGTGAGTTAAAATGGATAAAGTTGCCCCTATTTAGCTAGTCTTCCCATCACCCTTAACTCCCCAGTTCCTGTGTTCATATTATTGTGTTCAGAGGGGATAAAATAATTATGATTTATAGAGGTTTCACACAGTCAGTTAGTGGGACGTTCTGTCAGATGATTCACCAAAGAAGCCATGGTTTAATAAGGAAAATGTATCAATCTTAAGAATGAACAGTGGAAAATATTTAAAGGAATGAGAGTATTACATATTGATAATTGTTTCCATTCTAGCAGATGAAAGTTTTGAATGTTATTGGCTGTTCGGTCGGGTTCATTTTGCTTTGTGAAAACTTTTTTTTTTTTTTTTGGGTATGAAAGTAGGTTGTCAAGTAACTGGGACTTTTTATGCTTGTGCACCACCTGAGACACAGACTTCTGGCATCCCAATAGAGGGAAATATCAGATCTGCTGAAGGTCTTCCCTTGTCAGGTATGTACACCATCACTATCTAATAAATCACAATGAACTTGTGATTGAAAAAAAATGCTCATAAGGGAACGTTCATCTGCATTTGTTCTTCTGTGTAAAAATACATGTACATTTAATTGAAAAAGAGCCAGTTGGATGTAGTGGTTAAGGCATCAGGCTAGAAACTGGGACAGCATGAGTTCTACTCTCACCTTATGCAGGAGGCCTGATAAGTGACCTTGGGCCAGTCACACACTCTCATCCCTAAGAAACTAGCAATAGCAAACCATTTCCAAAATCTTGCCCAGAAAACTGCAAAGGTTATTCCAGGCAGTTATCAGAGTCAAAAAATGATTCCAAGACAGTTGTCAGGAATCAAAATTATCTTAAAGTCACTCTGCATGCCACACAGAATTAAGAAAGGAATGCATATTACAGAAAATTTGGTCTAGTGCAGGGATGGGGAACCTTGGTTCTTTTATGACTTGCGGACTTCAACTCCCAGAATTCCTGAGCCAGCCAGGAAATAATACAGGCAGCCTAAAAATAAATAAATAAACATTTTGCATCAAAATACAAATATCTGCCTAAAAGTGGCTCTCCAGAAATTTATTTCACCACCTTCTAACTAGTCTAACTAATCCTAACTAGAGATAAGCTAGAGAGATCACAGGCTGAGGAGGAAGGTGTGCTGGATACGTTCATTGCCTTGAATTATTTGTAAAAATAATAAAGATAGGACACAAATAAATAAAATTTGGTGGAAAAGTGAAAATTGTAATTATGGGTTAAACTATTTGAGAACTTTATTATACTATGTTATATTACAAACTAGAAGTATCAGGAATCTTCAAAAAGCGTCCTGGGGTTGATGATCAGAAAGAAGATTTAGCTGGAATATACAAGGCTAAAGGCCTTTTTTGGAGTGGCACCAGCTTTGTGGAATTCCCTTCCCATTGTAATACTGATCACTTCCTGTCTGTCCTACTTCCCTTCAAGAAGAAGCTAAAAATCTATTGTATACCTCCATTTCCCCCCTTTAGGATGATGGCTTTATGGATGGTGGTTGGATTGCGCTTGTTTGCAGTTTTTTTTAAAAAACATTCTATTATTTGATATTATTATTTGTGCATTTTATGTTGCATTTTATGGATGTAATTATAATTTTGTCATTGTAAGAGTTTACTGCTGATGCTGTCTCATACCGTTAATGGTTACAGGCTAACTTTACTAGGAGCAAGAGGATTGTAAAATGTGAAAAAATATAAATAAATATCATTTACACAGGATGCATATTAAATTGATTAAAGTTCATAATATTAGAGTTAATGTTTTGATTATCTCATTAAATACAAATGCTGTTCTCTAGATTACCAGAAAGTGAAGATCCTACTTAGGAATGCCATTTTGCCCAGAACTCTGAGATTACCATAGTTTTTGAAGCAATTCAACTAATATAATCTCCTTTTGTTTGGCAGCTTCCTAATTTGATTTACAAACAAATCTTTTCTTATTCCCCAGAATATGGTTCATACCTGTTTACACTAACAGGGAAAATTAATATCTACTGAATAGGTCAGTTGGTGAATGAGCAGGAAATTATTTGTCAAGGATTTTAGGCCCTTTACCTTGTAGCAGTATTTAAAGCTGTGATTATTCTCATATTACACATATTTTCTTTGGCTGCATTTCTTTAAACCATGATAATGCTAAGTAGTTTTTCATCTGTGCTATAAATGAGCCCAAGAAATTATACTCCAATATCACACATTATGGTCCATTGACATTACTGAATTTAGCAGTGGTTAGCTTTATTAAATATTGTATAGACTATTTCTAACATGTAGTTATATACACACATGCAAACATACTTATTGGATTAATGCTAAGGCAAAGTATGCTTAACAATCATTTGTTGAGCAAGCCACAGTATTTTGGGTTCACACAATGCATTATGCCAAAATGTTACTTAAATATTACTTAATGCAATGTTTGAACTCAGTTACTGTTAATCCACTATAATCTCTATCATAGTATAGTTGAAGGAGAAATAATTATAATTTCCACATTAAATGTTAACCTGAGATTCAGAATAGGGCCTTAATGCCTTTTATTTTCCCAGAGTTCTACTGGACAGAATGGGACCTGTTTCTGACAGGTTTTGCTATAATGTTTATTTGATAAATCGGGAATGGGTGAAAACGTATTGCTCAAGTCCATTATACTGTTAAACTATAGGAAATGCAGCTGTCCATTACCAAATGTTAAAAATAATTTTGCATAAATGTGTTTTCAGATTGTCGATTGCACATCTGTTTGTATTATCACGAAACTCTTGTAAAAGAAGTCACAACTTCGAGTCCCGAGGGCTGTAGGATATCTCATGGTCATAGTTATGAGATCAGCAGCATGGACCAAGTTATGTTCCCTTATCCGGAAGATCATAACCAGAGGAAAACAACTGAAAAATTGCTTTCTCACCTGGAAAGAGGAGTAATACTCTGGATGACCCACGATGGCCTCTATGCTAAGAGACTTTGTCAAAGCCGGATATATTGGGACGGGCCTCTGGCATTCTGCACTGACAGGCCTAACAAATTGGAAAGAGAGCAGCCGTGCAAGCTTTTTGATACTCAGAAATTTTTATCAGGTAATTTTTAAATATAAGTTACCCTTGTGTTTGCAGTTGAGACTTCGTCTTTAAAATTGGTTCTTTTGCTCTTTTACATGTTGACTTCCTATAACCATCTATAGAATTTGCAGCTGCTCCATCCTATCGATTTTGAATCCAGCCTCTGGGCTTCTGCAATATCTGAAACCCAGCCTTTGTTTACCTTTAAACTTGCCCTTTCCCCAGCTTCTCTGCTTTGGCAGTAGAGAAAGACACTTGCATACATACATTCAAAATGCAGCAGGGTTTTAAATGTTTATTGATTTTCATTTAGATATCTGGTATGGTTAGAATTTGGAGATTTGTTTTGAAAACCCAGCTCTGTTGGGGATATGGCAAACCTTACTCTGCTTAAGATTTATTATGCTCCAGAAATAGGTGATTCTAGAATTAACAGAATGTAAGAAAGTAATGCTTTTTCCAATACATTGTGATGTACATAAGAACTTTTAAAATATGTTGTCACTTTTCATTTTCTAAAATCTGATAAATATTATATTCAACATGTTGTTCTTTGAGCATAGTCTTTTAATTTAGCTAAAACTTTATTACATGAACACATAGATACCACAGAAAAATAATTGTGGTAGGCCTCATTTTCTCCCTTTTCTGTGAAGTTTAATACAGCTGATCTGCTACTACTATAGTATAGTATAGTATAGTATAGTATAGTATAGTATAGTATAGTATAGTATAGTATAGTATAGTATAGTATAGTATAGTATAGTATAGTATAGTATAGTATAGTATAGTATATAGCAGGGCTTTTCAGCCTTTTCGCCCATTGTACCACTTTTAGGATATGATCCTAAACATCCGAGTACCACCAGTCGCCTAGCAAGGTGTCAAAAACTTGATGACCAAAAAAAAAAAAGGAAAAAAGTGATAAAGTACAGGTAGTCCTCGACTTACAACAGTTCGCTTAGTGACTGTTCGAAGTTACAATGGCACTGAAAAAAGTGCCCCCCAAGCCACAGCCGAGGAAGACACCTGCCTGCCCGCCCAGCGGCGCTCTTCCTCCTGTCCGAGGTTTTCATTGTTGTGAGCATTTCTGTTGAGGATTGGCAGCGGGGATGGGGTGGGGGGTGTTTGATTTTTATTCCCCCCCATCTGCTGGGTGGTTGCAGCAGGTTTTAGTCACTTCATATGACCCTGGGACACTGTGACCGTCATAAATATGAATCAGTTGCCAAGCATCTGAATGTAAATCACAAGACCCTGGAGATGCTGCAACATTCCAGCTGATCGGCGCTTCCTGTGGGCTCAGCAGAAGCGCCAGGATCAGTGCTGCTTTCCAGCTGATTGGTGCTTCTTCAGGGCTCAGCAGAAGCACCAGGATCAGCGCGGAGCTCCAGCTGGAGCCTGGTGCTGATCCTGGCGCTTCCGCTGAGCCCTGCAGCTCCAGCCATCTCTCGCTCAGGCTTGTGCGGTGCTGCCACCGGTTCAGCTCATTCCCCTCCCCCACTACCACTTTTCTAGGATGGTCACGTACCACCTGCCAGGTGCCAATGTACCACAGGTGGTACCCATACCACTGGTTGAAAAGCCCTGGTATATAGTATAGTATAGTATATATAGTATAGCTATATACTATAGCATTTTCTCACTATGATTCACATTTTTGGTTATCTTTGCCAAGGTTAATGCATACATGTAGAGAGAAAGGAGGATGTACAAAAACTGTTATCTAGACAGAAGAGTCTGAACCATTTTTTAAGCCCAGAACTATGAGATAATATCTGGAGGTAACTTAGGCCGACACCTCCATAATTCGCTGAATTTTAAGAAGGAGGTATAGCACAATCTGACTTTCAAAATTCTGCTATAACCAATCTCAATCAAACTAATCTTAGCCTTCTGTGAAATTGATTTTCCGCTGTGGTCTACCTTGTAGGGCTGTAAATAGAGCTTTGATTTAAAATTTACTAAACAGAAGAGAAGGAGGTGAACTAGTTCCCATATTGAATACTGAACCAGATGACTGCCAAAACAATACAGCTGAATTAAGGAGTACGTAGTGTTGAAAGCTTTTATCAAAATTACAACAGCAGCATGGTGCCACCAGCACACAAGCTCTGTTCCTTTCATACATATGTAATATGTAATATTTGAGTCGTAACAGTGGATTAATGCTTTTGTCATTCACTCCGCTTTCCCTCCATCACCTGCAGATGCCTCTGAGCTGAATGCTGATGAGAATATAACTGCAAACAGATAGTTCTTCGATTTGTAGCAACTGAGTTCCACTATTTTAAGACATAGTTACACTTCTCTTGAAAAAGGAATTCATATTTTAGGCGTGTTCCTAAATCCAACTTTGCCACTAGAAGTCCTGTTAAATTTAATGATGGATTGCTAACTACTGCTGTCTTTAGACTTAAAAATCTCGTCTTGATTATTCATGATCTGTTAATTTGAAGTTTATTGTGATGTGTTAGTACTTGTGAACATTTTTCATAAACTTCACCTAACAGTACATAATTTGGCAGCCAAAACTGGGACCTATTTGTATTTTAAGTAGTATACTATCTTCTTATTTCTTTTTCTTTTCTTTTTTTTTTCTTTTTTTTTGAAGATATGAGAAATGTAAAGGTGTTGGGATGGCCAGTATGAGGAAAAAGACTTAAATACTTAAATGTAATCAATTTTGAGAAAAGCTTAACCAGTAGGAATGTTTTAAATATTGTGGGGAAAACAAATTTAAATAAGAATTTTGTAAACAGGATCTATGATGAGGCAATCAAGATGATCAGTTAGAAAAGAAGCTTTATATTGATGTGGTTATTATTTGCAGAAATATTGGGAAAATGTCTATATTTGCCATTTATCCAAGTAATAAGAATTGTATGAATTCAAGGTTGGCAAAAGAGAATATTATTGGAAGAAAAGCAAATCAAGCAAAGCTATTACGTGGACTATAGAATTGTAGAAACTAATAGTTATTGATTGTTTTTTAAATATAAACCCAGACAACACACTGTTTACCAAATATTAAGGTGATTATGTTAAAAATAAATAAAACATATTTTTTTAAAAATGTAACTACAATACATAATTCTCAACCAATTACACAGGATTACCTATTAGTTCTTGACTGAATTCAAGGATTTCATTCTCCTAAAATTGTACACATCTGCAGGGTTCTCTCTTCCTATACAAAATCTATTATGAAAGTTACTGTATTCTTGATGTCTTTGTTATCAGAGTCACAAAGAATTGGCTTCAGATACCTTGCTGAAAATATATGCCTAGTGCTTACTTCATAACCAACGTTGAGCTCTGTCCTTACTGTATAAAAAAAGGCCATTGGTGTGATTGTTGGATGTCATACGATATTTTAAATAGTGATATTGATTCTAGCTTACCTTTTAGCCTAGAACTTTATGCATTACCTTTGGCTATTAATAATGATTGTGAAAATGTGAATTTGAAGAATGAAATCGTTTTAATTGTTGCAATCTCTAGGGATTTTATTGATTTTGTTTTATCTATCTGTAAGCACTAGAGCAGGGGTGTCAAACTTGCAACGTCACGTGACGTGTTGCGACGTATCGTGACTTTTTTGCCATTGCCGGCAATGGGGTGGACGCGGTTTCGCTATGATGCATCCGGCTCGTGGGCCGGCAGTTTGACACCCCTGCACCAGAGGATGTTTCATTCTTTTTGTAAGCTATTCTGCTTTTTTTTTAAGGGATGAAGTACAGTTTATATTATTGTTTATTGCCCAGGAACCATATTAGATGAAGGAAACTGTAAAAAAATTTTTTTAAGATAGAAGGAAAAACAAACTGGAATGGCTTTATCTATTTGTTTCAAACCCATGTGGATAATAGGGTTCTTTTTTTAAAAAAAAACTTTAATCTGATGAATCTATGTAAGATGATTTTTCATGCATTATTCCACCACAGTTCTAAATTTGGTCCTCAAGGTATAATATTTCTGTTTGTTTTCTAGAACTGCAAATATTTGCCCACCATGGGCGTCCATTACCTAGATTCCAGATTGTGTTATGTTTTGGAGAAGAGTTTCCTGATCCACAAAGACAGAGAAAGCAAGTTACAGCCCATGTGAGTATATGTGAATTGATTTATGTAATACAGTATATAAATGCTAAAGGCACGGCTAATAAGAAAGCAGGGGACTGAGATAAATGCTTGATAAAATTGATTTACAATATTCAAATGCTTGATCAATTGATATGTTGAATACAGATGATTTGCAGTTTCAGAAATGTTCAGCTCTTCTTATATCATCAGGTTAACCTCAAACCAAAGCTACAGATGTAAATAACTAATATTGCTTGACAATATAATCACAATTTCTCTAATTATGTTGTTGTTGTTAGTTGCAAAGTCGTGTCCGACCCATCGCGACCCCATGGACAACCTTCCTCCAGGCCTTCCTGTCCTCTACCATCTTCTGGAGTCCATTTAAGCTCACGCCTACTGCTTCAGTGACTCCATCCAGCCACCTCATTCTCTGTCGTCCCCTTCTTCTATTGCCCTCAATCTTTCCCAGCATTATGCTCTTCTCCAGTGAGTCCTTCCTTCTCATTAGGTGGCCAAAGTACTTGAGTTTCAACTTCAGGATCTGGCCTTCTAAAGAGCAGTCGGGGTTGATCTTCTCTAGGACTGACTGGTTTGATCACCTTGCAGTCCAGGGGACTCGCAGGAGTCTTCTCCAGCACCATAGTTCAAAGGCCTCAATTCTTTGGCGCTCAGCCTTTCTTATGGTCCAGCTTTCACAGCCATACATTGCAACTGGGAATTATACTGTCACGCAATCTACAATCATAATTCCTATATAATTGACAATTGTATCTTTACTTTTAGTGAATGCTAAACATTTGAAATTTCAGTTAATAAATCAGCAGCAAAAATCCAACCTCCTTACATGGAAATTATCATATATTCCATGGTCTGTCTGAGCTGGTGGCTAATATACTTACAAATCCAAACTGCACTGCTGGAAATCACCAAATTTAGATTGCTTTATTTTTAACATTTCCCCCTAAAAATTCTGAATAGCTTAATAAATTAATAGTAATGAATAGCTTAATAAAGACTATATAAAGTTAGAATACCAAGTCAATCCTTTTAGAGCCACTTGACCCTTGGTGTTTGTGTGGGGGTGGCGAATTGCAAAGCAGGTTAAATAATTTCACTGTAATTCAGGTGATATCTTAGATGTGCCCCCTATTGTTATAGTAATAATAATAATAAAAATAATAAAAAAGGAGGCTTGTGTGCAATCCACAACATTGCTTTCTTAACCTTATATATTTTGTCTTCTATATATTGAAATTTGCCAGTACTATATCTATTTGCTGTCATGATAGCAGATACATTCTCTTTGTTCTGGCAAGCTATTTGTATGCATGCTTATGGTGAGATTTTTATGAACTACTATTAGCTATAAAATTGATTAAATAAATTTTCAGAACGTTATTATTAAAGAACATTATTACTCCAGCAATCACCATTTCACTCATTACTTCTTCTGATTTGTTGTTAAGGTTGAACCAGTGTTTGCTAGGCAGCTGTACTATTTTGCACAGCAAAACACCGGACCTTTTCTGAGAGGCTACGATATATCAGAACAGATAACCACTTCAGAAGATTACCATAGATCCATCCACCATTCCTCTGTTCAGGAATAAACACAGGAACACTGAAGTCTGGATTACATTTTGAGAGGTAAACAGAAGGCAAGGAACTTTGGATCACAGCTAAAGGATGTAAATCAGTACTTTGAATTTTCCCAGGAAATCATCACCAGCTGGAAATGGAAATGGAATGCATATATACTCAATGTAAGAATCTAGAACTCCGAGTGAGAACTCTGCCATGTTTTTGGAAAGCTGCCCTCTGCTTGTGGGATGAGCTGTAAAAAAAAGAAAAGACAAAATACCTGATATGTTTACATGTGCTTTTATAAGGACAGCGTCTTGGAGACAACCTGAAATTATTTCAAGCCACTTGTTATTTATTTGATTTGAAATCTCAGGGCAAGAAATTCTAAACCTAAGCAACCGTTTGCTATGGTATAAGGCCATAAGAATGCATGTTATTCATAAAAATGGGATAAATATGTTATTTTTTAAAAGTTTCAAATAATCAAAATGTTGAATGCTGTGTGTGTGTGTGTGTGTGTGTGTGTTTGTGTAGAAAATATAATTACAAGTGTTTTTTTCCCCCATGAATTTTAAAAAAGCTGTTTCTATTGCTGCTGTTTCCGAAATGGGCATGAATACTAATTCTGTGGAATCTATCAGAAATCTTCCCATGATAAAACATTGTATCATTGTCCAATATTTACATCATTATATCATTTAATTTGTATTAAATTCAATGGGCTACATTTATTCATAACAACTATTATGCTGAGACTTTATTTCTATACAGACCAGACCTTGCCTGAGAGTGTTTTTTCAGATGGGCTTAACTTTGCGTCCCATAATGCTGTAGAGGTTATGGAACTGACATTATTATCCATCTAGAAATCTTCAGGCTGAGGAAATGAACTTATTAGAGAAGGAGACCAATTTAGTGCATTGAGGCTTATACTGGAAGATTTAAGGTTGCACAAGTAAGGAGTGAATGTGTAAAAATTGAGAGCCAGTTTGGTCTAGTGCAGGGGTCTTCAAACTTGGCCCTTTTATGACTTGTGGACTTCAACTCCCAGAATTCCTCAGCCAGGAATTCTGGGAGTTGAAGTCCACAAGTCATAAAAGGGCCAAGTTTGAAGACCCCTAGTCTAGTGGTTAAGGCACTAAGCTAGAAACTGGGAGACCATGAGTTCTGGTTCCACCGGTTGGATGACTTTGGGCCAGTCACTCTCTCTCAGCCCAATCCACCTCACAGTGTTGTTGTTGTAGAGAAAAGTAGGAGGAGGAAGATGTGTCGGCTATGTTTGCCACCTTAAATTAGGTATAAAAATAATAATGGCAGGATAAAAATACATAATTTTTTTTAAAAAAAAGTTAAATTGAGACTGGGAATGCATATCCTGGTATGTTTCGCTTAACTGTAGTTTATTGAGAAAACCACGTTTTTCATCAATTATGCTTCATGACTACAATGGTTTCCTGCCATATGCCAAACCCCAACAAACCGCCCCATGATGACTTAGGATATTTTCTGAACAAAATGTGATGAACTAATTTCAACCTATTATAGGAGAGTTTAATCTGAATAGTCAAACAGTGTTTGGACATAGTTATCTTTATTTCGGAGGGTTAATGTGGAGAGATGTAAATAGTAATTGTGGACCACTGGAGTATTGTTCCAAATAGTGTACTGTATAGAAGAATAGATGAAAACTTATTTTCTAGTTAAAAATAAGAAAGGACTTTAATCTTTTTCGAGGTACGTATTCAGCAGCCTTCTTAAATCTGTTGTGTTCAGTTGATTTAGGCTAGACTTCTTATCGTCCCTGGCCAGGGAAAACTGAGGTTACAGTTTGAAATAGCAAAGAGAACTTTTGGATCAAGGAAGAACACTCAATGTGATCTCATTCTCTTAAAAATAGTGGCAGGTATTTCAGTGTCTATTACTGAAAGATTTCCATCTTGTAATTAAAAATATACTGAACTTGAATATTTGATCAGGGACGTATTGTATATATTGTTAGTCAGTTGGCGCTAGATTCCTGTATTTATACATCTTAAAGATGCATGATGCCTTGGGATACAATATCCATTTCCTCCTTCTCCCAGAAAATTCCTTATTATATGATACATTTTTCCAGGATATAGTTAAGTTACAGTCCTTAGCACATATTGGAGTAAACAAATTGAATTCAATGGAAGTTATATCTCAATAAACATGGATAGGTTGCACTATTAAATCTCTTTAAGCTCGAAAAATGATAATGATAACTCCACATAGCTCTTTGAATCTTTTCATGATTGTTTGTTTGTTCGTTTGTCTGATATGTCAATATACAGTATTAACCCATTTAGGCTACAAACCTTATTTCTGTGTATATATATACATGAGATATTTCTTGTACTTAGTTTCTTTTATTGGGTACTTCATATAATTATATATCAGAATGATTTCTGTTATGCCAAGTATGAAGCTCAGACTGTTTATAGTTTCAGGGGTTTATCACCCTTTGTATTATATGTAAGAGAGACTTATGTGTCTAGAACATTAACCCAAAATTTTAAAAAAAGGAAGACTTTTCTGTTGATTTCAGTGCAACCTATTACTGAGCCATGCTTTCTTGAGAAGATTGTTGATGGGTATATATCGGCTTCGTAGACTTGAACACCATTGGAGGAAGTGCTTCAGGATTCACATAAGCACAGGACGTCTCTGTTGTTCATTAAAGTATACATATTTTTTTATGATATTGTAGAGCTGCCATCCTTGGGCTGGAAAAATTCAGACTAGATGGCCACAAAGAAATAAAGAAAACTCTAGCTCTGTGCTGCTTTGTAATCATCATCCAGATTTTTCCAGCCCAGAGCTGGCAGCCACAGATAAGGAAATCTTAAATGTGAAATCCATCAATCAAAATAGAGTTGGAAGGGACCTTGGAGGTCTTCTAGTCCAACCCCCTGCTCAAGCAGGAGACCCTATGCCATTTCAGACAGGTGGCTGTCCAGTCTTTTCTTGAAAACCTCCAGTGATGAAGCACTTACAAATTCTGAATGCAAAAGCTGTTCTACTGGTTAATTGTCCTCACTGATAGGAGGTTTCTCCTTAATTCCAGGTTGCTTCTCTCCTTGGATTAGTTTCCATCATTTTGTGTCTTGCTTTCTGGTGCTTTGGAAAATAATTTGACCCCCTCTTCTTTGTGGCAGCCCCTCAAATACTGAAATACTGCTATCATGTAGTCCTTCTTTCTCTAGATTAGCCATACCCAATTCCTGCAACCGTTCATCATGTTTCTCTCTCCAGGCCTTTAATCACCTTAGTTGCTCTTCTTTGCACAAATCAAATGGTGCTTTAATGAATCAAATTGTTAAAGCTTCGTGTCTTTAATATGAGTCTTAGAGCAGCCACATTTTTAGGCATGTGCAAAAGCCTAAAAAAAACTTGGTATGTGCTTTTATGAATAAAACTGCTGTATGCATGTGAGGCCTGTAGCACTTTTCCAAATCACAGCCCAGTTACACATACACAGGACCTGTTATTTCATGCAGCAATGTTCAGTTGTTTTAATTGATTTTTATTTTAATTATTAAGTTGCACGCTCAAGGGATGTAAATGAGGAAGAAGCTTTTAAAGTCTGCTTGTTTCTACAAATAAGGAAATAGTCATGCTTCAAAAAAAATGTTAAATTTTTTTTTTAGGATTGCCAAAATACTTTGAATTGCTCTTCCATTTTTAAATAAAATGTTAAAAATGCATTTTTTAGCACTACTGGGCAAGAAAAGCCATCTTATGAACAGAGTTGGTAACTGTAGTGATCTTACTAGCTATTTCCAAATATTGCAAATTCAAAATGAAGCACTTTTCCAAGTGGAAAACTAGATATAACACACTTCTTGATTTTTTTAAGTGCAAAGGAGTCTTGAAAGTATGATTACACTCCCCCCCCCACACACACACCACTAGCTATTTTTTCTCCTGCTAGCCTATTTTCGCTGGTTCCCTCCCCCTCCCCCCAATGTCTTTCTGCTTGAATGAGAGTAACTCATACCTAGAATCTTGCAAAAAAGAAAACTGTGGGAGAAAATAGATTTTGGAAGGAAAATGCATCAAGGCCACTGTAGTTTGGGAAAGCTTTGATCTCCCGAGGAATTTATTTTAAGCTGTACGATGACATGCAATTTCTAATATTAAACGATACGAAGTATTTCAAAAAGTGAACGTGAAGATCTCTAAGAATATCTTGATTTAAGTACACATTGCTTTAGCCGTGTGATGATGGGTTTTTCTCTCTAAGCATACAGTAATAATATGCCAGCTTTTAAAAGGGCTCTGTCCCTTCAGTCAGCTTATGCAAAGGCAAGCACTCAGGAAGATAAACAATGCTGTGTTAGTATACTAGGGACAATACAGTCATTTATGCACTACTGTATACAGGAGAAAACTCAGGGTCACTGGTTCTGCTCAGCTTCAGTTCTACGGCCTCATTCCCAATCTTTGAGAAAGTCTTAACTGTACTGAATGAATTCAATCTTAGCAATGCTATTTAATTAACATGCTGAATATGGCCTGCTCTGTCTGACAAGTTGTAAAAGACTAATCTGCATTATACATCTCAACTGTATTTGCTGAATTAATTGGATGAGAAATGGTTAAGGGCACTTTTCATTCATAGCGATTTAAGTCTAGAAAAGCGAAGCTGAAAAATTAAACGCGTATGCAGTTTTTCCCGTTCTAGCCAGAAAGTTGGAAGAAGAGTAATAATAATCTTAATCATGACTTGTGTGTGATTCTGTGACGGAGTTGTAATTAAAATGTGCAAGACTGGAGTTAAAATGAAATCTGTGGGTTCACCAAATGCACATCTAGAGTCTGAGCAGTTGGTTCATACCTTCTTTTTTTTTCATTATTACTATTAAATGCAGGTGGTCCTTGACTTATGACCACATTGGGACCTGAAGTTCCATCGCTAAGCGATGTGGTTGTTAAAGTGAGTTGCACCTGATTATATGACCTTTCTTGCCACAGTTGTTAAGCAAATCATTGTGGTCATTTTAGTGAATCACATGGTTGTTAGGTAACAACCTCCATTGACCTTGACTTTGAATTTTTATCCTGCCTTTATTATTTTATAAGTAATTCAAGGTGCCAACTAGAAGCCCTTTGGGGAAGTGATAAATGAGAATCATGTGACCCCAGGACCCTGCAACCATTTTAAATGAATGCCAGTTGCGAAGCACCCAAATCTTGATCACATAACCCCAGAGAGGCTCCAACCATTATAAATACAGGCCAATTGCCAAGCACCCAGATTTTGATCGCGTGATTATGGGGATGCTGTGATGGTCATAAGTGTGAGGACCAGTTATAACTCACTTTTTCAGCACTGTTATAACTTCAAACAGTTGCTAAACGAATGGTCATAAGTAGAGGACTACTTGTGCTGTACCTTACTCTTTGGGAAATTCACAATACATGAAGCATTCCTGCAACTGACAATGATAAAACTTTGTATAGCACTGAGCACACCGAGTAATAGAAATAGTTTTCAGTTTGATTGTAAAAGTTGTGCACAAGTTAAATAGAAAAATATGATCAAATAGGAACCTTAGCTGTGAAAAAAAAAGGCATCTCACCTTCCTTGCTTCATTACTCTTTTGGTAGACTATGAAAATGCAAAATAAAATAAAGCCGGAAATGTTTGTTATCAAATAATAAGCGCTATAATTATGCTGTACATAATGTTTAAATTTAGATTTATGTTTGACAAATAAAATGATGTTTTTAATCCAGTTTTTCCAATCTTATTTTCAGATAGCTAATGAATAACTTCCCCTTCCATTTTAAATTTTGATATGACTTCTGAGGTTCATTTTCTTCCTGCAACTGCAGTATTATTGCATTTTGTAATGAAAATTAAGCAGATTTTTTTTTTTACACATTAGCTGGTGGAAGTAGCCCAGATCAAATGCTTTGCTACAATTTCTCAGAAGACACCAATACTGTAAATTATATAAATATGTCTGGTTCTATGACATACCTATTGCTGAAAATCATGGCTGGCATCCAGATAGGCTTACTATTCTTTCAGTGAAAATTAAGTGCATATGTATGGAATTAAATATGTAATAAGGCAGATATGATGTTAACTTGGCTGTGTGCACTCTTTATGAGCAATAGATTCCCCAAGTATTAACCTCAAATAAGAGAATTATAGCAAGAGTGCAATTTTTCTTTGGTCTTTACATCAGCAGTTGTCACCGCTCTGGAGGTGGGGGAAATACCATCAGAGCTCTTCAAACAGCTTTCAGGGAAGAAGAAGAAGAAGAAAAAAACCACTGCCTACAGAGTATAAATTAGAATGACATTGTAAATATGAATTTTGATAAATGAAAGCTAAATCAGCTTACTTTACAGTCCTGTTAGAACGAATGTGTTCATTGACTGCTCAGCATGTTACCTTGCTTCTTCCCATGAATTCACAGGAAAAACCACTTCCTCTTTTTTTCTAATATTGTTAGTATTTCTCTGCCTTCATTAAGAGCCAAATTATGGCTCTTTCTTTAGGAAGAAATCCCATTCTGTTCAAAGATCATAATCTTTGAAGTTCAGCTTCAACATGCAGGCTGACCACCCCGTGTGCTTCAGACGTGCGCCATATTTTATTTTTAAGCAGCAATCTGCCATTTTTTTTTAAAAAAATGCTGCATTTTGTATAAACAGTAAACTTCTGTAACCTGAATAGAAAAATTCAACTCGGGAGTGGTGAAATCCAGGTTCAAGTTCAGTTTTAGCCCCGGAAGCTCACTGGCTGACTTGGATCAGTCACTCTCAGCTCAATCTACCTCACAGAGTTGTTGTTGCAAGGAAAAAAAACAGGACAACCCTATGCATGCCTCATTGAGCTCTTGAATGGAGGGATATAAATCAAAAGAATGTATCAATATTGAGATAGGAGGGATGCAAAGTGCAAGAGACACCGATAAAGTCCTTTCAAGTGTTTGCTGTGATTGTTTTTTTTAAGGCTATCCCACAATACTTCTGTTTTTGCTGCAGTGGACTAACACAATTTTCCTTGTGGCTTCTTTAGCTGTTTGGCTCGCCTTAGAAGACAGAAATGAAAATGACAGGATTTTTAAAATCATTTTGTGGATGATGCTGTTTTCCCCACCTTTATAAAATGTTTTCAGATGTATTACTTTTGAATCAGCACTAAATGTCACAGCTACTTTAGCCTCTCGGTTTTTATTTCCCTTTTCATGCCTGAAAGATACTTAAAAAAAAAAAAGAAACTTAAAAACCACTGATAGAGGGGGATACACACACATTTACAAGTAAAAAGTATTATATAGGAATGAGAATAAAAATTTAACAATGGGCAGGAGGCAAGGAGGCACTTAACTGCCTTGCTTAACAATGAGAAATTTTGGGCTCAATTGTAGTTGCAAGTTAGGACTACCCATATAAACCATTTTAATAACTTATCAGTTTTTTCTTAAAATATAACAATTTCTTCCCATTTCCCATCTCTTGTCTATAAACAAATCCACAAAGCATTCTCATGTTCATCCTGATGTCAGGAAAAGTCCATTAAAGGTTACCAGAGATAACAATAAACGCATTTTAACTGTGATTAAAAAAACACTTTATAGTCTTTTGTTTACTTCAATCTTAATTTTTAGTCCTTCAAATAATGCCATAGAACTTGAATTATATATTTTTCTGTCCCATCTCACAAAATTCTTCAAAACTTTAAAAAGCCTTTTTCCCCCTAAATCCAATATAAAAAAAATTATCCAGGCCACTCTTTCGTTTTTTTGCTTGTATATCCCTTTTAATTATTAAGACAATAGCTAATTTCTTTTGTATGATCAATGTAACATCTTTTTCTATGTCTGTCTTGGTCTTGTCAGGTGTTCCATAACATCTTTTAGACACCATCTACAGAGGTAGACGCTAGTAAAATTAACTTCTGGGTCCATTGTTCAAAACTTTTAATATTTCCAATATTTCAATTCCTAAACTGTTTTAACTCCTCCTAACAACTAGACACAAAGAGGTTCAATATCTTCTATGCTTTTTAATTGACTGTATCCCATGCTCCCTTATGCTGGTCTATGACTATAATAGAGATTAGATTGAACCAGTGGTGGGATTCAAATATGTGAACAACCGGTTCTCTATGTGGATGCCGCTTCCGGAAGTCCATTCTGGGCCTGGGCAACAAAAAATTAGCTACCGGTTCTGCCGAAGTGGTGCGAATCAGCTGAATCCCGCCACTGGATTGAACCGAATAAGATTTTTTTAAAAAATAGTGTAAGGAGGTTCAACAGAAAACAGGTGGAAAGATAATATGTTTTTCTAATTCCCTAAATCTGCTTCCCAGAATTGGAACCAAATGAGAAATATTGCTCATTTCTGAACTAACTTGCCATATCTCCCCCCTCTCTCCTATCATCTCTCTCTCTTTTATCTCTTTAGCTTTCTTTCTATCATCTATATCTATCTATCATTGTCATCATCTATCTATCCTATTTTGATCTGTCCAGCACCAAGTGACTGAGTGACTCACAAATAAGAGCAACATAAAAACAATAATATACACAGAATTAATTGGAACAAGTCTTCTATCTGATCATTGAACCTTCTAAAGTGCCAGTCTTTAGGCAAAGATCTTTCCCATCAGTTGTTAGTGGGTGGTCCTTTTAATAGTGCAAAAAAACTGAATCAACCGCTTTCATATACAATACCTGTGGTCTGCATTCATGTTATGGTGTTTCTGTCAACGCTGCTAACATCGGATGTTCTTGCTTTGACAACATATGGAGATGCAGCCATTTTCCTTCTTCTGTTTTACTCTTAGAATTAGAGTTAGAATTAGATGATAATGGGGGGGCGGAGGAGGAATGTGCATGGGAGTTTAGTTAGACATAACAATATTGTAACTAGTGTGAGAACCAAGGTTTTTTGAAATAAGAGATGATAAGAAATGGTGGGTTGAAGAACTGGAGGGAAAGCCTGCATTTCAAACTAATTGGAGAATGTGATTTATGACTGTTAATTAGAGGAGGGAATTGTGCTTTGATACTATGTGCTCAGGGGATGGGAATTCAGATTTTGGCTTTGCCTATGTACGTGCCGATGCTATGCTACTCGAATAAAGATTCTTTAAGGTAAACAATGCCTCGAAGTTCTTTGAAGAGTTTCATCTGTCGGAACCATGACAGTTTCTTCCAGAAAATGCCAAGAGCAGGGCTATATCGATTGTGCCTTTATTCTTTTCTTTTAAGGTAGAGCCCATTTAATCCATTCATGTCTTTAAAACCTCTTTGGGGCAAAAGGAAATAATGTTTTGATTTCTATGATCTTTAAAATTAGACACTCAATAAAGGTTGTATTTTGTTTTAGATATTTCTTCCCAGTTATTACAATATCTTATCTGAAGTGCAGAATGCTTTAAGCACTTAGATGTGCGGGACATGTTTTGAATAAATAAGCTCCACTGGGAGACTATACATGAATTTAAACTTATCTACCTAGACCAGGGGTAGGCAATCTTGGCTCTTTTATGACTCGTGGACTTCAACTCCCAGAATTCCTGAGCCAGCATGGCTCAGCTTGGAAACCTCTCCCTTTCCCCTCAGCATGGCTGGCTCAGGAATTCTGGGAGTTGAAGTCCATGAGTCATAAAAGAGCCAAGGTTGCCTAGCCCTGACCTAGACCAATGGGATTGTAAAATCCCTAACTTCTATTGGTATGACTATATATCTGGTATGACTCATGCATTGCAGCATTATACAAACTTTCAAAGACTCCAGGCACATTAACTACAATGGGATTTTCATATACTATCCTGTGTTTTTCTTATGGCAGCTTTTAATTGCCTTAATTGTATTTTTAATTGGTTTTTTTAAATTGTTTGACTGTTATTCTCATTGTGTGTGCAACCCAGCATCACAAGTGTGAGATGGGCGGTCATATAATTGTAATAAATAAATAAAAACATGCTGCAATCATGCTTATAATGTAGTCTTGTATTCACTTACTTAGGTATAATTGAAAGAAATAATAACTGTATAGAAGTTTGACAGATCATGTTTAGTACACCCAGAATTAGGATACAAACCCAAAAGGCAAATGGTGTTTCAGTTCAGTGTGACAATCCTTTATACTCAGTGATTTATATTTGCTTAATTTGACACATACTGGTTCAAATGATTTGGGAATTTTGAAAATAGTCCTAGGTAAGAAAAGGAAATCCCATTTAATTTATTTGTAATTAGATATGTTTGCAGTAGTTTCCCCCCCCTTTTCATAGGAAATCTAAAAAAACCTGTTATTTAAAACAACTTGCAAGAGAAGACTGGGGAGAGAAATTAAAACCATCAGCAATCCACTATTAAATGCAATGGGATTTTCACTAAAAATGGTTCTCTCATTCTCAAATAGTTGCTTTTTAAAATCCAGCAGTTTCACCCCCTCAAGCAAATTTTCATGGCTACTCAAGAAATAAAAGCAAACAAACCATGTGAGTGATGACAAAATCCTGGCAATAAAATGTAATTGAAGCGAACTTGTCTCTAAAGCATATTGTGGGCTTGAGCTGATTGAAGAATAATTGGAATGGAGTTTATGGCAAGCAAGCCTCTATTAAATCCTACCATACCTCATAAGAAGAACCTCTTTTGTCAAAACGTATCCCAATTTGAAGCGTCAACTGCTCACAAAGAGCCAGGTTCCTATTTCTGGTGTGCATATATGTCCACATGGGGCAAGAGCTAAAACCTCAACACACAAACAAGTGTGTCATACTTGCTTGCATCAGATGTCATGCATCATGACAGCACCATGTACTTGTCTTCTTGCATCATTCTGGCATATTGAATAGTTGAATATTTGTAAAATAGGATAATCCAGGTCATGCTACTATTACATGCCCAGTTACGTACTAACATTACTGTACATGCTGCTGCACAGATGACACTTATCCATTTGGATGTGAAAATACTTAAACTCCATGTCTCCTTTCTTTTAAGATGGCTCTCTCGGCTTGTGCATTGTGTTTCATCAGCTGCTGCTGCTTCCAGTCTGGGAAAGGTTGAGTCAGAGTGGTAGGTTGGGCTGTTTTTCCTTTGGGTGTTCAGGGTTCCCCCCCCCCCACTTCACTGGTGTGTTTCTGCTGGGTTTATATTACAAGCTGCTCACCTCATCTAAACATCACCAATGAGGCAGTTTACAGGCTGATTGCGTTAAACAAGAAAGGAAACCATCACATATTCATTAGGGAAGTGACTGAAAACTGTGATAATTTCAGAGGCAGCAATGCCAGGGCTGGACATAGTTCTAGCTTGGTTTCTGGACAAATATGCACCATGGGGAAAAAAGAAGTAAACAGGAGAAAAGGAGAAATACACCTTTGAGCATGTCCTTCAGGAGATGAAATCATTCAGTCCATTTTTTTTCCTGTGTTGTCTTCCGATAAATCTGCCTATTCCTGAGGCCTTTGGCTTTTTAAATCTCCACAGATTCCTTTTCTGTGCTGGACCTCTTATTACGAAAGTCCCACTGATCAGCACTGCCTGCTATGATTTTCATCATCTTGGGGGCCTTCAGGAAACCTGTCCTTTCTTACAGTCTTGAGATGTGGAGATTCTTTCCGTGGATCTTGTAGCTTCTGTTTCCATCTCTTTATCACTGCCTTTTCTAATCTGATGCTCTGCAAATGTTTGGACTGCCTTCCATCAGCCCAGGCAAACTGGTCAAAGGTTAGTGAGGACTCAGACTATATAGTTCGTCTCAGCTGCAGACCAACTCTTTGGCATCAGTTATTTCCTTTGAACTTGATCTCGACTGGCATTTGCTGTACCTGAAGACTTTAGCTTGTTTTCAGGTTGTGGTTTCTTGTGGTTAGTCCTGGCCTTTTGCTGAAGTTGAGTAAGTACTGCAGGATTATTTGAACTCTTGCTTTTATCAGGATGCAGCAAAACTGAGAGAAAGGTGTGACATTTCAACTGTGTTTTCACTGAGATGAAGATAATTTACTTAAGATCACTGTGTAGTTTAAACAAAAGTTGGGAGATAGTTGTCTTCTTAGAGTCTTGGGGGGGATTTTTCTTCAAAGTTAAACGAATGCTCTCAGCTTCTAGTTCAGTCTAAGCCTCAGAGAAAAGCTCAGAATCTCTAATAAAACAATAAAAACAAAACAGTATCCTGGTACAGGAATGTTAAGAGAATGGAACTGAAACCTCACTCAGTAGCCCACAGGTCAATGACGAATAAGGCTGGTTTAACTAATGGATTGCATTAAATCATTTTTTTTTTGAAAGATTAGACTAGTTCATTTGAATTTTGTGGTCTTTGTTTGACTCTGATAGGGGTTGTTTTTTTAAACATGGAAGACAAAAAGGGTTTTCTTTCTTAGCCCTGAGTTCAATTACTCCTGAGGCTGTTCAGTCGTATGAATAAATGTCCAAAATTGTCAAGATTTTAGCAGCAGCTTCCAAGTCCAGTTGATATTCAGAAGGAATGAATCTTCATTGTTTCCCTAAAGAAATTCTACGAAAGATTTAGAAATCCTTTCACGCTGGTAAGGTTGATGCTGCGGAATTGGTGTTGCAGTATTGGCTCTCATTTTAGATCTTAAGGGTAAAGGGAATTCTTCCAGCTTCGAAGAATTAAAAGGACACACATCCTGAAAGGCTAAGATGATGCTTTTGAGTGGGAATGAGAAGACACAAAACCACTGATGAGCAATTTTAAAACTCAGATCTTCCTTATTCTATCCTGGGAACTCTGAGGCAATGTTACAGCATAAGATAAAAATTTGAATCCATTTAGTCTGCTTTTCAAGAAGGGCTTTAAATCTACTTGGATGCAAGGTTGTGGCACTGAGACAGATTGTTTGGGTTGCCTTCTATACAACACCTTATCAATGATGGGATTCAGCCGGTTCGCACCACTTCGGCAGAACCGGTAGCTAATTTTTTGTTGCCAGGGCCCAGAACGGACTTCCGGAAGCGGCATCCACACAGAGAACCGGTTGTTCACATACTTGAATCCCACCACTGCACCTTATGCTTACAGCTATTCTCTATTTTATTAGCAGAAGTTCAGACTTTGTATCTTTCCTACTGAAAGATAAGCCATTTCTATAGAAGTCAGGAAATGTTGTGCCATTGTCATTAGAGCGTTCTAGTACTGTCAAGAATGGTTTTTGACATACTAGTTAATATAATAAAATTGACTTTTCCATATAAGAGTGCATGTATTTGTGTATACACACACAGGCACACTTTTATTTTTCTTTTTTCTTCTTTTTACCCACTGCTGTTACTTTTTTTTATCTATTGTTTTGGTCTATGATAATGAAAGACTTCCCTCGGAAATCATGACTGATTGGATTTCAATCTTTATTGAGAAGTCGAAGAGCTAATTTAATTGCTCGATATTTATGTCAAAATATATTTCCAATACTTGGGGTGTTGTCTCCTTGGCTCAGCAAAAGCATGTAGAAAATGTCCTATACAATGTCTTCTTTTTTTAAATTAACCACGCTTTTCTGCAGTAGATTATATATTAATCTACTGTAACCTTGCTGGTAGCATCCAGCAAGGTTACAGCAGGATGCCATCCATTACTTTTTGTCCTGCCCCCAGGTGTTTTGGAGAATACGTCAACCCCCTCTTCTTTGTGACTGCCTCTCAAATGTTGGAAGATTGCTATCATGTCATCCTTAGTCTTTCTCTTCATTAGACTAGACATATTTAATTCCTGCAGCCGTTCTAACACTCCTCCTATCTCCATTTCTATATTTCTGCTCAAAGGCTAAATATGGTCATCTTCATGGCAGGACCTCCCTCTCTCTCTCCCCCTCCTTTCTTCCCCTCAACTTTCAGTGGTGACTTTATGATTTCCTAAAGTAAGTCTGGATTGTGGTATTCTGGATATTGTCTGGTTCCATTTTGTCCAGAATCCTGTATATGGGTGATTGCATTTAATTTACAGTCCGGAAGATTTAACTTTTAAAGAAAAAAAATCCAGGCCACCGTCAGAACAACTGAATCAAAGTCATCTGAAGGGTTAATGGAATCTTCCAGAATTCTCTGTTCCTTTTCATACACAAGCGCCTCATTTTTAAATCACATGTGAACTGGTCAGGTCTTCAGACAAGGGGTGGTCCTGTAGAAGTAGCTCAAGACAAACTGCTTACCCAGAATGGTGGGATAATATGGCATGTCCCTTATTGCATGTTCAGAAGTTTACTAGATTAGGAATTGAATCTTATTTCAGCATGGCTGTTGTATCAGCATTCTAATGGCACTTTCTTATCACGCTCTGCATGTCAATTAATAGTAAGCTTGGTGCTACTTTCAGCTGAAACCTTTCAAAGGCAGGGCTGTTATCCGTGAAGCAGGCATGTGGCCATTCCAATTACAATTTGTCACATGTACTACTCCAATTAGGCTTGATACATTTCTTCTCGTATTTCTTACTATACGTGCACTTGGTACTCAGGTACTCAGTTCATGGCTTGCCCCTTAAGTAGTCCCCTGTGGTTTCCCTTAACAATATTATAAAAACTGTACTGAAGGGAAAGACTGTGATTAAAAAGATAGCCTACCAATCCAGATCTCAGATCTCCAGCCATTTATATTCAGCTTCCCTTGGGGTTTTTCTCTCATCATTAAGGGCCCCAACCAGGATTTCCCCCCTCATAAATAGGGATCAAAAAACCAGCTTTTCTTCTCAAAAATGCATGAGAAACCCCCTTCAAAAACGCTCACTTACTTTTGAAGGTCAGGTAAATGGCAAGTGATTTTCTTAACCTTTTCACTAAGATATTATCTAGAAACAAATGCTAGCTCGATTGTTTTAACCTTGGGGAAGAAACAAATTAGGCAATTATATTTTCAAGGATTTGCTGAAGAAATAGGGTGAAAGAGAAATGCATCGTGAATGCTATTCTACATAGTGTGAGTGCATGTGTATGCACGCCTGCAGGCAGGCAGACCTACGTAGGCTCATAAAGAATGGATGTCAATTATTAATCTGATAGTATTTAGTAACAGTAGCAACAGTAGTAAATGACAGATCTTGGTTTGCTTTCTTTTCCTTCTAGGTCTGTGGCTTGTAGTACAGGTAGTCTTTGCTATGATAGTGCTAAAAATGTAACTTTATGATCCCTTCCCACGGTCATGTGACCCAAGATTCAAGCACTTTTCAACCAATGGGCATTTACAAATCTGTTGGAATGTCCTGCAGACCTGTGATTGACATTTGTGCATTTCATAACTAGCTTCCAGCAAGCAGAGTCAATGGAAAGGCCAGCCATAAGATTACAGTCACGAGACCTTGTTTAACACCATGGTATTTAGTGACAGAGTTGCCCATCCTAACTGTGGTCATTGAGGACTACTTGTTATCTTTATAAGGAAGAAAAGGAGATTCAGGTCAGATGATGAGAAATGCAGCAAACTGAGATGTTTACATGTATTATTCCTTTCAAAGAATGTCGTCGTTGTCATCATCATCATCATCATCATCAATCTTATTTTTCCAGAACGTCATGTAGACCATCCCTGTTGGATTAAAGAAATTAATTGGAATTTCACAAAAGCCTTAAATAGCATAGGATCAGTTTTTCTACAGGATTGTTCACTTCTAAGGTTATAGGCCTGTCCCACACTTTCCAATGAAGATAAACACTGTGGATCCCTTCATTAAAACAATATCTTATGGGACCCAGGATGCCTGTCTTCTCTATGGCAGTCCCCTAGATATATACAGTTGGCCCCAACTCTACAAGCTTGCAGGAAGATAGTGAAGACTTGACTCTTCCCCTGGCTTTAGGGTCAGGTTGAGCGTAGTCTTCAACGCAGGTTTGGAGAAGATTTCACTTCCGTTTGTCATTTTATTGTATGTTTTAATGAGCTATCTTAGTTCGCAGCGGTTTTCTTTTTTGTCTTTTTGTACACTGCCCAGGGTCACAAAATTTGAGTTCAGCGGTTTTCTAAATTCATAAACAAATATCAAGGGGGAAGGATGTGTGAGGAGATGACGACAGGGATTGATAAAAGATGCCAAAACATGGCCTATGTAATAACAATTACTGAATCATCCTTGTTCAGAAATTATTGATTAACAGCTTCACTTGGGGAATGGGAGAAAAAGGAAAGCTTGATGAGAAAGACACATTGCTTCAAGTTCTGAACTTGAATAAATACTTCACAAATGAAAATATCTGTATTACTTTTAATCTTGCTATCAAGATAATTGACTTCACTTTAAGACTACAAGATAATTGAAACGCAAATACTAAAGCAGATATTTATGAATACACATTTGGGGTTTCCAAGTTTGAATTTGAGGTAGCAACATCAAAACCTGAATGACTACTTTTTAAAGGTAATAATAAGCAGACTTGGCTTGAAATAAGTTTTACGATGCACATTAATCCATTTGAAAAATATAAATAGTCTTGATGATGGATTTTTTTTCTTAGTACTGTGATTCATAACATTTAAAAAGCTGAGTAAAAATGAAATCCTTTTTACTTTTTCAGATTCTTTAGAATTGTGTGTTTATCTACAAATCTTATAATCTTTTCTTGTAAAGGAGGTTTTAATAGTTGTAAACCTGCACATAGGTACACTTGTATGAATGTAGAAAAACCATTATATATTTAGTTTGCTGGCTTATCTTTCCCAGATTTCATGTATGTTCTCAACTGATAATATTTTAACTTGTGTATCATCTCAATGGTAATTTGCTGATGAATAGTTTAGTCAGTAGTTTACCTTGTGATACTACGCAAACTAAAACTGAACTTGAAGCAGGATATAAAGAGGATTGACGCTTTTGAATGCTGGTGCTGGAGACAAACCTGACAATATTATGGACAGCCAAGAAAACAAATGAATGAATCATAGAACAAATCAATCCAGGGTTCTCACTCAAGGCTCAAATTATGATCTTTTGGACACATTATGTGAAGATCCTGTGATCTGAAAAAGTCTGCAAGTGCTGGGAAAGGTGGAAGGAAAGATAAGATAGGTAAGGTAAGATAAGATAAGGCAAGGCAAGGCAAGACAAGACAAGGCAAGACAAGATAATAAGATAAGATAAGATGATAAGATAACCTTTATTGTCATTTTTTACTGTGGGCACAACGACACACATAAAAAATGAAATTTAGTTGCCCGCTCTCAAAGTGAACACATACATGACACACACCTAAAGAGAAAGAGAAGAAGAGGATGACCAGCGAAAATATGGACTGAATTTCAGCGGTAATGAATGCACTATTGGATCAACTTGGAGATCTACCTAAATGATTTCTAAGAGTCAATAGTGACTTGATGTTACATAATCAATTCACTGATAAGAGTTCTGCTGCAACGCAACATGTTGTTGGCCTTGTGGGGTAAATTAGATACAAATCGCAAGCAGATGAGCTAATTCTACTTTATTGTAAAGCTACATTAACAGAATCTTGCAATCTCCTTTACAGCTTGAAAAGTAGGGAGGGTCCCTTCTGAGTTTCTTGCCCTGCCCACTAACTAGTTGTGAGCTCTGCTGTCTCTTATCTGATCATTCCCTTGGCAGTGTCTCTTGGCCTAGTCTCCCAAGGTCTTTCCCATGTACCATTATACCGATCTCTATTGATATGGAGAATTTTAGAACATTTTGGTAAATATGCTCGGAAATTTAAGGAAACTGGTGACACCACTTGTCAACATTTATTAGGATAATAAATACAACCAGCTTGCCAAGCTATTAAGCATACTGTGATATACTGCTGTTTAAAATGTTTCAGAATAAATTCTCATCAAAACAAAATGGTATTGTTTACTATTTCTAGAAGCATTAGGTCTATTAATAATTTTACTCTGAAGTTTGGTTCAGGAAAATGAGGTCACAGAAAAGAATAGTACAGTTACTTGAGAACAAGACTGATGGCATTTACAGTTCCCTTTTCAAGAAAAGAGCTCAGTTTCAGAATTATGTCTTCACCATTGTGGAAGAAGAAGCTTGAAAGCAGGTGAGCTGAAACTGCATGCTGCTCTTGAATATGTTCAGTAGTTCTTCCAGCAATCTGCAAAAAGGGAAAATATTTTCAGATATTGACTTGACTTGAAGAGTTTAGAAGCATTACCAGAACAATGTCAGGCGCAGGGCAATCAGAACTTCTCTTAGGTTAGGTCAAGAGGTTCCTTTGTTGTTGATTCACCAGTTCACAACAATCTCACCAGATTGACTGCTTTTCCTGGGAAAGCCTGACATAGACCTAAGTCTATATAAGTTTGATCTCATATGCTTCCTCCCACCTATGGAGTCCAAGCTGGAATCTCTCTTAACTCCGCCTACCGGACTTCCTTCCTGTCAGCCATTGATTCCACCACACAAGGTGGAGGCAGGAACGGGTGGTGGGGTGGTGGTGGGGTAAATGGATCCATCTTGCACTAACAACTTTTCAAAGATGTAATTGAGTTCATCTATAACAAAGCCAATGCATCAAATATGTATGCAAGTATGCAAATTTACTAAAGCCATGGTTCCTGAGAACTACAGAGCATTGTACAGATACATGAAATGGTATGCTGAGTTTATACTATCTGTAAAATGGATCTTGTTACTGCATAGTCTCTATTTTTTTTTCCTAATTTTGTTTCCATGCAACCCGTTTTCTACCAAACCAGTTCTCTAGCATACAACCTCAGTAATTCAGAGTAATCTACAAACACTTCTGTCAAAATATTTAGCTTGTTATTTCAAGACGTGAGGAATTGTTATCAATAAGACTACATATGCAGATGTATTATTTATAAGTGTATAACTTTAGCCTTTCTTATTTTGTTTCCTAAAGAATACACGTGCTTTTACACAGATTGAGTCCTGGTGGATGGAACAAGATCCACAACTTCAACAGCCTTTCATGTGTTCAAAATAAATTGCAAATACAAAACATAATTGTATGTATACAAATATTTTTAGCTTTTTCATAATCAGAAAAATGGATATTCTTAAGAATAATTTTATGTAGATTGAAATACGGGGAGATAACTCCCTTCTTAGCTTTTAAGTGGAACTCCTGATGTTTCCTAAGAAATGAATCATGTTGAATGCTGCAGAATTTATTCACATTAAGCATACATGAGGTTGTAGGCTTAGAGGTTAACATTCTTTAAAGAGCATGAATAATTTTAGAAAATTCAGACAGATCATGTGACCTAAATTCAGTGTCTTAGTTAATGTTGCTTTATATACAAACTGTGTGGCACAATCAAAATTGAACTCTTATCTGGCTTTTACTTTAGTGTTTCCTTTCCCTTTTATTTTTGTTTACTTCACTGGTTAAATCCAACATTCAGGAAATATTCTGATATTCATAATCATGGTCTTATAGTGCCTCTGACAAAAATATGAGAACTAAAAAAAGGCAAGCTAATATTACATTAAAATGTTAAATTATATTTTAGGCAGTAACTGATTTCCTTTTTGAAAAAAAAAGAACAGTATTTAACAGCTTCAGTAAGTTCCACAGCTGTATAATCTTTACTAGATTCAATGACTAACAGATGAAAGCATGTATCTACTCCCTTAACACCTCCCTGCGGGAATGAGTACAAATACAGCATCTACATATACTGTAGTCAATATTTCATAAGTCAGTCTTAAGCCCAATTTATTACTAGCAACAGATCTAAATTCTTTGAATTCATTATTAAAAATGCTGCTGTGTAATCAGTATTGAGCTTGCAGAAGCAACAAGTGTGTGTGTTTTAGCAGATAAATTGCATTCTGGGAAAACTCTATTATTTAATGTATCAATAACTCTTTGAAGCTCACTGTTGAAGGAGTTGGAAGCAACTTGGATTTCAGCTTCTTCCAATACTGAAATGAAACATTACTATTTGTTCAGTTGAGCAGGAATGAACAAATAAGGGAATATTTCAGGTCCACTGTAATGAATTAAATAAGGAGTTCTATTTTGGACATTGATAATCCAAGAATAAATTTCTTCTTGCTCTTGAGTGTCTTGCTGATGCTTCAAAAAGTCATTTGTAATCTTTGCAGAATTGTTATAAAATGATAAATTACATTAAAGTCCATATATACTGTGTGCACGGAAAATGGTGTAATGGAAACACCACCACTATCACTGTATTTGCTATGCCTTGGATCATGAATAGGTTTATCCTCAAGGAACGAATGCTTCAACCGCTGTAATATTTGCAAAATTATAAAGGATACCAACTTACTTTTTATCTGCACCACTTGACAGCTGAGGCAAGGCTTCCAGAGCTTGCTTAAAGCTTGAGCTGTAAATTAAGCAGATATTTCCCTTACACAAGTTGACCAAAATTATTAATTTCCAGTCTCTATGTGTATTAGTGTGTGTGTTATATGTGTATGCATTTGAATCTAGACATGCAACATGCAAATTCCTACAAAATATTTATCATTAAAATTAACACAAATTAAGAGCCACTTATAGAAATGGTTTCTGAATAGCATTCAGAGTTCATTTGCATAAACACACTCAGACACACATACATATTTGTACATGTGTACATGCAAAATCTTCATTTTATTCCACAGAATTTAAAGCTTTCATCATTCGGTTTTCAGTTCAATTTTGACTTTGCAAACTTATCTTGCCTTCTAAAACTATCTTTCTTATGTGGATATTTCTAAACCTTATCCTTTAATAAAAAGATAGTCTTTTTTATATAAAATGGATGTTGTTACAAAGGTGCTGCCTTTATGTGACGTACTGATCTCACAGTTGGTGACAGAAAACAAATGGATTGCTTCCATTGAAATGTGCTTAATCTGTGCTAAACATCTGTGATATACTTTCAAACTCATCTAGGAAGCCTCTATGCACACTGATGAAACCATAACCCTTAGCCAATGATTTAAGGACTATTGCAGTATAACAGCAATCGGTTATCATAGGAAGGATATTCCTTTTTTGAATACCATTTACTCAGGAAGATCCGTAACTTTCTAAATAGTGACTTCCTCAAGGATTTTTCCTGAACAATCCAGATGGACCTGTGACACTTAATGTATTTTCACTGAAAGAAATAATTAAAAAATAAAGAATAAAAACCCCTTAGGGAATATCTATTTATAATAAATGCTATTTCCCCCCCAGTAGAAATAGGTAGATATGCAATTTCGCTTATCTGATTTCCCATATACCAGGGGTAGGCAACCTTGTCTCTTTTATGACTCGTGGACTTCAACTCCCAGAATTCCTGAGCCAGCCATGCTGAGGAGAAATGGAGAGGTTTCCATGCTGAGCCATGCTGGCTCAGGAATTCCACGAGTCATAAAAGAGCCAAGATTGCCTACCCCTGCCATATACCATAACACTTCACAATAGTCAGGAAAACACACTCCTGAGAACAGATAGAAAATGAATTGTATGTTGTTACTCAGTGGTCATGATGCCATTTAGGAAAGCCAGTTTGGTGTAGTGGTGAAAGTGCTGGCCTAGAAACCACAAGACTGTGAGTTTTGGGCCTTCCTTAGGCATGAAAGTTGCTGAATGATTGTTGTCCGGTCCCTCTCTCTTCAGTCCAACCCACTTCATAAGATTGTTATTGCGGGAAAAATAGGAAGCAGGAGGATTAGATGTGCTTGCTACCTTGAATTGAATACATTATTGTTCCCAACCTCCCCTTTTATTTTTTACTAAATAAATGAAAGTGTCTAATGAGTACCAAGAAAATTACAGAGTCATATGTGATTTTAAGCTGAAATAGAAATAGGTAAATAATCAGTTGATTACAAGGGCTCAACCTAATGTTTTGGTGTGGTCATGAACATAATGGATCAGGATAATGAAGCAAATTAAGTAAAATCAAGATGTTAATTTCCCCCCCTTCAATTTTGGGGGGTGATGTCAATTCCCCCCCCCCCCAAGTTTTATCAGTTATAGCGAGACTGCATTAAGGCTCTCTCTCTGTGTGCGTGCATGTGCGTGTGTGTGTTTTCCTCCTCAAACTTAAGAGGAAGCCTCTACTAATTTTCTGTATCTGACTGGAGGTCGTTCCAGAGGTCACAAACATGGTGTTGGGAATCTCAAGTAACCCATGTTTACATTAAGGCATTTTATGAAGTCCTTTTTGGTTTGGGGCATATTTTATGATTTTTATAAAAGAAAGTGTTAATTGATGCTGTCACTTTTTTTTCTTACTTACTTGCTTTCAGAAGTGAGGAATACAGACACGGAATCTCTCAAGGCACAAATTTCAAGTCGAGCCTAAAGGACAAAAATATTCCAGTGTTACAGCTTCAGCATCTGATTTTACAATATTTAGGATCTGCTAAGCAAATTTTAGGGGTAGTTTTATAGTAGCAAGCACAGGCAAGAGGCCTTTAACTTCTAAAAAAGTTTTTTGTTGCTCTATTATTATCTCATTTAACAAATGTAAGGACAAGCATAGATTTGGACATTCAGATATCAATTAATGCCCATCTGAATACTATCTAAAGTTTCCATATTTAGATGATGCTTTCTTTTGACCTGTATAAAATATTTTGAATATAACTTCTACTTAATATTTTTTTTTTTTAACCCAGAAAGGATATGGGTTCTTAATATGTCATTTACCAAAGAGGAAGGAAGTTCAAGAGAGTAAAATCTGCATTCTGTTTTCGTGGGGAGGGAGAGCAACTGCGTTTGTGTATGATCATGCAGGAGTGAAGCCTAAAGAGAAGCAGGGCGATTTATTTCCCCTATTAATTAGGCCGGGGAAAACGGCAGTGGGGGAAAAAAAATCAACATTTCCCACTTTTCAGGTGAGTGATTTTAAGGTGCGTCTATATAGATTGCCCATTTCATCTTACTGTGGTATAAATGGGTTTTGAAAATAAACTCAAATCTAACCACCCAATTTCAAAAGATGTGCTCTTTGGGGAAAAAAATGGTCTTAGGTTTTTGACTCATGGATGGAATAAATTACCATAAGCGTCTTTCCTTGGATTGAGAGCCTGTTTTTTTTTTAAAATTACAGATCCCTGTTAATAGATTTCAAAGGAAGAATTACAACCAAATATATGGTATCATTATTTATATATTTATGGAACAACTTCAGAAAATTCATATAGTCTAAAAAGTACTAGAGTAGTTATTCTTGGACTGCAATTGGTGTTGTATTAATGTTAAATTAAATTAAAACTTGATAAAAAGCATCCACAAAAGAGACCTCAAACCAGATGGAGCAATGACATCAGTAAGTATTGCAGGCCCAATTGGCAAAAGAAAGCTCAGGACCATATTGGTTGGAAACATCCAGAAAAGGCCTTCATCCTGGAGTGGATAGACAATGGCTAGAATGTTGATGACGATTAATGCTTGTAGAACAATGTGGAACTAAAAGAATTCGTTCCTGCACAATTAGCCTGTTTCTCTTAGCCATCTGATACAGATCTTAACTCAAAGATATTTTTTTCTCAGACTTACTGTGCACTCAACCAGCTATAACCATGGGATTTTATGAAAACTGCATCAAAAAGAATTGTCTGTCTGAAAGCACCCAAGGTAGTGGCAGAAATACATATTTGTTAACAATAACATCCCCTAACTTGACTACCTGTAGAGCACCATTTCTGCTAAAAGATGAAACACACTGCATTAGTCTGCTGAGTTCTTCGGCAACTGCTTCGACAATCCTTGACAGAACTCTGGGTACAAGCTCCTTTGAGATAGTGAATACCTGCAGATTTTAAATGAAACACAATGCAACATTCCGAATTTATTTTTCTCTCTGTGTATTTTCCTACAGTTGTTGTCATGACAGCAATTTTAAAAGGTAGACTTCATGATACAGAGTCCCTTTCCTGACACAGTTCTGGAGAAATCTATAGCTTGCACATACTTATATGCCTTCAATGGGTTTTTCTAAAGGCACTGTTCTGCTGTGGATTTTAACATTGGTTTCCCATGGACAAAATCAGATACCATCATTTTCTCTCTTACTTAATCTTTAAAGGAAATAGCTGGCACAGAATGGGTACAAAAATCAGTTAAACAAGCAGGAATGTGCAACAAAAAAGATTTGTCCCTCATTTCTCTCTATTATATTTTAAATTTTCTAAACCTCAGCAACTTTAAGATGTGTGGACTTCAACTCCCAGAATTCCCATTGGCTGGGAAATGACGGGAGTTGAAGTCCACAAATCTTAATGTTGCTGAGGTTGAGAAAAACTGTTCTAAAAGGCAGATGAAACAAGGGTCATAACTATCAACTGAAGACCTCACCTTTTGTGTAACATTTTTGAATCTATTTTTGGCACTGGAAAACAAAGGTCACTTATGCTTTTTTGGCACTCACTGTGGATAATAAGTTGCATTAGTCTCACCTCAGCATGTACAGCAATTATGTGTACTAAAGCTTCCTTTAAGTAGTTTCTGACACCTGTAAATAAAAAAGGACATAGACAAACACATAAAAAGTTGTTCAATTTATTTGTACCATGCTGCTTACTTGATTAAAATGCAAAGTTAATATCAACATATAGAAAGTGAAAGCTTCTTCCAACCACACCACCACATTTATTTCCTTTTTGAAAACAAAATGGGGAAAGGCACATTTCCTTATTACAAAGATTATTAGCCATAAGTTCCTCGTCTTGTCTGGCATTATTTTCCCTTCCTTCTTTAAAACAATTCGTGTATGTGTGTGTGTGTGTGTTAATATTCAATAATAGAGAGCTTTGATTCTAATGACTTCATTGTCACAATTATGGAATATACAACCACAAGACAGCTACAACTGGTTGTGACTTCATTTTATGAAATGAATTTCTGCCAATAAAAGAGACATAGATTTCTATAGGATGGAACTCTTGGTAGTATTTAAATAGATTGTGCAATTAAAATACCTATACTGAGAATGAATGGGAACATATTTTAAAATATTTCCATTTGAAATACATAGAAACCTGTAGTGCAGTTAATTTTGGACTGCATTTAAAGAACTGTCCACATATGCTATTTGAGACAATTTCTCCATTTTTAAAAGCATGACAGTCACTACAAAGATCTCAAGTGTTGTTACCTCTAATATAACTCAACATTCAAGAAAACAAGCATGTAAAAAACTGTTCTTGTAAATTAGTGAACAGGTCCTGCATGATCAATGTACTACTATAGCACAGGAACATCTAATTAAAGGAAACCTTGAATTCTGAAAATAATCTGCTAACCTAAATTACACTGAGGGATATATATGTGTAAATGTCTGTCCAAAGCAAATTGTTATAGAAGACAAATTGTACACGACAATTTTCATTTGACTATTTATTATTAGTGAAGCTTTATCATATTTGATAGGTATGAGAAATGGGACAGAGTTCCTGTTAGGAAAGACAGGCCACAGCAGTGTCTAATTCAAGAAAAATAAGATCAACTCATTATTTTGCAGATACTATTTGCCTCAACTTTGCCCTTTCAAAAGCTACAGAGGCAGGTGTAACTTATACATTTTAAACAGGAGTGCAAAGTACCAGCTTAAGGCAGTGACATACAGAACTATTCTCACTATACTTGAATGCATGCTTTTATGGATTCTTATTCATTATTTTGTCATTATTCTACAGGTCAGTGATGATTTATAAAAACCATAAACCTCTAAGACACAGGCACCATATGATGTCATGGCATTCAAGAGAACTGCCCCCACCCACATACCTCCTGACTCACTCAGTAAAAAAGGCAGAGCTCTATCTTGGAAATTCCCCAGGGAGGCACATAATATGATGTCTGGCATTAAGCAGACATGATCATCTCACTGAGCACTGATAAAAGGAAGAAATTATGAAGTCTAGCAGTATATAGCATTTGCTTTGCTTTGGGAGATAAAGAACCACTTCCCCCACTCTTATTTTTCTCTCAGTAGCCATCTTGATCCCTTTGGAAAGCCACAGGGACAATTTTGCTGATAAAATAAACGTATTCATGAAATCATAACAAAATGAGAAAAATATCTGCTCATGTTGTTTTTAAATATATATGCTACCAAAGTGTCCATCCAGAGTTATATTTGTGTAGCAAATGGTGAGGGCATTAAAACTATGACCAGAGAAAAGGAAAATCAAATCACCCCAGTGGATTGGGGATCTGGAGAAGGGGCATCCCGGAATAATTTCTGGAAACTGAAATCTCAGAACCAAGCATTCCTTTTGACCAGATGCTTTTAAGGAGGGATAAGGTGTCTACTTGGTCATCTAGGATTTAATCTCTCTTGAAGTGTTGCTCCATCTCAACAAGACAAAATGCCTATTGGAGGCAAGAGCATTTGATCTCACAAGCACTGAAGCGGAGTGGATCTGCCACAGTCAGCTGCTTCATTTTGATGGCAAGTGTTTCTGCAATGCTTGTGCCAAGAGGCCATTTTTGTCTAGTACAGCAAAGTTAATGCAGCAGAAAAGGGATGGCACAATGAAAGTACTCATGTCAAACCACAGTCACCAAATGGCTACTGCAAAGTTGTGCATAGCCCTGCAGGCTACTTTATAGGAACAGTAGCAGTTCTTATGTCCTGGCAGGTTGCTGAATTTGGTTGAGAGGAGCAAGACAGCAAAAGTGATTGAGCATTTGAAACCCAGGAATGCATGAAAATGGTGACTGGTCAGTGTCTGCTTAGAAAAAAAATAATCTGTTTCAAATAATGTGGTTTAAGCATAAACCTTTTCATGCTGAAAACAGAAAAACAAATGAAATAAAAAACATTGCTGCATTTCGATATAGAGTGTACATGAAATAAAAATAATTCTAAAAATAATCATACTAATCTTTCCACTTGGGCAGTTTTTCCTATGCTGCCATTAGAAGAATTGGGAAGAGTCTCTTTGCAATGTTCTAAAATGTTCGACGGTGCTCTAAGACCTTTTCCTCCCCTCAAATCACATCTGGATGGTAAAATCAGGGTGCATTCATGCCTTCAAAAATGTCATTTAAAAGTAAGCAATCTCTTCAAGTCTTGTCTAGCTGGAAATGAAGACCCTGTTCCCCTATATAAGCAACTGCAAAAAAGAGTGTAAAATTAACATCTGAGAATTGAAGAAGCAGTCCACTGGCATAAAATGACTTATACTGTGCTGAACTCCCTCATGGTTACCTCCATAACAAGAACACAGAAGATGCAGCCAAAACTTGTTAAATCAAACTTGCTGAACAGGGAGCCCAGATTAGTAAGTGTGTATCTCCCAAACCATACTGAAAGACTGAAGGGACTTTTAATGCTTATAGGAACCTGAGCAGCTAATACGTATATGGAGTACATGTGTCAGAGAGAGCAGAAATTTAAACCATGTTTATTTCCAATGAAATCACATTTAACACTGTAAAATGCCCTACAACTGGATGCTGTTTCAATGGGAAGTGAAAGAGGAAGCCCTTTATCAAATCTAAGCCAGCAGTGCTAAGCTCATTTACATCTCCCTGTTCAACACCTTCAAAGCTTTTTGACCATGAAAAACTCCAGCAGTTATTTGTAATAACTGACATTTATCAGTTAGCAGACAGATTAATTTACAGAGTGCTTGATACACTTGTGCTTAAAGTCCTTGACTACAATATAAGAAGCAACTCTTAAGAGAGCGATTTTATTCTTTAAAGAATACTCACCAAGAGACAAAAATTAATTAGTCTGCATAATCCAAACAAATCTGTATAGGAAATCTTGTATTACAATTTAAAATTTAAAACTTCAAACAGGCGTTAGTTTATACGAAGAGAATATGACTTGCTTAAAGCAGAGAAAAAAAACAATTGCTGGAAGTGAGGATCATCTGCATGTAAGAAAACTCATTTCTTTCTCTTCAGTGAGTAATTTCCTGCTTTTACTGGAAACATTCCACCACTAATCATAGAAGGATCTGAAGATATGATAGTTCAATTTTGCTTCGATATTGTTGTCAACAGAAGAAAACGTGAATTGTGTGGGCAAGTTCTGGAAAGTCTTCATAAGGACAACCCACCTATAATTACATTTCCTGTTTTTAACCCCTTAGTTCTGCATGAGCTCTACCTGCCTGACAAAAATAAATTTCAGAAAGCTGGTTATTTATATCTCAGGGTTTTCCCCCCTTTATATGTTAAAAATAAAATGGTTAGAAAGACATACTATTTTATTTATAATCACATTTGTAGACTGCTGACTACTGGAATATCAGATGTAGTTTACAAATCAAACATAAAATCAAAAGTAATTCAAATATTTTTGCTTGAAAAAAATGTTAATGCTAACATTTTCTCCATTAAATGCAAGTCCACTAAGGGACCAGTGATAGCTATAAAGGAGCAGTGATCAAGCTTTCCTCAGATGACTGAGCTGTGCCTGTTGATTGACCTCCACAGATAATCTCAATATAGTTGGAGGCAGTTCCTCGGTTAACCCAGACTTCTAAGAAAAAGTCTGAGAAATACAAGAATAACTTTAGTTTGTACTTTTGCTTTGCATCAATGTGATTTATTATTATTATACCAATATCTTCAATAAACCAAATCGTTTAAATGTGATAAACGTACATAAACCTGTGGTTGCCCTAATAATGGCCTGCCGCTGTCTTTGGGAGAGGAAATGACAGCTATTTTGAAATGAAAAATGGACTTGAAGATATGTAAGGTTTATGAATTTATTTCGATTGTCATTCAAACTTTATGAATATTATCCCGGAGCTTCTAAGGAAAATGCAAAAGGGAATCCGCTGATTTGAGAAAGGCTTTTACATTGACAAAAATACCTGGAATGCCAAGGAGATAATAGAAGCCCAATTATATTAAAAATATATTCTAATTTTCCAATAAAATGCCAAATTGTTTGACAAAGATACAGAGAGCATACTGTATAACCTAGCCATAAATACCTGGATCATTTGCTAACTAATCTCTCTCTGCATAATATTATTTGCTTTGTCTTTCAAACTAATCATAAAACAAGATAGTAAGATGACTGTGTGTTTATTAAGTAACAGTTAAAGGACAGCTCATCTTCATTTAATGAATGAGGTCATGAAAACTAAGACCAAATATATACTCCTCCCCCCATAAATAATTGCTGGTCAGAGACCCAATCAGGCCATTCAGTGCTTTCACCTTTCTCTATAGTACAACATACCGGTAGTATTTTATATGTAATAAACCCAGAAGTAACAGGAAAATAATTGAGCCACTTGATTAGAGTAGGTCAGTGTTTTGATTTGTAATCATGGGATTTTTTTAATGATACTTTGTTAAATTAGATGACAAAGATGCCTTTTAAGCACTAGGCCATACAAGCAGTCCTTGTTAAGTGACTGCAATTGGTTACGACAACTCAGTTGTTAAGTGCACAAGTAATCTCATCAGATAAAGTTCTACTGTACCTGTGCCTAGCTCATTTTCTCCCCTTTTTTGCCCACTCACAAGGCAGAGACTTGTTTGAACAATTGATCTCTTCCTGAACTTTTTTCAGCAGTTGACGCACTTTCCTTTCCTAAAAAGCCCACGGTGTGAGTTCAGTTAGTTGATTAGAATTCTGGCCCTTTCAGCTGCCTGAAACTGACCAGACTTAATCAGTTTCACACAGAAGGCTTTTATTATCAAAAGCAATATGAGAATTGGTCAGAAAATGTTTTTTTTAATTACCATTTATTGCCGTCATGTTTGTGAATGGTTGCTATCTTAGACAGTTGCTAAATGAGGGCTAAAGTAATAAATGTGAGAATCTGCTGCTTTATTTTAATTGCAAAATAGTTTATTGTTTGTAATCAAGTAGTAATAATATCTCCTATTTTCTAGATTATATAAAATGCAGGAAAATGTGCGCTAATGTGTACTTCTGTGGAAGTCAATTAAAACTTGTTCAAGAGTGGTGGTCAAAGATTATATTTTTTGGAAAGAAAAGCTTTTAGTTTAGATGAGAACATTTGCAGCAAGCTCAAGAGAAATAAAGAATGATTTAAATGCCAGGAACAATGGTAAATTTGTATCTGAATTGAGAGGCTGAGCTGATTGAGTTTTGAGCTGATATTAACCAATCTTGAAAAAAAGATTAGGATCAGATTTGGTTGGAATGCCATCAGGAAATCCCAGAAATGAAGGTTAGACTGGGAAGTTAAAAACACCCAGAAAAAGATAATGGCAAATCATTTCCATATTGTTGCAGAAAAACAACATGGACATGTCAATGTAGCCATGATGAGCTGAGACCATTCTGAAGGAGTTATTAACTTTAACTTACTGATATAAACACAGAATATTTTACTCATGTGTTGTTTCTTGGACATTATTATGAGTGTTCCTGGTCATTCATAAATTCTCCCATTCTTTTTAAAGAATTATCACCCAAATGAATTCATAAGCTTGAATATTGAAAAAGCAACATAAAACATTCTGTGTAAGGTTTTATTCTCCTGGTATGAGCTAAATATAGCTAAAAATTTAACTTATCTAATAAACTTATAAATGAAATAGAGAACTGGAAAACAGAATAATTTTTACCTGTTAAAAGTCAGTGATTGAACATTTTGAAGATCATTTTGAATAATTTCAATCGAAAATTATAATCTCATCAAATGTTAAAAAAAATGGGAAGTGCTTTTGGCCATCTTTGCATTACAAGTGTAATATAATGCAATACACAGAGCCAAATATTTTGCCTCATTCTAACATAGCTAATAATCTCACTTTTAGGTATAACATGGGAAAGCAGAGTTCTGGTTTGCTTTCTAAAAGAAAGCATTTTACTTTTTTTAAACTAAAGATCCATAAAGTGAAAGCAGATACAATATGGTGACACCTCATGTGACAGAGCCAGTTACTTCCTGAATTCCATTATTCATACATTGAGCCAACTTGTGTATATAAATTCAAACATCCATTATGAGTAACTACAGCCCAGAAATTCCAACAAGATATATCAATATATTCACTGTGGAAATAAAAGTCCTGAAATTGGGAAGAGTGCAGGATAGACATCGAAACCTTTGTTGAAACCTGGAGTCTGAAGGAAGATCTAAACTCATGTTTATTTACAAATTAATAAAAAATACTATACAACATTCAAGCTAGCTCTACAGAGAGTCCTCAACTGATTGCTTAGTGACTGTTTGAAGTTAAAACGAACCTTAGAAAAAATACTTACAACCTGGTTCTAAAATTCCAATCGTTGCTTCCTCCCCCTCGGTCCGTAGTCATGTGACTGCATTTTCGGTGTTTGGCAAATGACCTGCATTTATGGCCATTTTGTAGTGTCCCATGGATATGTGACTTACATTGTTTTTGCTGAATAGTGGCGTTTACTTTTGGTTTCAGTAAAAACATCCCATAGCGAAAAAGGGTTCACTTAACGACTGCAGCATTTGCTTAAAGACCATGGCAATTTGCTTAATGACCAAGGTTGTTAAATTGGGTTGGTTACATGATGACTCACTTTATGACCATCCAATTTATGACTGTAATGAGTAGGCTCCATTATACTCATAAATCAAGGACTACCCATTATTAGGGTTCTCGATCATGCAAGACATCTACTCATATCCAGATTAATTCTGTGTAAATGTCCCTCAAAACTAACAGTCAAAACAGAAATGTCAGTGACTCAATTAGCCGCCTGGCCCTTATTTTTATCCTAGCCTGGAGAAGTTGAGCATCGACATGAGATGAAATCGAATTTTGCTGTTTTTAAACAACCGGACGTTGGGAGATTCTTGCTAATTTAGTTTAAAGCACCAGGAAATCTACTGATCTCAGATTCCTTAGCTCATTTCTGCCTACCTCTCTCTTAAATAACTTTCTATGCATAGAACTGACTGAAGCGGTTTATGTGTGCAGAAACAGTTACATGCCTATTCACTCAGCCAACAGCAGCATTGTGAATCCTTGTATGTAAAAATGAATCAGCACAGGATTCTTATAATATGAATCAGTCCAGACACTGAGCTGTGAACCCTGAACCAGTCCAGACATTGAGTTATGAGTTCTCCAGTAATGAGTACTATAATAAAAACGCGCACACACACACGCACACACACAGATTTTAGTGATATGGAATATTTGAAAATGTTAAATCATATTTATCCATACTAGTTATTCCAAGAATTCTACTAATACTTACCTGTTGGAAGAAGACAATCTTTCCAATCAAAATAACCGGCATAAATTCCAGGTTCCAACGAACCTACTATAGGATCAGCCTTTAGCTCAATGTATATTTCAAACAGCCGCTGGTCTAATTCTTTTAATGAATCCATACTAACCTAAAATAGAGACATAATTGTAACATTAATAATATCTAAAATAGAGAGAATTTACATGTCACATCCTTTAATCTTGCAAATATACTAGTTAGGTTAATTGCATTTTTTGCCAATCAGTATCAAACATATTGGCTGTATATAAACCAAAGTTACTTGTTACAAGAACAGAATATTGGACAACTTTCCCAATATCCCATCTGGTTCAATGAGAAAAAGGCATCCAATTATATTAGTATACAGGAAAAGCAGGTAACATAACAAAAGTTGTTGTTCTTTCTTTATTGTTACTGTTGTTTTGAGCTTGTAATTCCCATCTACAAAATGATACCCAAGAAAAACTGTTTTTTAAACTTTCAACAGGGAAGAGATAAAGTAATGTTTTCCAATGTAAGAATGCACAGCAAAGCAGACAGCAAGGTGCATGGTGTAGTAATTGGTATTTCATAACCTTATGCTGCTTAAATTTGATTGGCTGAAGTGACATAAAGCATTTGAAATAATGGTTTATGTGTATTTTATTAGTATGATTTGAACCACATGACACTGAAAAAACCTTTATAGCTGTCTTTCCTTCAAAGCAGGCAAGGTAGTAAAACAGGAACTGTAAGGATTGGTATTTTATTATTATAGGGTATAATAAAAAGAATCTTGAAAGCTTGTCAAAAATTTTGTGTTTTCCATCTGATGCTAAACAAAATTAATTCAAATTTCTCTTGCTTTCTTCTTTCACAAGACTAATTTTTTTTTAAAGTCACTCCCTTAACAGTTCACTCATTCCTTCCTCATTGGAAGTCAGGTTCACGTTCTTTCACAATGGGAAACTTTAAATTCCAGTTTGACAGGCGGAGGCATCCAATAAGGGAAATGTCTGCAAGCTGATCTATTCTTAAATAAAAGGATGTAGCTGTTTTCAATGAATCAAAACATTTCAGCAGATTGAATCCATAGCTTGATTCTCAGCTGGAGAGGCCTTTCTGGAAAGGCCTCTGACTGCGAAATGCAGGCCGGAGCTCTATTGTCAGCTGCAGAATGAAGCTGCTCCTTCGGCTGCAGAAGAAGTGGGCCGGCGAGGAGAGACAAGTGTCGATCCATGGGAGGCCTGGCTGCAATGGTAAGCTCCACCCCCGCAGCTTGATTTTTAGGTGTGCGCCTCACCCCATAACTAGGCCTTATTTTGGGGGTGGTTGTTGTTAGTTGCGAAGTCGTGTCCGACCCATCGCGACCCCATGGACAACCTTCCTCCAGGCCTTCCTATCCTCTACCATCTTCTGGAGTCCATTTAAGCTCACGCCTACTGCTTCAGTGACTCCATCCAGCCACCTCATTCTCTGTCGTCCCCTTCTTCTATTATTTTGGGGGTAGGGCTTATACTAGGCCCGTCCCCCCAAAAATCAAGCTAGGTCTTATTTTCGGGGTAGGTCTTACTTTCAGGGGAAAAACGGTACATTAAACCTCAGACTTAAATGTGATTAGTGTAGAGGATGACAAACTCTGAACATACTGCATTTCATAGTTTTTGATTTTCCATTCTTAACAAATTATATAAAGTATTTTGAAAAGAGGTGGATGATGAGTCTATTTATTTCTTGATTCATTTTTACAATGTGTAAATCCTGCTTTTCCGTGAAAATAAATCACAAATGTATAATTAACGTAAAACAAATGTCAGTACAAGTAGTCCTCAACTTACAACCATTGTTTAGCAACTGTTCAAAGTTACAGCGGCAATGAAAACACTGACTTATGACTGATCCTGGCATCCTCATAGTCACATGATCAAATTTCGGGCACTTGGCATTCAGCATGTATTTGCCATGGTTTCAGTGTCTCAGGGTCATGTGATTGCCATCTGCCACCTTTCCAGGTGGCTTCTGATGAGCAAAGTCAGTGGAGCAAGTTAGATTTGCTTAGCCACTGTGTGATTCAGTTAACAATTGCAGTGACTCGCTTAACAACAACGGCAAAAAAGGTTGTAAAATTAGGATTAACTCACTTAACAACTAACTGCCTTGCTTAGCAACAGAAATTTTGGTCCCAACTCTGGTCATAAATTGAGGACTACCTGTACGGTAATTTAAAAAAATGAGAACATTCTAAAATGGTTTAATTTTTTTTGTAAGTTATTCTAATCTTATTAACTTAGTTCATCTGAATATCTGTAGTCAGAATTTTTTTTTAACGACCCTTTAATCCCTTTGTTTTGGGGTGGAGTCGGGGTGACTGAGTGGAACTGAGCGTTTACTGGCCAGATGCCCTTCCTGACGCCTACGTGGAGTTCACAGCAGAGATTTTGTCTTTGCGCTCTGATAGAGAAACATCTGCCGCTGCCTAGGATTGAACTCTCCAACCTTCTGAGTGGGAGGCGAGCGTCTTTACATCTAGGCCACCACGCTGCTCATCTGTAGTCAGAAAATACTTACTTGAATAATTTTTTCCACTCCTTGGAAACCATGCTTCTCAAAATGTTCAGCTAGATTGATGAATGTGTGACGTTCCAAATAGCAGCAATTACTGAGGACAATTAAAAGCCTCCGTTCCTAAATCAAAAAAAGGATCCAATGAAGGGGAGTTCTTTAAGAAGAAAATGCACATAGCAAATACTTTGCCTTAATGGTAGAAGGCAAATGCTAACCATTTAAAAGTTTAAATAGTTCTTAAATAGAACCTTTAACATCTTTGTTAATTTTATTATATGTCCAGCGAAACCAGAACCTTTGACACATGAAATATTCACAACAAAGTATACAGCATCACTGAACTGATGTAAAAAAATATTCTTCCAAAAGGCACCAGTTACTTAAGGTGCATCATTCTTCTTATACAGAAACATAACAGGAATCATTTATTAAATATGTTTTGAGATTTGAAACATCAAATATGAATGCACACCTGCTTAGCGATCAAATGAAGAAAACAGTGAGAATGGCAATGCAATCTGGACATCTTCCAGTCAGTACTTTATATAACATCTTCTTTAGGAAGTGATAGCTTCCTAATGTTTCCTGTTTCTAGTTAAGAGTGGGTTGTTGCTGGGTTTTTTATTTTGGAATTTCCCCCCCCACACTTTCTTGCATAACTCTTTTAGTTCAGAAATATCCTTAACTTTCCTTGTATGCACCGCATACTTGATATATTCCCAGATTTTAAGCAATATTCAAAGCCATTTCAAAACAATCATATTTCTTTCTTACCAGTACTTCATGATTAATTTTAAAGTAAGCTTTGGACTATTGTCTTACTGAAATATCTAACCTTTCAACTTTGGTTTCTTCACTGAGTAGTGAATACTATCATGTACAACAAGTTGATGTTTACAGTCTATTCTTCTTTCCAGCCTCACAATATTTCTTGCGCTTCTCCAAGACAGAACTATTCTAATGCTATTCTACTGCAGTCTTTTCTTCAAATGCTTCACATTCCCCCCACCCCCAAATTTTGTGTGGTTGTGGCCATGGTTGAACAGTTCAATTTTTGTTTCATTAGTCCAAAGAACTATATTCCTAAATATTTCAGGCTTAATGACTTTTTCTGAGGGGGAAGGCATAGTTTATATACTTTATTTTGTGACGATTTCGGAGAAAAGATTAGATCATGGTTGTATATGTAATGCTTTAGCGTGGACCCATAGATAATTACTCTAGTGTCAGCTAAACTTTTCAGCAGGTTGTTTCCAGTGATTCATGGCTTCTGTTTTGCAGATCTGACTGGTTTTGTGACAGTTTTCACAGAGATTTTTCTTGGTCTTCCACATTTTCCACTGCAGAAAGCGTTTTGATTTTTGCAGCTTTCTCCTACTTTTACATGTGGTTTATTTTCATTTTCAAATACGTGGCTTAGAAGAGCCAAAGTAGACAGAAGAACAATCCCAATCGGAGAGGGAAAGAAGATAGCAGTATTTGTTCACCCGGCAAAATATCTTTTATCTGGCTTGCTAATCTCAATGAAATCAATTACTTTTTACCATTTTCAACTTTTGAAAATAGCAGAACTAATTAACTGCAATTTTCTGCATCTGCCGTATTTATTTTTTTCCTCTTTTAATTCAACAAATGATAGGATATGAATAGTCAGTATGGATTCAAATGTGCAGGAAGATGTCATTTAACTTTCTGCCATAAAGAGGTTGTATCAGCTTCTGTTCATTTAGGGATTGATGAAACAGAAACAACTTAATCAGAGATGCCTAAATTTTTGAGTATAACTATATACGTAAATTAATCAACTGATGTGATAAGCTAATTTAAGTGCAAGCTTTTAACTAAAGCAGAATCTGAATTCTTGGCTAGCCAACCACAGATTTCTATTATATTATGGTTTGCAAAACATGCCCTGCTAGTAATATTTCCATATTTTAAAGAAATAAAATTAGTACAATACAGTATATAATAGAACATACTTCTAAATGAATTGTAACATATTGCTTAGATAATTTATTTTAATTTTTGGTTCAATGAACAGCAATAATACTTACTACAGATAAACTGAAATCTTCATGGATGCTTCCAAATAAATCTGAAGATGAGATGTCACCTGGAAGACTAAGGGATTTTGCAAACAGTCAGTGATTAACCCATCTTGGTATTAGGGTAAAACTGCCTTATAAATGTACATTTGTTTCCTAATGACCCTAATGAGTTTAACTGACATGGATTCTTTAAAAAAAAAAGAAACCAGTTAAATATATAGACTGAAGCTCTTATCTTCCATGCTAAAAGTTTTTAATTTTTTTTAAAGATGCCTGAAGTTAATGTAGGGGTGATTTTTCCTTTGTACAGAACCCCTATCGAAGAACATGAGTTCACTGGAGTTGGGCAGCAAATACATTTAAATATATAGTTATGTAATTAAAAAAATGGAAATTACAGTTTATAATTTGTCAAGCCTTATTTAAAGAATTAGTGGAAACAAAAACCATAAGCTAACAACGTAGATGGAGTATGCATCATACTATACTAAACATGTTTTGGTCAGTTTATGATTCAATGTGACATGTGTAAGTTGTTAAATTGTTTAGCTGTGTCAAATAAATGACAAAAAGTGCTTGTAGAATCTCTAAAATTAGTGATCTACGAATAAAGTGTTCCTAATAATCATTTCAAGGTGAAATATGACTGAAAACTGGAAGTTTGCCAAATTCTAGAATTTTACTGTCAAAAAACTCATCACCAAATTATTTCACTTACTGGCTAGTATCTATATCACTGTCAGGCTTTGTACTCAGTTGCTCCAGGCAATCAATGAATACCTGCAAAAGAAAAAAAAGCAATATATTTGTGATACCATCACTTATCATAAGTAGTGCTAACCAAGATAAGGAATGTAAGTAGTAGTTTCTTTTCCAATCTTTTCACCTCTACAGAGTATTTTCTATTTCATTCAAGCAGTTTAATTTTAGCTGACCTTTATTGTCTTCTATTTTTTTTTAATTCTTCCTCTTATTCTCGTTAAACTGAATAAAATACACTGTTACGGCTTTAAAGGTTTCATCAATCCAGAAGCAAAGTGGAGATTTTATTGTCACTACACCTCAAAACAACATAATGATTTTCATTGCTTTTCTATACAAATGCGGGGGTGGTGGGGTGGGGTGGGGTGTCCCAAAGGAAATGGGAACATATGATGGAAACATGTATTCCCTAATTTATTTTTCTTTCTTTCTAAGGCAAACTGCATGATATTTAATAGCTATAGCCATGGTGGCGCAATGGTTAGAATGTAGTACTACAGGCTACTTCTGCTGACTGCTGGCTGCCCGCAGTTTGGCAGTTCGATTATCATCGGCTCAAGGTTGACTCAGCCTTCCTTCCTTTCGAGGTCGGTAAAATGAGGACCCAGATTGCTGGGGGCAATATGCTGACTCTATAAACCGCTTAGAGAGGGCTGTAAAGCATTGTGAAGCGGTATGTAAGTCTAAGTGCTATTGCTACTTATTTCTTCAGTTCAGTTCACCAATTCTTCATCTATATTTAAATGGATTTCATCTAACCCTGCCCTCAAAGCAGAAATGGGCATTGGAAAACAGAAAAATGGCAGTGCATAATTAGCAGGAGATATCATATCACTTTCTCTTTCTCGTCCCCCCCCAATATTTCTTTTGTATGTCTCTAAATCTCAAATACAAATGTTAGCCTTCATGATTTCTGTAAATACAATATTTTCTTCTCTCCACTTTGGTTCTATGCCTTAAAAAATGAAAACAACAACAACCCTGCAGTATTTTGGATTTGAAGGCAGAAAGATGCTTTGGTGTACGAGGGGTTCTCTTGTAGCAGCTGTCTGCAGCTCCTTAAAACATCTGCTTCTTTTCTTGGAATTGCAGAAAGGTGCAGAGACATTCATGTCTCTGCATGCTGTGAGGAAAATTTCTGCACTGCATTTCAAACACTGCATAGATCTAACTTTCAGGAGGTTTCCACAAACACAATGATTTTTTTTTTAAGACACTACAACTGTTAATTGATAACATACTTGTAATCAGCCTTGTGTGTAGCCTGCATCTGTATAACTAAAATAATTTCTCCTTCCATTCCCTTCCATCTTCCCCCTTATGCCAATTTAAATTCTACATTAGTCTAGCCACTATGCATCTGATATAGTGAGCAGTAGCTCATGAAATCTTATGTCTTTTAAGAAAACATTTTTAGTTGGGAAAGGTGCTACTACACGCTGCTATTTTTTGCTGACTAATCCATGTACTCTGCTTAGTAAAAAACAGAATTACTTCACTATTGTTTTCTTTTGTCTAGGCATGCCAAGATCAGCTAGATGCTGTTTACATAGCTAACAAAAAATAGATCATCTCCTTGGATCTGTTCTCACCTGTATAGCAACTTCATGCATTTTTTTTTTAAAAAAAAAACACCCCAAATGCTCCTAATTAGCTTTCTTTCCTCGTTTCAGAAGTTTGGTTCTAGATAACTGTATTGTTATCTACAGTTCTAGATAATTGTATTGTTATCTACAGCTAAAAGTTTAATTCAGATCCCACAATATATGGAAGAAGTACAAAAACAGCAGAGTGCATGTTGAGAAAGAACTCAGAAAAAATTGATTTGGAACTGTATTAAAGAAAAGGGGAAGGTCGATATTTTGAGTTACCCCAAAATAACTCCTCAGTTATTCTGTTCAGTACTAACTTGTTCATACTAAAGTTCAGTACTAGCAGCACAAGAAACAGATGACATTTATGAACAATAGCTTCTCAAGCACACGTACTGCAACTGAATAAACCTATTAATTTAGACCCTTCTCTTAAGTCATACATTACCTGCATGATATTAATGCTCAAATGGCACACATCTTCCCGTATTTTTGTCTGCTGAAAAACCTAAAGAAGAAAAATTATTGGAACAAGTGAGTGAAATGGCTTCACATGAAAAAGCCAAGCATTTCCTCTGCATTTGTCATGCTCTTAACTAACAACTTGTAGCCACACAATGCACTCTCTAAATAGGGACTAAAAGAAGCAATAACCAGAAGCTATATTCAATTTCTTACAATATCTTTCAACTATTCTGCTACAGAGGGAGTCTGATCTTATGAATGCTTTATAAGGCATTGATTATTGGAAGCCAAATGCATAGAGCTGCAGACAGTCAATGAATATATTTATGTTAATTCTTCTCCAGATAAATCAACTAAGGATGGCAAAAGCTAGTTTTCTCTTCAAGTTGTAGTAAAAGAGAACATATAGGAACCTGAGAGCTTTGATTGTATACTGAAATTACTACTGTGGCTTGATCTACTTTCTGTAACAGTTAACTATTTTTTTTTATTTCTCATTTTGAAATAGTCTTGGAATCCAATACTGATTTTGAAGAACAGGTTATCAGCTTAATAATTCTAAGCTGATCATTCTAAAGCTACCTTTTGCAAAGAAGGTAAATGTTTACTGAATGCTTCATTATTTAACATGATATGAGCAAACTGCACCAAGTTTCACCTGCAAAATGTATCTTTAAATTCTGCTTTTTGCATTTCACATGGTTAAAAATAGAGCTCATATGTTATACTGATCTAGCAAGTCTAATGAACATAACTCCACAATTTTATGAAATTATTTACATTCATGGACAATTTTCATGGTTTGGGTGTTGGTATTTTTCTCTCTAAATATATAATGCATACCATGCACACAAACAGTTATTCCTGTGGCATAACCCATACAAACTGCATCCTTTTAGTTTACTACTGCATTTCTGAGAATATTTGAATATTTTTGCCATTTACTGAGTTTTGCCTAATGCAGTGCTGTCCTAGTATTTGGTTATTTTTTTTCTTCAAAAATAACTAATGCTTTATATGATTTAGCTATTACTGACTTTAATGACTTAAGAACAAAGACCGATAACTGAAAGAAGAAGAATTTCTTTTACTTATAGCTGTGCAAATGACAACTGAGGCAGTGGTGGAATTCAGCCAGTTTGCACCACTTTGGCAGAACCGGTAGCTAATTTTTTGTTGCCCAGGCCCAGAATGGACTTCTGGAAGCGGCATCCACACAGAGAACCGGTTGTTCACATATTTGTATCCCACCACTGAACTGAGGGTTCAAATTAAGTATACAGAAGAGTTAACAATGTAACAATGTAAAAACAATTCATGTTTTTAAATGGGAATTAATCTTATAATAAGACAACAATCAGCTTAGAATTTGCAGAGTATATTATGGACTTTTATATAAAAATGCTGCTGTAAGTTGAATTATCAGTCATAAAACAATAATCCCATCAGAAAGCAAACTGTAAACACTACACTTCTAATTTGTGTATTTTTCTTAATAGGAAGCAAGTAATTCTAAACAGAGCCCTTAGGTCAGGGGTAGGCAACCTTGGCTCTTTTATGACTCGTGGACTTCAACTCCCAGAATTCCTGAGCCAGCATGGCTCAGCTTGGAAACCTCTCCCTTTCCCCTCAACATGGCTGGCTCAGGAATTCTGGGAGTTGAAGTCCACGAGTCATAAAAGAGCCAAGGTTGCCTACCCCTGCCTTAGGCGAATCATTATTATATCAAAGGACTATTATCAGTCATTCTGATTCTGAACTCAAGCAAGAATTTGATCATTAATTTTTGTAATTAAAATTTCAGATATTTTTATGAATTATTCTATCTCGATATATATATAAGATGCCTAATCTTGTTATTGCAATTAATATTGTAGCTATACTCTCATATCACCAATAATTATACTCACTTCTCATTTAGCAACCAAGTTCCACTCCAATGACCAGGTTGTTAAGCAAAATGGTTGCTTAGTGAACACATAACTGGGAGCAAGAGACACTGTGAAGATCACTAGTTGCTGCCCTCTTATTTTGATAAAGTTCTTTCACACAGTTATGCCAGCATTACTCTCATTGTGGTGTGTGTTGTCATGTACACAAAATTGGGTCATAAATGAGTGCATTTATTTCTGAATGGTTGCTAACTGTGGTAGTCATCAAACAAGAAATGGTTGTATAGCATTGATAACCACTTCCATTTATTTGAAAGTTGGTAGGAAACTGATTTATTACTTTAATGGCAAAGTGATTTGAATGATTATTAAATAGAACAAAAGAGATGTATTAAACATTACTTACGCTAGTCTCCCCAGGTTTACAGTCCAAAACTCCTTTAAGTGACTGGATAGAATGTATAACACATTGTTCAAACTGCGATGGCTAAAAGGAGAAAGAGGAAAAAGTAAATTACTTATAAAATCACTTATTACTTATAATTTTAATTACTTATAAAATCACTGTATTCATTTTTTTTATTAATTATACTTTCAAGTATTTGTCCACTTAAAGATGAAGAACTCAAGTTTGTCTGCTTCTTATTAGAGTGTTCCAGTACACAACAGTATATCTGAAACTGTGTGTAAATCTGATAATATGTCATTGAGGATCCTGAAATAATCTAACAAGATTTTTCCAATATGGTACTCTTTATTTTTCAGAATTCTTCATCTAATAGAGCCAACATATTTAAAAGGATTACATTAAGGGCAACTTTCATAAATCAGCTTTCATAAAGTTCTGATTAATGGCAATCCTATTATAAAATATATTCTACAAATTAAGTGAGAATACAGAGTTTTCTATTCCCTTTAACAATTCTGTTAGTTTAAAAATTATGGTTAACAATGAGAAAAAAATAGCCTATAAAGGTGAATGGGGATTTGACTCCAGATTTTCTCAGTCTCACTATGACATTCTAGCTCTTTGCTCCTGTGAAGTCCCCCAATTCCTTCAGATGTGGTTTTTCTGAGGTTACAGCTTCTAGTACTGCCATTAGATTGGTCTTCTTAAATAGATGGGTTTTTTCATATTCAATTTCCAGACATACCAACTCAAATTTAACATTATACCATACAATAACAATCTTTGAAAAAAAATAATTTACCCACCAAACTGGTTAAACTTTCATTATCAACAATCCAATCTTCCTTCTCAGCTAATTTTTTCACATCTGTAAAAAAAACCAATGATGTCAAAACTGTTATCTTCAGTATAGCATAAACCTACACTACAAACTGAAGTGAACTGTCATTTAAGAATGTTGTCAATGTTATATTAAAAAATAATGGCAACAGCTTTTATACATTAAGCTTACTGCAAGCAAAGCAAGAAAATATTGGATTCAACTCAACCTATATTGAAAAGATTGCACATTTTGTTATAATATTTTACTTATGTTCACTGCTTTGAGTTATATAGAAAAAGGCAGAATAAAAATATAATAATAATAATAATAATGTATGTTGTTCAGTGTACTTGAAAATGTTTTAAAGGGGCAAAACAATTACTGAAATGAATCATTTCTACATATTCTTTAATTAAAAACTATAGAACAAAACTATCAGTAAGGTGAATTCAGAGGAACAGAGAGTTCTTGCTTACTGACTACTCATTCAGTGACTTTTCAAAGTTGCAATGGTGCCAAATGAGATTTAAAGCTAGTCCTCAAACTTGGAGCAGATGCAGTGTGTCCCCACAGTAATATGAACACGATTCATGTGCTTGGCAATTGGTATGCAATTATAAGAGCTGCAAGGCATCACCCTTTGCAACTTTCATAGCCGGCTTCCCGCAAGCAAAGTCAACAGGGAAGTTGGCAGGAAATTGCAGGCTGCAGTCACATGACACCACACTTAACAACAGTGGGGTCCACTTAACAACTTCAACTGGAACTGACGTTGTAAGCTGGGCAGTCACATGATGTTTCATTTTACAACCCACTTTACACTTAGTGGTGGAGATGATGGTCCCAAATACGATCAGTAAGCAAGGATTATCTGTATGTGAAAATAAAATCACAGTTGAAAATTAAAAAAAACAACAACAGTATCATCACTGATTTCTTTTTTAAAAAAAAAATTACAACCTTCAGCTGTATGTTGCAATGTAATCATTATAGAACGGATTCTCAGGTCAAAAATGAGATCCTGGATGATTTGAAGCATATCGTTTGGTATTTCAAGAGCAGTAAGAGATTCATAGCTAAGCCTGGAAAGCCAAAGAAAAGAAAGTAATTTATAATGAGCCTACTTGTTTATTATGAGATTCAGATGTCAAAGTATTCAGATGTCCTCACAGGGGGTTCGTATATGTGTGTGAATAGAAAAAAAAAAATATCTTAGTACTTCCTCCAGTGGAGCCCTTTCTTTCAGCAATGCCATATGCCTAGGAAAAGTCCTAATGATATTTAATACAATTGTAACTCAAAAAAAAAAAAAAAAAAAAAAAAAAAAAAAAAAAAAAAAAAAAAAAAAAAAAAAAAGGATACAAGTAAAAGAACAGCAGCAGCATTAAGTGAAATCTAGGTCTGAAAATGGCCACTTTCTTTATGACACACCTCTCCCCATATTCTATGATAAACAGTATGGTATCATTATTTTGTCAGCAAGCTAAGACGGTGCCAGTAATTTCACCCTCAGATTCTGGAGATATTCATACCTTTTCCTCCTATGAGTGCATATTATGATTGAGTTTCAAGTAATTTAGTAGTGAAAACACTAATGTTTTGAGTGCACAAACTTTTGCTTTCTACCATAGCTGCATGACAGCACGAAAAGCCAACTTTTGCTGAGAGCCGGATGGGCTTTACTTTTGAGTAGTTCCCAAGTTTTCATAATTTCTATCGTATTTTTGGGTTGGCTACCTTTACCATTTAGTCTTGAGTAGATGTTGACAGGCTGCCATTCTTAAACTCTGTTTTTAGTATTTCCTTGTCTCAAGCATGAGGAATAGTGAGAACTTTGGGAGGAAATGCTGGAATACGGGAATTTAAAGTTGACAGTAGTCAACGTATAGTCTGGACTCAACAAAGCATATTTTAACTAAAATAAAGTAATACTAAGTAAGATTACATGGCAACAAAAGCTAATGGAAATAGGAATTTTAGATGCATTAAAAGTATAATCGGAAGTAATCCCAATGAGAAATTTAAAGAGAGCAGAAGCAATCAACAGATTACACTAAATGTTATGAAAATAACACATAATGAGGGAGAAAAGGGAGTAAGTACATACAAACTATAATTTGAGTGGTAGGAACCATATGTTCAAATAAAAGGAAGAGAGAGAAAGAAATAGCACATCAGCTACAAAGCAAATATGGACTAATTTGACTTATTTTCTATATATTATTTTTCAGAAATCCCACAGAATATATAAAGTACTGGAAGATTGGTACCAAAGGCACCTGCAGAATTTAATAAGATTTGTTAGAATGATAAAATGAGCATTATGATATTATGACACAAACTCTACTTCTTTGGAACATGCAATATCACAACACATGTACAAAGGAGACAGAAGTTTTGTCATGATATTCATTCTATCTGTCGTCCTCCTTACTCCCTGCATTTATAACTCTGACTGGCATAAACCTGCAAAACAGAAAAATGAGAACCCAGGAAGCCAAAATAAGACAATGTGGTATGAAATCATGGGAAGATGCTAGTGATTAATCTATAAGCTCATAAAAACAATGTAGCCAGTTGTGATTTGTCTCTATTTTAATTTCTTAAAATAGATTGTGGGAATCAAGTGACAAAACATATTCTTATTAGCAAATTAGTTAACTATGGACCCACAAATGGCTTGAAAACTATACTCAAGGGACATCATCAATACTTCATCAAACTGCTCTGAGATAACTATCCTGAGCCTAGTACTCTTCAATGTTTCATTCATGACTTGGATGAAATTAATGAGGTAATGCTTATCAAATTTGCGAACTTGTTGGCCTAGCTAATATTCCTGAACAGGGATTCCCAAGGATGTTGACTTTTCAGGATGATAATGAGCACATTTGAGGGGAGTTAAAATTTTGGGAACGTCTGCATATACAAAGCATGGTCACTCTCAGAAGTGACTTGCACTCTACTCGGAGAAATCAACTTATCCAAGCAAAGCCTAGAACATCTTTTGTTGTGTTAGTGTAACCATTACAACTAGATCACTATCAGAACTTGCTCTCACTCTGCCTAAACAATATAGTTCCATATATTATATAATGGTCAGTTCCAACTTGGAGCATTGTGTTCAGTTCTTAGCACTGCATGAAAAATTCAGAGGGACTAGAACAGATGCATTTGATCAGTGGTTTAAAAACTAAATCACACGAGAGAAGACTGATGGAATTAGTTATGTTTAACCTTGAAAAGAGAAGGCTGAGGATGGGATATACTAGAATTTTTCAAGTATCTGAAGTGATATCACACAGAATATATTATCTTCTATTATCCCAGAATGTAGAAAATGACGTAATGGTTTGAAGTTAAAAGGAATGATATTTTGACTGAACATTAGGAAACCAATCTAATAGTAAGAGCAGTTTGATAGTAAAATGAATTACCAAGAGAGATGGCAATATTATCTTCAATTGATGCATTCAAGAGGGTTGTCAGAATATTTAATTTTGATTCCAGCATTGAACAGGGGATTGGACACAATTGCTTAATTGTCTTTTTTTCCAATTCTGTGATTCTGTGACTTATTTTTGTTGGTACTTTGTCTCAATCAGAGCTGTAGTTTCATAAACTCCTAATTATTTGGGCCATACAGAATATTCAAGACTGGTTCAGAATAGATGGGACTTGCTGAAAGAAACCAAAACTGATATTGATTTAAGATGAAACCAACCTAACAGTTTGAATGACATGGGGTAACCACTGACTAGAAAGTTCAGGCTTCATGTCCCAGCCACCATATTCTTTTAGTTCATTTTCTTCAAGGCTGAATGGAAGCAAAGCACCACGTATCAGTTTGACCTGGGATTGCATCACTTGCTGAATCATCATCTAGGACAGAAAAAGGAAAAACATGTTAACCCAATGATAGTTGTACATAAACCACTGTATATTGAAACAAAGGAGCATTCTCTTTGATAAAACAGTTCATTAAGCACTACCAGCACTGAAGTGAAGGTAGCAGCAATTTGAGTAACTGAATGTGTGGAAAATAGTTTTTTTTTATTAGCCAATCTAATATTAGTCAATTAGTCAATCTTATTAAATGTTCTGTTACCACAGAAGACGTTTTGGCTGGTAGACCAGCCTTGCTAACTTTTCATTCTAATCAGAAAACTGCCAGCAGCCAGGAAATGAAACAGATAGGATTTAAATCAGCAAAGGTAACAAAAAAATATACATAATAAGGTTCCAGGAACCAATGAGGTCAAAGTACAAATTAGGTCTAGGGAACAAGACAAGCGCTCTAACAGCTGGACACAGGCTCATATTACAGGAAGACACATCCAGCATTGTGTTATGTCCCATTAACCAGAGTGGTATTGCAAGTTTCAAGCCAATGCCATAAAGCTCAATACAGATTCCCTATATATCTGGGAACAATAGGGTTTCCTAAGTAGGTTGTCCCTACAAACAGCCTTCACTCTATAGTCTCAATGTTTTTCTGCCTTTCAGCTTACTAAATCTTTGCCTGCTTTCATCACTCAATGAATACAAAAGTTGCTTGGGGAAGTCCTGGCTGGAATCCGATTTGTAAGTATCAAACAGCAAGTGGCAGTTTTTCTTCACTTTCTTCTGCTGGATCCTGGATCCTGGCCTCATCAATTCCGCCCAGGCTTTCCCTTATCCTATGAGGTTAAGCCCTACAGGGCCATTGCATTCAAATGCAGAGTTAATACAGTATATTAACACACAAAGCTCACTTCTGGTTTTAAAATATTTAAAATCATTTCTGATTTCCAAAACCATCTAAATGGATGCCTACTCATTTACCTTGAAATCATTTTGCTTCTGCCTGGCATTCTTCTTTGATCTTTCCATTTGGCCAGATTTTTCAGCAGTCTTATAAAAGAAAAAGAGATGCCAATCTTACCACATTAGTATTATCAGGAACACATGAACTATTCTATGTAGTACATACAGAAGGGTCTAATTATTATAAGGATATTGCAGCAAGTGGAAGAGAGTCTTTAAAACTGGACTAATGTTCTAACATGCTTTAATAAATTAACAGAGAACATTAGCAGTTCTCTGTTAGCAGTTTTTAATAACAAAACAATTTTCCTACGTTATACTACTAAAAATGAGTTTGCTATATCATATTCAAGTACATTCAATAAATCTGAAGTAATTTAAAAATATTGTTTAGTATACAGTACAATCATCCTTTCAGCCTACCAAAGAACTAAATATAGTCTGCCTACTAAGAATGAACCAAAGCATATCCTATTCTATTTAGAAATGTTTAGTTGAGCAAAGGAATCCCTATCTATTCATTTTGAATATATAAAATTTCTCTATTTTGGTTAATTCCTGATTGTGTTACATAAGCTAGATTCCTTGGTCATTAATTATGGGAATCAAAGGAGAATGGGACTGGTTAATTGAAGTTCTTATTTTTTAAAAAAAAATATGGGGATTAGATTACATATATTCACCAAAATAGTTCCCCTTTCCAACTAATTTTGTTGAATAAGTTACCCCCTTCCTGTAGAAATTTCGGAGGTAAGTCCAACGGTTACATCTTGTGCATTCACCACATGTATAAACAAGTCTCACTTCAGTTGCTAACTTTCTAAACCTAGTAAAACCATCCTTAACTGATTTTTTAAAGTATGCAGGTCACTTCCGGTTTGTGCTTGTAGCGCATGAGAGCAGACCTCCGCTCCCCATGGCTAATTTCGCCCTGCCAGGGGGATCCTAAATGGGTCTGAAGTCGCCCCGTAGAGGTGACCGTGAAGGAGGGGTATCCCGTTGATCACGAAGCGACGGCAAGCGCTTCGTTTGATCTGGGGAAAGCCTTCCAAACCCGACAGGAGAAAGGCTAGCCGCATGCCAGCGTCTAGCCCAAGCTACTGCAGCCGAAGTCCAAGAGCACTAACAAAAATAACGGTGAACAGCGTGCTTGGAACTGGTGAGAATATTTGATCTTCTCTCCCTTATTTTACAATTAGTCCCTGGGAAAGATCCCCAAAGCAAACAACCTCCGAAAGTGAGGGGAGGGGACTACATTCCCATTCCCCCATAGACGGAAGTGGCAAATTAACCTTTAAGGAGGAAAGAACCTTATTGAAATTAAATTCAAAATACTACAATCTGATCAAACTTAGAAACTAAAACAAACTGCTAAGATTATATTCTAAAGGATTTTGATTGAATTACATAAAAAAAGAAAAAATAATAAGAACTTTTTGTCTGAAAGAGCTGGAAAATAAATATTTGCTGACATCTAGTGGACAATGGGAATATAGCACATTAAAGACAATGCCCAGAAATAAAGAAAAAAAATCTGTTCCCATGAACTCTAATAACCTTTAAGAAGATAGTTGCTAAGGAACAGAGAAGAGATTGCATACTGGGCCGGCTATAACATTGGAAAGTGTTTGAAGGAAAAGAAATACTTTGATTGTGTTTTAAATTTATGAACTGTTTAAAAACTTTGATCTATGACAAATTATTGAGAAGGAAAGTTACAGGAAGGATTTAAGCTGGCTAAATATATTGAATTGACAATTGACTCCTGAAAGAAAGAAATTGTTATAAAACATTGATTTTACTGAAACCTTGACAACTGAAAATTACAGTGGATTACAAAAATCATATATAAAAACAAGAACTATACAAAACTGGACTGTATGGATTTTGAGTTTTGGTTAGTTTGACAAGGCTAATTACAGAGACTATGGCATTTATGACGGACTACTCGAATGGGGGAGACAACATGGATATGACATACTCATCAAAAAATGATAGAAAACCATACTTAATATCTACTCCTGAAAGATTTAGCCTGAATGATCAAAGACCTTTAGAAACATTTCAAGACAAGACAAATACTTTCCAAGACTAAATTTATGCAATGCTACAACAGATACAAACTACAAACCACGAGGAGATTAAACATAACTTTGATACTATAAGTGAATATACTTCTAACTTAAATCTACAATCAAAAAAATCCAAAGAATGATGGTAAAGAATGAACAAACAATCCTGACAACAGAATGTGAACTAGAAAAAAATGACTTAACTGGTGAAGTTACAAATGAAGGGAATTATAACTTACTACAAACAAGAAAAAATTACTTGGATACAACAATAAATATGGAAAAGATACCTTATACATTAGAACATCAAAATAAACCTGAGAAGAAAGAAGACTTAACAAAATGAACACTGCTAGGAGAATCATTATTTGGGAGACAAAAAGCATACATCCTATCTACTATATATCCTCTACTCCTAACAATAACTATAAAAATGCAAGAACTGGACAAGTTGAAAATATTAATTTGGAAAACAATTTGGCAAAGGAAGAAGATTAGAGACGGGCTGAAGAGACTGGATTCATCATACCAGATGGAATATTATATGAGTAAACACTTGTTTGAATATGGCTAAATAAACAAATAACTTTGGCCGTAAAGGGACCTTAGAATAAGTGGGATAAGAGATATAAGTAATATAGTATTTTTTGATAAGATACAAAATGTAAAAATATTAGGATGTTGTAAGTGAAGGAAAAGTTTGAATTTCAAAGACAAATTAAAGTTGAAAAGATTTAGGATTAAGGAATGATTGAAATATTGAGGGGAAATTAGGCTTAATAAGAACTCTGAAAAAAGGATATATAGTGATTTAACTAATTTTTACAAATAGAAGTGAAATATAAATTGATTAGAAAGATGTTATGGATAGATAAGTAGTATAGTATCTCTATATTTCATATGAAATATGAAAATACTATGATGATATATTTAAATGGAAAATTTGGATATTTAGATGTTAAATACTGGGAAAAATATGATTGACAAGAATTGTTTGAATATTATGGAGAAATTGAGCTTAAACAAGATTTATGAAAATAAGATACATGATGAATCAATAAGATGACCCTTACGAAAATAACATAAGCTGATAAGAAAAAAATGCTATATATGGACGCTACTATTGTTGGTATAAATATAGAAGAAAATGTTTTTATTTAATCATTTAAATATGGAAAATATCAAATATTAGAAATTATATTTGTTTAATGTTGTAGAAGGAGAATATTACTGGGTGAAAAGAAGATCAAGGAAGTATATTATTAATTGATATACTAATTATGGAAATATAAAAATTATTATTATTGTTTATTAACTATTATCAATTGTATATTCTTTTCTAAAAAAATTATGAACCAAGACAACATGCTGTACACCAGGCACTAAGGTTGTTATTGCAAAAAACCAATAAAACTTTTACAAAAAAATAAATAAATAAAGTATGCAGGTCATTTTTATGAATAGTGAGACTAAGTCACTCAGCTTCTTTATTACTAGTTTTTTCCATGATTGCTCATTACTTCCATGACTAAATTATGTCCCATGTGGGTTTTGAACACAACTTTTATGAGAACCATTTTGCCTGTGTTCAACTGGCTTCTTACTGTTAAAGAATCACAAAATGAAAAACATCTGGCTAAAATGGAATTAATATATTTTTGCACTACTTCCAAGCATGGAAACATTTTAAAACAATCTTAGCAGCTTGAATATTGAACTTAAGCCTGGATATCAAAGAATTGGAGATAAAAAGCAGTTATCTTCTAATTTCCTTAGCCCCAAGTGTCCACCAATGAGGCATGTAACTTTTTTAGCCTCTTCATCTGCCAGACAGATGCATAGAGGAAAGAGCAGTTAATTGGTATTTGCTGCTGTGCAACTATCATTCAACTCTCGACACTTGATAGAAATTGCTGGGAAGAGCAGTTGCCATTCTTTAGGTGATTGTATAAATGCTGGCAGATTGGTAATAAGAGAGAGTCCTGGTCTGTCGATATTAAACAGGGTGAGAAGGCAAGCAATAGTAGTAGTTAATACTATCTCTTAACAGCTTAAGAGCTGCTTAACAATGTCATTTCTGATGCAGAAGGAACAGCAGAAGCAATCTATAAAGGAACAATATTATAATATTTATATTCTACCTTCCCTCTCATATCTTAATCTGCCTGCAATTCCCAATTCAATTACAGGTGGAGAGATGCTGATTGGATCATAGGCACGTAGTGAATATTATAGAAGCTTGAATCTGGGACCCTCCATTCTTACTCTAAATGTCAGGTACTGCATCAAACAGGTTCACAAGAAGTGCAAAGAATGATCATTTCCCCCAATTTCTCTGACTAGTTTGTTCTTCCTTAGGTCTTCAGAAAATGAATCACACTTGATATTTAAGCAAAAGAAACTTGAATAAGCCAAACATTATTTTATGTTCCCCATAAATTGCACATTGTCTAAGTACCAAATGCAAATACTCATACCTCACTAAATAAGCTCCCATTCACATAAGAAATCCAAAGTTTCCAGAAGTTGGGAAGCTGGCTTACTACAAGTTTAGTTAACTTTTCGACAAATGCTACTTGCTGAGGAGTTTTAAATCGCCAATCTGAAAAAGGGAGGCAAGATACAAATTCATTACTGGAAAATTGTTGGAGAGAAATTGTATTTGTGATTGACACCAAGAGTGGTAACTCATAAATGCTAAAAGAAATAAATATGCTAGATAGTATTAAATAAGACTTGGCACCACACTGCTTCACTTAGCAAATTTAAGTATCACATAAGCGCTCATATTAGGAGTTTAATTGACTGACATTTGCGATCCAAAATAAATTAATCCAATTAGCTCCTCTTTAAAAATCTGATGTAAATATACTTAAATATAGCTATCTATCTTAAGCCAAATTAAGGCTAGATAATGAGATAATGAGAACAGACATTTAACTGGGGACCTCCTAATTAGTACTTCAATGTTTTACCCAATGCATTACACCAGCAAGGCAAATATGCTTCCACAATTTGCAGAATGAAAAGGAAATCCAACACGCAAAACTGTAATGTGATCACGACTGGACTTACTTTCATCACGACTGGACTGATTGCTGCTGCCTCTTTTCAATGAGGCACTCCGACTGAGATGGCCAAGTGAAGATGGGCGAACTTCACTGTCCAGATCAAGCAGCGGACTATGTATCAATGGATTGACTAAATGGGAGAGTATATGAGTTATTGGTATTAGTTAATACACAGTATTAACTTTTATAATTTGCTCTTATCCACTAAACAAAAAAACTCACAGATAAAAGTATACAATTCTCGCAGCTGATTGCAATAAACAGGATTGGTTTTGTTTAATTGTACATACATACATACATACATACATACATACATACATACATACATACATACAATTCCTAACATATCCCAAATCAGGAACGCTAATGTATCTTATTGTGTTGGTTCTTGATTGAATTTCTTATCGTCAGCAAGAATTGAGGAAAATAAAGAAAAAAGTCTGTTATAGAAATGTACAAGAAATAATCTACTAATTATTTATGCTTCTGGTACTGTTGAAATTGCTTCAATTTTTCAATGTCTAGTTGTCACAAGGGCTGCACATAGTGTGAGCCTTATTGTTCACACACTTCTGAATTAGATTATCTGCTAAATGAAAACAAAAAAGGCCACAGATGAAGATAAAAGTAGTACTTGCAACTGATTACAACAAACAGGATTGATTTTACTCCAATATATCCTAATATGCTTCTATTTGAGTGCTTTTCTTATAGCTGGGAAGAATTGGGGAAAAAGTATTACCAAAATGTACAAGATATAATTCTATAGTATTTCCATATAACATACAATCTTGCACATAGAAGTTCCATAGTTTAATTTCACATGGTGATATAAAATAAATGAAACAAACATTAAACCTTTTAATCTTTTCTGTTCTCTATGTTAGAAGACCAAGTACTAGAGAAGAATAGTTGGCTTCATAATCTCGCTTGTACATTTCTAATACGCATTTGCCCTACTTAATGGAAACAGGAAGTTGAATTAGGTATCCAATCTAATACAAGTGTTTTTGTACGTGGTAATTTAAAAAGCCCGCATAATGTAAACAGGTGATATGGATACCAAGGAATTCCTTGAAATATCAATCAATGTAACTTAAACCAAGGTTAAAACGAGTTACTGAATGAACCACTTTGGTCTCACAGTAAGAGCTTTTGACTTTCCCAAGGACCACAAGTGAGCATGGTGGTAATAATGTGACATTATGAGGGCAGGATCAAAACAACTTTGCTCCCCCTACCCCCTTTTTTTTTAAGAGTTTGAGAGAATGTTGTGAACATGTAAGAAGAGGTTATTTTGTCCTTTATATCCCTCAAATCAATGCAACTTTGGAGGGCTGGAATTTTTATAGAGTGCTGTAATAAATTGCTTAGGCCCAAATAAGTAGTTGGCTGGAAGCCTCAATTCGTCTCTCCCCAAAGCCTGTTTGGTGCTTCTACTTACTGCTTTGAGCCAGCAGCTTGGTAGTTTCTGTTGCTGCTACCAACTATCTTCTAGGGACCATCTTACTTATTATCTATATCCTAACTCTCAAGTGTCTGTACAGTCCTTCTGACAATTGAAAGACCAAATTGAAAAAAGGTAACTAATTTCAACAGTGCCAGAACATAATGATTGGCGTGCTTCCTTCTACCATTTTGGGAGATAAACCAGTATCTGACAAACAAAACCAAGCTTTATTAAAAGAAAATATGAAAGGTAATTTTTCCAATGGTAAATATCAAAATGTAAGCTAGAATAGAATAGAATAGAAACTTTATTGTCACTTTAAATGTACATTAATCAGCATACATTAAAATGAAATTGCGTTGCATTTAGCTCTAAAAAAAAATGTGGAAAAAGATGAATGGCAGATGGTAGAAAATCAGGGAGATAGCCTTGAAGGAAATAAACAAGCCGTTATATAAGCAAAGAGAATAGAAACTTTCCTTAAATCCTGGAAAGCAAGATAATGTTCAGAAGAGACTCGGGCAGGGTTCTGAAATTCTATTATATCTCAATAAAAAATAGTTCAGTTCTTCCAGTCAAGTCTGTTTCCTGATGTGATCTACTCTAAAAGAGTAGCCTCTTTCAAGCCTCACTGGGCTTTACCTCTCTTCTTATATCCCAATGAATCATGGAGGAAACTGCCTCAGTTAAAATATTAATTCTTCACACAGATCTATAGGCCATAGTCAAAACGCTAGCTAAAAAGTTTGCTTAAAAATGCAAAAGAATCCACAAGGTGGCACCAATGTGCTACAAATGATGCATTCTCTGCCAAATCTCTGAAGAGGGATGCTGTATAATTAAATTATTATTACAGATCACAAGAAGTTTCTAAATAAAAATTCTACCTTCATAAATACAGCCTGAGATTTGACTGTGGATGGACATTAAGTACCCAATCCCATAACTTGTACAGAGAAATAAAAGACATTAGATTGAGCTCAACACAACCAAAAAAAAAACCCCTCAAAAACTGAACAGATTCCTGACTGTATGTATTTACCTATTTTCAAAGAAACAGAAGTTTCCTGAAGCCAATATTCTTTTGCTTCAATTACCTACACTTTCCATTTTCTTGGAGATTTCAATATCCTGGGATGACAGAAAATCCTGCTCTTTACCAAAACTGTCCCCCTTGGATTTCTGCTGAGCTCTCTATCCTTTGTACCAGGACCAAGACCAAATCTTTCCAAATTTTAGCAGAGCAGGGTAATCCGACTCTGTAATATGACCAAAGACCATCTCTCATTCACAGCAATGTGTACTTTGCATCTCAGAATGCAGTCTGGCAATGCAGGTTAGGCTGATATCAGGTCTCTGCAAAGCTTAAGGCACCCCTTTTTGTCTGTTATATTCACAATTCCCTCAAAATGTGTCCAACAATTTTAGCCCCACCAACTCTGGGAGGGAACTCCATATATCTTAAAATTAATATCCGACAGATTAGGTACTCAAAATAGACTCCTACTTTACTAAAGATCCTAGGCTATATTGGGCACAAAACATAAAATGAAGATAAGTGCAGATTGTAAAAAAGGTTTTCCAAAACTAGTAGCCTAGTTATTCAAAGCCGAACCACATCTTATTCAATAAAGATATGAAAAAGAAGCAGCTTGTTGGCCAATATGAAGTCTCTGGGTCTGGGTCTCAATAAATTTGGTAGCCATTTGAAAGAACAGCTTTGCTATTTAAGACTGCTCTTTATGAATCAAAAGAAGTATGTGTTCAATATGTAAATGTTGGCTATATGTACAGAAGTATCAATGGTACCATGGGGATTAATATTTCTAAGAAAGTGGGAATCAAGATTTGGAAATTTAAAGTCTACTTACCAATCTCATCAAATTAAAGCACTTCCTGCTTTAATACACTGAAACAATATTGTTTTCTTTAAAGGTTGGATTTTCTCTGTCCATCAAAAGGTAAACTGAGTACAGTGGTAATGAAAATTTGAAGACTTCAATATGAAGTGTTTCAAGTTCCTTTGTAAATTTGTTTTGCCAAAAGAGAACTAAATGTTGGAAGTTTCATCTCCAAAGCTTTGATAGGTCCAATTTGAAGAGAACATGAATGATTTGAGTTCCATAAAGTCTTAAATATCAGCAATGTGGGCTCTTTGGATTATTCAAATATTTTAAATTGCTTTAGATTGGCATGCAGTTACAGATGTGCTCATGTACATTTGATACTGAAGAATGTTGGTATTATTTATAATTTCATTTCCTTTGTTAATAATTTGTAGGACAGTATATTTTGAAATGTATTAGAAATAATTAAAAAAAACTTTTACCCCAACACAGATGTTCCTGTCCTTTTGTTCAGTAACAAGACATTATACATGTATATGTAGAAACATCTGGAACTGGAAGTGATGGAATTGCATGAACATTTATTCATATGTCTAGGACTATCTTTTCATCTTTGGTATGTATTAAATAGAGTGAAATATCACTCTTCATCACCTACTCATACTACTCTGCACCACTTTATATAATTTTCTTCCAATCCTGCTTTGGTATCACAGCTGAACCTAGAAAACTAGTATTTGCAGCAAGATAAAGTAAAAGATGGTTCAGGACTTCATGCTCTATTTAATGAAGTAAAAAAGACCCATTTTTGCTTTATGTAAAGACATGAATCAAATACATATGTACCACATCACATCTAGAAGATTTCTTGGCTGGATGTACAATTTTTGCCAACAAGTAAACTTGTATAGAAAATCTATGACTCCCTCTATTAGGCATATGAAGCTTTAGCTTTGAGGGAAATTTTAAGACACTAACAGATTTTTGAATATGTTCTAGTCATTCAGAGGAGGAAATTTCACTTTTCACTGGGATTTACTGAGAGAATTTATAATATTTAAAGTATAAGTATTTAATCAAAATGACACTTTAATCTATTCAAATATTACTGATATGCATTTAATACTACACACAGATTTTAGAACAGTTGGGGTTTTTTTGTTTTACAGAATAATTAAATCAATGAATCTTACAAACTCCTCCTTCAGAAAAATACATTATTCACCGCAGATAATATGGTTAATAGTAACACTGAATAAAGAAAAAGTCAAGATAAAACACAGTCCCAAATATGTAAAGGGAAAAAAAAATGAGAATAATCTGGAAAATAATTTGGAAAATACATCCACTCCTGCAGATAAATTTATTGCGAGTTTGGCCAGCCAACCAATATTTGCAGAATGATTTTTAAACTAATTAAATTAGTGTTAACCTAACCTCTCTCAAACAGGAAAACCAAATCAAACAAACAAAAAAGGAAAGCATACTAATTATAGTTTTTCCCTTCAACCCAGAATTCACATGGGTATTATAGAAACCTCACTGAAATTCTAAATGCTTTGAATCGCTCACTTTACATATATATGGTTTGACTCAGTATGCAAAAGCTTAGCCAAATAATCTGTAAATTTCCTGAAATTGTTGAAAAAAGCTAACAAGACAAGACAAAACAAAATTATTCAGTTGGCAAGGGTTTTTCCAATTGAAATGCACTATTTCATACATTAAAATTATACATACATGCCCGTTGCATATTCTCATTAAAAATAAAGTACACAATTCGGTAGAAGTTTTCAAAAAGGCTTTTTTTCATTAAGCTTCTAAGAAGTATAGTAGTTTAGATGAGAGAACAAGATTGCACGTTTTTGATTTTAAAATTAATGCGTTGTTTAGTGCACCTCATAAAACTTTATTTGTATGTTACATGAACATCTTTCTTATGTTTATTTGTTATGATTAAGAGTTCAAAAATAAATAAGTTTAATATAGATATACAGTAATTTCAGAAAAGAAACCAATTCAAAACTTGACTGTTTCTTCAAAATCATCTGAAATAATTTGTCCAATGCCCTATTAACAGGAGGAGAGTACAAATCCAGTAAATGGCTATGCTGGCAGTAAAAACCAAAAACAAAACCCCCATGGTTTGTTTATTCATTAGTAACAGAAAACAGGGCAAAGAATACTCCCTTGTTCCACTAGAAACCACATCATCAGCTTGCAGTGGTATCAGGAAAAGAAAGTTTAACATGAAACTAATTTCTTAATTGGTTGTCTAGCATTACAAGAAAGTACAACACAGAAGCAGGGAAGTATAACAGCACATATACCCTGAGGACTAATGAACATCTGGAGTACATTAGTAAAGCTGATTTTTTTCCCCCCAAGTTGTCCAGAAGATAGCGCTTCAGGACTATATATAGCAAATGCTGCACAAATTGGTCCTCAAACATCTTTTTCTCAAAACAAGTAAAAATGGGGTATTTTTAAAGCACTGAATATAGCTGAAATGTTTTTTTTTTAATTCATAAGAGATTATTGGGATGAACCTTACAAGATGTTCTAGATGTAAACAAAAGGAAAACCTTGGCAATTATAATATATGCAAAAATGTATGATATTCTCTCTGGGTAGAATATTTCTACCTTGCTATGTTTATATAAAAATGTATTCATGATACCTTAAGGTAATTGAGCACAGATGTAAAATTAAGAAGGAACGCCATGTCTACAAACAATGCACTAATCAAGACGATTTTAAGAAATGTGAATAGAAACCTTGATATAATTTATTTTAACACTTTTTTTATATTACTTACAATGACATTTATTGAGATTGGAATTTTCAACCAATGTAGAGGTATTAGCTATGCAAAGTTAGCAGTGTTGAAAAAATAAACACATGATAACATCTCTGAATGTAATATGCAGACTGACTTCAATAGGTTTTTATTTTAATAGGCCCAAATAAAAAAAATGTGATTTAACATTGTCACTATCTCCAAAATATAGTTTGACTGTATTTACTAAGTATGTGACCATGTATGTTTATTAAAAGTAGTTTTACCATGTGCTTCTAGTGTTAAAAGAAGGATTGCACAATCATTTCCCTCCAGAACTTTTTAGCTTGCATTTATTTTTCATTAAAATTAAGCAGTCTTATCAGGCATTGCAATGAGACAGTTTAAAGTGCTTGAGGAGAGCTGATGAATAAGGTTTAATATTAAGAGATACTATCTACCATTGATTAAGAGTAGTTATTACATTTTGTTTCCATTATTTGATGGTCTGGTTTGAATGTCTTCATTTAAATGAGGAAAAAGCCATCAGATAAAAAGAAAATACCACTGCAGTATTAGATAACATATGGTTATGTAATGGAGTTCTATGATTTTTATGGAAAAAGTGTCCATAAAATAAATGGAAAATAAATTTCCATTCTAACAGAATTAAATTACCTAATAAATTACCTAATACCTAGGAGAAATTACAATATTTACTCTTTGTGCACCATATTCTGAGCATTCACAAAGAAGAAAAACTGATCTGTAGCTGCTGGATTCTCTAAAGGGTGGCAGACTTTCTTACTGTCTTTAAACACCTTTGAACATTTTTTTCTTGTGCATAGCAGGCCCTTGTCCCATGCTGCAGCCTGACCACCCACTGTTGCTTGTTGACCAAACAGGCAGTGCCTAAAGTCTACATCAACAATAGTAGGACAGGATTCCTTTCAAATTGGAAGACTTTCAATTTTCAGAAGCAAGAAATTAAGGAGGTTCTGTTAAAATTAATCTGAAGCAATAATATATTTTAAAATGCTGGTTCTTTCCCTGTGCAGTATCCTTGTATCATTTAATTTATATATAATATTTATCATTTAATATATTCCTATATCCCCGTATCCCTTAAAACCTAAAGGAGAACATTTATAGATATTAAAAAGGGCCACGTAGGCTTACTATGCTCTTTGCTGCTAATTATTATTATTATTAAAAATAGAAATTATATTTTTATACTGAACAAACTGTATTGATTCTGATTAAGTTACATCACTGGAAATTCTCCCACCCAATAATTAAATGAACCTTAATTTAAGTCATTCTGTGTTAATTAAAACTAAATCTGTATCAATCCAGATTGACTTAAAAGTATGTATAGTGATAAAGGAGTTTTTTTTTTTAAAAAAAAAAACACCATGAGATTTTCCATGAAAGGAGGAAATATAGCCTATTCTTAATATTTATGTTGTTTCTCAATTGCTCCTCTTAATGCTTTAAGTGAATAATATGATGCCAAACAAACTCTCCTATTTATTCATTTAGATCTCATTGGGAGTCTTTCAACTGCACAGGAAAAAATGACCTTTTAGATGTAAATGCCAAGATGGTGGAGAGGATAGGAACCATAGTACTCTTTCCCAATCTGGCACCCTCTAAATATGTTGGGACCAAATTATATAAAGTTGGTCAAAATTGGATTAGAAAATAAGAACTAGATGCTCAGTGCATTAATTTTCTGCTCTTGTTTCCAATCTGAGAAAATATTCTGAATCCAACTGCAATTTCTGCTAAGTGTATTTACCAAAGTTAAGATGTAGTGAGTGTATGATTTTATGTTTGTTTGATGACAGTGGATAAGCAAACTTCACCAGTTTTGAAATGGAACCATTTATCCCATTTAACATCTGAAGTTATACAGCATGTGCTTCTGAATGCTTGTCTTAATATTTGCATGATCTTCATAGTAACTGGAACTTGATTAATTTAAACAGAATTTAGGAAGGTATTTCCACACAGATTTCAAGATGAAATTCCTAATTAAGTTGCACAGGAGTTTCCTTAGCTTTCCCTTTATTATGCATTTAACATTCATAGTGCACAGATTTATACTAATGCAGTCATGCCTAGGTTCATATTGTTTTTAAAATGAAATCAAAAGGAAGAAATTGGCATTTCAAGAGTCTTTAAAATTATGCTAAATCGATGAAGACTTACCAGCTTTGTCAATCATTTCAATAATTAACATTTTACTTTTTGATACTATGCCAAGGCTTTCCTTATCATTAGGTATTAAGAGAATATTCTTATATTTTATTATTAGGAGTGGGGGATAGGGGTTAGACATAAAAATACCTCACAGCTGTAAAAGCGCTTCTCCCATATGCATACTATACAAAAACAACAGAAACAGCTGCTAGGATAACAAATTTTAAAAGCTTTTTTTGACACAGACCATGCTGGTCTACCTGATCAAATAAAAATATATCATACATTGCAAGGTGAATATAAATGTTGAATAAGACAAAAAAAGGTCATACTACATTCTGATTATCTAGTCCTTAAGTATAACTACTAGTAATTTAATATAAAACTTTTTTTAACTAGAAAGATTGAAAAATTTGTTTTCCCTTTTAAAAAAGAAGTATGCAATACACTGTAAAGGAATTGTAATTTTCTTATATCTAGGATTAATTCAAGTTTTCTTAACAAATAACCTCACCAACTGTTTATCTAAATAATACAGCCCTCCTATCTGCACGTTTGTAATAATATACAAATCAGGAGGAGCTAGTGTGAAGTCCTTTTTGCTTATTTTATTATCAGTAGAAAAATGCAAACAACAACAACAGACCAGGCAGCCATGTCATATTATAATTCTTCCCAAACTGGAAAAAGTAGTTTTATCACATTAATCAGCATGGGGAATTCTGACTTACAGTACTCTTGTGGTTATTGTAATTCAGTTTGTTTTAGACTTAACATAATATGTAAATTCATTCCAAGAAAGAAATTATGTACAATCCTAGTGGATGGTTTTATAAAACCATTATACTGGAATCAAGTTACATGACGGCTTAATGCAGTGTAAAGCCATCCTATTTAGTATAATTGTTGATATGTTGCTTTCACCCACAAAACCCCCTATGTACCTGTGCACTCAATCTTGCCCCCTCCCTTTGTATTTTAGACTTATAGTGTAAGAGGTTATCAACTAATTTAATACCTAACTCATCCACTCTGGTAAATATGTAAGGAGGCTAAAAAAATGAAGAAAAAAACATAATAACCATAAACAAAACAATATAATAAAACTAACAATAAGTTGAGCCATAAAATAATTTGAGCTATTAAACGTCTGGCAAAACAAATGCATTTTGATAAATTTTCTGAACACTGAAACGGGGGGGGGGGGGGTCCCAAACACAACTGCAAGGAGAGTGTGTTCCTTAGCTTGAAAACAATGAAAAAAATACTCTTTCCTGCATACCAGGGGGAAAAAAGACCCAAATAAAACATGCTGACTTATTAAAACACTCAGCTTTCATTATTGCACAATTGTTCACAGTTTCATTTTAGGCACTTAGGTAAGCCTATTTCAATTACCATATACATTTTTCATTAAGTAACTCTATCATCAAGATGATAAACTTCATGTACACTGTAATAAGTCAAATTCACTTTCTGCCAAGAGTATTTAAAAACTGAAGCCTGGGGATGAACACAAAAGATGCAATTGATGCACACAATCTCTTTACCATTGCTTGTCTTTTTCAGCAGAAGAAAGAAAAAGGTAAGAGATACAGCAGTGGGTAACATCTCAGCCTGCTTCTCATACAGAGAGATCCAATTCCTTTCTTCTAGTGGTAAACCAAACTTTCAATGATCTTAATTCTATAAATAATTAAGGTTGCAAGACATACCACTTTGAAAGGAAACAAAAAAAATGTAAAGTTCAGTTCAAATGCAAACAATGATTAAAACGTTATAAAGAGAAATGTTGCACTGCAAGATCAGATACTTCTCTAAACAGAAATATAATTACCTTTTTGTTCTTTAATGTAGCTCTCTTTACAGTTGTGCATAAGCTGCAGGATCCATTTATGTTGTGCACCAATGCATTGCCAAGCTGGGTCTCCCTTTGCATGGAGGTCTGAAAGGTATCTATAAAATTATAATTTTGAAGAAAGAAAGTTTGGAAAATGGCAGGCCTTTCCTCTATGTGTTTCCTTGCTCCCACTAAGTTCAATTGAGCTTACTTCTCGGAAAATCAGTATAAAATTGTTTTTAGAAACACTACTCTAAAAATTAAGTATGGGATAAGATTTTATTTATTATTTATTAACAATATTTTATGTTATTCTCCATTAAATAGAAGCCCCTGGTTAACCTAAATAAGCAGGGGTAAAAAAAGCTACTCAAGTCCAGAATTTTCCAATACTTGGGAAAGCACCAGGAAATTCCAAGGCTGTAGATTAGACTGGGAAGTTGAAAGAAAAGTCTTGAAAAGAATAATTGAAAACCACTGCATGAAACTACATAGATGTTCCCATGAAGTCACCAAGACCAGGGACTAGTTTGAGGGATACTTGAATTTATATTGTAGAAAGAGAGTTGTATTAGTCTATTATAGTCAAAAATCAAAAAGAATCTGGTAACATGTTTTCCCATAAAAATTTGCTAGCTGAAAATTGTTTCTTAATCAAAGAATTCCATAGCAGATTCACAAAATATTTTCACAGGAGATATATTTATGTGTGTAAAAAGGATGGTAAGTTATAATAGAAGTTGGGAACACAGAGTAAATGAATGATAGAAAGTATAAATATTGTAATTATATAATAGCAATCATTCCAAAAATAGTGTTTGATAGTAAAAAGTTCATTTTTAGTATAACTACCAGAAATATTTACAATCATATTAAATTTGTTGCTATCAATTCCAAAATGTTTATGCAACATAAACATTTTGTGTGAACATTGCAGTTTATGTACTGAATTGCCCTCAAATTCACCACTGCACCCAAATACCACACAATCTATCTACATGTAATTTAGGTCAACCCTTAATGAACAGAGCTTGTAGTCCATAAAACCTTAAGCCTGAATAAATTTGCTGACCTTTTAAATGACTATAAGGCCCTTGTCGCTATTATTTGGAAATTATTAATATGAGCACTTCTTATTTAAATATGCTTCCAGCACTTTATCTGGGGTGTCATCTTTTAATTATACATAAGCTGATGCATAACAACAGTGAAAATCTATGAATATTTATTCAAATCTAGGTCCCGTTTTGAGTTCATGAGTCATTTTGGAAACTGTTCTATTTAGCTTCTATGTATCAAAAATCAGGTACAAGCAGTCCTGAACCTATGACCACAATTGAACCCAAAATTTCCATTGCTAAGCAAAACAGTTGTTAACTGGGTTTTGCCCCATTTTGCGACCTTTCTTGACACAACTTTAAGTGAATCACTGCACTTGTTAACTTAATAACATGGTGGCTAAGTGAATCTGGCTTCCCCATTGGCTTTGGCTAGGTAGAAGTTCGCACAAAGTGATCACATGACCCCAAGACACTGCAATCATCATAAATACATGCCAGTTGCCAAGTGGCCGAATTTTGATCATGGGATCATGGGGATCCTGCAGTGGTGGTTAAGTGTGAAAAACAGTCATAGGTCTGTTTTTAAGTGCCATTGTAACTTCGAACGGTCACTAAATGACTGGTTGTAAGTCGAGAACTACTTGTATATAGGCAGTTGGAACTGATCAGAATACTTGGCACGTGCTTTCATAATTTGCTACCCAAATAACCTGGATTCAAAAATTCAAACATTTTAATTTTCTTATGTACCTTAATAGTATAAATATGCTTCCCTCTTTATTTCTTTTATTTTGCTAAATTGCACTATTTTAAACTCATTCTGGCTTCTTAATAAGAACTTGCATAAACCTACTTAATCTGCTTCCATTTCATTATTTTCATACATTGGGGTTAGGGACGGATAAAAAGCGGAAAGAGATTTTTTTTTTAATGGACAAGACCTATGATTAGATTTTACTGAGATTACTCCTTAATTATTATTAGGAACTTTGTTGCTCTTTCCTCCTTTCACCTCTGATACTCCTTTAGAAGGACAGCCAAAAATCTAAAATTGTTCCTTCACAAAGTGTGATTAATTTTTAATCTCTGAATATTTTAATGTCTGAGTATTTTATTTAATTGCATTTAGAAATAACTTTCCTCATTTAGAGCTGCACATAGTTAGGGAAACATAGTTGAAATGTGAGTTGTGTGACCTTCATTACCCAGTGTTTGTCAGGGTCACATTTAAAAAATAGCACCCAAAAAGCAGGCACCACCTTTTATAGCTATGAAAACAAAGCCTCATCATTTCATGAAGCTGGTTTTTTTTAAGTTAAGTTATATATAATATTTCTTCTGTGACATGGAAACTGTTTCAACACGATTATATTGGCAAGTGTACCAGTATGCTGTTTTCCAAGGGTGAAGTAGTTTTCACATCCTTATCCTAGTGCAGTTGTTTACTAGATTTATATTCTGCCTTTTTTCCATGGAATGGAAGCTGATGCAGATGGGAGTTCTGGCGTATGCTTCCACCCAGGTGCTAATCAGACCCAGACATGCATGGTTGCTATGCTTATTATGGGTCTCTTTAATATTACATGCCATGTTTACGATGTTCATCAGAGCAACCAGTGGGATCTAAACTAATGACAACCCATGTTACCAATGCATAGTAACGTTTTAACATAGGAGAGGCTTACGTGACATATCCTAGTAACATACCAAAGTGAAATTAATCATTTAAGCCTCATTAAGTCTGTCTCATTCTATGTGGTTTGAAGACGTTGGCATTATTTAATATAGTTAAACCAGCCCATGGTCATTCAACATTGGCACATACGGTATGCAAGATTTTGTCTTTGCCATGGAAAGCTAAAAAGGCAATACAAAATGATGTATTGAACCCTTTAAAGACAGAAATAGAGGCATAGTTATAACATGCCGCAAAGCAGTGTAGAGTAGCATGGGGTTCAGCTGAATCTACTGTCTGCTCTGCCTTAGCACCACTTCGTTTCTATATTTTATAAAGATGAAGAAGGCTCCAACCCATTTTCAAGCTCTCGGTTCATTCAGATATTAGAAAGTGTTTATCATCAGAACATTAACTCATCATCCTTTTTCATAAGACAACATGGGAGAAAAAAAACCCTACACATAGCACCCTCATTTGGATGGTTACCTGAGCAAATGGTTCTTTGTTGGAAAAATAAGCATACATCCTCTAACATGCTCATTCTGAATATTGGGAAGGCCAAATAAGTGATCTTTCACCTTTTTAGTGAAAGAACTGTTTAGTCCAGACAATGTTGCACACAGACATATATATAAGGTCATTAAATGCAGTGATAGAATAGATGAGTGCTGCTCCTCATCAATTACTATTGGGTCTGAAGCAAGTAAACGCCTCAAACTACGAGTTACAAGACATGGCATCATTTGTCTCATCCTCACTATGTTATATACAGTCACAGACAATGTGAGGCCAATATATGAATCTTCAAGTTTACCGTGGTCCTTAATAAAGATGATTTTGCAGTTCCACATGACTCCCCCTTTTAAAGTAGCTTTTCATTAAGTTATTCCAGTTATTCAAAGTTCCTTCAAATTCTGATGTAATTGAATTATAATCTCTCCCCATGTTAAATTGTACCTCTTACAGAAGCAAATTGTCAGTTTAAATTTATGCTGCTTTTGCACTCTTGATAAGGTAGTACAGGTAGTCCTAAACTTACAACAGCTCATTTAGTGACCATTCAAAATTACAACGGGACTGAAAAAAGTGACTTGTGACCATTTTTCAGTTATGACGTTTGAAGCATCTCCATGATCATGTGATCAAAATTCAGATGCTTGGCAACTGGTTCATTTTATGACCGTTTTGTGACCTTCTGACAAGAAACCTCAATGGGGAAGCCAGATTCACTTAACAACTGGGTTACTAGCTTATCAACTGCAGTGATTCACTTAACAACTGAGGCAAGACAGGTCGTAAAATGGGGCAAAACTCACTTAACAAATGTCTCACTTAACAACAGAAACTTTGGGCTCAATTGTGGTTATAAGTCGAGGAATATCTGTATTTTTCTAAGCAGTGCATAAAATGTGAATGAGGCTCTTTTAAACAAGTTTTAGAACACAAAAACAAAAATGTTAAGCAGATGCTATTGGGAAATTACACACAAGTCATGAAGACGTCTCTTATTTTTGTTGTCTGTATTGGAGGTATACACCGACATCAGAACTAATCAATCCCTCCCCCTTTTCTATTATATAAACTAGAAACCATGACTGATGTTAAGGAAATAAAACATGTAAACTGTTTCACTGGTTGCATGAATTTCTGTCAATTCTTTTCTCTGATTCACGCAAAATTAAAAAAAAAAAAGTAAGCAAATTTCTTTCTACCACTATGTCTTAAGTTAGGTGCCATTGAGTCAGTCTCATTCATAGGCAAATGCTTACTCTTTTGATCAGTCTTTAGCAATAGCCCATAGCTCTTTCCAGAAAGTTCCAAAAATTTCTTTGACCCTGTTAATCCATGTCCACCATTGTCCTTTTCTTCATCGTTCAACTTCACACACGTAATCATAATTTTGGAACCAACACTTTCATAAGAATTTTTTATATTTTTAAAATTAAAAATGAGTAAATAAATGGAAAGCTGAAACACTGCAAAGATTCACACAATTATTATTCCCAAGCATGACTACAAAATATTTATAAGATTTTATAAGGCTGCATCTGGCACATATGAATGAGGCCCCCAAGTCTTATAAAACAAATATCATAGAGGGCTACATAATTTTTCTTAACTTGAAAATGTGATCATCTGTCTAGAAGTAACCTGAAATACTTCTGGAAATAAATGAAATAGCTGTTATGCCCCGGGTATTAAGTTGGCTGGAGGGAAGCAACCACAATCCAGTTTGATTTTTGGTAATTGCGACTTTGTGACTAGGCATATCTGCTACGGCACTAATTTTTGGAATGTGCAAGTCTTGCTTGTCAGCTCTTGGCATTTATTAGAGCTATCATTTTTGCAATGGAAGAAAAAGATTATTCTTTTTTCAGAGGCAAACTGCTTCAGCCTCCTCATAGTTCCAAATACAATTTTCAAACACAGCAATTACAGTTGTCGGCAGTTTTTGCCTTTGATTTGTACAGAATCGTATACAAAAACAGTTACTATTTTCTTCTCTTTGAGATTTCTTTATACCGAGTGTTTTCACTGATTTAACTTGCTATCAACTTTCTTTCTCCAGATATGTCAGTTAATATGAAGATAAAAATACTGTTTTTGTGCCAGTAAGGATTACTTTGGAGTTCTGACTTTGAACTCCATCTGCTATAATGTTGTATATTCATTCATTTACGGTATCTTTTTTACAGCTGCTTTGTACTTCATCGCTTTGAATCCCTCTCAGCAAACCGACAATTCATCCTAATTCCAGATAATTTATGAACTAGCTAAGGAAGCACTTGTTCCAATTTAGGAGGAACCAAACATCTGATCTGACTCAACTAAGAACTTTATTCCAACTTTTTGTTTCTTGTCTTCAGTCAACTGTCAATCAAATATTTCATGATTACTGAGCTTAGTGAGGCACCTTTTTCAAGAGCTTTTTTAAGAATCCAAGAATTAAACTGCTGTTTGCTTTCTTTTACCTGTTGACACGCTAAAGGCTTAGTAAGACAAGTATTACCATTGCAGGTTACATTTTAATTCAGCACCTCAGTAACACTCCTAAATGTTTATTATTGTTTTCAATAATCCTTTCCACAATTGATTCAGAATGGACAATAGATTAAATTGTTTGCAATTTCTTGAATGATCCACCCCCTTTCTAAAGGTGTTAACTATGTACTTTTCACTGCCATGGTACAGAAATTAATCTTAGGACCAAATTTTTATTTAAAAATCAAATTTATATTTGACCTGTTAAGAACTTTCAGGGAAATGTTGTATGAATCTATTCATTTGTTTATTTTTAGTCCTCTTGTTTTTATTTGATTTCATTCTTCAGATACTTTACCCAAAAGAGCAACAATAGAATCTACCTTATATCAGATCAAACTTTGACCATCTACTCAGTACTTATTCTAACCTGCAGTAGTTCTTATACTCCTCTATTGGAGATGCCTGAAACTGAGATTCAAAACTTCAGATAGTTCTCAACTTACAGCCAGCCATTTGTTAGAAGTTACAACAGCACAAGTGACATATGAGCAGTTTTCACACTTATGATTGCTGCAGCATCCCTATGGTAACACGATCAAAATTCAGACACTTAGCAACTGGCATGTATTTATGACAGTTGCACTATTCCACAGTCATGTGATCACCATTTGTAACCTTCCTAGCTAGCTTCTGACAAGCAAAGTCAATGGGGGAAGCCAGATTTGCTTAACGATGGCATGATTCACTTAACAACTGCAGTGATTTGCTGAATAACTGCGGCAAAAAAGTCACAAAATGGGGCAAAACTCACTTAACAACTGCCTTACTTACCCATGGAAACTTTGGATTCAATTGTGGTTGTAAGACAAGAACTACCTGTATATTACTAAGCAAAGCTCCCCTTTTTGAAATCAAGTCAGGCATGGGGACTCTGTCCTACATGTACATAACTGAAGGAAAGGTTCATAGACAGTTAAGTCAACTGTCTATTTCATATACCAAGTAACAATGCTAAATGTGAAATTAATTTCACATAAAACTTTCGTGATTTAGATTTTTAAAAGAGAACAATGCTTGGTTTGGACATTCTATACTACAATAAGGTTAGACCTTATAGCTTTGAAAAGCAAAGAAACAGTATTCTTTAGGACACGGGTGTCAAACTCGCCATGTCATGTGACATGTCGTGACGTATCACGTCTTTTTTCGCATTTCCGGAGCTGGGGTGAGCGCGACCTCTGCATGATGCAACTGGCCTGCGGGCCGACAGTTTGACACCCCTGCTTTAGATGAAGAGTTTGACTGTAAAAAAGGTTATTTCGTGTCCTGCAGATTTTGTAATGTATATAGGGGGTGAATTTCCAATAAATCAGCACTGGCTTCTACAATTTCCTTATAGTATGTAATATGAGAAGGACAGCATGAAAGTGTATAATCTGAGCTGTCAGGTATATAAAAAATAAAGAGGTTTCAGGATATATGGGATGAGGTATACACAAAAGTGCTTCAGAAGGTCTTATAGTTCAAACCTCATACAATTTCCACTTCTACTGCAATGGTTTTAAATATTATCTTATCTGGCAAACCTATTATTGGCTCTTACATGTTTTCTTAGAATTAGGATTGCCCAGCATGAAGAAGTATACAAGTTAAATGGCAATGAGACGTTGATTAATGCAGAAATGCATACTTCATTATTCTTTTTAATAAAGACCAGAAGAGTATGTAGTTAGGACAAGAATGTCCCTTTCTTTTTCCATACCAGGAGATGCATTGAATAAATGATTGAAGTAGAGAATACCATTCAAATGCTCTATACTTTCATAAAACATTTACTCCAGTCTGGCTCATATTAAAGGAATGCATTATATCAATGAGACAAGTTCTCAAATTTTTCAAAATTTAGCACATTTTCAAAAATGATTTTTTCCAAATTCTTTTAAATTATTAAACATAACAATATTTCTGTTTTATATAAGACAATGGAGCAGTGAACCATACTCTATGTGCACAGAAAATGAAATTCTACGGTGTGATGTAGTATAGCCTCTAGAAACTGCTCAAAAATCTTCAGAAATGAATAAAATAGAAACTGCTTATGGTGTTGAAAACAATATATGAAGTAGTGCTATAATCTGAGAATGAAGAAGAAAGAAAAGCTAAAATTGCCAGCTCAACTGCTTCTTTTAAATGGAGAGCTTGAGCTGTTTTTGGTTCTCTTTACAGTACTAATAAAAAGAACCTTTTGGTTTGCAGAAAAGTATTCTGGATACAAAATATACAGTATATCTAATTGTTCTTTAGTAGAATGCTTTCTAATATGATAATACCAAGAAAATATTTCTGCCTATATAAAAAAGATACATTTTTTTAAAATAAAAAAGGTAACCTTATATAACGTTTTTGGTCATGTAATGTTGATGGTGTCTCAAGTAATTTATCCAGAAGAAGTTTTCTTAATGCTTCAACTCGTGTTTCAACTTCAGCATAATCTACAATTTTAAAACACAACACCATAATTAACCCTAGAATAAAATGCTATTAATTACCAAAGTATAAAATTATTTTTATAACCTTTATAATTCAAATGAACAAACTATAAGAAATTACACCAGTATCACTGTTATATCATTGTCTTGTATTTGAACTTGTTGGCTCTCAAGTCTTCCTAAATTTCTCTGATCTTTTTAGTAGAAAATTTTAATTTATATTATAACTCAATTAATTTCAATGTGCATGTAACTATTCATACACACTTTCAGAATAACAAGAGCCCTTTTTCTGAGACTGAGTAAGAAATTTCAGTTTTAACTTTATCCCAAGCAAATGTGCATTAAACTATTTTATAAACTGCAAACTGCAATTTTTGAACTCATTAAAAAATACATCCACATAGTCAATCTATCTTATGAAACAATAACCTGAAAATTATCAACTTCAAGTCTTGTTATGCACAGTACAAAATAATATATATTTCCAAGGCAGAAACTGCAACACACAGTTTAAGAAAGCATTTCAAATGCTACAAATGCTATATAAGAAGATAAAACTATTCAGCAAAGATAGGAATTTGGAATTTGCTCTCATATTAATCTTCCCTACTAAAATGAATATCAATTTTAACAAAATGCCAAACTCACATTTTTTGAAGACTTGAACTTCAGTCTTTCCAAATAATGACTTTGCTTTTTCATAGTCATTAATGACTACATCATAATCTCCCTTAAAAACATAAAAACAAGTTTTAAGAAATTTGTACTGGAAATGTGGGGCAAAAAATTTAACTTGCATTTTGTAAGATTAGTACCTTTTGAATGTTTCTTTCAATATTTAATGGAAGATTGAAAAGAAATTTGAAGCGCTGTAAAACATTTAAGGCATTTCTTGTTGAATCAGCCTTGTCTTTGCGACCCAAAACTTCCTGGAACAATGTATCTGCGGTATTACTTGCTCCTTTTAAGAAAAGGAGACAAAGAAGTAGATAAACTGCAGCTCTTGCTAAATTTAATCAAAAATTTGTCAAGCTATTTATACAAATTAAACATACATCAACAGTGGTAAGTGTTTATATTAGAAATGTTTTGGCTTATAAATGTTCTGAAACAATATTTACTAATGGCTGCTTAGATTTTTTTGCGTGGTAGAAACCAAAGTGCATTTAAAATAACTTCCATTCCTGCAGCAAATGCTTGAAATTCATTGTGTAACTTTAGAATTTCCTTTGGCTACAGAACTGAATTATATGGTTCCAACTAGCAATTTGATCATTACTAATATTCTTCTTTCATAACAGAACACAATGAAATAAGCATGAATTTAATTTTACTGATACAAACATTGTAACTTAGAATTCACTGAGCACAGAAGAGACAGAGTACCAATATTGTGACTTTTGACCAAAATATGTCTGAAAGGGACTTTTTATTCCTTTTCACTGAAGAACTCCATTAGGACATTTGGTTAAAATAATGATTTAAACCATTATCACATCACAAATTCTGACATTATTCTGTATCAAATTCCATGATTTTGAGCAATGCTATATGGTTTCAACAGGAATGTGAGAATGATTCTAAAGGACTGTGAAATTCTGCATTAAGCTATTCAAATAATAAAATATTCAAACATTTGTTACATTTAAAAGCATTTAATCTTTAAAATTTGATGGGCATGTTTCAGAGTTAACTCCCACCCAAAAAAAGTCCTTGCCTTTCCTTCTCATAATAAAGATGTGTCAAATATGTTAATTTTTCCCCAACTTGTGACTTATCTTTAATTTACCAGAAAAAAAAGTGAATGTTTCTATCCCTTTTGATGGTTGCCTGTAAAACTTTCTACATTATCTGGTCTAGTGACTATAATTTAAGCAAAGATGAAAAAATTACCTCAGTCTCACTGGGTGGCTTGCATGCCATTTTCTCTCGTCAACACTGTGGGTGGCCTGCTCATGTTAAAAGTAGCCTTTGTAAAATAATTGTTATATCTAAATAGCGTTTAAACACTGTTGATGTTTCAAGACCCTAATGCAAGAAACTTTGTTTTGTCAAGAGAATTGGTCCTACTACATTTTATTTGGTAGGGAGAGGGGGACAAAATTACCTGATATTCAAACATGATATTGCTAATCATTTTATTTTCAATATCTTATGATTTAAAAAATTAGCAAACATAATAGTTAAAGGAAATTAACACTCCAATTATAAAATAGTAAAATAACTGAAATGTTCAAGAAATTCTTTTAAAAAGGTATTTAATAAAAAAACAGTAATTACATGGCATTATTTGTCTGTTTCAAATCTGAGATATTTTTGATTATTTAATTTTAAACATTTTAAACCATAAATAATCATATTCATTAGGATAATTTTTATTTTTTTCCAACTCTTCCAAGGTTAAATGCTACTTAGAACTTGCTTTTAAAAAGAACATCTGCAAAAAAATCCTTCTAATAAAGAGTATAAAGCATGCATAGCAGTAAAAAGGACCACGAATTAGGGGGAAAAATGTTCTATCATATTTACTGAAAATAAAAATGATGTTCAGAAAGAAAAATTAGTCAATAAAAATTCACTTTCCTCAGGTGCCATTTTTCCAGTATTTTTAACCAAAGTCTTCTTTCCAAAGTTTAATGCTTTGGGTAAATACTACTGTTGCTTTCGGATAAAATAAAGCTTCTTGCAATTTCTATTAACAGCTATATTTTATTTTTTTTAAAGCTTTCTTTCAAAAGGACTGGTATAATACTAGTTCTGTTAATTTTATACAAGCAATTTCACCTCATCTTTACAGAATTCTCAGAATTATTACTTTTATTCTTCTATAAAAATTAATAAAATGCATGTTATTGTTGTTAAAATTAATGTTCCCTTCTCTCCCAGGCACCTAAATACTGAGAGACATTAGTTAGGAATACATAAACAAACATATATTTTGTATAGCTGAGATAAAAGTAATTCTATTTACAAGCTGTAAATAATATATATGACACAAAAAGTACGGTTATGGAGAAAAATATTTCTATCTCTCTCTCTTTTTTGTTTCACAGACTATGCTGATATTCTAAAATTCTAAAAGAATAAGCCTATTAACAGGATGCTATTCTGGGCTTGCTAATAACACTTTAAGGGAAAGAGTCCTCAGATCAGGATAGAAACAGAGCAAAGGAAAATAGCTTCTCTAGGATTTTCTCTCCCCAAACAATTAACAAAATAATCTGAATATGCACACAATGTACATTTTCTTTCACTGAAATCTCTTTCTCTAAAAAACATGTTTGTATGTGTGTGTGTGTGTATAAATGGAGAGAGAGAGAGAGAGAGAGAGAGAGAGAGAGAGAGAGAGAGAGAGAGAGAGAGAGAGAGAAGCTCTTGAAAGGAAACAAGTGCATTTCCCTTCACATTCTGTTTCTTTTAGATGCATTCATGTTTCTTAAATAAAATGGCAAAGTGAAATCCAACATTATATACAGTTGCTTTTTAAAATAATTCAATAGCTTAATTGTAGATGGAACCTACTACCCACTATCCTACATCTTCTCTATAGCGTTAACCCGATTTCGTAAGAAAGATCAAATCAATCTAAGACGCGCGGAAAATAAAATTATTTTCCAGATAACTTTTCTTCCTTGCCAGAAACGGCAAGAAATGCGTCAAGTGAAAGTTGGCTATTCACAGAGCCAAAAGGGATTTGGGGCATGCTCCCTGCTGAAAGGACAGGGCAGGCAGGGGTTTGTGCCAATTCACTCATTCACCCTATAGCCCTTCAGGACTTCTCATGTTCCTTAGAGGATACTTCAGTCCTTCTGCACAGCATTTCATAACACAGAGGGATACAGAGAAAAGGAACAAGAATGAAGATTAGATCCAAAACACTTTCCTTCCACATGAGCACAAGTCTGCTAATTTCTGTTCTAGATTCATTTCATTAGACTGGAACTCAATATTTTGAGTATTTTTATCCACTAGTTTTTTTCATGCATTTTCTTCCCTAAATTCAGCCACTTCATTAATGGGGTCCAAAGCATCAGTATTAGAGGATATGGAATTATTAAAGGTATAGGCAAAATTAACACTTCCCTTTCTGTGTGCAAGGCATGCTGCTTTTAATTAATCTGAACAGAAAGGTAATATATTCAAAGCTATGCAAAGAAAAACAGTGAATTAGAGAAAACATATTTTTTGGTATATCTAAGGCTTTATTGCCATTTTCCTATATTTTTCAGGCATGTCATTTTGAGGTTATTTGATTAACTCTCCATCCAAAAAATTTTTAAACAAACTAATCTAAAAAAAATTAAATTGTGTTTTTCTCTCATAAATATCTATCTGCAAAATGCCATTCTAAAAATATAAATTTCTTATTTTCATTTATGGAAGATTTGCTTCATTATTTTTTTTAAAGAAAAACCACTATATGAAAATCTTAACAGTTCTACAAGAATAATTGATTTAAATGTATTAAATAACTAGTCAGATGTAGCAACTTCTTGAAGCTATAAAGAAAGCTACAAAAATTAAAAGGTCTGGAATGTGAAATTAGATATAGATGAGGCTAAAGAAATAAAAAGGTTGATGACTTTTAATTCATCTTCTAGATACCCATTTGCCCTAAGACTAAACTATAAATTTGCATTTGAACAGTAAAAAGTAAACTATAAATTTGCTTGAAACGTAACCATTTTCTATGGAAACTTTACTTTATAAACTAGTCACATAGATTCATTTCCTCAATTTAAATGATAGACCCACATTACTCTTTTGTTATTAAAGGCCTACAGAAAACTACAGGGCATCTGATATATTTTTTGGCCTTTTTTTATTTCAAGCATCAGTCTCTGCAATACCGTCAGAATTCAAGTAGTAAATTATCAAGTTTCATACAGTTTTAAGATTCAGAAACAAATGTCGAAAAAAAATTCCATTTTTTATTATTTTAAAATAAAAGAAGTAGCCTTGAAGTATATAAATAGTTGTACAAAACTTACTGTTGAGAACGTTCTCTAGTTTTTGCGTCATGGATCCTTCTACTTTTTCTGTTCCATCCGCTTCTAGTTTTTGATGGATAGCTGAAATAAAACAACTTGTTAAATTTCAACTATTTTAATGGATGAATGAGCTATAGTCATAGATTTAAACAGCACATGTTTGTTACAAGATAATTTGTGATCTAGTGACACAGGCATTATGATAAGAGCCAGATATCCAGACTTCTAAACTTCACTATGCTGCTAAGCTTATGCTATGATTTTTGGCAGTAAAGTTAATCATGTGGGCATGAGTATGTTCTCTTATTTAGTCTTCTAATTACCATGACAGTTCTGCTATATATTTCACTTTCTTGTGTGGAGCTTAAAGTAGCTCTATTTTTACACTGGCTAAAAGCTTTTGTTGGTTACTTGACTTTGAAGAAGAAAATGATTTTTATGCTAGATTATGCAGGCAAAGTCATGTTCATATATGTCTAATTTGAAAAAGTCAGAAATTCCAATATGGCATTTTGGGATATGACAAATCAAACATAATTGTTATTTCACTATTGTATAATTTTCCCTTCTATTTTTTTTCTTCAAACACTGGTCTGCATGAACAGTAGCAATTTTCCACTCCTTAGCTATATTTAGTTATTTGTTTTTATCTTATGATAATTTTTCAAAAGTAGCTCCTAAGGTCTGTGAACCATCTGATGGTGGGGATTAGGAAATGTTGGAAGCACTCCATTGACTGTTGCTTGAAACATCAAGGTGCCATGTCCTCTTGAAGGTTTGGAAGCTCCGTGGGCCTTCCTACGTTATCTCAGGGTACATGTACAAACAAACAAAAAATCCCGGAAGGAATAGTTTGCACTGTAGCTTCCATATGAAAATAATTCCAACTTTTATTATTTGCTTCCTTTCTCATCAGGTACTTACTAAACATATTTTCCTTGGCTACTCTGTAGTACAATTTAGGGGCAGGAGTGGATAGGAATATTTGAAGTAATATGAAGAATGGAATTCTGTACATGGGTTTCCATAGGTAGCCATGTCTTTGAAATGGATACTGAAGTAACATTATAACCATCTAGTTTAGTCAATGGAAGTCTTGCTTGACTTCTGGTTTAGTCACTGGGACTATTGTACTCAATTACAATGCAGTGCAAGAATATTCATTGAAGCCACTCCTACCAAAGATAGGTAAAAGTCTTCATTAATTTCTGCTACAGGGAAATGGCAGCTTTGTTTTTCAGGTCTCATCTTTGAACCTGATTGCCAAAGAATATTGGGAATAAAAAATTATTATGTGAAATGTTCAATACCTTCAGCTACATTGTAAAATTGGCATCATGTAAGAGTAACATCTTTACATTATCAAACAATTATAACCAAAATTTCAAGCAAAGATGGAAATCTAACTATAAACACTCTATTTTATCTCGAAAAATCTTTGAATTTGAGATTCTTCAGTTGTAGATATTTTAAGTGCAATTATTTAAATTGTTCATTATTTGCCCATTTTATACATTGGCTAAAACTAGAAATGTATTCCTATGAAATGCCAAATAGATATTAGAAAAAAAAGGCATGGATCACATGACTTGCAGAGTACTTTTGGCAAGCAAAGAAATGCAATGTAATGAAAAGCGAAAGACAAAATTATGTATAACTGACAGTAGTGATACCTAATAAAACAATACTATATCTAAGGATAAAATGTTGAAAAGAATAAACTTTCCTTTGTGAAATGTAGTTCACATCTAATGAGGGGAGGAATCACTCTCACATTTCAGTATATAACATAATGAAAGTACTAGTTCATTTTCAAACTTCTTGCTTTATTGTATTACATTTGCCCTCGTAATTCTATGCATTGCCAGATGTAAAACTGGGGAATGTTATGCTGTTCTTGTATCTTTAAGACTGAATACTAAGATAAATTAATGTAAAAATCTTTTGCTTAGGAAATGTGATATAACTATGGTAAACTTTAGTAGAATAGTTAGGATTACTCATGTATTTAATCACAGAAAATACACATCTGATTCATACTTCAATATTGCAGAGGACTCGGTCACCACAGTAAAATGAACAGTACAGAAATATAATTAGCTGCATCCTTACTAATGGTAAATCACAGGTACTTTATGAAACACATCACAGATTTTTTTTTTCTCAATTGATGTACTGTTTATCAGACATTTTCACTGTTGTTAGTGGCTTAGGTCACTTAAACCCTTAATATTCCTTCCTTCCATTAGAATTCCTAGATTCCTTTTGTAGTTCTGACACTTACCTGACAAGGCATCCTGTGCTTCAAAAAAAGTGCTGAGTCCTCCTTTGACATATTGCAGATTTCCCTCATTTTTCTTGTTGGCTTGTTTCCTCAGATTTATTACTGCCATTTTAAGCTGATCAAAACTAAAACCGAGAGAGAAAAACACAGATGGTATTCAGACAATAAATATGAAATGATATGTCATGTTTATCTTAATAAAATACCAAGCCCAATCATTTTCTATTTAGAGGAAACTAGGACGACTTGCTGTAAACCACCAATCCAGTGGAGGCAAGTTAATCCCAGTCTGTACTTTTTATACAAATTGAAAGAATATCTCAGTGTTTAGTAACTCATGAAAATATGGTTATGCAACTCCACTTTCAGGAAGATAAGGCATACGCTGAAATAATTAAGGAAAGATAGAAAAAGCAGAATATTGTTGGTCTCCATGCCAACAAAAGCTCGGTATATTGTCTGCTATGAAACAAGAGTTATTGTATTGGTCATTAATATGCTTTTACTCTATGTGCTTCTGCCTGAAAGAGTGAGTGAGATTGTGTGTGATGTATGCGTGAGAGAGAAAGAGAAAGAAATAGAGAATCCCTTTCCCTAAAATAGGAAGAAAGATGACAAATAAGCAAATTAACGAAATCCCCTACAGCTGCACTATATAGCAGATTGAAATGTCATTCATACAAATCTGTCATCTCCTTGTTGCTGTTACTAGTTTAAAACAATAATTGGATCTTTGCTTTTTAATTTTTTGCTTTTCTATCCTTGTACTTTTGTTTATTCTTGTCATAATGACAAATGTATTTAGTTCAGCAAACATGCCAAGAGAAGGGATATTCAATTTAAATGAGTAAATATATAACAATGAACTCCCAACTATGAATTATGGCTACTGTCTAGATGACTGAATTCCAGGAGAGAAAAAAAGCTTTGTGTTTCAAATATGGGAAGTTATGGAATAATCTACGTTACAATGGAATTGTGAAATAAGAAACACAATTTTTCACCTAAATAAGTACTAAAACATTGAATGGTTATTAAAAATATACTAAAATCAAGGCATTGCCTATTGTAAAAATGTCTATTTCTAAAATCCTGCATTCTTTATTTTGTGTTTTATAATAAATCCACACTGAAAAACAATTATGAACAGAGACATGAACCCAGATTAAGTTAGAGGAATGTAGTTTCCACTTAAAGTAATGTAGCCAAGTTCATCCAGATCATAAGTCTCATCCGTTTCAGTGGGACTGGCTTGCAGCCACATCATCCACAATTCTTTGCCAAAATGTATTGCTGATACTCCTTAAACATGAAAAAAATAACAAAATTCACACTAACCTTGCTGTTGAATGATTCTCTATTAAATACCAAGCAGCAGAAAAGTTTTCACTTGTAAAATCAGCACTCTTTCCAGGAAACAGTGTCTCCAATTCTTTCTGTGGAATCTTTCCTCTAGATAAATTAATAAGAAACAAAGACTAAATGATGGGCCTGAAGATGAGTCATTATATAAAGAGGCACTCACACCCCCAAAAAACCAAATTGTCCTTAAGATTAAAATTTCAAAACATCAAAGCTGCTGCATTCTCTCATACATAGATCAATATACACAAATATCACTGGATTTAACTACACCTTACATAGGATTGGAAAATCTGAACTGATTTTGGGGGAACTGGATTTTAAAGGGGCATAATGTATGGTATGGGTATTGCTGGAGAAGACTCCTGAGACTCCTGCGAGTCCCTTGGACTGCAAGGCGATCAAACCGGTCAGTCCTAGAGGAGATCAACCCTGACTGCTCCTTAGAAGGCCAGATACTGAAGTTGAAACTCAAGTACTTTGGCCACCTAATGAGAAGGAAGGACTCACTGGAGAAGAGCCTAATGCTGGGAAAGATTGAGGGCAGTAGAAGAAGGGGACGACAGAGAATGAGGTGGCTGGATGGAGTCACTGAAGCAGTAGGCATGAGCTTAAATGGACTCCAGAAGATGGTAGAGGACAGGAAGGCCTGGAGGAACGTTGTCCATGGGGTCGCGATGGGTCGGACACGACTTCGCAACTAACAACAACAATGTATGGTATACTTCTCTGTAAACTTAAGGCACCCATTTGACTCTTAGACAAGCAAAAAAAAAAGGGGGGCACTTGGAGAGGTTTGAGGGCTATGAACAGATGGGCTGGCTCTATTTGGGGCCCATGGATTGGCTATTTGTGTCACAAATTAATATAGTAATGAATTATTTTTTTACCTATTTTAGAGTGCTGAAATAAAAAAAAAGTTTCTGACTTGGTAGGAAGAGGTGCCACAACCAAAAAGGAGTTTTTGTGATTGCAGAGAAATGATTTTGAATGTTTATGCAGAAGGCACATGTTCAGATATAGTTTAATGGTTAAGAAGTGGCAATATGTATTCTGTCTAATAAATATCACTTAAGAATTTATCAGGTGTATTTTGGACCAAAGGAAAATTTTCAGTGTATTGCAAAGCAGCTCCACATATAAAGCACTACTACAATCCAAACGGAATGTCATCCAGAAAGCTTCACAGCTCCTTGTCAAAGAAATTGTTCATCTATATTATGGAGCCCTTTCTTTACTTATTACTTATAAATCTATTTTTAACTCTAGATTGCTTTAGAAAATTCAGCAACAATCTATTCACGCAACAGTTCCTTCCTAATAATGACAGTGATATATATTATTAGAAAGACTGCACTATTTATTATACATGATATGTTTGGGTAAAAAAAAAGAGCTTACTGAATAATAAATGCATGATTCTCCTTCCATCCTGTTTTCATACACGTTTCTTAAAATATTGTTGAGGAATGGAAAGTATTCTAATCACCTGCTCTTCATAGGCTTTGCATTTAAATGCAATCAGTGTGGGTGATGATAGATCATGTGGAAGAGATCAGTGCACTCTAAAGGAACCACATCACTTTTTCCCCTGTGTTTGTGTGTATTTGTGCATGTATCCCTCTTTCATTAAAAATAATAATGGCCTTCTGAAAGGGAATGCAGTAAAGAAGTGAGACATTGCTGAACTCTAGCTCTCATAATCTTCGTTTATGAAATATGAATTTAATTTCTCTCTTACGTTCTACTGCATTATAGCAATGGAAAAAAATGGAAGGGGGAACTTGTTTCAGAGGAACTTTATTTCCCAGCGGCTTTTAAATATCTACATTGATAATGAAGTCAATTACATTTGCTTGTCACTGTTTTGGAATATAAATCTAAGATGCAATACATGCATTTCTGATCTACCGTATATCCCTTCAAACTGGGAATAAGGCATAGATGTTTTAGGGAGAAAATTGGTCAAGGAAAATTTAAACTGTGAAACACTAGATCCAGAATCCATACTAACGGGAGACAAGGGAAGCATCATAGCAAATGTTATTCTTTCAGGTAGTCCAGGCAAGAAGCACAACAATGTCTACTAACTCCATATTTATTGAGTGGTTAGATTAACAGAATCTTTTAAGCAGAAGGTATTTCTCCCCTCCTGTCCTTTTACTCTTCAGAAAACTAGGGAGGGTCCCTTCTGAAATGTTCCCCATCCACTCCTCCCCTGAAAGGTCTTTTAGACCAGGGCTTTTCAACCTGTGGTACGCGTACCACTTGTGGTACATTAATGAGTGGCAGGTGGTACGCAGCCCTGCCTAGCCAAGTGTAGTGGGGGAGGGAAAGAGCCAGAGCAGGCAAGGACTTACAGTGAGAGAATCCTCTGGAGCTGCAGAGGCATGGAGGAGAGAAGGAGGGAGGGAGGGAGATGGAGAGTGGAAGGATTCTTATGTGCTTTTGTGACTTTGAAGTTCTGGGATTTGTGCAATGTGGGCTTTGTGTTCTTAAGGAGTGTTTGGCAATTTCTATTTGGCTGATGTCTCGTGTTAGCTTCTATTGCTCTGCTATTGTTAGCTGTAAGTTTTGCTGCAAGGGATTTTGAAGTATTTTTCTCCTGAATGGATTTTGCCTGTAGATTCCTTTACTTATGAATGGAGCCATTTGGGGAGGCTGCCTTAGCGGCAGCCAATACTTACTACATTTTTTTTCTTCCTTAAGTGCCGGCTGCCGGCTCCTTACTTTCCTTTCTAGCCAGTAGCTAATTCTTAAAGGGGAATGTGCCTTTTTAAGCTAGTTCACTCAGCAGTTTGTCTTTTCTGTCTCTGGAGGCTTTTCCTTGTTTGATGAATATATGGAAGAGAAAAAATATGGGTTTTTTTTCCCCAAATTCTTCCTTCAGAAGGTGGTGGGCATGAGAAAGAGGGAGGCAGGGAAGGAGGGAGGGAGGGAAGTCCTGCCTTAGCACTTGGCCACCAGCAGCCCTGCCATTGACTTTACTTGTCAAAAGGTTGCAAAAGGGGATCACATGACCCTGGGACACTGTGACCATCATAAATATGAATCAGTTGCCAAGTATCCAAATATAAATCACATGACCCTGGGCATGCTGCAATGGTCATAAGTGTGAAAATGGTCATAAGTCATTTCAGTGCAGTTGCAACTTTGAACAGGTTTTTTTGGGGGGTCATCAAGTTTTTGACACCTTGCTAGGTGGTACTCGAATATTGCCATATCCTAAAAGTGGTACAATCGGTGAAAAGGTTGAAAAGCCCTGTTTTAGACAATGATTATCCAATCTGAAGCTCTTCCTCCTGTCTCAAAAGGTCATTCCCCACATAAAATTACAGTACATGTAACTTTGTTACTGTTTTACACATCAGGTGAACCAAACTTGTAAGCGACACCCCAGATAATACTGAGGTTAATATCAGAAATGCAGATGAATATGGCTCAGAAGCTCTTTACAAGAAAGATAAGAAGAAACATTATATAGGTGGAAGTAATATTTGAGGTAATCCTCGATTTAGAGCAGTTTGGTGACCATTCAAAGTTACGACGGCACCGAAAAAAGTGACACAACCATTTTTCAGACTTATGACCGTTGCAGCATCCCCATGGTCACATGATCGAAATTCAGACGCTTTGGCAACTGACTCATATTTATCACGCTTGCAGTGTCCCGGGGTCATGAGATGACCTTTTGCAACCTTCTGACAAGCAAAGTCAATGGAGAAGACAGATCCACTTAACAACCGTCTTACTAACTTAACAATTGCAGTGACTTACTTAACAACTGTGGCAAGAAAGGTCGTAAAATGGGGCAAAACTCACTTAACAACTCGCTTCGCAACAGAAATTTTGGGCTCATTTGTCGTTAATCGAGGACTACCTGTACTCTTAAGAAATAAGCCTGTGGAGGAAAAAGGATGGAAGATGCACAGCCAACTCCTTTCCTCTTATCAAGGACATGGCGGTTCATTTTAATGGGAAAAAATTTGATCTCAGTGGAATGACTATATGGCACATTGTACTTAACACACAGTTTCCAGCAAGAAGAGATGCAAAGCAGAATAACATAAGAACAAAAGTAATCCTTCATTAAGTGACAATGCTACACATGCTTGCTTAATATTTAGGATGCACCTCTCTCATGTGGTTCTCCAGGGAACAGATAATATTTACATCCTTCTAGGTACTGGAACAAGATCAATGCTTCTGCTGATAGAGAAGTATGCAACACACACTATGAGGATGGAAAATATTCATCTCTATGCCACCATTTCACTCAGCACAAATAATGAAGAACATTACTGATAAAAACTATTATAGAGCAGTGAAGTGAATAATGCATGTGAGAAATAACTGTTTAGGAAATAGCAAAGGCTATTTTATTTTTCATAAACAAGATATATATGCTAAGAATTCTACATAACGTCTCCGACAGTTACAAAATTATTCAAAAATGCTTTAAAAGCAATTAAGTTTGGTTTAAAAGTTTTAAGAAAGGGGGGATAAAAATACAAAACATGAAATCAAATCCTTCTCAAAGGCATTAAAAGTAAACCTTTTAGATATGCAACGATACTGCTAAAAAGATTGAATCTGTGCCAAATAGTACTGAAGCTTCAGTGTGAGCTTAGAATGTGAAATAAATTTAACTTCATGGTTCATCTCAATTACAGATAACCTAAGTTAAACAACAAGAAAGATGGAAGTATCCTAAAATTATATTTTAAAAATCTTTAATTGTATTTAAGGAGGAAAGAGTAAGTAAGGAAAATTACTTAACCCAGTATTGAGAACTTGTATACTGTTCCAAGGAGATACATTTTTAAAAATGAAACCTCAGAGACTTCAAAGATATAGAGTTTTATACCTTAATCTTATATCTGTGTATTTAGAAATTAATCAAAAAAGTATCATCTTGGAGAGAACCAACTGAGACTATAAAAAGAAGTTCCACAGTATAATTAGAAGTAGAATCTAGTAACTAACTTGATAATCAAAAATTCAGCCTCCATATAGATTGAATGGCAATATGAGATGATAAACTCTACTCAGCAGTGTCTTATGTTTTCATCAAATCTCATTGCCAGATCAATTTCTACATACCTGCTTATTGACTCAAGCACTATACCAGGAGAACAGCAAGACTGGGCTATAATCTTACTTCAGTGGTAAGAAGAAATGAAATACTGGGTGACAAGGAAACTGTGTTGATAAATACCATTCTGTGTCCAATTTATCACGAAAGCAAAATAAAAATGGCAAGAAAAATGTAAGCCTAAATTTTGTGTGTGTGTGTGTGTGTGTTTGTGTTTTGCTGACTTCACTGGCAATATATTTACAATTTTGGTAAATTGCCAAGTAAAATACTTCATAAAGAACTTGCTCGTATTTTCATATATATTCATACAAATCACTAGATTTATCATCACATGATTTCTCAACATTTTATATCAGATTGTCTGAAATGACTTTAGTGAAAAAAACACTACAGCAGAATTAATTATTTTTGTAATAGTTTGCTTAATTTTGCTTCTTCATAGTTCATGGTTACATCATGCTGGCCATATGACTGCAGAAATGTCTTTGGACAGTGCTGGCTCAGTGAAACAGAGATGAGCACCGCATCCTATGGGCCAGAGCTCCCCAAACTTTCCAACTTTGTGGATCGGCGGGGGGGGGGAGAGGGGATGGTTCCATGCGAGTGGCGGGCAAGCATGTGTATCACACATGCAAATGGAACGTGTGCACACGTGCTCGGTCGCTGCTCAGGCAAGTGGGGATGCACGCACACACACTCGCCCGCCACTTCCATAAACAACTACTGAGTGGTTTTGCTGCCACCAAGTAACGATTTTCACAAATTAACTAGCTAAATTTAACTTGCAACTGTCATTATACAAGTTATCCACAGAAAACATTCTGAAATACAATAATAATAAAAATGAAAATGAAAATATTGTATTTCAGATAATATTGGGATATACCAGTATAAGCAATTTGTTTTAATGGTTATGTCATATATGCCATTCTTCGCTTAATGAACATTAAATTGTTAAGAAAGAAAGTTTTATGTGTGATCACACCTTACATAATCACATTACCTAGGTAATTCAAACAATGGGACACATTAAATAAAGTGTTACATAATTGCTGATAATAATCAGATGTATATTTTGCCAGAATAAGATCTACTGTGGAAGGAGTCAGGTTTGTGGATGGTCCTAGTTCAGAGGTCAACAACCTTAAACACTCAAACAGCCACTTGGACCCGTTTCCCACAGAAAAGAAAACACTGGGAGCCGCAAAACCCTAGCTAAGCACTCGGAGCTGGCAGCCTGGCGAGCGAGTCTGACTGCACGCCACGGCCGAGCTGCTTCCAAAAAGGCCACCCCCATTTCTCCTCTGCCGCTTGCCCTTCCCGGGACGGCCTCGCGAGAGTGGCGTCCCGACTGTGGGAGATGGGAGGAGCCCCGCTGGGCGGAGGCGCTGCCGAACAAGCGGGACCTGGGCACAGGGCCAATCAAGAGGAGGGAGGGAGAGAGGGAGAGAGAGGGAGAGAGAGAGAGAGAGAGAGAGAGAGAGAGAGAGAGAGAGAGAGAGAAGGAGAAGGGAAGCGAAGCGCCTCTGTCTCTGTCTCTCTCTCTGCAAATGGTGGAGGACTGGAGCTGCAGTAGAAGGCTGAAAGAACCGCATGCGACTCCAGATCTAGGATCTAGGATCCGTGTCCTAGATACTTATTTTTATTTAGTGTATGGTGTACAATGTCAGGGAAATCTACAAATGCTAGATACAATGCAGTCCTGGCAACCTAGATCGCTAGTTGATTCTGTTTGGCGGTTGCGCACCTATCCTTGCTGCACCACGGGGGGGGGGGAGGGGAGAACTGGTTTTACACAAGCTAATTAGTGGTGCTCGGGTTGCTCTTTCTTCCAGGCTCCTCTGCCGGGTTTGACTTGCTAGCTTCTGCTCTCTTGTACACATGAATACACCTAGATTTTTCCCACCGAAGTGGTACCCGTATATCTACTCGCAATATGCTTTCAAAATGCTGGATGTGCAGGAGCCAGGGAACAAGCAACAGGAGCTGATTCTATCTTGCAGAGCTGGGCTCAAACTGCCAGAATGCAGACCAGTTCTGGCCACCAGTTCCAGCATCATTAAACCACTGTGCCACTGCATCCCCCAGTCCTAGATCCTTCACTCCTCCTGTATATTCAAGTAATAACTATTTTTACTAGTTTTAACAAATTACATGCTGTAATCTGTTTCTTGAAGAGAGTAGTTTGGTCATACTTGTCCTAGACACATCCAGCCTCTATGATGTGATTACTACTACTTTTATCTATATACTACCATAAGTCTTTTGAACCAAGGTACCTCAAATGGGCTTATTTACAGAAAGCATCCAAAATTCATGACCCATGATTCCCAGAAGAATGAAATTTAGGGAACTGATGGCTTGCTTCATTTTCAACATTCCATTACAGTTTCCCAGCCATTTCTCTCTTCTTCCCCCACCCAGCAGCAGCTACTTACCTGTGAGAAGGAAAAGAAAGTTTTTTTGTTCCCTGCCATATTCCCACAAGGAAACTCCATGGGGAAGTCAGCAGAAAGTCAGAAGTCTCTCCTGCTCCCATTGTTTTTTTTGTCCACCTTTGGTTATTCTGTTTCTCTGTTTAGGTGAGGAAAAATTTCTGAAATGACCCAATGGGGCACAGGTTGTCTAATTCATAATAAAGGGCCATATTTATATGAAATATAAATCAGAACAATGAAATTTGAGGATTAGAATGTATCACTCATTAATTACAGTGGCTATCTGCTTCCTAGTTTAATTTAAATGATCTGGTTACTCCTTAAAGTGTTAAATCACATAATTCTTGTAAATCTTAAGAACTGCCCCCATTTTTAAAGGCTCAGTCCAGATGTGTATATTCTATTTCGTTTTCTTCGCAATATATTTTCAGTACTGATTCCTGGCAAGTGTCTGGACAAGTGCTTGGAGTTTTCTTGGCAAGATTTTGGAGTGATTTTCCATTACCTGCTTTCTAGGGCCGAGAGAGAGTGACTGGCCAAAGTCACCCAGCTGATTTTGTGCCTAAAGTGGGACAAGAACTCTGGTGTCATGGTTTCTAGCCCTGTGCCTTTAAAAAATGAACAAGTTCAGACTTAACCCAAGTTAAGCCTATGTTGGATAGCATTAGATAAACCAATTCCATATCAGGTCCAGAAGGTTTATCCATCTACAGTACAACCCCAACCTAAGGAGTCTAAACTAGATCCTGTACGAATAATATGTTAACATTTGTTTGACATTTTATAAGAAAATATTCAACATAAGCAAGCATTTTTAAAGATATTGGAAAGTGGCATCAGCTTCCTTTGGAAATTACTTACAGTGTTTGATAGCTTCACTTGCTTTCATTTAAAAATGAAATGTAAATGTAAAATTCCTAAATATAGCTTTTAAGTAATTATTAATCAAGTAGAGGTGGTGAATTTTGTGTACGTGATTCTGTAAAATCTTTTTAAAACTCAAAACTAAGCAGTTCTACTGGATACTGTCAGCAAAAGCTAACATGAACTAGATTCTAGAGGATTTTATAGGTCAAGAAGAGCCATTTTAAGTAAATAAAGTCTGAATGGCAACCACCATAAACAAACCAAGTTACCATACACATTCCCCCTGTCTGGTATCAGCCAGACTCCATGGAGCAAAAGTTGTACCAGCTGTATTCTGTTAGTCAAGCATGCAGGAGACCAACAGAAAGGATGCTAGGGCAGACTAAACAGGACAAACCCATAGGTGTTAACAGGGACTTTCTCCAGTGGTAGGACAGAAGACAGAGATGTTCTCTGGAAACAGCCTAGAGAGCAACTAATAGCAAATCTGGACCAAGCCTAAGTAAAACACCGATATGGTACATCACTTCAATGCAGCCAAGTAAACTACAGTCAGGAGGAAATTACAGAAAAGTGACTGGGTATCTTAAATAGTTAGCAAACATTTGCACTGTGTGTAAACCGGCAAAATCCCTGTGCTATTCATTTCATTGGAACATTCTCCTCCTATTGAAATCAATATTATTAAACAATAGTAATATTTGATCTTATATAAGCAAATGTGTTCTTGTTACTGTATTTTGATTCTTAAAACCGTAACCATCAACTGAAATTTGGACCAACTCAGCTGAACTTGCAAGAATAGCGGGTATGTGCGCATGCATGTGTACGTAAAATAATTTTTAAAAAAAGTTTTATCTCTACCAAATAGTCAACTGTGCCATTACAAAAAAGGATTCTACTATTCCATTAGGTGGCAGTGCACGATCAGTAAATTAGACCTTGAAAAAAAAACTAAGCTAGCCATAAAATACAAACTTCCACTGTAATTACATTTCTCTCATAGTTATTGCTATGAAAGTAACATAATCCCAAAGAATCCACTAGCTATTTCTAGCCAGATGAAGCATATTTATGATTGTTCCTTACCACGGTTTTTTTTTTAAGGAATCAATTGTTGCTGGCTTTATGGAATGTGTTAGGGAAATTGTGAGAGAGATCCAGTTAGGTCCAATAATTAAGGTATCAGGCTGGAAAGTGGGAGACCACAAGTTCTAATTCCGTTTTAGGCATGAAAGTCAGCTGGGCGATTTTGAGCCAGTCACTCTCTCTGTCAGCCCAACTCACCTCATAGGGTTGTTGTTGTGGGAAAAATAGGAGGAGGAAGGTGTGTTGTATATGTTCATTACTGTAATGAGTTATTTGGAGGAAGAGGGAGAGAGAAATGAACATTACAATAGCCTCTGACACGAGGACACAGAGTGAGGAGATACAATCTCAGTGTGACAGAAAAGGAGGGTAGGCTGGTTATCTCGCCTTTCTTTTAGACTGCAATGGTGAATCCTCCACAATAAAAGTCCTGCTTTTTAAAGCTAAATACATTCCTAGATAAATATATATTTACTGAGGATTTAACTCTGGATGAAAGGGTCTTATCTTCAGAGAGTTCGACGTCCAGGCTGAGGCTGTCCGGTTAGCTAAAGCCATTTATGGCAGCCGTGATAGCTATTGGCATGTTCCAACTGGTAGGTGCTCCTATGCATGCAGCAGGGCAAATGCTGGATTTCGCTTTCTGTGGAGATGCTGGTGATCTTTAAAAAGGAGTTTTTCCGCAATTCACGTTGTCTCGAACAAATCACTTCCCGGTAATTTTTAGATTAGCAGTTGCTATAGTAGAATTTCCAGGAGTTGAAGACTAGCTAAAATGATCCAGTCCAGGTACTGATAAGAGTTGCTGAAAGCACTTGGGGAATTACCCACCTCATGTGTCAGGAAACTATTGAAGCCCATGGCTGACCTATGGAATGCAGACGGAGCACGTTTCCTAGGCACCTCTTCCCTCTGGCACAACTCAGCTGCCTCCTTGGTTTGCCAAGGAACTGAGACCAATAAAACAGCTCTCATGACAAACCAGACCCACAATGGAATAGGATCCCTCTTTCAGGCTCATGCAAAATCCTTCTCTATGACGGTTGGCGCAGCAAGGAGGGGGTTACTCCCTTTTATCTGCATAAGTCAGGTCAATCATGCTCATCTATTCTGTACGTCATCTCCATTAATAAATTGCAGGAAGGGAACCAGAACAATTGGGGCAATGTGAGAAACCTTTGTTGTTGTTGTTGTTGTTTTTGCAGATAACATTGATCAGTTTTGCTTTCTTTGGAGTTCCAGAGCTTAGGTAACTTCAGCAGTCACTTGTTAGGTTCATGTGGTTACTGCTCAGCTTTAGATTTAAAATACATATTTAAAAACTCTCGGGCTTTGGTTACTCGACAGAGCTTGATTTCTTGGCATTCTTGATAATTAAGGGAAGTGATCGACCATTCCTTGAAAGTGAGATGTGTCTTTGCATTTTAAAATCTTTACTGACAAAACGTTCCCTTCACCCAGACATTTTTTTCTAACCAGAGGGCAATCTCAAATATTCCATTCTTCAACAAGGTGATGAGAACATTGTAACATTATAGCTCGTGGCGCATTAGAGTGAAATGTTTTTGATGGAACCATTCCAATCGTGGTTCTGTCGAGGATAGGATTGTCTTGATGGCTTGCTAAATGATCGACACAGGAAACTAGGTAAAAGAGGTACGGCCCTGCTAGCTCTTTTGGATCTCTCATCAATGACCTTTCATATTTATTTATTTGTTAAATTTATTTGCCACCTATCTCACCGGGGGCTACTCTAACCACAAACCATAGTACTGTAGGCTGTCCTGCAAGCCTAGTTTGGCAGTACTGTTGTGACAGGTCCTATTTTTTCCTGTCAAATATGCTCAGAAAGTGGTGTTGGGGAATTACTGCTTGACTATTTGATCATTGACCTGTGGTGTTCCAAAATATTTTGATTATTTTTATACAGACACAAATTTGCCGGGGGAAGGGGCATCATTTGGCACTTTGAAATGGGATAACATCAATATACTGATGAGATCTAGCTTTATTGTTCCCCCTCTCTTCTGCTTGAAGCAGTCAGTATTCTTGAACACTATCTAATTTTGATAATGGACTGATAACAACATTTGGAGTTAGATCCAGACAAGGTAGAGGCATTGTTGGTAGGGACGAAACTGAGATTGCAGATTAACAGGAGAGGCCTTTTTGAAGATGCTTTTGCTTGCAGAAACAGTCTTTTCCTTTGTTACATGCTATGTAGTAACTCTATTACTGTAGCAAAGAACTTTGTAGATATTGCTAAAGCACATTAGGTTTTTCCAGTGGTGGGATTCAAATATGTGAAAACCGGTTCTCTATGTGGATGCCGCTTCCGGAAGTCCATTCTGGGCCTGGGCAACAAAAAATTAGCTACCGGTTCTGTTGAACTGGTGTGAACTGGCTGATTTTTTCCCATGATCAGATATTTTTTTTAGACTGGTTCCTACCTTACCAAATATAAAATCCAAGTCAATTTGTTTCTTAGGAAGAAACTTTGTGGGAGGCTGCTGAGGAATAGAAAAACTTTCCTTCAATTATTCTTTATTTATCTTAGAATGAAAACTTACTTTTGGGTATCCTCCATTCCCCTTATCTGTAGCAACTGCTGTCTCAAATGAAATTCCTCCTAAGATAACCCTCACTCTACCGATGTTTTGATGTTCACTCCAGCCTTTTGTATGCATGATTGAAGCCCCCTTTTCTTCTTCTTTTTATTTCTATCTGGATTTGTTCTCTCTGCAACCTTTGTTATTTTTTGTTTTAAGTTATGATCTTTTTAATATTTTTAATAATTTATAAACTGTCCAGAATTGCTGGGAGTCAGGCAGCATATGTATTTAATAAATAAGTAAAAAACAGCCCTAAATATCTTGTACTTAATTATTCAGAAAGTTTACTTTTCCCTCCACAGAATATCAAGATATTATTTTTCTGTAAATACTGTGCAAACATATTTTATATATCTTTCAAGGTTTTTTTCTGTTTTAATTTGTTTGTAGAGTGTCCTATCTAATTTTCCATTGTGAAACATTACAAGATGAAGATACCAAGGTGAAGCTAATGCCTGCCTTTATATTCTGTCTTTTAATATATATATTTCATATGCTTTTACAAAAAATATTTATGTATTCCCTTTGAATGAGTTAAGCTTTCATATACATGCATTCATGTATTACACTCACATCTGAATTTTTGTAGAATATGCACCAATTTTCATAAACGCATTAAATTGAAGATCAGAATCCTCTTCCCAAATATTAATGAATGTAGCTATATGTATCTGTAGCAATATAAGGAAAAGAAGTTTATATAAGGGGCCAAACATTTGATCCTTCAGTTGCAATGTGAAGTTATACAGAGCAACAAACATATCACCTGGGTCTGATTATAAATCTCAGCTACATCCACAATCTTTTTATTTCAGTAGGTCAGAGTAAGAATTCCTGACAAGCAGCAGAGCCTGACAAGCAACATTCAAATGACTGTAAAGGTCCACTCCATATATTCAGGTCTCATTCAGTGCTTTAAATATACAATATATATATATATATATATCGCAATTGACCATTCAAAAGAAACTGTTTATTTTGTCTGCCCTCTCACACGTATTAAAGAGTTTCCACCAAATAAATGACCACTGAATATATTTTCGGCTATAAAATATTCAGCTTTATAATAAAATACTTGGAACTGGAGAGAAATTGCCCACAATGAACATAGTTAACTTTTGTTTCAAAAATCTTCACTACATAAACCAATCAAGAATGAAACATCCTCTTTATAGATGGCACCTTCCCCCTACAAGGCTAGCAAAAATAGATAAAAAAATCTCACCGACATGCTGGAAATGTGGAAGGTTTCCAGGGACTTATTATCACATGTGGTGGGAATGTTCAAAAGCGAAATTTTTTTGGCACCAGATAAAAAATTGGCTGGAAGAAATACTGCTACCAAAAATTGATTTAAAACCAGAAATCTTCTTATTAGGGATTATTAATGATAAATTCAGCAAAGCATCTTTCTACTTACTATTGCATATTTTAACGGCAGCAAGATTGGCATATGCCCAAAAATGGAAAAGAAAGGAAGCCCCCACTGAAGAAGAAATAATAAATAAAATTTTGTCCTGCGCTGAAATGGACAGGTTAACTCTAGAGATCAAAAATAAAACTGAAACAGAGTATTACGAAATTTGGAAAAATTTGTACGATTGGTTAGAGATAAGGAGGATCGCTGAGATGATTATTGATTATTGATTGATTAGTAGATAACGCAAGGATTTCCTAGTAGCATCTATATCAGGACACAACGGAAAGATATGTAAATACAGAAGTTTTTTGCAGAAGTTATATGTACAGCTTGTTATACTCTGTCCTGTTATAGGTATTTTAAGTTTCTGTTTTTCTTTCTGTAATAGCAGTGCTATACACAGGGAGGTTGAATTATGTCCACTTTTGTTTTTAAATGTACATTTAATAAAATCTTTATTAAAAAAAAAAAAGAATGAAACATCCTCATAAAAATAAGATCATCACATTTTTGGTTTCTCAAGGCCATAAAATAATTTTTGCTTCTGAAGGGCTAAAGTGAAGAGCTCTTCCACCAAAATAGTTTAGTGAGGATTATAATCCTTTGGGAAAAACATTCAGAATGCAGAAAAGTTGGCATATTCCAGAATATGAACAAAAATTTAAAAAAGCCAATGAGGTTATACCTTCTACCTTTGTATTAAAACAGACCAATTTTTACTGTGGATGCAGATCATTTCATTTCTTCCTATTATAATTGTTAACATCATAGACAAGGCAGCAATTCCATTATTATGCTACCAAACACAAGGGTAAGAGAACATACTGTCTTCATTTAAAATTAATTATGTTCTTTATCTATGCTAGATACAAAATTATTTTCCAGAATACATTTAAATTGTAAAGTAGCCAAGGGTGTTTGGGTTGCAGTGCTATAGTGCTTGCAACAAAAGATAAGATTTTTTTTTTTAGTTGAACCCTGAATAATCTATAATCCAGAGATTACTAGAAAAGTGCTAAAGTATCAAAAGTTTAACAATAATCTGTTTTAATGGTAAGGCAGTTCTAAAGCCTCAATCATAATTAAAGGAACTTACAAACACTGGTGAGCCACATACTGAAAATAGTGAAAGTTGCTATAGTTGGAATTTACATATATGCTTAACATTTATTCCAACAGACAATAAAAATACTAAGTCAATAATATTATTGGAAATAGGATTTTATTGTATTTTATAAAGAACAATAGTGCCAACAAATATGCAGCATTTATGTCATAATTTAGTGCTTTTAAAAATATCTTTAATAGTGTATTGTTCTCTGTGTTGCTTTGTAATTGCAACATATATGCAAGACTTGTTATACTTTGGCTAGTTCACAAGCCTCGGTGGTTTATTATTCCCATCTATACTATGAAAGCAAGTCTTAACAAAAGAACAAATCAGTACTAATTTATCAAAATGTCACTACTGAAACTTTGTCGTAATGATTGTAGGAATTTAACATGACCACTACCAAGAGCAACAGCACTTATTAGGAAAACCATTCAGATTTCAATGAAACTAAAATACATAATGGCTAGAAATATGTTCCACTGCTAGAAATGCATACTGATTGAAATATAAAGCTAAAATATAAATTATCTAATATATTCTGCTATACAATATATTCTATTAAAAATACAAGGCAAAAATCGGAGTATTAGCTACTAGGCAAAGTTGTGACTTACAGAACTGTTATACTAAGGCAAAACTCCTACCCATACTCCAATTTTCATGGTATTTTAGTATCTTATTAGCCTTATTTTGGGTCCATTATGAAAAACAATCCTGATACTGGTACAGAAGCCTAATTCAGATGTTACAATCTTAGACCAATAAAGTGACCTGGAATTAACCTTTGAAAATGTAATGCCCTTCTTCAATTCTAACTCAATACACTCAGAATCAATGCTGGTATCATGGTGTCTGAGACCATATATTTTTAATCACCTCCAAACTTGGAAAAGCCAAAAAAATTAAGATAATCTACCCTTTATAAACCAGCATACAAAACCAAAATCTGATGTACGGTCTAGGACATACTACCAATAAATTACAGCCTAAGATCATTCATTCTCCACTGAATTAGACTTGCAACTAGATGTCAAACCAATTTACCTGAATATATATTTCCAAACAGTTTGCCATCTTCATCTTTTACCAAACGGGACATTGAAGAAATGTTTTTCATGACTAAACCAAATTTCCTATCTATATTACTTTTCCTCAAATCACAGATTCTAAAACGTATGGTAATTCATGCAGGTAAAACTGCTAGGAATATACATGTGTTCAGTACTCACTTGCTTATCTCAATACCAAGGGGATTAGCAGGCCGTAAAGACAAAGGGGGCATCCCTTTGTTTCTGTCAGTGCGCATGTCATAGTAGTTGATTTCATCCACCCAGACAGCAGACTGATCTAGGATACCTAGATAAAACAAGCACACGTCGTTATAACAATAAACTCCGCCTAGGCTCATGAGGTTCTGAATTGCTGAAATGAATAATAAAAAAAAAACTTGAGTCTAAAATATATGTCTATGTATAATGGCTTGAGAAAAGCAGGATAAAACTAACATGGATGCTAACTTATAAACAGTTGTTAATGGATTTCATTTAAAAAATAGTTCTTTCACATGCAGCGCACTATTTTATTTTTGTCCCCAAAGTGCTTTTTTCAAAAGGCAACTGGATTTTTGTCAAGTCCAGTTGCCTTTTGGAAAAGCATTTTTGGGACCACCATGACCTGGATGACTAAGCATAGATATTTAATTGTTGGGGGTTTTGCCACTATAATGCAAATGTAAAAGGAAAAAAGTTAACTCACAAGTAAAAAAGGTGCATGTTTTCTCCTTTTCCCACTGCTTAATATCACAAATTGAAACAACTAGCGCAACATAGGATAACAAGCAGGATATAGGAACAAACGTAAAATTAAGTTGTGTCATCCTAGCATTATTATTTGGAATTCACACCTAAATTTACCAAAATTGACTGTTCATAAATCTGGGGATTTTGATGTTAGCTTGAGCAGGCTCCCAATCTCCTGGCCTCTCAGAAATACCTAAAAGCCTGGCTCTGCCATCTTGCTTGAGGCTCTCAGAGGAACATATAGTCATGGGGCTGGTCAGGGCCCTGAAAACTCTCTCCCCGCCTTTTAATTAACTTTAAATATCTTACCCTATTTTAACTTTATATCTTCGGTTTTTATGTTTTTAACATTTTATATGTTTTTAACATTTTGTCTGTACACCGCCCAGAGTCCCTCTGTAAGAAAGATGGGCGGTTTCTAAATGTAATAAATGAATAAAATATCTTAATTAAGTCGTGATCAATAACTAAGAAAAACTTTATACTGAATATAAGCCTTTTTCTCAGAGAAGGCTTCAATGTGGTAAAGTAGTACTTTACACAATCTTGAGTTTAATTCCAATATATTCACTAAGGGAACTGCAAACAAAAAATCTGCAAAGGTTTATTCCCCCAAAGTTTACCGAATTAACCACCCATCCAGATCTTATCAATAGTTCATTTTTTAAAACTTAAAACAACATATTAACTGTTAGAAAAATTATATACATATACAAACCTATTTTTTCAGGCTTCAGAAGTTTAAAAGAAACAGTAGAAGTCCCATTCCCTCCTGACTTTGTAGTTACGATGATGTCCCCTTTGTCATTCTTAGCTTGACCAACTCGACACACAATTTTGCTGGCAGACATCCATTCAGCAGTGAGAAGGCAGTTGTGTCCACAGATGGTCAAGCCTTGGTTAATGAAGATTCAGAGAAATCAAAGAAGTAAAATTTGTTGATGAGAATTTTAAAAATGTCATTATCTCCAATGTGTCTGAAATGCTTCTATTTACAAATATGACTCATATTACTGTAATTGTGCTTACAGATACCGTTTTCATATTGTTTAAATGGATCTTAAGGGATGTTCTACATATAAAAATTAGATATACTCAGCTTTACCCACCACCTGAAAATGAAATTAAAGACACAATATAAACACTTAAAAAGAGTGCCTTTTTGCCATAATTGTTAAGGGAATCACTGCAATTATTAAGTGAATCATGAGGTTGTTAAACAAATCTGGCTTCTCCCACTGACTCTGCTTGTCGGAAGCCAACTGGGAAGGTTACAAATGGTTACATGACAGGTTACATGACCCCGAGATGGTGCACCTGTCATAAATACATTCCAGTTGCCAAGCACCCAAATTTTGATCACGTGACCATAGGGATGCTGCAACGATTGTGAGAAAAACAGTATTAAATAACGTTTTCCACTGTTGTTGTAACTTTGAACGGTTACTAAATGAATGGTTGTAAGTAGAGGACTACCTATAATGGCTGGTAGTTGATCTGTGCAAAGTCTAATGCCAAAACAACCAACAGATCAGACTGTTTCTCCTTCGCCAAAAAGCTAAAAACTACTCCCTCCTTCACATGGAAAGCGTCCAAGAAGAACTTTCCCTCCCTCATTTGCCTGTCTATAAAAGGTTCCACGGTTAAAAAACACTGCTGGGTTTTTCATGTTGTTATCTCCCTTCTTATTCATTAGAATCTGGAGGCTTTGTTTTGGAATTAACAGATTCCAGGCCAGGAGGCTATCAGATATCTGATGTTGGATATACAACATGTAAATAAATCCGAAAGAACAGATTCCATCTTTGTGTCAGTGGTTGGAAGAAAAGGATTGGAGAAACAGTGAGGAAGAATCAATTCATGGGCAACACTTTTAAAGTGAATCCACTGCTTTGCTTCTCTGCTGGGCTCCATTCTGTTTGTGGAAGCAAAGCAGGCAGCAAAGGGAAACTTAACTAAACTTGCTCTGTTTGATCTGAGAAATTTGAAAAAAAGAAATTGTTTTCTTAAACTTTCTCTGCATTGGATAGTATGTAGCATTTAGCATGAATTTCCACTTCCATCTTCCTTTCCAGCTGTTCAATGAAAAAGAAGGTAAAAAATGAAGCAAGGAACAGGTTTTGAGATCCCTTTGTTACCTAAGGGAGAAAAAAACGTGTTGACTTTTCTTTCTTTGGAATACCTGAAATTCAAAATCAACATTCTCAAGTTATTTATTCAGTTTTGTTGTCTATATTTTGAGGATTTTTAAACCTTTTTTTCCTTATACCGTGTTTCCCCGAAATTAAGACTCGGTCTTATATTTTTTTTGCCTCCAAGAGAGGCACTAGGTCTTAATTTCGGAGAATATCTTACCTTAGGACCACCAGTCAGGCCTCCCACACCCTGATACCTGTCGTGCCGCTGAAACGGTGCAAAGCACCATGCAGTGTCCTGCTGCGAGCAGCAGCAATGGCCCGAAGCACTGTGCAACCTCCTGCCATGAACGGCAGCACTGGCGTGACAAGCCACACAGCTTGACAAGTGTCGGGACATGGGAGGCCTGGCTGCGGTGGTCCTATCGGTAAGGCAAGCGGTTACAGGGCGCATGGAGCAACTTCACCTCCCCCCCACCCTAGGTTGATTTTTAGGTGTGTACCTCGCCCCAAAACTAGGGCTTATTTGTGTATATGTGTGTGTGTGTGTATTGGCAATACTCATTATATAAGAAAAAAAGGTTTAAAAATCCTCAAAATATAGACAACATGGCCGAGTAAATAACTTGAGAAGATGAATATAAAAATTCAAAGTTTTTAAATGATGCTTAAAACTTAGCATTGAGGTCAACCTACTATAGAGGGGACAGATGTTACTACAGGTGGACTTTAATGACCACATGTTCAGCAACTGTTCAAACTTATGGTGGCATCAGTTGTCACGACTTATGCTTGTTACGAGTCGTCCTCAGAGTTCTGGCCAACTGCAGTGTACCCGTGGTCATGTGATTGCAATCTGGGCATTTAGAAAACAGCCTGGATTTTGGACCATCATAGTATCCCATGGGTAGATGATTATGATTTGCAACTTTCCCTGTTGGCTTAGCAAAATCAGTGACGAAGCCTGCAAGAAGTCAGAAGTCATTTGTCATGTGAGCTTCTCACTTGATGACCGAGACTGCCAGAACTACCATTGCAAAGCCGTGCAGTCCTATGATATCAAACTTTAAGAGCACACTGCTAAGCAAGGGCAATTCTGCTATCATTACTGTCATAAACCAAATACTATGGCTGCTTATTCATCCACTATGATTAGCTTAGTTGCCATCAATGGCATCACCTCCTCAAATTCATAACACAGAATTATTAGAAATGGTAATTGGTGCTCCTGATGAAGCAGTGTGGAATGAATTCTACTATTTTTACTTATTTATTATTTCAACTTTAAGCTGCCCGCTTACCTGGCAACTCTGAGTGGTTTATAGAAATTTAAAAATAACATCACAACAATAAAAGCTGCTATGCCAGGAAAAAAAGTCCTATGTAACATTCAGCCTGTTCATGCATCACACTAGGCTGATGCCTATGGAAAGAACTGGGTTTTAATGCTTTCTTAAGGTCAGGGACATGGATCTAAGGAAGGGATGGTGCTTCAAAGGTAGATAAAGTGACAGAGAAGGCCCAAGATAACATCTTTTTATTGATGGGATCCAGATTACGTCAACAATATCCAATCTTACAGGATGAACAGAAATAGTCAGAGAAGCTGGTTCTGTAAATATCCAGGCCTTCATCCACGGTTGTTATATAAGGCTTTATAGACGACTACCAGCACCTTATATTGCACCTTGAAGCCCACTGGAGTACTTCATGAAGAAGTGTAAATTGTGGTATTGAGACATGCCCATAACTATTGACACTACTATATTCTGGATCAGTCATAACTTCCTAGTGGTCTTCAAAGCCAGCTCCATATGGGCACACCGCAATAATCCAGAGACAAGATGCCAGTTGTGCCCTCCTGGTACACAAAATGAATCTCCACAAAAGTAAAAACTTACCTATCAGATCTGTTGGTCCCGTTCCCAGGTTTTCTCCTCGAATTGTGACCTTAGTCCATGCAATGCCTTCCTTAGGAGAAATGCCCGTCACAAGAGGAGGTTTACGTGTATGAGACATAGTTGTCTTTCTTCTTTGATCAAAAGATGCAAATACTCCACAAACTAATTAGCAAAAACCTACAACACATAAACTTATATACCATCTTTATGATAAACATGGAACACTCAATTGATATAGCTTGTTAAATTGCAATTGTTTATCTGTTGCATTTCTACCTTGATGCAATCCAATAACCTTTGGTGGATTAGATGATAAAAGGAATTTAAAATATCAATGGTACATGTAAAATTTCAGTTCAATCACTAAACCGGAAAACCCATAGGTATTATAAGATTAATAAAATTTTGATGATAGTATAAACATAAATGCAATTTTTAACAAAAGCCCAACTATGAGATTTTTTACCCCAGATTATATGTTGATGGTACCAGTTCTCTGTGAATTGTTTTTTTTAATGAAAGTTAACTTGATATGGATGCATTGATTCCTACATCATCAATGTGACACTTTTTAGCCATCATCATTATATGAATTTATATTAAAAAAAACTTTATTCTATGGTCTGTTCACTTCCAACTGGATACTGTACTTTTAGAATAACCTGTGACCTCCAGATGTTGGCCTCCAACTCCCATGAGACCAAGTTACTATTTTGGGATGATTGGAGTTATAGTCCCAACAACATCTGAAAGATCACAAATTCCTCAGCACGCCTATATAGACTATTAAGATTGCTGGTAACTTCATTTAAGCACAAAAGTAGGACCAAATAATCTTCTGACCCTAAACCATGAGATTATCTGCACAACTGCCTGGCACCATAAAAAATAAATGGACAGAGAGCGGGTATATATTTAAAGTCCCTTCAACTGCTATCAGAGAAGATTATTTCATGTCAAAACATCTCCAACCTCAAGATCACAATCAAAGGGTGGAGGGCAGGGATGCTGCTTGAGTGCTTGTTGACAGGTTTAACTTGATTCCGTGAGATTTAACGCAGGATTTATGACGACGATTCCAAACCTGCTTCTAAGATGACTCTGGTCCAAGGGCTGGCGATAAATTTTCGAGACGCCGAGCCAGCTAATCGTTTACTACGTACAAAAGCATCTTCTGTAAAGCAAAATAAGGCACCCTCCGCGTCGTTTAAGGCAAAATAAGGCTCAGTCGACGCCCACTCTCGCCGGGCTCACCAGCAGCAACGCCTCAGCTGTCGCTCACCAGTAAAAGACAATGGCAACGCCACACAATCCCAGCTTGTCTCCTTCCCGCCGCCCCCACCGCACCCCCCGCCATATCCCACCTAAGCCGACCTACCGGTTAGCGCAGGAGGCAGTCTGACCTCTCCCCACCCCCAGCGTTCGAGAGGGAAGGAGCATTCAGATTGGTCCAATCCGCCGAGCGAAGCAGGAAGGACACGTGACAGGAATAGCAAAAGACGGGAAGCCTTCGCGTAAACCCGAGAGCGCACGTGACGAGACTCAAGGGGAAGTGCTGGCTGGTTGAGGTCGAGCTGCCACTCAGTCAACTTCCAGCCAATGGCTTGGCAGAAGGGGGGCGGACGTTCCCATTCCTCTAGCTAGGGACAGAGAAGGCGGTAGAGCGAAAGGAAAGGGGGGGTTGCTTTTTTTTGACGCGGAGCGGATGGAATCGTAGTATTTTATTTTAGAAAGCTGTCAGTTCGCTAATCATAACCCAGAGGGCCAAAATGGGTGCTATTTTTCTTTATTAACATTTAAAGAGTAAAACATAAAATAAACAGAATTTTCCATGCACCAAAGGTGCTTTTTCAAGAAGCAACTGGACTTTCATGTTTTTCTTTGAAGACGTTTCGCTTCTTATCCAAGAAGCTTCTTCAGTTCTGCATAGCCAAAGGTCTATGGAGATTCTCAATCATCCAGGTCATGGTTGTCCCAAAGGTGCTTTTTCAAGAGGCAACTGGATTTTCATGTTTTTCTTTGAAGACAGTTCACTTCTCACCCAAGAAGCTTCTTCAGCTCAGAAGCTTCTCATCCAAGAAGTTTCTTCAGCTCAGAGCTGAAGAAGCTTCTTGGATAGGAAGCGAAACGTCTTCAAAGAAAAAGAAGAAAGTCCAGTTGCTCTTGAAAAAGCACCTTTGAGACAACCATGATGACTTGGATGACTGAGAATCTCCATAGAAATTTTCCATGTAGTTTTTTTTTTTAAAAAAAATCACACCTGATGTTGATCTAGACTGGAAAAAGAGGGGGAAAGTTTGACAGGTGTTTTTTTTGTTAAATACTATAAATGTAGTGCTTAAATTTATGTCTTACATTTAAGATGCTTGAAGCTGCATATGTAATATTCCTCTTCATAGCTGTGCTGTATATCCAAAGGTCCTACGAGTACATTTGGGTGACAAAGAATGACTTGCTCAAAGTATAGTTCCATGACTTAGGATAAATTGGAATGCATTTTTCATCATTTTCCATGCTGATGTCAAGCAGTTTTAATAATGAATTACCAGAAGAGTCGCCAGTAAACAATATCTAGCAATAGATGACTTTTTAGATTGTTAATTAAGGGTGGTGATGGTGAAACACTGTTCATTCTTTTGGCTGCTTTTTCCGATTTAGAAGAAGAGTTCAAGAAGAGTTCAAAAATCTCACGCAAGATGTCCCCATTTGGTTTGCTTGGCAAACATCTTAATGTTTCTGGGGAAAAAATGGCATTATGGAAATAGCTGTGCAGAATGATGAAGGGTTTACACAGTGAGGTAGAATTCAAGTAAAATCTAATTACTCAGATATTTGACATTGAATTTATATTTTGGGTAGGAAAGTGGTACATTTTTTCAGACATCTGATTGAAAAATGCACCAACAAAATTTGTGTTTAAAACTTTAGTAGAAGACCTATGCATAAGAAAAGAATGGAACAATATTACAAGAAAATCTCTCTATATATTTCTGACATCTGTAAAGCAAGGAATGTTACTGAGAATAAAAATACATGGCAACAAAATACACCGGAGACATTAATTACATCAAAACAGGTGCCCAACTGAAAATATTTGGAATTAAATTATAGTACTATAAAACAAAAGACTACAAATCTGATGGATTAAAAATAAATAACAAGAAGGAAATGCATATGTATGTGGCGTGTGTGTGTGTGTGTATGTGTGTGTGTGTGTGTTATTCTTTTTTCATAATCCTCTAGTCTACAGTGGCAAGACATTTAGATAGATAACCATTGGAATTAAGATGGAACTAGACAATAATATTAGAGCTAATAGCAGTACACTTTAGAGGATTTTAAATATTGGCACGCTATATGTCTTTCCATTATAATATGGATATATGTAATAAAAATGTTGAGCTTCCTAAAGTCTATTTCTAATCAACTGTTTTCATGCTTATTGCAGAACGCTTGAAAAAAAAAAATCCTCACTGGAATGATGAGCATGAAGCAGACTTAAAGCATTACGGTTTTTGGTTTGACCACTCTTTGAAACTGATAAACTAACAGGATTGGTATTTTTTAAAAAAATAAACATGCAAGGCTTGGACAACTTTTGTTTGTAAAAGTATTCGTAAGGATTTTTATAGCATGCATCGTACTATAATTATTTGTAGTGTCAAAAGCTGCCAAAAGGTTTTTGCCTGCAGTGAATTTCCTACACCCGTTGATTATGTCTACTCATTTTGTCTACTCTCTTGTCCTCTCCCCTGCATTACCAACTCTCTTTTTGCTGCTTCTGTCATCAATGTACCCTGTCTTTAGCTATGCAGGAAACAGGGACTTGTAACAGGAACTTGGATATTTCCAGCAGAAATTCCTAGCTATGCCACCCAGGTTGCAGCTTTCTTTCCTACATAGGTTTGTTTAGTAATTGAATTCCAAAAAGCTAGATTAAAAATATTTTATTGAGATTAAAAAAAAAATAGGGTAAGAGAAGATGCCATCATGTGAAATTAATTCATATAAAATGCATGAGGGAATTTCCTTAACTCAGGTAATGAATAATCAATGCCCAGCTTTAATAGGCATTAGTAGTGCCCTGTCAGGGGAGGAAAAACAGGACATAGTAATATAAATCTTGGTACAGGCGCTGGAAATCCAATAACTACAGGGTGCTTTCTATGGAGATTGCCCTGTCCTCCAAGATCATGCTACCAAAATTCAGATGCAAATCATTTTCCGTGAATTTTCAAAGAAAATCAATAAAAATACATGCATTAAATCCCCTAAAAGGGAGAACATTCTAATTCCGAGGTTGTTAAAGTGAAACCATGGTTGTTAAACAAATCCAGCTTCTCCCCTTGATTTTGTCTGTCGGTAGCTGGCTGGAAAGGTCGAAAATGACGGCCACATGATTCCAGGACCATGCAACCATCATAAATACAGATATGAGCTGCCAAGCGTCCAAATTTTGATCGTGTGACTGAGAGGATGCAACCACGGTTATAAGTCCAAGAACTGGCTGTAAGTTACTTTTTTCAGTGCTGTTGTAACTTTGAATGGCCATTAAACGGTTGTTAAGTCAAGGTAGTCTGCAACTGTAGTTATCTGAAAAAATCTAATCGTTTTTAATCCCTCTAAAGAATTGTAGAGCCAGATTCATGACAGCTTTCCCTGGTGTTATGAATATTATAAATCTTGTTGTTGCATAATAAATGTATTTCTACAAGCTATCCAGCAGAAGCTTGGAATGAATAAGCTAAACAAGATGAATTTCCAAGTCATTTTATGAGGGTTGCATGTTTGTTTAAAAAGTAAGGAAAGTTTGTCATTTTGTACAAGAATTGGTGATGAATCTTAAATTTCACTGAAGCCCTCTATATAGCTCTAAGTTAATTGAAATTAAAAAATAAAGTAGGAGGTAATTATAGTATAGGAAAAGAAATAACTGGAATTAATTTCTTATAAGCTACATTTGTAGTTGCAAATGACTGACATGTTGATTTCAGTACCTTTTTAAACAGGGCAATCCTTCTGATTTCTAATCAAAACTCAGGTATATTATAAAAATAATATAATAATATATTCCCCGAGTATATTATAAAAAAATAATAAGATTGTATATTACTGCAATTTTATTTTAACATTTGAGCTCAAAGAGGCAATCAAGGTCTCGTGAACCAACTTATGGAAGTTGAATACTTGACCTCAAAAATGGAAAAATTGATTTAAAAAAAAAAAGAATAAGGATTTCAGGTCGCCCAGTTTAATATCGTGCTCTATGGCCCTTGTTCCATTATGTGATCCAAATAGTGATAGCATCTAAATTGAAATGTCTTTGGCTCCAAAGCAGATATCTACAATCTTAAATGCTATAACAAATTTGTATAATTCCCATAAAGTGAATGCCTTAATTTCCCTTTTAAATAATCCCCTGCCCCCAAGTTCATCATCCAGGATACAGAGAGAGCCTATTTTGACATAGGAAAACTAAAATAATCACAGCACTCAACAGCGCCATTAAGACTTTTGAGTCACAGGGGGATTAGCAGTCTGGACTTGAAGCAGATGCTATAAAAGCACTTGATCGAGAAGTTCAGTGCCTATTTTTGACTACGCTGCAGCTGTGAGGGATTGCTGCCACTAACTGTGGAATCAAGCTCAGGAGAAACCCTGGGCACAGTTCCGGCATCCGAAATAAATTAAAGTAAACAGTATTGCTCTCTCTCATCCACCCTGTTAGCAGCCTCTCGGCCAAACTGGAGACCACACACCCAGACCACACAGCGCCAGCTGAACTCAGTCGCACGCAACATGGAGCTGCTGTCACTCAGCTGAGTTATTGGGGATGATGGGGGGTGGGAAAGTGTGTGTGTATTTAAGAAAGCTGCTTGTCGCCTTCCCCTCTAATCTTTGCAGCTGGCTGGAGTTCTGTGTGGCTTGCAGAAGAAATTGGGGCTCTCTGGTCCTTGCTGAGAACACAGACAAGCCTCTGGAGAACTGTACCCCCCGCCCACCCCCAAACAGTGATTAGTTTGGGCAAAATTCTTTGAGTACTAACCAGAATTATGCTGGTGTTAACTATGAAAGAAATACTTTAAAAAGAGACCTCCTTATTTATGCTTATTTATTGAAGAGATGGTAGATAGCTACCCGTGTTATGTGCTTTAACTCTGGGTGGATCACAGCAACAGCCATAACATAAAAACAATAAAAAAAATTACATCCAAGTCCCAATCCGTAACACTTTAAAACTATGCTTGCCAGTACATTTAAAAACAAAAACAAAAACTCACAATCACTGGGTTCCAGCCTCATGTGTGGGCTTTCTACTGCTCCTAAACTGCACTTGCATATATTATTGATCTCATGTTGTCGTCTCTGTTTCTTAACTGAGTCAGTTTATTTTAATTCAGGTATGGTGCATCTCAAACCATATCTGGAGAATTTCACTTTGCTGAAACTTTGGATTTCTTGTGGGTAAACCATTGGTAGGAAATTTCCTGAAATCGTCCAGCTTCCCCACTTCATTCCCTTGTAGAGGGTTCAACTACTGTAGTATCTTACAAAGAGACAGGCAGTCCTCAACTTACAAGTGTTTGTTTACTGACCGTTTGAAGTTACTACAGCTCTGAAAAAAGTGACTTATGACCATTTTTCACACTTACGACTGTTGCAGCACCCCCATGGTCATGTGATCAAAATTCAGATGCTTGGCAACTGGTTCATATTTATGATGGCTACAGTGGCTTCGGGGTCATGTGATCCCCTTTTAAAATCTTCTGACAAATGGAGTCAATGGGGAAGCCAGATTCACTTAACAACCACGTTGCTAACTAATAGCTTCAGTGATTCACTTAACAAGTGTAGCAAGAACGGTTGTAAATTGGGGCAAAATTTGTCTAACAAATGTCTCGCTTAACAACAGAAACTTTGGGCTCAGTTGTGGCCGTCAGGCGAGGATTACCTGTACTAGGATTTCACAGGAGTTTAAAGTGCAGCAGAGGAACGGTGCCTTACCCTCTTTGCATCCATTCTACCTGCCCCAATAGCAACTGCTCAGATCTTGGAAATCATCAGTGAAATGTACAGAACTTATAACTAAAGGCAGATTGGATGGCAGACCGGCTGGCTCGTTATTTCCTTGGTGATTCAAGGGCAGGAGTTGCGGGGACAAACAGAAATTTGCTTCAGACTTTGCTCCTGAGAATTGAGGTGTGAAAAATGGAGGTGGCGAGTTCAGAGTGATGACAGAGAAGTGTCAAGATTCATAGCGAGTGAAATTCAGAAAGATGAACTAAGTTAACCTTATCTGACCCTATTATGCATGTTGGAATATAAGCAGTATGCATGTGTGTTCGCATACATTTAACAAAAAAAGGAGGGGGGGGGAATTCAGACTCCAGACTTATGAGCAAATCAATACAGGCAATGCTTGGCTCATGGTCACAATTGGGACCAGAATTCCTGTTGCTAAACAAGGCAGTTGTTAAGTGTGTTACATCTGAGTTTATGACCTTTTTTTCTGCCATGGTTGGTAAAGCAAATTATTGCGGTTGTTGAATGAATCCTGCGGTTGTTAAGTGACTCCAGTTTCCCCCATGGACTTTGCTTGTCAGAAGCTGGCTGGGGACACCACACACGTGGTGGTCACAGGAACCCGAGACACGGCAACCATTGAAAATGCATGCCTATTGCAAAGTGCCCAAGTTTTGATCAACGCTGCAACAGTTGTAGGTGCAATGACCGGTCATCAGTCTCTTTTTCCAGTGTTATTGTAGCTTCATACAAGACAGTTTTGCAAGAAAAATGTTCGTAAGGGAGGTGCCCTAGTGGGAAAGACCCTGCTCCTGTCAACCACCAATGTAATTCCACAACAGATGGGACCTTCAGTCTGCCTTCTCTGCTGTATTTAATGGGACAGGCACATATATAATTGAGGAGAGGTGGTTCCTCAAATAACCTGGCCTGTTGCCATGAAGATCTTTAAAGGTTACAAGCACCTTGAGTTGGAAACAAACTGGCAACCCATACAGCTGATTGAACAGAGGAATAACATGTGCTTGTTGCAGAAGCACAGATGACTGCCCGTGATAGGGCATTCTATACCAGTTGAAACCTCCAGATACTCTTCAAGGGCAACTTCAATCAGGAAGTGACTAGGGCACAAATGACTATGAGTAGAGCCCTCTGGTTTAGGGATGGGCACAACAGATGCACAACATGAAGCTATGCAAAGGCCCCTCCTAGCTATGATTGCTGCCTGCTCTTCAAGTAGGAGTCATGAGTCCAGGAAGACAACCAGATGGTGCCCCAGGTCTGTCTGGGGCAGTGCAACCCCATCCGCCACCACGCCAGACTCCTAGAACTGGCAGGTCTCCAAGCCGCTCAGCCTTGCTAGGATTCAGGTGAAGCCCATTGTTCCCATCCAGATTCTTATATCCTCCAGGCACTGGGGTAAGATGTTCATAGTATCACTTAATTTACCAAGGGTAAAGATAAAAAAAAAAAAACTGGGTGTCATCACTGGACTGGAGAGGAAACAAAAAGGGAAACCAATGCAACACCATGCTGCCCATTCCCCAATCCTCTTAAGCTGATCCAGAAGGAAACCACAGTTGCTAGTATCAAAAGCATTGAGAGGTCATGTAGGGTAAGAATGGATGCCCCCCCCCACAACTTGCCCTCTCCAGAAATCATCTAAAAATGCAACCAATGCCTTTTCTCTTCCATACCCAGGCCTGCATCTCATCTGAGAGTCAAACAATCCCCTTCTTCTAAGTTCCTTTAATTTCTGAAAGACTATTCCCTCACCTTTCAGAGTTAGTGATACAATCCGGAGAAACCCCACTGTCCTCACCAAGCAGCTCTCAGGAGGAAGCAGGACATCCCTAGGCACTTTAGCTGCACTAGCTTTCAGTGCTATCGGGATACCCACCCACCCCTCCCTCCACTGCAACACACACACACACACTCACAGACACTCTCCCCTGCTGCTCCCAATAGCTGATAGAAGACTTCCATTCACCCCCACCTTCCCAATTCCTCCTCTGGCTTTCATTGAGAGGGAGGAATCAGTCTTCAGTCCACAGTGAAAACTTCAACTGATGGAACCATGTCTTTTTTTTTGTTTCCTCTTGGGGGCCACCCGGAGAGAAGGCAAAAGTGGCAAACAAGGGGGGCAGGGGGTCCACAGTGACCTGCCGTTCTATTGTAACCCCTCTCCACTTGGCCACTGGCCACACTCCAAAACCCTAATGTCCTTAGCAGCAAGGAAAACAGATGGTACAGAAAGGAACTGTCCAGTAGCAAGGTGTCCAGCAGCAAAAAAACACTTCAGGAAGGACTATCTCCAACTACAAGTGCAGTCCACAGTTACAGTCAGGACAGAATACAGGCCAAAATTCCAGTTCGTTTCTCAGTCTGCTCCTCCAGAAACAGCCCCAAAGCCATCACTGCCATCTCCAGGTCCAAAAGAATCTACTGCCACTCCACAATACAATTGACTCAGTGGGTGTGGCCAGTACCACAAGATGAAATCCTACTACTGTCCACTCCCCCAACTCTCCAGCTCGAACAAATTGAAAAGTCCACTTCTACCTGGATAAGTGCCACCGAAAACATTCTCACCACACTGCAACATGACAACTGCGAGGTCAGCTCAACCGCAGCTCCCTCTCTGCCATCTGCCTGCCATGCACAATGCTCCACCATTGCTTTGCAAGTCAAACCCTTAGCTTATTTTACTTTATTAATGATCCTTAGTGTGGAATTTGCAGATTCCCAGATGCTTTACCTTGGTTGATATGTACAAATGCCAAGATATCTCTCTTGATCAAACTCCATCAGCTCAAACTCCACCAGCATGCATGTGAAATTGTTTTAAATTAGGATTTTTTTTTCTCCTGTAATGAATTACTTATTTATATTGAACAATATTTGGCTTGAGACTAGGCTTTGGACTGAATTAGCATATGTGGCATAAGTGATCTTAGAGCATAATCCTAAACACCTATTAAGAAGTGCCCCATTTTACCAAGTGGGGCTACCTTCCAGATAAATATTTATAGAATTGCACTATTAGTGTGAGCAGTGGATAGTATTATGGATAATTAATGATTGTTCGTTAAATATATTCTAACCATTGAGACCACTTGAGAAAACATTTTAAAGGATTACAGCAGGTTAGGGAACATTTTTCCAATGACAGGTCATTAAACCACAGGAAATAGGAATTAAAGGCTACAGTTAATGGTGGGTGAACCAGAGCCCAACATGAGTAGATTTTGTGGCATTTGAGGATTGTGTAGTGAACTCGATCTCTGCCACTTTCCTCCCTTCCGCATCTGCTGACAGTAGATCCAGAGCCATTTGCAATCTACTGACCAGATCCCCAGCCTTGAATTTGAGGAAACAAAGAAATGAAAGCCTACTGAAAAATCATGCACGCCCTTGCCCCATCAATAACAGTATAATCAAAGCATTCTGTTTCTAGAAATTAAAGAGAAGCAATGAATTTTTGGCATGTCATTAGAGGGGGGGAAAAAAGAAACCCACAAATCAATAAGGATGCACAGTCAATTTATCCACAACACCAGAAAACGGCATCCACTATTCAACTGTTTTATCTTGTCAGCTATAGAGCAGTTCTCTTTTCCCCACTCGAAAGGCTTATTTGGAAAACCCGCACTCCTGACCTAGAGGCATTGTTTTTGGAAGCGAAACAAATCTCTCAAAATTGTTCATATTACTCTGTACAGCTAAAAATACTAAATACTGTATCGTAGAGATTAGGCAAGAATGTTGTTTGTCTCTATATCCTGCAATTCTTCTGGGTCAATTTAAACACTACTTCGGAAAAATGCTTGCTATACAATATATATACTGTAGAATTGAGAATCATATAAATTTCTATCCCTAAATGGAAATGTTTTACATTGCATTGAAAATCAGTGTGCTTTTGTACCTATGTAGTTTGGCTTCTCTAGGAATTTTATCCACTCTTTCCAGAAAAAGAAGCATTTTCCCCATTGAAAGCTCTGTTTAGAATACAGTGGTCTAATTCAGATCCAAAGGAGTTAGAGCTACATATGAAAAAATGTCTTCTTTCATATTCCCACGGTGATTAGTTTGGCAAACACAAATGAGATTAAAAACCTAGACGGTCTCCAGAAAAATTAATATATCTAGGATTCTCTTCCAGACTGCAATTTTTACAGGGTTCTGTGAGTGGAGTGCCTCAATGACATTCCCAATTCTTTTTCAGTTTTAAATCTGTTTAGCTTAACTTTCAAAGGAGAAAGTTAAGAAATTTTATTTTTACTGTTTACTGCTTCTATCCAACCACTCCGCCTTAAAGCTGTGGGATTTACAGTATTACAATTACTGCATTAGAACAGGTAATCTTTTTTAGTAGAGAATTTTTAAATGCGCATCTTAAAGCAACAGAGCAGCATATATTATGCCTTACTACAGTATATAAAGGTAATAATAGTACTGTATATAGGAATCCTCGACTTACAACCACAATTGAGCCTAATATTTTTGTTGCTAAGCGAGACAGTTGTTAAATAAATTTTGCCCCATTTTACGACATTGAATAAATCACAATTGGGTCAGTGCATACAAATCAAACAAAGCAAGGTAATATGAATGTAATGAAGCAAATCTAGAAGAAGGAATAATGGGTATAATATCTGTGCTAAGCAGTTAGAAACCTGACTTGAAAATCCCGTTGATAATTATTTTGCATATTCTAATTTCAGGGTTGTTTGAAGAAAACATGACTTTAGCTGTTTCTTTTTTTTTTTTTTTACTGTTCTTTACAATTAATTTATTATCCTGGATATAGAGCCTTTACTTACTCTGGAGAGCTTCCAAGTAGTAAACAGATTTAAGTTAATATTGTTTTCATGTGCACAGCCACATAATAGCTGGATTCATACTTGGGAGTAAACCAAATCTAGTTTTGGAGCTTGGGCTTCACAGCCATTTTGCTTATAAACTAGGATTTGTGGCTTAACGTGTTGTGTAAATACAACTAATTGCAACTCATTCAAAAAAAAAAAGTTAAGTAAACTACAGCCTCAAGTATTCTGTGAATCCAGTTATAGAAATGCACTGTGGTATTCTTTGAAGGCTGTGGAAACATCACATAATTGGCTGTTGACAATGAGCTCTGGTTAAATTGGTGTCCATACACTGAAGAGTATAAAATCTGCCTTTGGTCTACAGATCACACATAAAGCATGTTACCTTGTAATTAAAACAATATTGCATCACTAGAATCTGTTGCAAAGAGCCCAGACCTCTTCCAAGGGATTTAGTTTCATTTTGCTTCCATCAACAATAAGTATTCTGTGGCGACTGAGCATCTTCGCCCTTTTCTGAGACAGTTTGGAATGGGTGGTTTTTCCACCTTAAATGTATTCTGTTGTTCAAAGTTGTGGTACTTCTGGAAACACTGGCACTCTCCTAAATGTGCCAATACATATGAAGATTCAGGGTATCTTAAGAGTCTTGCTTTTGTTTTTAACCCACAATGTCCAATAATAAAGAGACAGTGAAGCTGTTTTAATTGTAAATTATTGTGGTCAAAAGAAAGAAGAGTTGCTTTTAAGAAATAATGGAACACAAAACATAATTAAGTAATAATGTTGCTCCATTGGATTTAACTCTTGATAGCACAGAATTACCCCACATTCCAGAATAAAAAGGCAGAATTAGTTAAAATGAAAAGAAGTAAAGTGATTTTTACAAAAGATAAAACCATTTTATATTTTTCTGGACATCCTGATTTCAAATTCAGTTACCCTACATGGAGTAACACAAACATTTAGTGATATCAATTTTAGAAACTGAGTATGGGCATAGTCCACTTCTAAAATTATTGTCAGTGTTGAATTTATGAAAAGTGAGAATAATAAAGTAATTTGTTCAGTAACAATTATAACACCATGGAATTTAAGAAAGGTTTTTAACTATTCCTAATCTACCACTAATATTCTTTTCACTAATATTTGTTTGTTTGTTTTCACCAAGATGGAAAAATATACTGACTAAAACCTGATGAGTTCCAAAAATTTAAAATTCGATCATCTGGATCCGATCTAAACTATGTTTCTAGGCATCTGCTTTAAACTAAAATCCAGGTTAATGTGCACTGGTGAACATTAATATCCAGGGATACATCTCGGCCTCTAAAAACCACCCCGGCTGGTTAAAAAAGATTTAGGCAAAGCCTAATCAGAGATATTCTGTCTCTTTTTGTGTGTATGAGAGAGGGTGTGTGTGAGCATAGGACCATCAGTGTATGCTTTCCCTCATGCTGCAGTGATTTTGAAATTGAAACGTTGCACTGCTGAGAAAGTGCCATGAAAATATAACCTACTACATTCCATGAAAATAAATAAGCAAGGCCACCCAAATTTTCAATTAGTGCTTGAACAGAATGCAGGAAGTGGCTCGAGAGCCGTCAAAGGCTTGCCTCAGGCTGGGTCGTGGACACGGAACAGTGACAGGAAAGCTTGCAGCAAGGAATAGAGGCTCAGTGTGAAGATGGCCCTTTTCCAAGGAAAACGGCATACTAATAGGTTAATGCTGATTTCCTGAAACATACAGCCTGGGTATTACAAGCTGGAATTTACTTTCTGAAAAGGCCAAGCCTCAAAGACGATGCCTTTCTGCTGATAGAATAACACTGAAGAGTTCAAACTGCATTACAGGTTGTCACAGCTTTAAGCTTCCTAAACTTTCCAAAGTTAAAAATCAGGAACATATTTTTGGCCACCTGAAACAGCAATAATTGGACAAGGTTGTGAACAAGAAAGGACAGTGTAACATTTCAGGATTGATTGGCGACCTCCTGGTGTCACCTACTTCAGCCTTTTGGGGGGGGGGCATGCCATTTTAGGCTATTCTACACACAACAGAGAAACTCACAAGGGACAGCACTATTTTTGTGGATTGCAGAGTACTGCATATTTTTCCTGTATTTATTCCTCCATGCCAACATTAATTTGTATGTTCTTAGTACAAAATTCCAGCCATGAAAGGTCTGAATGGATTTTTTTTCCACAGTTGATTCATATAATCTCCAAATGTATTTCACTGAATTCTTTGCCCCCGCTGCAAGCATCATAATATGCAGGAAAAGATAAAGAAATAAATGATCCAATTTTCTACATTTAGGTCATGGGTAAAACTCAGTCTTAGGTTATTTATACACAGTCCTAAGCTGCATTAACAGTGGGATAGAATCAAGATCTCACAAAATATTAATACCACTTTATAATGCCTTGGTAAAACCACACTTGGAATACTGCATCACCATGATGTAAAAAAGATGTTGAGACTCTAGAAAGAGTTCAGAGAAGAGAAACAAAGATGATTAGAGGACTGGAGGCTAAAACATAGGAATAATTGTTGCAGGAATTGGTTATGTGTGGTTTAAGTAAGACATGATAGCAGTGTTCCAATATCTAAGGGGTTGCCACAAAGAAGAGGGAGTCAACCTATTCTCCAAAGAACTTGAAGGCAGGACAAGAAGCAATGGATGGAAACTAATCAAGGAGAGAAGCAGCCTAAAACTAAGGAGAAATTTCTTGACAGTGAGAATAGTTAATCAGTGGAACAACCTGCCTCCAGAAGTTGTGAATGTTCCAACACTGAAGTTTTTAAGAAGAGATTAGGCAACCATTGCTTTGAAATGGTATAGGTTTTCCTGCCTGAGCAGGGGGTTGGATTAGAAGACCTCCAAGTTCCCTTCCAACTGTAATTCTGTTCTTTATTTACTCTAAGTAGGTCTCCATTTTTTGTACTCTCAGCAGAAATAAGAGAGTTCAGGAGAAGTGGCTTCTAAGTTTAGGACTGCAAACTCAATGGTACCTATTTTTAAGGAGACCTCCTTAGTATTACACATCCATTATAGAACAGAGAATATTTGGACATGTACTTCCGTATTCTTTAGAAAGGCATTGACTGTTACCTAAGATGACAAATTAATCTGAGGAACCATTGAAATGGTGCAAAATATCAATTATGCAAAGATGGCTGCATATGTTGTACTACTGGTGTAAGGGGCAGGGAGTTTCAATGCACAAAAATGGTTTTTGGTTTTTTTTGGTACCATATATAGAGATATACATATGTATTTATATGGTCATTGGGCTTTGTTGCTTTAGGATTAGGGTTTCAGGCATCCAGAATATTTGATGATCGTATCTTACCTCTGTATCTGATGTTTACTTCATCAGGTTGAAAAATAATGCCTAACCCAATCTAAATTCCATCTGTTTTGCTAGGGTATACTGAAAGTTTCATACCTGCCATCAGTTATGCCAAGTGGCATTTCAAGAAGGGCACAGAAGATCAGAACAGTAAATGCACTTAAAAAAAACAAAACCCTTCATATTTGTTATATTGCATATAGGGTCAAGATTCACTATTTGTAGCAATATTTAAAGTCTTTTAAAGGACTTTTCCATGCAGAGGTCCTACATAGCCAAATCATTGCAATAATGTATTGGAAGTATCATGGGATACAAACAGTATAAAAAGACAAACATAATCTCCAAATGTCAAAAGTAACCTTTGTTTATGTTACATTATTGTAGCGCAGCCCTCTGTTGATTTTAAGAATGGGGGGGGGGAGGAAGTTTATAGAGCAATAAAAAGAAGGTAAAGGGGAAAAACATGCAATTTTACTGATTTGAAAATTATGTATGGAGCAACATGATGTGTATTATCTTTGTCCTTTGTTTTGAAAACAATACTTTGAATACCGCTGGCTTAATTCTTACCATATTTCTATAATGCTTTGTAAACTGACAGACTCTGCAAAAGAACAACATATATGGGAATGCCTTTGCAGGTTGCTTTAAACTATCGAAGAAAAGACCGTATGTGCTTTACAGAGAAAGGGCTTTACAGTAGGCTTTTGACATTAGACCAAAGAACAGGAAATTAGGCTGAGAATTGAGTTGCCCTGGCTTGCTGTTAACCCTCACATAGCGATACTTACTTCTGAATGAATATGTAGATCAATGATACAATTTTATTGACATTATCTTATTTTAACTCCAAAAACTTTGATAGTGTCTTTTAAAACTTTTTTTTTTTGGCAAGAGTAAAATTAACATCCTTCAAAAATGCATACTTCCCCCCCCCCAAACTGTTGCAAGGTATCATCCTTAATTATCTCTTGAAATTTTGGATTTAAAAAAATTTCTAGCATTAGAATATAGTTTTAAGTAGGGCAGAATATAGCATGTTTGTGTATGTGCCGGAACGACGAAAAAAAGGGCACAAATAAAATACATTAAATGCATCAATTTCTGTATGTGTCTTGTGATTGTCTTTTGTATTCTTTAGTTCTGTAGCCATGGCATTTTTTGTATGGCTATTCTCCAGTTTTTAATCAAATGAAGTTTAGTCATAAAAATGGCAGTTTAGTGCTTAATATAATCTTAAATCAATTTGCATACCATCACATTTCTCTCATTAAATCTGTAACAAGGGATCTTTGTTTTTGCTTTTGTTTTAACACTTGCAGATAATTACACAGCCCAAGATGTGCTGTTTACTCTAGAACACCTTGAGTCACCCTGCCAAATATTTTGGAAGTTTAAAGTTTAGACAAAATGCATGGGAAAATCCTATTTTTGAGGGAAAACTCTACCTGGGGTTAGGCTTCTTTTGGGTCAGGGCCAAAAAACCAACCTCATGGTTACATCTGGGTTGAGTGTTTATTGATAGTTGGCTTTTTAATTTTCATTCTGCCCAAACTTAGGTCCTATACATGGAAAAATCACATTTGGAGAGAAAACTCCATCAAAGGCTAGGATTAAGTTTCCTTGAAGTGAGGGTCAGAAAGAAACAGAAAGATTCATGGATAGCTTTTATGGACACTGAGCCTCTGAGAAGTCACTTCTTCCCAAATTAATATTCTGGGCAATGTGAACAGGAAACCTCTATCTAGAAGAAAAACCCTACCTAGGGTTAGGGCTAGGGTTAGGGTTAAGCTTCTTTGAAGTCAGGGCCAAAAATGAACACCACACAAATTAGTAAAGAATATTTATGGATAGTTAGCCGCTGAGAAGCCATTTCTTTTCAAATTGATATCCTGGGAATTATGAATGGGAAACTAGTATCTGGAAGGAAAACCTGGCTAGGATTAGAGTTAATGTGAGGCTTCCTTGAAGTCTGGTCTAAAAACAAACCATACAGTCATAATTGTAGAAGATATTGATGGATCCTCTTAGAAATCCATTCTTCTCAAATTTACTCCCTCAGTGATATGATTAGGAAAAACCTGTCTGGAAGGAAAATCCTAGCTAAGGTTAGGGTTAGACTTCTATGAAGTCAGGGCCAAAAATGAACAAGGTAATAATATTTATAGGGGACATTTATCGGTAATGAGCCTCTGAGAAATTCATTCTTCCCAAAGTTATTCTCTGGGCAATATAAACGGGAAATCAGTATTTTTTTTAAAAAAATCTTAGATACAGGTAGTCCTTAACTTAGAATCACAATTGGGACCAGAACCTCTACTACTAACTGATGCATTCATTGAGTAGTCATGCCTGATCTTACAACCTGGGACACTGCAACCATACATGCTGGTTACTTTGTGCCTGAATTTTGATCACGTGACCACGAGGATCCTTTGATGGAGAGAGGCCAGCAAGACAGGGCAGGCAAGTAAGAGAGTGAGAGAGACAGATGGGCTAGGGCAGGGATAGGCAACCTTGGCTCTTTTATGACTCGTGGACTTCAACTCCCAGAATTCCTGAGCCAGCCATGCTGGCTCAGGAATTCTGGGAGCTGAAGTCCACGAGTCATAAAAGAGCCAAGGTTGCCTACCCCTGGGCTAGGGTTAAGGTTAGCTTAAAGCACTAGCTCAAAAGGCGGAGCTGCAAGTGAGAAACAAATGAAAGAGAACAGGAGAAAGAAAGACTGAGCAAGAAAGAATGACAGAGAAAGGACAAGGGAACACAAGACTAGTAGAGAGCCAAAGGATCCTCTGTGGGGTGGGGTGAGGGCTTCAGCATCTGATTCACCGGTTGAGTGGGGACTTCTTGGTAAGCAAGAGAGGCAGAAATTCCCTATCCAACATGTAGATTAGATGCTGACAGATGCCTAAAATCCATGAGCCTAGCTTTCTGTCAAACCTTGCTTCCTCTCTTCTAGGTGTCTCCCCCCCCCCCTTAGTTTGGCAGGTGAGAGAGGAAATGCAGCCATTAATCACTGCACCTTAGCTTGGCCTGCATTAAACAATCAAGAACACAGAACTTGCTGACTTCACTAACAATGCAGAGTAGCGAGAGATTATGGTGGTAGTTCCTTAGTGCTGGTTTACTGTACATAGCCCCATGGACTACAGAAGGAAAGTATATTAAACCAGCTGTCTGGATATGCCATATAAGGAATCAGCCTGCATGAATATTCCATTAGTGGTTGGCTATTTGAGTAGCATAACAAGGCAAAAGATTATTTTGGAAGATATAATGGCAACTTACATGGCTAGAGATGTTCATATATCGGGGTGGGAATATTGCTCTTTCTTCTGCAATGGGAACTTTATTCATTGATACATTCATATGACAACATTGTCATATGAGTTCTTGATGAATTTAATCAAGAAAATATATATAAATGTTAACTGTCGAATTTAATCATACCTAAGCTACATTCCTGCTTATTTCCCCTATTCTCTTGTTGTATTCCAACCTCATCACTCTGCATTCTATCCCTCAAAGGAGAGTGCATAAAACAGGGTTTAAATCCTGTACACAGGATCCCATCCAATTGGAGCAGGCTCTCCATTCTAGATCTCCTTCACCAGTGTGCGTGTCAATGAACTGAGTTACTAGCAACATGATCTGCTCTCCCATTCAAATAGCCAGAATTTATTTAATAAGTGAAGCTCCCTTCATTCATAAGGGTTTATCCTAATTTAGATTAATCAATGATGTAAATTCAAGCAAGCAAAAAGCTTTATTAATGAACTCTTCCATGAAAGATGTGCATGAATGATCACCATTTGATTTGTGCTTGGACAAGCAGATCAGATGGACCAGTTTTTTCTAACAGAAGCATGGACAGATGAGTTTATATAATATGCATATTCTGGCCATGTGCTGCCATTTATTCTGTGCAAGGGATTTAGGATAATTGGGCAAGTTAAGCTACTGCATGTACCTCACTTGATGAGTATATTTTTTTGGCAAGCTGTACTTGTTATTTCACATATGTGAACTCTGAAAATAGCGTAAACAGACTTGGAAGTATCGAAAACATTTATGAAAATGATTGACTACAATAGAGTATTATACCATACTTATATATATTACATGTTAGCAAATGAAAACATAACCTTTATTAAAAGCTGTGTTGGTGTCAAGAATGTTATCAGCATTTCCTCCGTTAGAAAAAACCTCTGAAGTTAAAAAGAAGGCAAGTTAACCAGCCTTAGGCTAGTCCAAAAATGTAAGGAGGTAACTCTAGTATAATTGTCATTTATTTATCTTTTATGTTAAAATCAGTGCAATCAATCAGTGAATAAACAATTGCAAACCCACATTACTAATTGATTACATGGCAAGGCATCAGTCAAATAACTAGTCAAATACTATTTGTTCCATTTCGTCACTGACTTTTCTTTGCTTTCTGAAGTATCATCAGCATGTTTTCTTCTCTTCCTTTTCTCAGCTGCTTCAGTTGGTTCCTGAACTCAGTTGCTTCTCCTTATTGTTCATCTGTTATTGTCCATCTGTGTTGTTCATCTGTGCAGTTCCATACTGTTTCCTTTGCTTCACAACAGATCTGCTTAGTGCCTGCCGCCTATATTTTGTTATGTTTCTTTATTAATTAATGCTTGCAATTTTCAACAATGGTTAAAATATAGCTCTTGGATAGTATATTTATACTGCAAATAGGTAGTATGTATTAGGAAAACATTGGAAACTACCTTTTGCTAAGTCAGACTTTTAATTTATTTGTTTTCTCTTATAACTTGGCTTTAATGTCCAATGCATGCTATTTTTTCTTCTTCTGTTTCTTCTGTTATACTGCTTAGCTCAAAGGAGTGGAGTGTCATGATATGTATACAATCGTATTTCAAATCTTGTTTAAACTCTTTAAGACTGAAGACATTCCACTGGAATATGTCACCTATGTGTTACAGTATTATTCAGCTCTAAATCTTTTTCTTGGTTAAGTACAATAACCAATTACTGTTCTAAAACTACTCTCCTTTATAAAAATTGTGATCTACTTTCATTAAATCTGCCACACACACACACGCACAAACACATACACACCATAGTTATTCACAGAATAAAATTGAATAATTTGTACTTGCACGATTTCAGAACAGGAGAAATTATGTCAGCACAATTATCTGCCCTCTTTAAAATAATACCTTCTTAGATTTTGGAGAGTTTAAAGTTTTTCATTTGCTATTCATATAAAATATATTTGCATAATCAATTCTACAAAATATATTTGATGATTTAGAGAGCTGTCTAAATTTCCTGTCTACATAAAACAGTTTCCAGTGCTATGTACCCAACTACACAGTATAGGTTTGAGCTTTTTAAAAAATGATTCTACATGCCACTCATAGGTCTTATATGACATAGTGGCATGGGGTCCCACTTGGTCTTCTTTCAGTGAGAAGGAAAATGGGCATTCACTTGACAGATGATTGATATTTGACAACCTATCATTAAGAATTTGGTTCCTGGTCTATCCAGCAAAGAATATGCAATAGGTCAAGCTAGGTGTTAAAATGCATTGTTCTCAGTTAAGACCCAGCTGACATTTTACTGCCCAAATGTTAAAGTGCAAAAAGCCATAAGCAGTGCTATCAGTTATGGCTGACAGATGTGCTTTTAAAATGAACATTTCCCTGTAATAGATATGGAAGAAGTAATTAATCTACTTTTATACCCATGCATGCTTCTTTTATTAATCTATCAGTCTAGTTCTTGCTCATTTTTTTTTCTGAAACAAAATTGAGGGCTAAAGAGCCCAGTTCAGACAACGCTTCAGGAAAAATCTGAAAAGCATTTAGGCAGAATTAGTGGATTTTAAGAGGTAGGATGTTCTCTGGCGTGATAGTGAAACTAGGAAATGATTTGGTGTTCCAGTTTCCAACCTCAAGAAAAATCTCCTCACCAATGCAGAGTTCTACCAAAAATAAATGTAACAGAGGTTATGACCATAATTGAGCCCAAAATTTCTGTTGCTAAGTGAAACAGTTATTAACTGAATTTTGCCCCATTTTACGACCTTTGTTGCCCTAGAATTGAGCCTGGCACCTTTTGCCTCCAAAACAGACTGGACTATCCCTGAACCATGCTTTCTTTTCAAAGAAGCAGTGCCAGCATTTATCACTGAAAGAAGAAAGGCCTGTGTAAAGTTATATTCCCAAAGTCCCTTCAAAATCACTAAATTTAAATTAATAGCAAATAATTAACTGCAGAACTCCATGTAACATTTATATAACGACAAAATAAACTAAGATTACAACTTATATAATCAGCATGTATTCCAGTCATAAATTAGTGCTCACAAGTGGCTTCATAATTACAGGTAGTCCTCAACCTATGACCATAACTGAGTCCAAAATTTCTGTTGTTAAGTGAGACATTTGTTAAGTGAGTTTTGCCCCATTTTACGACCTTTTTTTGGCACAATTGTTAAGTGAATCATTGCAGCGGTTAAGTTAGTAACATGGTTGTTAAGTGAATCTGGCTTCCCCCATTAACTTTGCTCCTCAGAGGGTCGCAAAAGGAGTTCACATGACCCCAGAACACTGCAACTGTCCTAAATATGAGTCAGTTGCCAAGCGTTTGAACTTTGATCACGTAAACACTGCTACGGTCGTAAGTGTGAGAAACAGTCATAAATCACCTTTTTTTAAAGTGCCATCGTAACTTCAAACGGTCACCAAATGAACTGTTGTAAGTTGAGGACTACCTGTATGTAATGCTAATTTCTGGCAGTGTGGAGAAATTCAGTAAAGAACAGGATAAAGAAAACACACACACACACACACACACACACACACACAAACACACACAAACACACACACACACAAAGAGGAGGTGGTAAGAAAAAAATAATGATGTATTGCTCTGCCTTCTTTTGGTTCAGGCCCTACCTATCAAGAGCTTATGGACTTTCACCAGAAGAAAAAAGCATTCCCACCTAATGTGATAACTTATCTACTCCCGCATTTGTTTCCAGAATATCCAGAGAAGATGCTCTGGGAATCTTGAGAGATTACACAGGATAAAATTGCCAGGTTCCAACAGTAGAGTTTTCAAAGATTGGAGACTAGGCTCAGTGCCAAAGGACATGAAGGTAGCCAGCATAAAACCAATTTTTTAAAAAGCAACAGAACAAAGATCTGGGAAATTAAAGGCCATCACTGATGACAGGAGACAATTAAAGGTCAATCATCAGCTGAATATCTTTTCCAAGCAAATTGGTACAACAAGCCTTGATGAAGGAAAATCAGCAAAGGTGAGTCCTACTTGATGTACCTGTGGGTTTTGTTTTGTTTGAGAGTCAGCAAGTACATAAATAGAGATAACCCTACTCACATTTATATCTGATTTTTTTAAAAAGACACTGACAAAATTCATAAACGTCACTTGAGTAAATGTAGTGGCTATAGGATAAGGAGACTTTTCTAGGGATTGCTAACTGGTTAAAAACATAAAGCAAATGTAAGAAAAAATGGGCAATTTTCTCAAGGAAAGTAAGAAGCAGAGATGCCCAAGGCTTTCTGTGGGGCGCAGTTCATGAGTGATTCCATCTTCAGTGTAAGTTGTAACCTATTAGCTGGCCAGGTTTACAAATGGTACTAAAATCTTTAGGGTTGCAAAAGCAACTAGGTTGACTAGGTTTTTAGTTTGGAAAAAGACAACCGAAAGGAGATACGATTAATATGTAAAAAGACATAGAGAATTTGTTTCCCCTTCTCTCAAAACACAAAAAGCAGGGCAAGTTTATTAGAAAGAGATTTAAAACAGGCACAGTGAAGCATAGTTCATAATTAACTTATGGAATTCATTGCTACATGACTTAGGTGTCAAACTCGCAATGTCACAACGTATTGTGACTTTTTTGCCATTCCCGGCAATGGGGTGGGCGCAGTTTCACTATGATGCTTCCGGTCCACGGGCCGGCAGTTTGACACCCCTGACTTATATGATGGACATTAAGTTGAATGGGAGTTTGATAAATTCAAGAGAAAGGAAAATGAAGACAGTCAAGATATGTCACTGTGGTTAAAATTAGCCTGAAGTCCCAAAGGTGCTTTTTCAGGAGGCAACTGAACTTTGTTTTTCTTTGAAGAAATTTCACTTCACTTCTCATCCAAGAAGCTTCTTCAGCTCTGACTGGATAGTGGGGAATGGAAGGATTTATATTCCATTCCCCACCATCCGGTCAGAGCTGAAGAAGCTTCTTGGATGAGAAGTGAAATGTCTTCAAAGAAAAACAAGAAAGTCCAGCTGCCTCCTGAAAAAGCACCTTTGGGATAGCCATGATCTGGATGACTGAGAATCTCCATAGACATTTAGCCTGAAGTCATTTTTGCACCTACTGTAGCCACAAGACAAAAGACTCTTGTGATAAATTCTACATCAAGGAAACACAGGTTGAGGATTTCAGGATTGACTTTGCTTTTTCCTAGAATCTTGAGATCCCCTAATAAGAACCTTGCACAACATGAATACATTTAGAATACATTTAGAATACAGAATTTGTTTGGAGAAACAAATAGGATCTGAGCTCATTGTCCTTCCATGCCGGACTTAACTTCTATTTCTCCCAGTCCTTGTTATCCCACATACTTTTCTTCACTTCAAAATAATAATTTGGAAAGCGGAGGTGCATTGATGTTGCAAAATTGGGAATTATAATCTTTTGTCTGGTTACTTGAACTCCTTCAGAGAAGTCTACTCTGATTCACAACTTGTCCATTCCTGTTGAACATAGGACACACAGTATCCCATCCACTTTATTTTAGAAGCAAAGTTTTGTAACAGGGAGATTCAGAAGTGGAGATGGGTTTTCTGGGCAAGGAACTGAAACTCAGTAGAAATGGCACAGTTTTAATGCATATCAAGCTAAAGAATTTTTGATTAGATGCTGGTGACACACTGTCTCACATAAACACTGCTTGACCTCACATAGCAGGACGGGAAAGCTGTAGATCTTTGAAAGTTGATACAGTTGGGAATAGGGACCAGATAGTCTGATTTAAGAAAAATGAATTTTGTTTGTTCAGATAAATGAGAAGCAAGAATTCTGACTGAGATAAGATTGCTTCTACAGTGGGATGTCGCCAGGCCTTATTGAAAAAGGAGAAAGAAAAACACTCTTAAGTTGAACTCAACTCCTAATGACTACAAGGATATAGGCACATAGTTTTCTTGGCAACAGTACAAAAGTGATTTGCCACTGATTTCTTTTGGGATGTTCTTTATTATCAACCTAGCCTAAAGCTCTGGAATATCCTGGAGGTTTGTCTCTTATTAATATGCTAATATGCTTATTAATATGCTAAAATCCTGCTTAGTTTTTTAAAGTTCAGCTTAAATCCACTAGATGCCGCTCATTAAAAATAAATAAAAATAAATAAATGCTTCTTCAAGATCAGTGGTCAATAATCTTGGTCCGTGTGGGGAATTGGGGTGGAAGCGGCCTCAATAACTCTTCCCCAGTAGTCTCAGTCATATTCTATAGCCAAATTCACGGTAGAGAACAACTATCTCAGTCAGAATTTCTGGAACAGAGAAGCTTTGAATTCCTCTGGCCAGAAGCTTTATGCCTCCCAGGTTTATCACATCCATCTGAGCCTTCTTGATAACAATTTGGTGAGATTGGGAGGCATACGCTCTCCATGTTGAAATAGCAATAGCAATAGCACTTAGACTTATATACCGCTTCACAGTGCTTTACATCCCTCTCTAAGCAGTTTACAGAGTCAGCATATTGCCCCCAACAATCTGGGTCCTCATTTTACTGACCTCGGAAAGATGGAAGGCGGAGTCAACCTTGAGCCGATGAGAATCGAACTGCCCAACTGCAGGCAGACGGCAGTCAGCAGAAGTAGCCTGCAGTACTGCATTCTAACCACTGCACCACCATGGCTCAAAAATAAAGAAGTTGTTGTCCTTTTCAACCTTGCAAGAGAAAACCTGTGTGAACACACACACACACATCTCTCCCCCCATACATGGCACCCTAATCTATTCTCTTGCATCAAATGTAGCCTACAGAATGAAAGGTTGATCAACCATAACATAGCTTAAGCCACTGACTTTTGAGTAGACATTGGAGCTCTTGTCGTTTCTTGAAGCATCTCAAGGGCACTTATAGAAAGTCTTCAGAATAAGCCTGTGTGGAAGACTAGGCAGAGAAAAGGCATCTGTGAGCTTTATTGTTGATAAAGAGAGGAACCTGAGTGTCCCTACTCCTAGTCCAACACTATAATCCCAGTGCTGAATGGAATGAAGAGGCAGGCCGACCTCCAGTCTTTCACTTGCATAAGGCCAACAATTTAAGCCAGGAGAGAACCATGTTTGTGCCACACACATGGAAATCTTCAATTATCCCACGGCTCACTTGAATTCATCTTGATGAGGGAAGAAGCCGGGGAGATAGGAAACAACTTCTGTCCCATAAGGTCCTGGAAGATGCTTGTCATAAATGGGCAGGCATTTTGGAAGATCGTAACAGAAAGAAAGGTTTTCCTCCATACCCTGAAGAGAAGAGAGGAGATTTAGGCCTTCTCCAGTAAAGATGCGAAACAGAAGAGATCTTTCCAACCAAGACTTGCAAACCCAACCCGGCTGACAAGTGCAAAATATCCTTCATGATGAATATCACACTCCTTCTGGTGATGGAGTTGTTGCTCTTTCAAACCTCTGACACAAGCTTTCTCCAGTGCTCTGGCTTTCTAGTTTTAACGCCATGATTAATAACCTTTGCAAGATCTCTTCCCTGGGCCAAACAGCTGGGTTATTGCTTCAGAAACAGCTGTTTCATAGCTAAGGTAGCCTAGCTTCACTAACCACCTCACAGAGGATTTATTGGTGACTTGTCTTTAAACATTACTCTGATAGCAAGACAATCTTGTACTTAATCATGCACAGGCTACACAAGCTGTATCCTTTCTTCACAAGCACACACTCAAGGGAAATGTTGCCAAAGTGCTTTTTGTTCCAATGCCACACATAAGGTTCCTACCAGATGTTCCCATTTTAAATCCCAACTGCCTTTTAAAAAGGAGGAGAAACCAACCTCTTTTATATTCCAAAATTGTCAATATCATTTAGTAGTAAATATAATATCCTTATAACAGTCAATAAACATATAACAGACATAGACATTTTCATCAGGAAAATATTATAACCCTGAACTTTTTAAGAGTTAAATTACATTTTTTTTAAAAAAGAACTGCAACATCTGGCAAGCAGTTTCTAATTTCTGAAAGGCTTGGAGTGAAAACATAAAAGCCACTGGGCAGATTCTGAATTATGAACCATTTGCCAGTTGTTTACCCTTATGCCAATCCTTTCATGCCCTTCTGTTCTCCTGCATGGATGTAATCAAGTCCATTGCAAATATATTTTCCTTTTGTTTTAAAAAAAAACCCAAAGCATCTACCATTTAAAGAACAGGAGGAAATCATATTGTGATAAATTAACAAAAAAATCCTTGTTCATTTACCTTTATTCCCTTTTCTTTTATCTGCAAATGCATAAATAGATATACCTACTTTCTCCTCACTGAGGGCTACATACATCAACAGAAAATGTGTGCATATCATTATGTATAACATTAAAGGTAAAGGTAAAGAGTCCCTGCTGGTTTTTTATTCTGCTAGTTGTAGCTGAATTTAGGGGCCAGTGCTCATCTCCATTTCTAGACCATTGAGCCAGCACTGTATAAAGATGTTTCTGCAGTCATGTGACCAGCATGATAGCACGTCGCCGCAGTGCAGAGCATGTGGCGAAACATGGAGCGCTGTTACCTTAACACCAGAGTGGTACCTATTTATCTAGTTGCGTCTGCATGCTTTCGAATTCCTTGGTTGGCAGAAGCTGGGGCAAGTGACGGGAGCTCACTCCATCACATGGTGTTAGGACCCAAACTGCCGGAGCACAGACCTTCTCTGGCATCTTTTAAGCCACTGGGCCGCAGCATCTTGCCAGGTGTAAAATAAGCATTTATGACATGTAACAATGATTGCTATATTTTATATAGTATCTCATGTAGTGAAGAAAATGAACCTAACAAACAAAATGGAGACTGCACTCTTCCCCCTGCCACCAGTGTTTTGGTTAGGACCAAGATCAAAATCAGCTCTTCGCTTTGCCTAATCCTATCAGACCCAAACCAACCCTCCCTGTCCTCTGACAAAGTGCTTTGCGATCCCATCCAGACCAAAGGATAGAAGCAGTGGTGGGATTCAGCCAGTTCACATCAGTTCAGCAGAACCGGTAGCTAATTTTTTTGTTGCCCAGGCCCAGAATAGACTTCCGGAAGCTGCATCCACACAAAGAACCGGTTGTTCACATATCTGAATCCCAGCACTGGATAGAAGCCTCGTAGCCAGCTCACAGCACACCCCAAAGGCAGCCCTAACGAGGGAATTGCAACATACTGTAGAGAAACCCCAACCCTCCAACCTTAATCAGGGACTTGCTCCTGATTACCTCAGCAATCCATACCCTTCACAATGGGCTTCCCCAGCTCTGCTATCTCTCCTGAAAGGGCTGCTTTGCCTAATGGTAGAAATGACCCCAGGTAGAGGGACAAGGACTTGCCTAGCTTCCCCAGAACTGGCCAACAAATCAGGTACTTAGGCTTTCTTGCACTGTAGCCTCAACCTCTGTAACAATCTTTGCTTTTCCATTGTTCCGGGTCTTTCATTGTAGAGCAGCTACCCAATGATCATTGCAATAAATATGGTTTTTTTCCCTCATTGTTGTGTTCCTGGCTTGGGCAAAATTCTACAATATTCCTTATTTTATTTAGGAACAAACAATATTTTTAATCACAGGATGAAGATCCTGATTGGGTTACACATGCCTTTTCAATCTGTTATGTATATATACTATTTATTAATAGGTAACTTCAAAGATTTTTCTCTCCCCTATAAAGACTAATGCTGCTCTGGGAAAACTGGAAAGGAAGGCACTTTTGAATCTTCCAGCCCAACTCTCAAATGCACAGAATTTAACAAATGTTGTGTCAATCCTGAAACATCAGAGAGGGCTGTGGAACAGAGAAGATATGATTGAGAAATACTCTTCTAAAACCAAGGAAGCCAAATCTATAAATATAAAAAGGAGTTTATTGAGGAATATAATGCCGATGAGAAAGGCAAATGAATGCAGTTATCGCAACTACAAAATTTCAAATAAGTCAAATTAGATCCCCCCCCCTTTTTAATAAACTCTGGATTTCCATTGCAGAGAGGATGGTTGGAGAAATATTATCTGCTTCCTCCTTCGATATTTGGAGGAAGGTGCTCTCCCTCCTCATCTTCCTCCTCCTCCTCCTTGCTGTTTTTTTTCTTTTTCTTCTTCCTCCTTGAGAACGAATCCTACCTGATGAATCTGAACATTAGTCACAATAAAGAATCCCATTGTCACTCCCCCCACCAAAAAAAAAAAAATCCTATAAAAAAGCATTTTGAAGCACAATCTGTCACTATGTTCCGGAAGGATCTCAAACCCCCAAGTCAGAAAGTCTCTGCAATAGGAGACTTTGATCGATATCATAACATAGTCTCAAATGACTTGCTGATCACCTGTTTTTGCCATTCCACATCTTTCCACATCTTTCCTCAACTCTTATCCTGTACTAAGTAAGGGCGATAAGGAATAGTCCATCTCATGGAGAAGACTGATCACTGCTTTGTTCAGTCAAGGATAAAGCTCCATCTATGATAATCCTGCATTAAGCCAGTAAATGAGAATTTGATCTAGGACAGTGATGGCGAACCTTTTAGAGACTGAGTGCCCAAACTGCAACCCAAAACCCACTTATGCATCGTCGGGTGGGTGTGGCCCATTGGGTGCGCGTGGCCCATTGGGTGGGCATGGCCCATTGGGTGGGCGTGGCTGCGGTGGTAACGGCAGACTGGATGGGACTAAACAGTTCAATCAATCAATTCCAACTTTGCAAGATCTTTTTTTTTCCTGTGAGAAGTTGAAATTGACTGATTGAACCTTTTTTTTTTTTTGCACACGGCGGCGGAGGCCTAAAGCGAAAAGGTTTTATAAAACCCAGCTGAAGGCCTAGGACTGGGGCGATGGCGCGCGTGCCCACAGAGAGGGCTCTGAGTGCCGCCTCTGGCACCCGTGCCATAGGTTCGCCACCACTGATCTATGATATCCTGCATTAAGCCAGTAAATGAGAATTTGATCTAGGAGCTACATCTACTTTCTGAACAGCTCTTACCAGAATGATAAAAATATGGTTTGATTTTTACCAGTTCTGCCTTTGTAGAAATAGGATTCTGCATGAGAGGGTTTTTAGGGAACCAAAGCTGAAGTCCGTCTACTCAGATCTATCGGCTTCTGGTCAAGGTTTCAGATGCTTAGGGGCAATTTGACATAGGCATCCACAACCTGAAGATTTGCTGATCCCTGGAATGCAAGATGCATTATGGTAGCAGTTAGCCCATAAAAGCCTATAGCAGTGATGGCGAACCTTTTAGAGACCGAGTGCCCAAACTGCAACCCAAAACCCACTTATGTATCGTTGGGTGCCGGATGGGCGTGGCCCATTGGCTGGGTGTGGCCCATTGGGTGGGCGTGACTTCGGTGGTAACAGCAGACTGGGTGGGACTAAAAAGTTTAATCAATCAATTCCAACTTTGCAAGATCTTTTTTTTTCCCACGAGAAGTTGAAATTGATTGATTGATTGATTGAACCTTTTTTTTTTTTGCACACGGCGGCGGAGGCCTAAAGCGAAAAGCTTTTATAAAACCCAGGTGAAGGCCTAGGACTGGGGCAACGGTGCGCGTGCCCACAGAGAGGGCTCTGCGTGCCACCTGTGGCACGCGTGCCATAGGTTCGCCACCACGGGCCTATAGCTTATAGGTAATGTGTGCTTACTGGAATACTTCATTTATTATTATCTAGCAATCTGAACACAAACTTGCCCTATATTTATGATATCTCAAATTCCTGCAAAATAGTGTACGGGCTTAAAACACTATTTTTAATACCCTCCAATCTGAGATTATTGGACTTTCTCCACTCCTTTTCATTAATGTTTGATTGATGAGATATGTTGCTAACTTTTAGCATTACAATTTGGAGTTGAGTGATAGAATGAAGGGGTGAAACATTTGGGGCCCTTGTAGGGCCTTTGGGTGTTGATAGTTCAGGGATGGAAAAACAAAATATATGTTTTTCTCCGAAAATAGGAGTGGGAAAATTGTGCTCCTCCAGATGTTTGTGGACTAAAATCCCCTGCAACCCAAGCCAGTCCGACCTGTTGCACGGGACTATGGCAATTGTAGTTAATAGTTCCTTAAAGTGTGACAAGTTATAGAAATACATGGGAGGAACATACGACCTTGCTAATCTGACAAATAGCTAGAAAGTGAAGCAAGTAAACTGAAACAAAGGAAGGCAGACCTGCTTTCTTTTCAAATTGGCTTGCAACTCTACCAACGGGCTTAATTTGCAGGTGACAAGCTGTGCAGTTTCAATCCATTTTTCTCAGAAGTAGCTGTGAAGCCAGAGGTCAGATAGGAAATTTCCAGTGATTCTCTTCAACCCACTTCTAAAAAATGGTATATATGCCATAAGGGAATCATACATGACTTGTTGAGGTCTTTTGAGCCCTCTGTCCAGCTGCTTTGTAAACAGAGCTGTTACCCGCCCAGCCTGAAGCCATAGCATTATGGGATGTAATGGATCAAGGTGTTTGATATCTTTTTGTAAATCATGAATTTTATTACAGTGAATTAACATGTTAATTTAGGAAGAGTCAGCAGAACCTCGGGCAAATCTGACCCTGTGTATAAGTTAGTTCTCCTCCTGCCTAATGAGGTGAGAGTGACAAAATCAAAACAAATAACTTTCAGCTTCATTAATGTAGGAAAAATACCCCTCTATTTAATCACAGCAGGAGACGTTAACAAAACTGATACCTCTACGCTACAGACTTGCATGCTAATGTTACTGTCCTTCACAGCTGAGCAGACCACCGTGATTTGCTTTATCATAACTCAGGTAAACATTGTGTGGGCCCAAGAAGTGAAGAAGAGTTGGCATCCTGTCAGCGGTCCATGCATGCTTTGTATTAGAAGCTCACTTTGTCCCAAGCCATGACAATTTGTCTCCCACAAGTAAGCTGTCGCTCAAATATCTTCTCCTTATGTCAGACATGTCAAACACAAGGCCCGGGGGCCGGATGCGGCCCGCGAAGTGGTTTCATGTGGCCCGCGAAGCCATCCTGGAAACAGTGAGGGAACGGCCCCCGCTGCCTTGGCCCTGGCCCAGGCCGGCCGGGAGCCAATGTACAATTTTGTGGTGGCCATCTATGCTGAAACGCATTCAGTCTTAGCTCCACAAGACCGTCTGGAAACAGAGAGGAACCAGCCCCTGCTGCATCAGCCCCGCCCCCTGGGTGCATGCTGGGGAGGCTCCTCCAGTGGACCATGCCTTGGCACTTGCCCTGGTCCCACCCCCTTCTGCCAGAGACCCTCAGATCTGTCCCACTCCTGCCCAGGCCCCCTTGACACGAACGATGTAGAGCTGGCCATGCCCACCCAGTAGGCCACACCCATTCCATCCATGCCCACCCAGTAGACCACACCCACCCTGGCCACACCCATCCGGCCCCCCGAGGGCAACCGCAATGCTGATGCGGCCCTCAATGAAATTGAGTTTGACACCCCTGCCTTATGTCCTTGTAACCCGAGAACTCCTCAGGAGCTAACCAGTCTTCCCTCCATCTAACCCAGGGGTAGGCAACCTTGGCTCTTTTATGACTCGTGGACTTCAACACCCAGAATTCCTGAGCCAGCATGGCTCAGCTTGGAAACTCTCCCTTTCCCCTCAGCGTGGCTGGCTCAGGAATTCTGGGAGTTGAAGTCCACGAATCATAAAAGAGCCAAGGATTGCCTACCCCTGATCTAACCAATTAAGGAGCGGAGGAACAGCCAGTCTTCTGCACACTCTTCCAGGTCCTCAGCTTCTCTTTTACAGATCGATTCAGCAATTAAAAAAAAAAAATTCTACTAGTTGCTTGGAAGAAGGTGGTTTTCTCAAAAGTCATCCTTTTGGCCCTAGAAAAACAAAAACGAACAAACAAAAAAACAGCAGTGTGGGATTGTAGTGCCTGAGCGTCAGCAGACAGGGAGAAGTGAGCAGCCAAGATAAACAGGAGTTCATGCTACCCCTTACCTTACCCTGTAACTGTGGAGTTACAGCTTCTAAACTTTTTTTTTTAGTGATATCATCCCTGAGCCAAAGCTTGGCTGGAAATGAACCAGGGCAACAACCAGACAAGGGCAATTGCCATGAGAGCCCAAGGGCATGGCACCGATTGAAGGATGCTGCCAAGGTGGACTTATTGAATGCAGGGCTTGGATGCAATTTTGGAGATCATTTAGTGCAACCTTGTGCCCAGTATGAGAATTCATATCTATATAGACTCCTGGCAGATTGCCCTTCTGCTTTTATTTAGATATTTCCCCAGAAGGAAAATCCACCCTTTACTGAGCCATTCCATTTCATTGCAAGTGAAAGTATCAGGCCCCATGGATACTTCTGATTGTATTGGTAAAATGAAGGAAACCTATGAAGAAAATCTATAATTCACCTTTCACTGCTGAAAAAGCACAATTCTACTGCCAGCGAAGTATGTTTGCTTGCTTGCTTGATTTAAATTTAGACGCTGCCTGATTCCAACTGATTCTGGGCAATAATTCAGGTGAATTAAATGAACAAGTAGACCAGCCTCCACAGATATTAGGATTCCATACACATGATTAGCCTCTGAATACTGAGAATAATTTCAGAATCAGTCATTTTATTTAAAGTTTCCTTCTAAATTTCCCTTAGTATCTATTACTTTTGGCCATGCAAATATTTCTGTGGCTATTGGTAGGTTTCTTCATTCTCATGCATACAGATCAAAGACTGCAGTCTAATGTCAATTGCTGTGCTTGCTATTTAATTAAATTTAAATTTGAATGCCAAGTTGCCAAATGCTTTCATAGAGTGTCTTTTTTTTTTAATTTAGGGATTGATTACTGCTTCCTTCAAACTTAATTGCTCTCTTGATTGGAAAATAACTTTTCTGTTCTGCACTTGGAAAGCTCAGACAGATGGCAAATGGATCCTTGTAGAAAAGCACAAATCCTTGTCCAGTTTTTTTTTGGAAAAAAGAGCTCCTTTGAATTATTCCATCATTTTCCAGATTCAAAATTCTACAATGGCTTGAATCAACCTTACTCAAGGTTTTTTTTTTTTTTTTTTTTTAAATGGTAGGTACCAAAGATGCTTTGGAGTGACAGATTGTGGGCTACACTGTAAAACCTTAGAGGTAGCCATGATAATTTGCCTGGTAGAGCAAGGAACAAAATATAATTTGGTTTAATGGATTGTGCGTGCAGGTATTATCACAATTAAGTTGATTAAATAGGATTAAGGTGATTACTCACCTTATCTTTCATATTTTCTCCAAGAGCTCAGAACCACACCCATGCTACTGCAGAGAGCAATCTCTTTTTCTCTCTCTCAGCATTCACTAGTTCAATAGTCAGTATAAGGCCAATTTCCTAGCCGTGCTATTCCTGAGAAGGATAGAATACTGTACATCTGGAAGCAATACACCATTCCCAGAGACCTTCTTTAAGCAAAAATTGGCTGCCTTCAAGTTTGGGATGCATGCCTCCCCTTCTTAGAATGAAGCAACCTCATCCCAGAAGGTCCTACCACTATTATGACATCCGAGTTAACTAAATCTGCCACCTTTCATTTACAGTAGTTCGCAGAGCGCTGAGTATCTACTGCAATGCTCAAGCTGATCAGTCGCCTATTTCAGCAAGATAATACTTAAACGCTATGGGCAGGGAGCCAAAAGATCATGATCCTGAACAACACAGTCCTACAATATATAATATGTACTTACAATTTAATTAAAATATGTCTACCAAATAGCGACTAGAAGATTTCAGGCTCAGTCATCTTTTGGGACTGGGGGGAGTTGGGAGGAAGAATGTAACCATAGCTTATTGTTTTGCTAGGTTACATTGAGCGTTGACACCCCCCTCCCCCCATGAACTCTGTTTACCAAAAGCCTTTTAATTTTTTGACTGTGAGACAGAAACACTACTTTTTCACTCTCAGTATCTAGTGGGAAATGATCAGGAAGGTCTGTTGACAAATAACAACACATTGGCTTTTGGAAAGGCTTGGAATATGTTGAAAGAAGAATGTAAAATGAAAGTGATTCAAACCCTTTGATCATAAATCTAGCAGGAATGTTAATGAACTGTACATTAGAGGGAGAAACTGGGGTTGTCTCACTGATATGCTATTTTCAGGGTGAAAAAGGGGCTTTCAAAATTACTGCAATTCTAAAAATGTTGGATCTTTTCTTTGTCACTGGAGACCTTTTGTACTTGACAAATATCTTCATTTAACAATTTGCAAAAGAGATCTTGCTTTAATTTGTAATTATTCCACCGGAACGTCAGGATTTCCATTCATTTTGACATTAGGTTTTTTTTTTTACTTTTATGGAGGCACGCTGATGTCAGGTGGCTAAAAAGCCGTATCTCTCAATATCCTAGTGATAAGATGCATTTTGTTTTGGTTTTTTAAAATTTTTTCCCTCACTGTATAACATTTTATCGGATTATAAAATAAAATACAAAAAAGAAAAAACAAATACTAGGACCCAGTGGTGAAGGAAAAGGGAAAAAGAGGTGAGGGGGGAGAAGGGGGGAAAAGAAAAAAGAGCACTGACTTCCGACTTCCTCTTGCAGTAGAATAAAGCATTAACATCAAACCTCCACTTTTTACTTTTATACTACTGTGATAAGATGCATTTTAGAAGGGGGAGATCTGGGTTATTTTCTCTCCCGTGCAGCCCTCCATTTATAAAAGGGCAACAACATCAAGATAAGTTAGCTAGCATTAAAAACCATGCCGTTTCTTTACTAGAAGCGCTCTTGGCTTGATAAACAAATCCCATCCAGTGTTCGTATTTATTCCTCATTCACACCAGTGCCAGCGAGATCACGTGTAATTAGGATTCACTTGAAACAGTTCTTTTATTTTTTTTCAAGTGTTTTTTTTGAGATTGCCCATGGAGGTCACTAGCAACTTGCCAATTCTCAGATATTTCACTCAGTGTTAATTTGTTGTTCCTTTCAGGAAAGCTGAGAAGCCAGAGGAGGCAGGGCTTTGCTGTCGGCAACACCTGGCCAGTTTGCCGGGGATGGCACTTGCAGAAGATGCGTGACTAGCGCTTCCTTCTGCTTCCAAGCAGTTGTCTCTTGGTGGCCTGACAGCAGCTCCCTCATTAATGCAGGATCAGGTTCCTCCACATCGCTCACCAATTAACTTGTGTTTATACACACAATTCCCACTCCTGTTTTATGTGGAACCTTACCCCAGATGGTAACAATCAGGAACATGACCCCTCCTTACTGCCTTGGTGCTTCTGTTTCTTTTTCCATTTACTTTTAGCTCTTCTAAAGATTACAAGCTTGGTCCAGCTATTTTGTGAATGCTGCACAAAAGTTACTCAACCCTCCTGTGTGCAACAGCAGATGGAGGGTATTTAGGTTCATTTGTTTGTCCACAGCATTTTGCTGAAGAATAAGGAAATCTCGGTACCGGAGCAGAGACTTTAAAAATGTATGAAGTCCTAAATGGGGCTTTATCACCGATGTAGATATAGAAATTAAATAAGACTACCCACAATCAAGTGTACACATGTATATATGCCAATAATGTACAGGTTTCACTTGTTGTTTTTTTCCCCAAATCCTGCAACTGCGCAAGAGACAATATACATTTTAGCCAGCATGTATTTTCAGCAAAGTACCAATTTAAAGAGACATAAATGAACGAAATCGCACAGATGTGTGACTAATACTATTATATGAAATGCATGTTACTTTTCATAATAAATATGTAGTGTCAGCATGTAAAATTAATTAAATGTTATCTCAATAATCAGTCGCATTGCAAGAAGATGAATAAGTCTAGGATTTGTAGAACTGCTGACTTTATTGAAGCTATATCAGCTTAATTTAGCAATATATTTAATGTATAATGTGGAGTAATCCCAATTTAATGCAACAGGACTAGGGCTTGCTTTTGAATATATGTTCATGCAAAAGATAAAAAGACACAGCTGAACTTAAAAAAAGACAGTTGAAGAAAGATTTTACCATCTGTACCTTATGTGGGTAGTTCAATTCTGATACTGCAAAATGCATAAGCCTTATGAAATTGAAGACATGAACAGTGTAGTTACTTGCCAAAAATGCTGCCCCATTCATATTCTTTTCAACGGAGGAAAAGGAAATAGAACTAATAAATTGAAAATTTAAGAGTTTTTAAAATCTCGTCTTGAGGAAACATTACTCGAATTGGCCACTAGAGGTCACAGAAGAACAGTCAACCGTTGCAAACCAAGCTATTCCTCAAATTACTTTTTCCGAACTTGCGTTGTTTTGCTGGTTCGCTTAAGTAACTCCATCTTTAGCATGTCATCAGTCGTCAGTTCCAAGCGGCTGTTTCATAAGGGGGAGTTGTGAGGCTTAATAAAGCAGGAGAATTGACTGCTGATGATATTTATTTATTCATTCAATTTATAAGGCCATCCTCCTCAAATCAAAACTGGCTCTGCACAACATAAGAATCAGTACAATGTCTTTAAAAAGCATCAAGGTAAACAGGAAATGGACATCATTAACATGGAAAACACATAGCAAAGCTGAAACAAACAACACCAGTCAAATGGACATTATTGACCAATCCCAGCAGCTGTAGAAAAAGTCATTCTTTTTAAGGATTGTCTAAAAGCTTGCAAAGTTGGAACAGTTCAAGGATTGCTATATGTCAGTGGGCAGGTGCCAGAACAGAGAAGGCACACTTCCTAGATCCTGTTAGATGACACTCAGTGGATGGTACACAAAGTGTGCTGGGACTTTTTATCATTTATGGTGGACATGTGATAAAGCAAAGAAATGTTGGAATAGGATTCATATTCTAATGCGGAAAATTCTTAAAGGGAATATAAAGATAAAACCAGAAACAATAGTAATGGGGGACTTTAACTACCCTGACATCAACTGGGAGACAAACTCTGCACCAAGTGGAAGATCAAACAGATTCCTTGCAAACCTAGCAGACAACTTTGTCTCCCAAAAAGTAGAGAAGGGAACTAGGGGATTAGCCATTTGGGATCTAATTCTCACTAACAGGGATGAAATGATAGAAGGTGTTGAAGCCACAGGAACCTTGGGAGGAAGTGATCATGCAATATTGGAATTCAACATTATGGAAGCACAAGCAATAGAACACAGTCAAACTAGAGTCTTGGACTTTAAGAGAGCTAATTTCAATAAACTTAGAGAGGGTTTGGGAAGGATTCCATGGATGAGAATCATCAAGGGGGTGAAAAACAACTCAAGAAGCTGGGAAATTTAAAAAAAAAGTGAGATAATAAAAGCCCAGTAAGCACAATACAACAAAGAGGAAAAATTACAGCTTCAAAAGAAACCAGCATGGCGGCATTAAAGAACTTCTCTGATAAATTGAAAGATAGAAAGGGACAATTATAGAAATGAAAGAGGGGCACATAAACTAAGACAGACTATCGCAATAGCCCGAGCCGTGCAAAGATGACGTTGAGGAAAGCTTAACAAGCTATAATGACTAAGGCTTGTGACCAAAGTCAAAAATAACAAAAAAGTTCTTTCAAACATGTAAAAAACAAGAAAAAAGTTAAGGAAATGATTGGTCCATTAGTGGGAGAAAGTGGCAAGAAGGTGACAAGCAACAGGGAGAAAGCAGAACTATTTAACTCATTTTTTGCATCTGTCTTTACACAAAGGAAAAAAACAGTCCAACCTATCAAAAACAGTACGGTAAAAAACAGATTAGGAACACAAGTTAAGATAGGCAAGAAAATGGTAAGTGAGCACCTTTCCACCCTAGACGAGTTCAAATCATCAGGACCAGATGGATAACACCCCAAGGTTCTGAAGGAACTGGCAGATGTGATCTCAGAACCACTGAACTATATCTTTCAAAGATCCTGGAAGCAAGGCACTGGGAATTAACGGAGGACTGGAAAAGAGCTATGATGGAGTGCCCATCTTCAAAAAAGGAAAAAAAATGGAACCAGGAAATTACAGACCTATCAGCCTGACCTCAATACCTGGGAAGATTCTGGAAAAGATAATCAAACAACGAATCAGCGAACACCTAGAGGCAAACAAAGTCATTACTAAAAGCCAACATGGGTTTGTCAAAAACAGATCATGCCAGACAAATCTTATTGCATTCTCTGACCAAGTGACAAAATTCGTGGATCAGAGGAATGCTGTGGATATAATTTACTTGGACTTCAGTAAGGCATTTGATAAAGTAGATCACAACTTACTACTTGATAAGATAGAAAAAAGTGGGTTACAGCATCACCACCAGATGGATTGTAGTGCTGAAAGGCCGACTAGCGTGTGGTCTCAATGAACCGATCTACATGGAGGGAAGGTGCAGTGGGGTGCCCCAGGGCTCTGCCTGGGGCCAGTGCCTCTTCAACATCTTCATCAACGATTTGGACGAGGGGATAGATGGGGGAAACTCACCAAATTTGCGGATGACACCAGCTGGAAGGAATATAAAACAACTCCAAGAAGACAGGTTTAAGATAAGGAGGGACCTGGACAGACTTGAAGATGGGCCGCTATTAACAAAAATGAAATTTCAATGGTGAAAAAAGTAAGGTTCTACATTAGGCAAGAAAAACCAAATGTACAGGTATAGTATAGGTGGTACCTTGCTCAATAGTAGTAACTGTGAGAGGGATCTCGGAGTCCTAGTGGACAATCACTTAAATATGAGGCAGCAGTGTGCTGCAGCTGCCAAAAAAGCCAACACAGTGCTAGGCTGCATTAACAGAGGGATAGAATCAAGATCACGTGAAGTATTAATACCACTTTACAATGCCTTGGTAAGGCCACACTTGGAATACTGCATCCATTTGGTCACCAGATGTAAAACAGATGTTGAGACTCTAGAAAGAAGTGCAGAGAAGGCACAAAGACGTTAGGGGAATGGAGGCTAAAGACATACAAGAACGTTTGCTGGAATTGGAGTATGTCTAGTTAATGAAAAGAAGGACTAGGGGTTGACATGGATAGCAGTATTCCACTACTCAGGGGCTGGCACAAAGAAGAGGGAGTCAGCTATTCTCCAAGGCGCCTGAAGGGCAGGACAGAAGTTAATGGATGGAAAACTAGTCAAGGAAAGAAGCAAACCTGGAACTGAGGAGAGGAGGAGACCAATCAGGAGTGCCTCAGCTACTTTTTCAGCTGCAGCCCCCACAATCGTACAATTGTAGCATCTCCCAGCAAGCACTGGGAAGTTCAAATGCAATATATACAATCAGGAGGGCCTCAGCTACTTTTTCAGCTGCAACCTGCAAAAACGTACAGTTGTAGCACCTCCCAGCAAGCACTGGGCACTTCAAATGCAATAGATACAATCAGGAGGACTTCAGCTACTTTTTCAGCTGCACCCCCCTCAAACGTACAGTTGTAGCACCTCCCAGCAAGCACTGGGCAGTTCAAATGCAATAGATCCAATCAGGAGGGCCTCAGCTACTTTTTCAGCTGCACCCCCCACAAACGTACAGTGTAGCAACTCCCAGCAAGCACTGGGCAGTTCAAATGCAATAGATCCAATCAGGAGGGCCTCAGCTACTTTTTCAGCTGCACCCCCCACAAACCTACAGTTGTAGCACCTCCCAGCAAGTACTGGGCAGTTCAAATGCAATAGATCCAATCAGGAGGGCGTCAGCTACTTTTTCAGCTGCATCCCCCTCAAACGTACACTGTAGCACCTCCCAGCAAGCACTGGGCAGTTCAAATGCAATAGATACAATCAGGAGGGCCTCAGCTACTTTTTCAGCTGCACCACCCTCAAACGTACAGTTGTAGCACCTCCCAGCAAGCAATGGGCAGTTCAAATGCAATAGATACAATCGGGAGGGCCTCAGCTACATTTTCAGCTGCACCCCCCTCAAACGTACAGTTGAAGCACCTCCCAGCAAGCACTGGGCAGTTCAAATGCGATAGATACAATCAGGAGGGCCTCAGCTACATTTTCAGCTGCAACCCCCACAAACGTACAGCTGTAGCACCTCCCAGCAAGTACTGGGCAGTTCAAATGCAATAGATACAATTAGGAGGGCCTCAGCTACTTTTTCAGCTGCACCCCCCACAAACGTACAGTTGTGGCACCTCCCAGCAAGCCCCTGGGCAGTTCAGATGCAATAGATACAATCAGGAGGGCCTCAGCTACTTTTTCAGCTGCACCCCCACAAACCTACAGTTGTGGCACCTCCCAGCAAGTACTGGGCAGTTCAAATGCAATAGATCCAATCAGGAGTGTTCCTCAACTACTTTTTCAGGCTGCACCCTCCACACACATACAATTGTAGCACCTCCAGCAAGCAGGGCAAGTTCAAATGCAATATAATACAATCAGGAGGGGCCTCAGCTACTTTTTCAGCTGCAACCCGCAAAAACGTACAGTTGTAGCACCCTCCCAGCAAGACACTGGGCACTTCAATCAATAGATCAGCCTCAGGAGGACTTCAGCTACTTTTTCAGCTGCCCCCCCTCAAACGTACAGTTGTAGCACCTCCAAGCAAAGCCACTGGCATTCAAATGCATAGATTCCAATCAGAGGGCCTCAAGCTACTTTCTGCTGCAGCCCCCGCTCACACGTACAGTGTAGCAACTCCCAGCAAGCAGGGGCAGTTCAAATGCAATATATACAATCAGGAGGGCCTCAGCTACTTTTTCAGCTGCAACCCGCAAAATCGTACAGTTGTAGCACCTCCCAGCAAGCACTGGGCACTTCAAATGCAATAGATACAATCAGGAGGACTTCAGCTACTTTTTCAGCTGCACCCCCCTCAAACGTACAGTTGTAGCACCTCCCAGCAAGTACTGGGCAGTTCAAATGCAATAGATCCAATCAGGAGGGCCTCAGCTACTTTTTCAGCTGCACCCCCCTCAAACGTACAGTGTAGCAACTCCCAGCAAGCACTGGGCAGCTCAAATGCAATAGATCCAATCAGGAGGGCCTCAGCTACTTTTTCAGCTGCACCCCCCACAAACCTACAGTTGTAGCACCTCCCAGCAAGCCCTGGGCATTTCAAATGCAATAGATACAATCAGGAGGGCCTCAGCTACTTTTTCAGCTGCACCCCCCACAAACCTACAGTTGTAGCACCTCCCAGCAAGCACTGGGCAGTTCAAATGCAATAGATCCAATCAGGAGGGCCTCAGCTACTTTTTCAGCTGCACCCCCCTCAAACGTACACTGTAGCACCTCCCAGCAAGCACTGGGCACTTCAAATGCAATAGATACAATCAGGAGGGCCTCAGCTACTTTGTCAGCTGCATCCCCCACAAACATACAGTTGTAGCACCTCCCAGCAAGCACTGGCTAGTTCAAATGCAATAGATCCAATCAGGAGGGCCTCAGCTACTTTTTCAGCTGCACCCCCCACAATCATACAATTGTAGCACCTCCCAGCAAGCAGGGGAAGTTCAAATGCAATATATACAATCAGGAGGGCCTCAGCTACTTTTTCAGCTGCACCCCTCACAAACCTACAGTTGTAGCACCTCCCAGCAAGCACTGGGCAGTTCAAATGCAATAGATACAATCAGGAGGGCCTCAGCTACTTTTTCAGCTGCACCTCCCACAAACCTACAGTTGTAGGCACTCCCAGCAAGCACGGCCGTTCAATGCCGATAGAATCAATCAGGCGGGCGTCACTATCATTTCAGCTGCACCACCCTCAAACGTACAGTTGTAGCACCTCCCAGCAAGCAATGGGCAGTTCAAATGCAATAGATACAATTAGGAGGGCCTCAGCTACTTTTTCAGCTGCACCCCCCAGAAACGTACAGTTGTGGCACCTCCCAGCAAGCACTGGGCAGTTCAAATGTAATAGATCCAATCAGGAGGGCCTCAGCTACATTTTCAGCTGCACCCACAACAAACCTACAGTTGTAGCACCTCCCAGCAAGCACTGGGCAGTTCAAATGCAATAGATACAATCAGGAGGGCCTCAGCTACTTTTTCAGCTGCACCCCCCACAAACCTACAGTTGTAGCACCTCCCAGGAAGCACTGGCTAGTTCAAATGCAATAGATACAATCAGGAGGGCCTCAGCTACTTTTTCAGCTGCACCCCCCACAAACCTACAGTTGTAGCACCTCCCAGCAAGCACTGGGCAGTTCAAATGCAATAGATACAATCAGGAGGGCCTCAGCTACTTTTTCAGCTGCACCCCCCACAAACCTACAATTGTAGCACCTCCCAGCAAGCACTGGCTAGTTCAAATGCAATAGAGTCAATCAGGAGGGCCTCAGCTACCTTTTCACATGCACCCCCCACCATCATACAATTGTAGCACCTCCCAGCAAGCAGGGGCAGTTCAAATGCAATATATACAATCAGGAGGGCCTCAGCTACTTTTTCAGCTGCAACCCGCAAAAACGTACAGTTGTAGCACCTCCCAGCAAGCACTGGGCACTTCAAATGCAATAGATACAATCAGGAGGATTTCAGCTACTTTTTCAGCTGCACCCCCCTCAAACGTACAGTTGTAGCACCTCCCAGCAAGCACTGGGCAGTTCAAATGCAATAGATCCAATCAGGAGGGCCTCAGCTACTTTTTCAGCTGCACCCCCCTCAAACGTACAGTGTAGCAACTCCCAGCAAGCACTGGGCAGTTCAAATGCAATAGATCCAATCAGGAGGACCTCAGCTACTTTTTCAGCTGCACCCCCCACAAACCTACAGTTGTAGCACCTCCCAGCAAGCACTGGCTAGTTCAAATGCAATAGATCCAATCAGGAGGGCCTCAGCTACTTTTTCAGCGGCACCCCCCACAAACCTACAGTTGTAGCAACTCCCAGCAAGCACTGGGCAGTTCAAATGCAATAGATACAATCAGGAGGGCCTCAGCTACTTTTTCAGCTGAACCCCCCACAAACCTACAGTTGTAGCACCTCCCAGCAAGCACTGGGCAGTTCAAATGCAATAGATCCAATCAGGAGGGCCTCAGCTACTTTATCAGCTGCACCCCCCTCAAACCTACTGTTGTAGCACCTCCCAGCAAGCACTGGGCAGTTCAAATGCAATAGATCCAATCAGGAGGGCCTCAGCTACTTTTTCAGCTGCACCCCGCTCAAAAGTACACTGTGGCACCTCCCAGCAAGCACTGGGCAGTTCAAATGCAATAGATACAATTAGGAGGGCCTCAGCTACTTTTCCAGCTGCACCCCCCACAATCGTACAATTGTAGCATCTCCCAGCAAGCACTGGGCAGTTCAAATGCAATAGATACAATCAGGAGGGCCTCAGCTACTTTTTCAGCTGCAGCCCCCTCAAACGTACAGTGTAGCACCTCCCAGCAAGCACTGGGCAGTTCAAATGCAATAGATACAATTAGGAGGGCCTCAGCTACTTTTTCAGCTGCAACCCCCACAAACGTACAGTTGTGGCACCTCCCAGCAAGCACTGGCTAGTTCAAATGCAATAGATCCAATCAGGAGGGCCTCAGCTACTTTTTCAGCTGCACCCCCCACAAACCTACAGTTGTAGCACCTCCCAGCAAGCACTGGGCAGTTCAAATGCAATAGATACAATCAGGAGGGCCTCAGCTACATTTTCAGCTACAACCCCCACAAACGTACAGTTGTAACACCTCCCAGCAAGTACTGGGCAGTTCAAATGCAATAGATCCAATCAGGAGGGCCTCAGCTACTTTTTCAGCTGCACCCCCCTCAAACGTACAGTTGTAGCACCTCCCAGCAAGCACTGGGCAGTTCAAATGCGATAGATAAAATCAGGAGGGCCTCAGCTACATTTTCAGCTGCAGCCCCCACAATCGTACAATTGTAGCATCTCGCAGCAAGCACTGGGCAGTTCAAATGCAATAGATCCAATCAGGAGGGCCTCAGCTACATTTTCAGCTGCACCCCCCACAAACATACAGTTGTAGCACCTCCCAGCAAGCACTGGGCAGTTCAAATGCAATAGATACAATTAGGAGGGCCTCAGCTACTTTTTCAGCTGCACCCCCCACAAACGTACAGTTGTAACACCTCCCAGCAAGTACTGGGCAGTTGAAATGCAATAGATCCAATCAGGAGGGCCTCAGCTACTTTTTCAGCTGCACCCCCCACAAACGTACAGTTGTAGCACCTCCCAGCAAGCACTGGCTAGTTCAAATACAATAGATACAATCAGGATGGCGTCAGCTACTTTTTCAGCTGCACCCCCCACAATCGTACAATTGTAGCACCTCACAGCAAGCAGGGGCAGTTGAAATGCAATATATACAATCAGGAGGGCCTCAGCTACTTTTTCAGCTGCACCCCCCACAAACCTACAGTTGTAGCACCTCCCAGCAAGCACTGGGCAGTTCAAATGCAAATGATCCAATCAGGAGGGCCTCAGCTACTTTTTCAGCTGCACCCCCCACAAACCTACAGTTGTAGCACCTCCCAGCAAGCACTGGGCAGTTCAAATGCAATAGATACAATCAGGAGGGCCTCAGCTACTTTTTCAGCTGCACCCCCCACAAACCTACAATTGTAGCACCTCCCAGCAAGCACTGGCTAGTTCAAATGCAATAGAGTCAATCAGGAGGGCCTCAGCTACCTTTTCACCTGCACCCCCCACCATCATACAATTGTAGCACCTCCCAGCAAGCAGGGGCAGTTCAAATGCAATATATACAATCAGGAGGGCCTCAGCTACTTTTTCAGCTGCAACCCGCAAAAACGTACAGTTGTAGCACCTCCCAGCAAACACTGGGCACTTCAAATGCAATAGATACAATCAGGAGGGCTTCAGCTACTTTTTCAGCTGCACCCCCCACAAACGTACAGTTGTAACACCTCCCAGCAAGTACTGGGCAGTTCAAATGCAATAGATCCAATCAGGAGGGCCTCAGCTACATTTTCAGCTGCACCCCCCTCAAACGTACAGTTGTAGCACCTCCCAGCAAGCACTGGCTAGTTCAAATGCAATAGAGTCAATCAGGAGGGCCTCAGCTACCTTTTCACCTGCACCCCCCACCATCATACAATTGTAGCACCTCCCAGCAAGCAGGGGCATTTCAAATGCAATAGATACAATCAGGAGGGCCTCAGCTACTTTTTCAGCTGCAACCCCCAAAAACGTACAGTTGTAGCACCTCCCAGCAAGCACTGGGCAGTTCAAATGCAATAGATCCAATCAGGAGGGCCTCAGCTACTTTTTCAGCTGCACCCCCCACAAACCTACAGTTGTAGCACCTCCCAGCAAGCACTGGGCAGTTCAAATGCAATAGATCCAATCAGGAGGGCCTCAGCTACTTTTTCAGCTGCACCCCCCTCAAACGTACACTGTAGCACCTCCCAGCAAGCACTGGGCAGTTCAAATGCAATTGATCCAATCAGGAGGGCCTCAGCTACTTTTTCAGCTGCAGCCACCACATCGTAACAATTGTAGCATCTCCAAGCAAGCACTGGCAGTTCAAATGCAATAGATACAATCAGGAGGGCCTCAGCTACATTTTCAGCTGCACCCCCCCCAAACCTACAGTTGTAGCACCTCCCAGCAAGCACTGGGCAGTTCAAATGCGATAGATACAATTAGGAGGGCCTCAGCTACATTTTCAGCTGCACAGCCCCCTAAACCCCACAAACCTACAGTTTTGTCACCTCCCAGCAAGCACTGGGCAGCAGTTCAACTGCAATAGATAAATCAGGAGCGGCCTCAGCTACTTTTTCAGCTGACCACCATCAACGCATACAGTTGTAGCACCTCCAGCCAAGCAATGGGCAGTCAATGCATATAGACCTACAAGTAGGAGTGGGCCTAAGCTGACTTTTTCAGACTGCACCCATCCAGAAAACGTACAGTTGTAGCACCTCCCAGCAAGCACTGGGCACTTCAAATGCAATAGATACAATCAGGAGGGCTTCAGCTACTTTTTCAGCTGCACCCCCCACAAACGTGCAGTTGTAACACCTCCCAGCAAGTACTGGGCAGTTCAAATGCAATAGATCCAATCAGGAGGGCCTCAGCTACTTTTTCAGCTGCACCCCCCTCAAACGTACAGTGTAGCACATCCAAGCAAGCACTGGGCAGTTCAAATGCAATAGATACAATCAGGAGGGCCTCAGCTACTTTTTCAGCTGCACCCCCCACAAACCTACAGTTGTAGCACCTCCCAGCAAGTACTGGGCAGTTCAAATGCAATAGATCCAATCAGGAGGGCGTCAGCTACTTTTTCAGCTGCATCCCCCTCAAATGTACACTGTAGCACCTCCCAGCAAGCACTGGGCAGTTCAAATGCAATAGATACAATCAGGAGGGCCTCAGCTAATTTTTAAGCTGCACCCCCCACAAACCTACAGTTGTAGCACCTCCCAGCAAGCACTGGGCAGTTCAAATGCAATAGATGCAATCAGGAGGGCCTCAGCTACTTTTTCACCTGCACCCCCCACAAACCTACAGTTGTAGCACCTCCCAGAAAGCACTGGGCAGTTCAAATGCAATTGATCCAATCAGGAGGGCCTCAGCTACTTTTTCAGCTGCACCTCCCACAAACCTACAGTTGTAGCACCTCCCAGCAAGCACTGGGCAGTTCAAATGCAATAGATACAATCAGGAGGGCCTCAGCTACTTTTTTAGCTGCACCCCCCACAAACCTACAGTTGTAGCACCTCCCAGCAAGCACTGGGCAGTTCAAATGCAATAGATCCAATCAGGAGGGCCTCAGCTACTTTTTCAGCTGCACCCCCCTCAAACGTACAGTTGTAGCACCTCCCAGCAAGCAGTGGGCAGTTCAAATGCGATAGATAATATCAGGAGGGCCTCAGCTACATTTTCATCTGCAACCCCCACAAACGTACAGTTGTAGCACCTCCCAGCAAGCACTGGGCAGTTCAAATGCAATAGATACAATTAGGAGGGCCTCAGCTACTTTTTCAGCTGCACCCCCCACAAACCTACAGTTGTAGCACCTCCCAGCAAGCACTGGGCAGTTCAAATGCAATAGATCCAATCAGGAGGGCCTCAGCTACTTTTTCAGCTGCACCCCCCTCAAACGTACACTGTAGCAACTCCCAGCAAGCACTGGGCAGTTCAAATGCAATAGATACAATCAGGAGGGCCTCAGCTACATTTTCAGCTGCACCCCCCACAAACATACAGTTGTAGCACCTCCCAGCAAGCACTGGGCAGTTCAAATGCAATAGATACAATCAGGAGGGCCTCAGCTACTTTTCAGCTGCACCCCACACAAACCTACAGTTGTAGCACCTCCCAGCAAGTACTGGGCAGTTCAAATGCAATAGATCCAATCAGGAGGGCCTCAACTACTTTTTCAGCTGCACCCCCCACAAACATATAGTTGTAGCACCTCCCAGCAAGCCCTGGGCAGTTCAGATGGAATAGATACAATCAGGAGGGCCTCAGCTACTTTTTCAGCTGCACCCCCCACAAACCTACAGTTGTAGCACCTCCCAGCAAGCCCTGGGCATTTCAAATGCAATAGATACAATCAGGAGGGCCTCAGCTACTTTTTCAGCTGCACCCCCCACAAACCTACAGTTGTAGCACCTCCCAGCAAGCCCTGGGCAGTTCAAATGCAATAGATCCAATCAGGAGGGCCTCAGCTACTTTTGCAGCTGCACCCCCCACAAACCTACAGTTGTAGCACCTCCCAGCAAGCACTGGGCAGTTCAAATGCAATAGATCCAATCAGGAGGGCCTCAGCTACTTTTTCAGCTGCACTCCCCTAAAACGTACACTGCAGCACCTCCCAGCAAGCACTGGGCAGTTCAAATGCAATAGATACAATCAGGAGGGCCTCAGCTACTTTTTTAGCTGCACCACCCACAAACCTACAGTTGTAGCACCTCCCAGCAAGCACTGGGCAGTTCAAATGCAATAGATCCAATCAGGAGGGCCTCAGCTACTTTTTCAGCTGCACCCCCCACAAACCTACAGTTGTAGCACCTCCCAGCAAGCACTGGCTAGTTCAAATGCAATAGATCCAATCAGGAGGGCTTCAGCTACTTTTACAGCTGCACCCCCCACAAACCTACAGTTGTAGCACCTCCCAGCAAGCACTGGCTAGTTCAAATGCAATAGATCCAATCAGGAGGGCCTCAGCTACTTTTTCAGCTGCACCCCCCACAAACCTACAGTTGTAGCACCTCCCAGCAAGCACTGGGCAGTTCAAATGCAATAGATCCAATCAGGAGGGCCTCAGCTACTTTTTCAGCTGCACCCCCCTCAAACCTACAGTTGTAGCACCTCCCAGCAAGCACTGGGCAGTCCAAATGCAATAGATCCAATCAGGAGGGCCTCAGCTACTTTTTCAGCTGCACCCCCCTCAAACGTACACTGTAGCACCTCCCAGCAAGCACTGGGCAGTTCAAATGCAATAGATACAATCAGGAGGGCCTCAGCTAATTTTTAAGCTGCACCCCCCACAAACCTACAGTTGTAGCACCTCCCAGCAAGCACTGGGCAGTTCAAATGCAATAGATGCAATCAGGAGGGCCTCAGCTACTTTTTCACCTGCACCCCCCACAAACCTACAGTTGTAGCACCTCCCAGAAAGCACTGGGCAGTTCAAATGCAATTGATCCAATCAGGAGGGCCTCAGCTACTTTTTCAGCTGCACCTCCCACAAACCTACAGTTGTAGCACCTCCCAGCAAGCACTGGGCAGTTCAAATGCAATAGATACAATCAGGAGGGCCTCAGCTACTTTTTCAGCTGCACCCCCCACAAACCTACAGTTGTAGCACCTCCCAGAAAGCACTGGGCAGTTCAAATGCAATAGATCCAATCAGGAGGGCCTCAGCTACTTTTTCAGCTGCAGCCCCCACAATCGTACAATTGTAGCATCTCCCAGCAAGCACTGGGCAGTTCAAATGCTATAGATCCAATCAGGAGGGCCTGAGCTACATTTTCAGCTGCACCCCCCACAAACATACAGTTGTAGCACCTCCCAGCAAGCACTGGGCTGTTCAAATGCAATAGATACAATCAGGAGGGCCTCAGCTATCTTTTCAGCTGCACCCCCCACAAACCTACAGTTGTAGCACCTCCCAGCAAGTACTGGGCAGTTCAAATGCAATAGATACAATCAGAAGGGCCTCAGCTACTTTTTCAGCTGCACCCCTCCCCCCACAAACATACAGTTTGTTAGCCATCCCAGCAGCCCTGGTTCATTTCAGATGCATAGATTACTCAGGAGGGCTTCAGCTACTTTTTCAGCTGCACCCCCCACAAACATAAAGTTGTGGCACCTCCCAGCAAGCACTGGGCAGTTCAAATGCAATAGATCCAATCAGGAGGGCCTCAGCTACTTTTTCAGCTGCACCCCCCCCCACAACCTACAGTTGTACCCTCCCACAAGCACTGGAGAAGTTCAAATGGCAATAGATATCATCAGGAGGGCCTCAGCTACTTGTCAGCTGCACCCCCCACAAACATACAGGTTTTAGCCGCTCCAGCAACGCCTTGGCTTTCAAATTGCAATAGATCCAATCAGGAGGGCCTCAGCTACTTTTTTCCAGTTGCACCCCCCACAATCATACAATTGTATCACCTCCGCATCAGCAGGTGCAGTTCCAAGCAATTAGATCCAATCAGGGAGGGCCTCACTCCTTTTTCAGCTGCACCCCCCACAAACCTATAGTTGTAGCACCTCCCAGCAACCACTGGGCAGTTCAAATGCAATAGATCCAATCAGGAGGGCCTCAGCTACTTTTTCAGCTGCAGCCCCCACAAACCTACAGTTGTAGCACCTCCCAGCAAGCACTGGCTAGTTCAAATGCAATAGATCCAATCAGGGGCAGTTCAAATGGAATATATACAATCAGGAGGGTCTCAGCTACTTTTTCAGCTGCAACCCGCAAAAACGTACAGTTGTAGCACCTCCCAGCAAGCACTGGGCAGTTCAAATGCAATAGATCCAATCAGGAAGGCCTCAGCTACTTTTTCAGCTGCACCCCCCTCAAACGTACACTGTAGCACCTCCCAGCAAGCACTGGGCAGTTCAAATGCAATAGATACAATCAGGAGGGCCTCAGCTACTTTTTCAGCTGCACCCCCCACAAACCTACAATTGTAGCACCTCCCAGCAAGCACTGGCTAGTTCAAATGCAATAGAGTCAATCAGGAGGGCCTCAGCTACCTTTTCACATGCACCCCCCACCATCATACAATTGTAGCACCTCCCAGCAAGCAGGGGCAGTTCAAATGCAATATATACAATCAGGAGGGCCTCAGCTACTTTTTCAGCTGCAACCCGCAAAAACGTACAGTTGTAGCACCTCCCAGCAAGCACTGGGCACTTCCAATGCAATAGATACAATCAGGAGGACTTCAGCTACTTTTTCAGCTGCACCCCCCTCAAACGTACAGTTGTAGCACCTCCCAGCAAGCACTGGGCAGTTCAAATGCAATAGATCCAATCAGGAGGGCCTCAGCTACTTTTCCAGCTGCACCCCCCTCAAACGTACAGTGTAGCAACTCCCAGCAAGCACTGGGCAGTTCAAATGCAATAGATCCAATCAGGAGGACCTCAGCTACTTTTTCAGCTGCACCCCCCACAAATCTACAGTTGTAGCACCTCCCAGCAAGCACTGGCTAGTGCAAATGCAATAGATCCAATCAGGAGGGCCTCAGCTACTTTTCATCTGCAAACCCCCCCAAACGTCACAGTTAGCACCTCCCATCAGCACTGGGGCTAAGTTCAAATGCAATAGATCCAATCAGGAGGGCCTCAGTCTACTTTTTCCAAGCTGCACCCCCTCCACCTCCTCAAACGTACACTGTAGCACCTCCCAGCAAGCACTGGGCAGTTCAAATGCAATATATAAAATCAGGAGGGCCTCAGCTACTTTTTCAGCTGCACCCCCCACAAACCTACAGTTGTAGCACCTCCCAGCAAGCACTGGGCAGTTCAAATGCAATAGATCCAATCAGGAGGGCCTCAGCTACTTTTCAGCTGCACCCCCCACAAACCTACAGTTGTAGCACCTCCCAGCAAGTACTGGGCAGTTCAAATGCAATAGATCCAATCAGGAGGGCCTCAACTACTTTTTCAGCTGCAACCCCCACAAACATACAGTTGTAGCACCTCCCAGCAAGCCCTGGGCAGTTCAGATGCAATAGATACAATCAGGAGGGCCTCAGCTACGTTTTCAGCTGCACCCCCCAAAACCTACAGTTGTAGCACCTCCCAGCAAGCCCTGGGCAGTTCAAATGCAATAGATACAATCAGGAGGGCCTCAGCTACGTTTTCAGCTGCACCCCCCACAAACCTACAGTTGTAGCACCTCCCAGCAAGCCCTGGGCAGTTCAAATGCAATAGATACAATCAGGAGGGCCTCAGCTACTTTTTCAGCTGCACCTCCCACAAGCCTACAGTTGTAGCACCTCCCAGCAAGCACTGGGCTGTTCAAATTCAATAGATCCAATCAGGAGGGCCTCAGCTACTTTTTCAGCTGCACCCCCCACAAACCTACAGTTGTAGCACCTCCCAGCAAGCACTGGGCAGTTCAAATGCAATAGATCCAATCAGGAGGGCATCAGCTACTTTTTCAGCTGCACCCCCCTCAAACGTACACTGTAGCACCTCCCAGCAAGCCCTGGGCAGTTCAAATGCAATAGATACAATCAGGAGGGCCTCAGCTACTTTTTCAGCTGCAACCCGCAAAAACATACAGTTGTAGCACCTCCCAGCAAGCACTGGCTAGTTCAAATGCAATAGATCCAATCAGGAGGGCCTCAGCTACTTTTTCAGCTGCACCCCCCACAAACCTACAGTTGTAGCACCTCCCAGCAGGCACTGGCTAGTTCAAATGCAATAGATCCAATCAGGAGGGCCTCAGCTACTTTTTCAGCTGCACCCCCCTCAAACGTACAGTTGTAGCACCTCCCAGCAAGCACTGGGCAGTTCAAATACAATAGATACATCAGGAGGGCCTCAGCTACTTTTTCAGCTGCACCACCCTCAAACGTACAGTTGTAGCACCTCCCAGCAAGCACTGGCTAGTTCAAATGCAATAGATCCAATCAGGAGGGCGTCAGCTACTTTTTCAGCTGCACCCCCCACAATCGTACAATTGTAGCAACTCACAGCAAGCAGGGGCAGTTCAAATGCAATATATACAATCAGGAGGGCCTCAGCTACTTTTTCAGCTGCAACCCGCAAAAAAGTACAGTTGTAGCACCTCCCAGCAAGCACTGGGCAGTTCAAATGCGATAGATAAAATCAGGAGGGCCTCAGCTACATTTTCAGCTGCAACCCCCACAAACGTACAGTTGTAGCTCCTCCCAGCAAGCACTGGGCAGTTCAAATGCAATAGATACAATTAGGAGGGCCTCAGCTACTTTTTCAGCTGCACCCCCCACAATCGTACAATTGTAGCATCTCCCAGCAAGCACTGGGCAGTTCAAATGTGATAGATACAATCAGGAGGGCTTCAGCTACTTTTTCAGCTGCAACCCGCAAAAACGTACAGTTGTAGCACCTCCCAGCAAGCACTGGGCAGTTCAAATGTGATAGATACAATCAGGAGGGCTTCAGCTACTTTTTCAGCTGCACCCCCCACAAACGTACAGTTGTAACACCTCCCAGCAAGTACTGGGCAGTTCAAATGCAATAGATCCAATCAGGAGGGCCTCAGCTACATTTTCAGCTGCACCCCCCTCAAACGTACAGTTGTAGCACCTCCCAGCAAGCACTGGCTAGTTCAAATGCAATAGAGTCAATCAGGAGGGCCTCAGCTACCTTTTCACCTGCACCCCCCACCATCATACAATTGTAGCACCTCCCAGCAAGCAGGGGCATTTCAAATGCAATAGATACAATCAGGAGGGCCTCAGCTACTTTTTCAGCTGCAACCCGCAAAAACGTACAGTTGTAGCACCTCCCAGCAAGCACTGGGCAGTTCAAATGCAATAGATCCAATCAGGAGGGCCTCAGCTACTTTTTCAGCTGCACCCCCCTCAAACGTACAGTTGTAGCACCTCCCAGCAAGCACTGGGCAGTTCAAATGCAATTGATCCAATCAGGAGGGCCTCAGCTACTTTTTCAGCTGCACCTCCCACAAACCTACAGTTGTAGCACCTCCCAGCAAGCACTGGGCAGTTCAGATGCAATAGATACAATCAGGAGGGCCTCAGCTACATTTTCAGCTGCACCCCCCACAAACCTACAGTTGTAGCACCTCCCAGCAAGCACTGTCTAGTTCAAATGCAATAGATCCAATCAGGAGGGCCTCACTACGGTTCAGCGGCAACCACACAAACCTACAGTTGTAGCTCCTCCCAGCAAGCCTGGGCAGTAAAATGCACAATAGATACAATCAGGAGGGCCTCAGCTACTTTTGTCAGCTGCACCTCCCACAAAAACACTACAGTTGTAGCACCTCCCGCAAGACACTGGGCAGTTTAAAGCAATAGATCCATCAGGAGGGACCAGTACTTTTTTCAGCTGCACCCCTCACAAACCTACAGTGTAGCACCTCCCAGCAAGAACTGGGGAGTTTCCAAGCAATAGATAAACAAACTACAGGAGGGGCCTCAGCTTACTTATTCTCAGCTGCACCCCCCTCAAAACGTACAGTTGTAGCACCTCCCAGCAACACTGGCAGTTCAAATTGCAATAGATCCAATCAGGAGGGCCTCAGCTACTTTTTCAGCTGCACCCCCCACAAACCTACAGTTGTAGCACCTCCCAGCAAGCACTGGGCAGTTCAAATGCAATAGATCCAATCAGGAGGGCCTCAGCTACTTTTTCAGCTGCACCCCCCTCAAACCTACAGTTGTAGCACCTCCCAGCAAGCACTGGGCAGTCCAAATGCAATAGATCCAATCAGGAGGGCCTCAGCTACTTTTTCAGCTGCACCCCCCTCAAACGTACACTGTAGCACCTCCCAGCAAGCACTGGGCAGTTCAAATGCAATAGATACAATCAGGAGGGCCTCAGCTACTTTTCAAGCTGCACCCCCCTCAAACGTACAGTGTAGCACCTCCCAGCAAAGCACGGCAGTTCAATGAAATGATCAATAAGGAGGGCCAGTACTTTCAGCTGCACCCCCCACAAACCTACAGTTGTAGCACCTCCCAGCAAGCACTGGGCAGTTCAAATGCAATAGATCCAATCAGGAGGGCCTCAGCTACTTTTTTAGCTGCGCCCCCCTCAGACGTACAGTTGTAGCACCTCCCAGCAAGCACTGGGCAGTTCAAATGCAATAGATCCAATCAGGAGGGCCTCAGCTATTTCTTCAGCTGCACCCCCCACAAGCTTACAGTTGTATCACCTCCCAGCAAGCACTGGGCAGTTCAAATGCAATATATACAATCAGGAGGGCCTCAGCTACTTTTTCAGCTGCAACCCGCAAAAAAGTACAGTTGTAGCACCTCCCAGCAAGCACTGGGCAGTTCAAATGCAATAGATACAATCAGGAGGGCTTCAGCTACTTTTTCAGCTGCACCCCCCACAAACGTAAAGTTGTGGCACCTCCCAGCAAGCACTGGGCAGTTCAAATGTAATAGATCCAATCAGGAGGGCCTCAGCTACTTTTTCAGCTGCACCCCCCTCAAACGTACAGTGTAGCACCTCCCAGCAAGCACTGGGCAGTTCAAATGCAATAGATCCAATCAGGAGGGCCTCAGCTACTTTTTCAGCTGCACCCACCACAAACCTACAGTTGTAGCACCTCCGAGCAAGCACTGGGCAGTTCAAATGCAATAGATACAATCAGGAGGGCCTCAGCTACTTTTTCAGCTGCACCTCCCACAAACGTACAGTTGTAGCACCTCCCAGCAAGCAGGGGCAGTTCAAATGCAATATATACAATCAGGAGGGCCTCAGCTACTTTTTCAGCTGCAACCCGCAAAAACGTACAGTTGTAGCACCTCCCAGCAAGCACTGGGCACTTCAAATGCAATAGATACAATCAGGAGGACCTCAGCTACTTTTTCAGCTGCACCCCCCACAAACGTACAGTTGTAGCACCTCCCAGCAAGCACTGGGCAGTTCAAATGCAATAGATCCAATCAGGAGGGCCGCAGCACTTTTTCAGAGCACCCCCTCAACGTACAGTGAGCAACTACACAGCAAAGCATACTGGGCAGTTCAAATGCAATAGATCCATCAGGAGGACCTCAGCTACTTTTCATTCGGCACTCCCCACAAAACTTTACATTTGTAGGCATCTCCCAGCAAGCACTGGTAGTGCAAATGCAATATATACAATCAGGAGGGCTTCAGCTACTTTTTCAGCTGCACCCCCCACAAACATAAAGTTGTGGCACCTCCCAGCAAGCACTGGGCAGTTCAAATGTAATAGATCCAATCAGGAGGGCCTCAGCTACTTTTTCAGCTGCACCCCCCTCAAACGTACAGTGTAGCACCTCCCAGCAAGCACTGGGCAGTTCAAATGCAATAGATCCAATCAGGAGGGCCTCAGCTACTTTTTCAGCTGCACCCCCCACAAACCTACCGTTGTAGCACCTCCCAGCAAGCACTGGGCAGTTCAAATGCAATAGATACAATCAGGAGGGCCTCAGCTACCTTTTCAGCTGCACCCCCCACAAACCTACAGTTGTAGCACCTCCCAGCAAGTACTGGGCAGTTCAAATGCAATAGATCCAATCAGGAGGGTCTCAACTACTTTTTCAGCTGCACCCCCCACAAACATACAGTTGTAGCACCTCCCAGCAAGCCCTGGGCAGTTCAGATGCAATAGATACAATCAGGAGGGCCTCAGCTACTTTTTCAGCTGCACCCCCCACAAATCTACAGTTGTAGCACCTCCCAGCAAGCCCTGGGCAGTTCAAATGCAATAGATCCAATCAGGAGGGCCTCAGCTACTTTTTCAGCTGCACCCCCCACAAACCTACAGTTGTAGCACCTCCCAGCAAGCACTGGGCAGTTCAAATGCAATAGATACAATCAGGAGGGCCTCAGCTACTTTTTCAGCTGCAGCCCCCACAATCGTACAATTGTAGCATCTCCCAGCAAGCACTGGGCAGTTCAAATGCAATATATACAATCAGGAGGGCCTCAGCTACTTTTTCAGCTGCAACCCGCAAAAACGTACAGTTGTAGCACCTCCCAGCAAGCACTGGGCACTTCAAATGCAATAGATACAATCAGGAGGACTTCAGCTACTTTTTCAGCTGCACCCCCCTCAAACGTACAGTTGTAGCACCTCCCAGGAAGCACTGGGCAGTTCAAATGCAATAGATACAATCAGGAGGGCCTCAGCTACTTTTTCAGCTGAACCCCCCTCAAACGTACAGTGTAGCAACTCCCAGCAAGCACTGGGCAGTTCAAATGCAATAGATCCAATCAGGAGGGCCTCAGCTACATTTTCAGCTGCACCCCCCTCAAACGTACAGTTGTAGCACCTCCCAGCAAGCACTGGGCAGTTCAAATGCAATAGATACAATCCGGAGGGCCTCAGCTACCTTTTCAGCTGCACCCCCCACAAACATACAGTTGTAGCACCTCCCAGCAACCAGTGGCTAGTTCAAATGCAATAGATCCAATCAGGAGGGCCTCAGCTACTTTTTCAGCTGCACCACCCACAAACCTACAGTTGTAGCACCTCCCAGCAAGCACTGGCTAGTTCAAATGCAATAGATCCAATCAGGAGGGCCTCAGCTACTTTTTCAGCTGCACCCCCCTCAAACGTACAGTTGTAGCACCTCCCAGCAAGCAGTGGGCAGTTCAAATGCGATAGATACAATCAGGAGGGCCTCAGCTACATTTTCAGCTGCAACCCCCACAAACGTACAGTTGTAGCACCTCCCAGCAAGCACTGGGCAGTTCAAATGCAATAGATACAATCAGGAGGGCCTCAGCTACATTTTCAGCTGCCCCCCCCTCAAACGTACAGTTGTAGCACCTCCCAGCAAGCACTGGGCAGTTCAAATGCGATAGATACAATCAGGAGGGCCTCAGCTACATTTTCAACTGCAACCCCCACAAACGTACAGTTGTAGCACCTCCCAGCAAGTACTGGGCAGTTCAATTGCAATAGATACAATTAGGAGGGCCTCAGCTACTTTTTCAGCTGCACCCCCCACAAACGTACAGTTCTGGCACCTCCCAGCAAGCACTGGGCAGTTCAAATGCAATAGATCCAATCAGGAGGGCCTCAGCTACTTCTTCAGCTGCACCCCCCACAAGCTTACAGTTGTATCACCTCCCAGCAAGCACTGGGCAGTTCAAATGCAATAGATCCAATCAGTAGGGCCTCGGCTACTTTTTCAGCTGCACCCCCCACAATCGTACAATTGTAGCACCTCACAGCAAGCAGGGGCAGTTCAAATGCAATATATACAATCAGGAGGGCTTCAGCTACTTTTTCAGCTGCACCCCCCACAAACATAAAGTTGTGGCACCTCCCAGCAAGCACTGGGCAGTTCAAATGTAATAGATCCAATCAGGAGGGCCTCAGCTACTTTTTCAGCTGCACCCCCCTCAAACGTACAGTGTAGCACCTCCCAGCAAGCACTGGGCAGTTCAAATGCAATAGATCCAATCAGGAGGGCCTCAGCTACTTTTTCAGCTGCACCCCCCACAAACCTACCGTTGTAGCACCTCCCAGCAAGCACTGGGCAGTTCAAATGCAATAGATACAATCAGGAGGGCCTCAGCTACCTTTTCAGCTGCACCCCCCACAAACCTACAGTTGTAGCACCTCCCAGCAAGCCACTAGGCTAGTGCAAATGCAAGTAGATCCAATCAGGAGGGCCTCAGCTACTTTTTCAGATGCACCCACACAAACTACAGTTGTAGACAATCACAGCAAGCACTGGGGCAGTTCAAAATGCATATAGATCCATCAGGATGGGATCTCAGCACTTTGTCAAGCTGCACCCCCATAAACGTACATGTAGCAACCTCCAGCAAGCACTGGGCAGTTCAAATGCATACGATTACAAGCAGGAGGGCATCAGCGACTTTTCAGCTGCACCACACACAAACTACAGTTGTAGCAACTGCTCAGCAAGCACTGGGCAGTTCAACATGCAATAGATACAAAATCAGGAGGGCCTCAGCTACTCTTTTCAGCTGCACCCCCCACGATACAAACCTACAGTTCGTAGCACCTCCCAGCAAGCACTGGGCAGTTCAAATGCAATAGATACAATCAGGAGGGCCTCAGCTACTTTTTCAGCTGCACCCCCCACGAACCTACAGTTGTAGCACCTCCCAGCAAGCACTGGGCAGTTCAAATGCAATAGATCCAATCAGGAGGGCCTCAGCTACTTTTTCAGCTGCAGCCCCCACAATCGTACAATTGTAGCATCTCCCAGCAAGCACTGGGCAGTTCAAATGCAATATATACAATCAGGAGGGCCTCAGCTACTTTTTCAGCTGCAACCCGCAAAAACGTACAGTTGTAGCACCTCCCAGCAAGCACTGGGCACTTCAAATGCAATAGATACAATCAGGAGGGCTTCAGCTACTTTTTCAGCTGCACCCCCCACAAACGTGCAGTTGTAACACCTCCCAGCAAGTACTGGGCAGTTCAAATGCAATAGATCCAATCAGGAGGGCCTCAGCTACTTTTTCAGCTGCACCCCCCTCAAACGTACAGTGTAGCACATCCAAGCAAGCACTGGGCAGTTCAAATGCAATAGATACAATCAGGAGGGCCTCAGCTACTTTTTCAGCTGCACCCCCCACAAACCTACAGTTGTAGCACCTCCCAGCAAGCACTGGCTAGTTCAAATGCAATAGATCCAATCAGGAGGGCTTCAGCTACTTTTACAGCTGCACCCCCCCACAAACCTACAGTTGTAGCACCTCCCAGCAAGCACTGGGCAGTTCAAATGCAATAGATACAATCAGGAGGGCCTCAGCTACTTTTTCAGCTGCACCCCCCACAAACCTACAGTTGTAGCACCTCCCAGAAAGCACTGGGCAGTTCAAATGCAATAGATCCAATCAGGAGGGCCTCAGCTACTTTTTCAGCTGCACCCCCCTCAAACGTACACTGTAGCACCTCCCAGCAAGCACTGGGCAGTTCAAATGCGATAGATAAAATCAGGAGGGCCTCAGCTACATTTTCAGCTTCAACTCCCACAAACGTACAGTTGTAGCACCTCCCAGCAAGCAATGGGCAGTTCAAATGCAATAGATACAATTAGGAGGGCCTCAGCTACTTTTTCAGCTGCACCCCCCAGAAACGTACAGTTGTGGCACCTCCCAGCAAGCACCGGGCAGTTCAAATGTAATAGATCCAATCAGGAGGGCCTCAGCTACTTTTTCAGCTGCACCCACAAAAAAAATACAGTTGTAGCACCTCCCAGCAAGCACTGGGCAGTTCAAATGCAATAGATACAATCAGGAGGGCCTCAGCTACTTTTTCAACTGCCAACCCATCAAACGTACAGTTTAGCCACCTACAGCAAGCCGGGCAGTTCAATGCAATAGATACAATCAGGAGGGCCTCAGCTACTTTTCAGCTGCACCCCCCAAATGTACAGTGGGCACCTCAGCAAGCACTGTAGTTCCAATGCAGAGATGCAATCAGGAGGGCTCAGCTATTTTCAGTCTGCACCACCACAAACCTAAGTTGAGCACCTACCAGAAGCACTGGCCATAGCTTCAAATGCAATAGATCCAATCAGGAGGCCTAGCTACTTTTTCAGTGCCACCCCACAAACCTACAGTTGTAGCACCTCCCAGCAAGCACTGGCTAGTTCAAATGCAATAGATCCAATCAGGAGGGCGTCAGCTACTTTTTCAGCTGCAGCCCCCACAATCGTACAATTGTAGCATCTCCCAGCAAGGACTGGGCAGTTCAAATGCTATAGATCCAATCAGGAGGGCCTCAGCTACATTTTCAGCTGCACCGCCCACAAACATACAGTTGTAGCACCTCCCAGCAAGCACTGGGCTGTTCAAATGCAATAGATACAATCAGGAGGGCCTCAGCTACTTTTTCAGCTGCACCCCCCACAAACCTACAGTTGTAGCACCTCCCAGCAAGCCCTGGGCAGTTCAAATGCAATAGATACAATCAGGAGGGCCTCAACTACTTTTTCAGCTGCACCTCCCACAAACCTACAGTTGTAGCACCTCCCAGCAAGCACTGGGCAGTTCAAATGCAATAGATCCAATCAGGAGGGCCTCAGCTACTTTTTCAGCTGCACCCCCCAGAAACCTACAGTTGTAGCACCTCCCAGCAAGCACTGGGCAGTTCAAATGCAATAGATCCAATCAGGAGGGCCTCAGCTACTTTTTCAGCTGCACCCCCCTCAAACGTACACTGTAGCACCTCCCAGCAACCACTGGGCAGTTCAAATGCAATAGATACAATCAGGAGGGCCTCAGCTACTTTGTCACCTGCACCCCCCACAAACATACAGTTGTAGCACCTCCCAGCAAGCACTGGCTAGTTCAAATGCAATAGATCCAATCAGGAGGGCCTCAGCTACTTTTTCAGCTGCACCCCCCACAATCATACAATTGTAGCACCTCCCAGCAAGCAGGGGCAGTTCAAATGCAATATATACAATCAGGAGGGCCTCAGCTACTTTTTCAGCTGCAACCCGCAAAAACGTACAGTTGTAGCACCTCCCAGCAAGCACTGGGCAGTTCAAATGCAATAGATACAATCAGGAGGGCCTCAGCTACTTTTTCAGCTGCACCCCCCACAAACCTACAGTTGTAGCACCTCCCAGCAAGCACTGGGCAGTTCAAATGCAATAGATACAATCAGGAGGGCCTCAGCTACTTTTTCAGCTGCACCCCCCACAAACCTACAGTTGTAGCACCTCCCAGCAAGCACTGGGCAGTTCAAATGCAATAGATCCAATCAGGAGGGCCTCAGCTACTCAGCTGCACCCCCCTACTTTGTAGCACCTCCCAGCAAGCTGCACCCCCCTCAAACGTACAGTTGTAGCACCTCCCAGCAAGTATGGGCAGTTCAAATGCAATAGATACAATTAGGAGGGCCTCAGCTACTTTTTTCACAGTTGTGGCACCTCCCAGCAAGCCCTGGGCAGTTCAGATGCAATAGATACAATCAGGAGGGCCTCAGCTACTTTTTCAGCTGCACCCCCCACAAACCTACAGTTGTAGCACCTCCCAGCAAGCACTGGCTAGTTCAAATGCAATAGATACAATCAGGAGGGCCTCAGCTACTTTTTCAGCTGCACCCCCCACAAACCTACAGTTGTAGCACCTCCCAGCAAGCACTGGGCAGTTCAAATGCAATAGATACAATCAGGAGGGCCTCAGCTACTTTGTCAGCTGCACCCCCCACAAACCTACAGTTGTAGCACCTCCCAGCAAGCACTGGCTAGTTCAAATGCAATAGATCCAATCAGGAGGGCCTCAGCTACTTTTTCAGCTGCACCCCCCACAATCATACAATTGTAGCACCTCCCAGCAAGCAGGGGCAGTTCAAATGCAATATATACAATCAGGAGGGCCTCAGCTACTTTTTCAGCTGCAACCCGCAAAAACGTACAGTTGTAGCACCTCCCAGCAAGCACTGGGCACTTCAAATGCAATAGATACAATCAGGAGGACTTCAGCTACTTTTTCAGCTGCACCCCCCTCAAACGTACAGTTGTAGCACCTCCCAGCAAGCACTGGGCAGTTCAAATGCAATAGATCCAATCAGGAGGGCCTCAGCTACTTTTTCAGCTGCACCCCCCTCAAACGTACAGTGTAGCAACTCCCAGCAAGCACTGGGCAGTTCAAATGCAATAGATCCAATCAGGAGGGCCTCAGCTACTTTTTCAGCTGCACCCCCCACAAACCTACAGTTGTAGCACCTCCCAGCAAGCACTGGCTAGTTCAAATGCAATAGATCCAATCAGGAGGGCCTCAGCTACTTTTTTCAGCTGCACCCCCCACAAACCTACAGTTGTAGCACCTCCCAGCAAGCACTGGGCAGTTCAAATGCAATAGATCCAATCAGGAGGGCCTCAGCTACTTTTCAGCTGCACCCCCACAATCGTACAATTGTAGCATCCTCCCAGCAAGCACTGGGCAGTTCAAATGCAATAGATCCAATCAGGAGGGCCTCAGCTACTTTTTCAGCTGCACCCCCCTCAAACGTACAGTTGTAGCACCTCCCAGCAAGCACTGGGCAGTTCAAATGCTCCAACAGAACTCTTACTCAAGGAGACGGGGAAAAGGCCATAGGAGAGCTTCCCCCGGACAGACAGACAGTATCCGCTGAACAGGACCGGCAAACTGTGCTGAGGGACAGCCCTGCAGACTTTGCTGCACGATTGGACTTTGGTTTGGGCCGACCTGGACTGGCCAGCCAAAGGGACCCGTGTCAACCTGACTTCACTGGACCTCAGAGTCCTGGCGTACCCAGCCAGGCAGGCGAGCGCGTAGACTGGGAGACCCCTGCAACCCCTAGACATTCAGAACGGTCAAGAAGGCCGCCTAAATATCTGCAGGACTATGTCCAGCAATTGAGAGTTTGAGCCATCTAGGGGGAAGGGGTGTAATGTATTAGCCACAACTGTTTTAAATCACTTGCTTAATGACTGACCTACATTGTTGTATTGTTTAACAGTTGCTGTGTCAACGCTGTTAATATAGGATATTATTGCTTTGACAATAAGGCAGGACATAAAACAAGACAGGACATAAAACAGGACATGAGTCTTAAATGCGTGTATTAGCTAGAAGAAACAAAAAAGGAAGTGAAAAATGTCAAACCACAAGTTCATCTGTCGGTCACATATGAGTGTCAAGCTTGAGGCTCTGTTGCAAGTATGTCTCGTTTCTATGTCTCGCTCTTGCTGGTAGCTAACCACAAACGAACTGCAGGAAATGCTTTGGCAAGATACCTGTAACCTACATCCATGAGAGGGGGACAAGATATTTCGCTATTCTAGCATAGCAACAGGGGGCTGTCATTCAAGTAACCAATCAATGCTAACAAGTTACATTTCCGTGTTTTGCTGCTTCTAAAAGAGTATATATGTACTTGTTATTCCATGATTTTTGCTCTGAACCTTTGCGCAAATAAACCAACTTCTTTTGATTCCGTGGTCTGAGTCCTGTGGTTTTCTGCAACATTTTTCTGGCGACCCAGATGGGACTTGGAGCAATATTTTGCTGAGGACGGCACGGACCGACCGGTGCCCAAGTTGGGCCGTCACGCTAAACCTTCAGCCGGCATGGATGATTTCTCCAGAAGGAGGCGGACGGCACCGGAGGGGTATTTGGTGGACAACCGACTGATCCAAGAACCTGAACGGAATCAAAACAAGTCACGAAACAAAGCTGGTTGGAAAAGAAAACGCCTGCAGGCAAGTATTGTGGAATTGTAGACCCACTCGTTTTGAGAGTGGAAGAGGGGGCCTGATCACCGCCTTGGGTCCGGGATCGGCGCATCCTAAAGAGGCCCAAGAGTTGTTGTGTGGGTGGTTAAGCCATTGCAGTTCCTGTTGGTGACCGTTGGAACGTCCGGCATCACAGGTCAGTGGCAGTGTTTTAGAAAATGGGTGGTGAAGGAAGTGTCCCTTGGACACCTCTTCAGTGTATGTTGAGGAATTTTAAGAAAGGTTTTAGTGGAGATTATGGAGACCCCAAGGCCAATCTAGGAGACTTAAAGAAATTCTGTGAAAATGAATGGCCAACGTTCAATGTAGGATGGAAGGCTGAAGGTAGTTTTAATCTAGACATCATCTCAAAAGTTCACCAAATTGTTACTGACCCAGATCATGGTCACCCAGATCAATACCAATATATTGACCAGTGGCAAGTAGTAGTAAAACAGAATCCTGAATGGCTTCGCAAATGCAGAGTGGAACTCATGCGGGTCTGCATGGCCAGAATGAATAGAAATCCCAGATGTCAGGTCACGAAGAGTCAGACTGAAGGCAAACCTGTCTTAAAGACTGAACCCTATGAAGAAGATAATCCTCCTCCATACGCCCCTGTGCATCGTCCTATGGCCCAAGGCATGCAACTACCGGTCCCAATTCAACCGGCAAATGTTGATGATGGCAATATTCAAGTTCAGGGGGCAAGAGTGCAAGGAATTCAAAGGAAAGTGCCCCTGATGTTAAAAAGAAACTTCAGAAACAAGAAGGGGCATTGGGCATGACTATGAGTCAATTGATGGAAATTGCACGTAAAGTTTATGTGAATAGAGAGAAGGTGGAAGAGAAGAAGAAAGAAGGTAAAATGCAACTTAAGGCTGAATTGCTGGCAGCTGCATTGTCAGGCAATTCCAGAACCCTAGGAAGGAATCAGTGTGTTTTGTGTAAAGAAGAGGGACATTGGCAACATGAATGTCCTAAAAGGTTTGAACTTGGAAGAATAGAACAGGGACGTGGACATTTAACTCAAGAAGTCAAAATATATGATTTCCAAGGAGAAGGAAGAGGAAAAATGTTTCGTCCATATGGATTCCAAGGAAGAGGTCGAGGCCAATTTCGAGAACAAGTGGAGGCCATAGGTTTGGCCGCAGTTGAACAATGGCCTGAGGACTGAAGGGGACCGGGTTTAAGTCAAGCCCCCCCCCGAACCCTTGGTCCGAATGAAGATAGGGGGCAATAATGTGACCTTTTTAGTAGATACGGGGGCATCTAGATCTGTAGTTACTAAGTTATTGGCTCCCTTCTCTGCTGATGTCATAAATGTACAGGGAGTTGATGGTTCAGTAAATTGTCACCCTTTTCTAAAGCCCGAGATGTTCCCTAAAAGGAAGGGACATTGAACACCAATTCCTATATATGCCTGAGTGTCCCATTCCCTTATTGGGTCGAGACATGTTATGTAAAATGGGGGCAACTTTGTCATTTGAAAAAGACGAAATGGCACTAGTAATGAAGCATCCTCCAGATGAAATGTGGTGAATAATGGTGGCCCAAGAGGTTCAAGTCCTCGATATTTGGCAGGAGTTTGATGTGCACCAGTTATGGGCAGAAGATAATCCGCCAGGACATGCAGGTCACCATAAACCACTAGTCATTCAAGTGAAGCCTCTGGCAGTGCCTATTCGTCTCCAGCAGAGAAATTATCCTCGCCCCATTACAGAAGTAATTCAAGACCATATTACCAAATACTTAAAGGCAGTCATTTTAACAACTATTCAATCTCCTTGGAACACCCCAATCTTACCCATTCCAAAGGCTGATGGCTCATTTCGACCAGTCCAAGATTTGCGTATTGTCAATAATGCTACAGTTACTGTACATGCTGTAGTGCCTAACCCATATACCCTCCTGAGCTTGATTCCAGCATCAGCTGTCTGGTTCTCTGTGGTAGATTTGAAAGACGCTTTCTTTATGATCCCAATACATAAGGACAGTCAGAAGCTGTTTGCTTTTGAGTGGGAAGACCCAGTAACAGGCCAGAGAAAACAATATGCTTGGACCAGACTTCCTCAGGGATTTAAAAATTCACCTACTCTTTTTGGCAACGCCTTGGCCTCAGACTTAGAAGACTTCCAGCCCTGTGAGGAAGGAGATGTACTACTCCAATATGTTGATGATGTGTTAATAACTGGACAGACAAAAGAAACTTGTTGGGACAACACCAACGAACTACTTCATCTGTTGATGAACAAAGGATACCGTGCCTCAAGGAAGAAAGCCCAATTAGTGAAACCCCAGGTTAAATATTTAGGTTATACTATAAGTCAAGGCCAAAGAGCAATAGGACATGAGAGAAAGGAAGCTGTGTGCCGAATTGCAGAGCCAACTAATAGGAGAGAATTACGGGGTTTTCTAGGAGCAGCAGGATATTGTAGAATATGGATACCGAATTTTGCCCTGCTAGCCAAACCACTGTATGAGTCCACAAAGGGGGGAGAAAGAGAGCCCTTTATTTGGACACGTGAACAAAAACAGGCTTTTGAGACTTTAAAAGTGGCATTATCTCAAGCTCCTGTTATGGGACTTCCTAACCTCGAGAAACCTTTCAATTTGTATGTGGACTAAAAAATAATAATATGGCTCTTGGAGTCCTGACTCAAGAAAAGGGAAGTTGGCAACAACCCATAGTTTACTTGTCAAAACAACTTGATGGAGTATCAAAGGGATGGCCACATTGTCTTAAAATTCTGGCAGCCACAGCTCTCCTGATAGAGGAAGCTAATAAATTGGCTTTTGGAGAACTAGGTACAATCTATACCAGTCATGCAATTCGTGGAGTTTTGGAAACAAAGGGACATTTATCGATAACTAACTCCAGAATTTATAAGCTCTCCTCATTCAAAACCCTCAAGTGACATTAAAGCAGACAAATGGCCTAAACCCAGCCACCCTATTGCCTATACCAGGTCCTAAAGTTGAACATAACTGTATGCAAGTGATAGAAAGTCAATTCTCATGCAGGCCTGATTTAACTGATGTGCCACTGAAAACAGTGGACTATAATTGGTTTACTGATGGGTCAAGTTTCATCTCAACAGGAGAACGATATGCGGGCTATGCAGTAGTCTCACTTGATAAAGTTATAGAAAGTGGGCCACTCCCAAAAGGCACAAGTGCTCAAGCAGCAGAACTGTGGGCTCTCATACGAGCACTGGAAAGAGCAAGAGATGAAAGTATAAACATTTGGACTGATTCTAAATATGCATTCCTCACATTACATGTACATGCTGCAGTCTATAGGGAGAGAGGACTCTTAACAGCTGCAGGAAAAGAAATTAAACATCCTCTTTTGATTGAAAGATTTATAACAGCAGTCTTGGGACCAAAGAGGGTAACTGTCATGCACTGTAAAGGACATCAAAAGGGACAAGATGAAGTAGCCCAAGGAAATAGAGCAGCTGATAGAGAAGCAAGGTTATCAGCAACCCGAAACAGCCAAGCTTACCCTGAAATGACAGCTTATGTAGCATTGGAAATGCCACGAGGACTGAGTCCTAGATATACTAAAGCAGAAGACTTACAGGCAAGTGTAGATTTGCAAGGATACAGGCAGGGAGAGTGGTATGTACTCCCAGACGGAAGGATTTTTGTACCTGAGAATTTAGCCTGGCCAGTGGTAAAGGAAACTCATTCAACTACTCACATGGGAAAGAGTGCATTAGCTGAAGCCCTCCACCGTATTGTGTATATCAATCGTCTTCACTCGCTATGTGCCCATGCAATTGAGAGATGTAACATTTGTGCCCAGGTTAATCCAAGTCAAGGACCTATTCTTCCACCAGGAAGTCAGCCTAAGGGATATTATCCTATGGATTCATTGGTTGTTGATTTTACAGAAATGCCAAAATGTGGACTATATAAAGCAATGTTAGTCCTAGTGTGCAATTATTCAGGGTGGCCTGAATGTTTCCCCACCAAGACCAAGCAGGCACGAGAAGTGGCCAGAATCTTGCTCAAGGAGATTATTCCCAGATATGGAGTACCCTCATTCATATCATCAGATAATGGACCTGAGTTTGTACATCAAGTAAATCAGACGCTGGCTAAATCCTTAGGGACCCACTGGAGGTTCCATTGTTCTTTTCATCCTCAATCCGGGGGAAGGGCAGAGAGAATGAACCGGACTATAAAGGAAAAGGTGACAAAGGTGTGTCTTGAAACTCACCTTAAGTGGGTGGATGCATTGCCACTAGCACTTTGGTCTGTGCGGTGCACCCCTCGAAAAGGAATTAGGCTATCCCCTTTTGAAATGATGTTTGGAAGACCCCCTATCATAAGTAATAACTTGAAAAATCATATAGGGGACTTAAGTCAATTAGGAACTACATGGGTGAGTCAAATGGTGGGAGAGTTAAACAAGCAAATACAAGAAATCCAACAATATTGTGTGTCCCTCAGTCCACCATTTTTGAGTACCCCCAGTCATAATATTCAAGTGGGAGACAAAGTATGGGTAAAACACTGGAAAGGGGAAAACTTGAAACCTAAATGAAAGGGCCCGTATACTGTGGTCATGTGTTCTCCACTTGCAGTAAAAGTGTTAGAATCCAAGTCTTGGATTCACTGGACTCGAGTTAAGCCTGCAGTTGATGAATATTGGGAGGCAGAACAGGACGAGGCCCATCCTTTAACGGTCCGCTTGAAGAAGCGCCCCCTATAACTGCCCTACCGGCAACGGGCAGGCAACATACGGGGCAGAAGAGGCCTTACTGGTGTCACTCCGGAAGCTGACCCTCTACGTACGGCTGAAGACAAGAATGAGGAAGACAGCTGTTAAAGTGTTAGGAGTGTGTGGTGTAGGTTAGATCTATTTCAAGGAATGGTAGTCCGACAATACATAGCCATAGGTGCAGTGAGTCTGATCGCCCTGGTTATGACCTGTTGTATTGGACACCTTTTCTTCTGGAAACATCCCAATCCCAAAGAAACAGGTGTTGCACCTAAAAGCACTGACTGTGACCAAGGTCAGTGTGTATCTCTTGGGGACACTTATGCTTGAAGCACCTTGGGAGTGGGTTCTCTGTTGTATAGTAGGAGTCTTGGGAGTGTGGGCATTATATTTAGCAAATAAGACTCGGCTGTGTGGCTCACCCAAGACTAACCCTGTCCTTTCCCAAATCACACCTAATCCCATCCATCTTTCTGATATGGTAATTTCATAATTGCAATTGCTCCCTTTGTTGTGGCTGTGAGTATGAAACTGAGTGGGACATTGGGATTATAAGATAGAAAAGGAAAAGAAAGTTGACATTGATTGTCAAACATGAGTCTTCTATGGCTTTGGCTAATGTTTGCAAGTGGCATGTTGAGTAATGAGACCCTGAACGATAGTCCCAAATGTTGTGAGAATGGCCAATTAACTCTTCTCACACTTGAAGAAGGCTCCAGGGACATTGAGGAAATAAATCCTGTTTGTGTTGTTATGTGGAATAGCAGGACTAGCCTTCATCCCCTGTGTAATACCGTTAATCAGACAATTAGTTATGAGATCAGTGAAAGAAATCAGGGTTGAAAAGGAATTAATTGTGATAGAAGGATCCTTGGAAAATAGGTTCACCTCAGACCCAGGAAGGGAAAGTGAGGATCCAGAGAGTGGAATGTATGTACGGATGAGACCCTGGGGATTGGAGGACGTGCCTGAGGAAGATGATTTTTGAGAATCACTTTATGGATTCTTCACTCTTTCTTATTATTGCTATCTGCCTCTAGGATGAACTAGCAGCAGGAAACAGAAAGATGTGTGCCAGTCTAAAGTGTTAATCATGCCATATATTATGCCTATCCATATATGCGACTTCTGCTCAGCTATCTTCGCTTGCTGGGAAAAAGCTAATGCTCAAGTAGAAACTGTAAAAGTGAGACTCAATTGTTACCTAAAATGGAGTCTCAAAGGGGGGAATAAGGCAGGACATAAAACAAGACAGGACATAAAACAGGACATGAGTCTTAAATGCGTGTATTAGCTAGAAGAAGAAAAAAGGAAGTGAAAAATGTCAAACCACAAGTTCATCTGTCGGTCACAAAGGTGTCAAGCTTGAGGCTGTGTTGCAAGTAACCACATATGTCTCGTTTCTATGTCTCGCTCTCGACTGGTAGCTAACCACAAACGAACTGCAGGAAATCTTAAGAAATTTAGATGCTTTGGCAAGATACCTGTAACCTAGATCCATGAGAGGGGGAACAAGATATTTAGCTGCTTTAGCATAGCAACAGGGGGCTGTCATCCAAGTAACCAATCAATGCTAACAAGCGACATTTCCGTGTTTTGCTGTCTCTGAAGAGTATATATGAACTTGTTTTATTATAAGAAGCTGTTCAGAGTTTGTTATGATTTTTGCTCTGAACCTTTGCGCAAATAAACCAACTTCTTTTGATTCCGTGGTCTGAGTCCTGTGGTTTTCTGCAACAATAGAAAATCTGTGGAGGGAGCTGAAGGTTTGAGCTGCCGAACGTCAGCCTCGAAACCTTAATGACTTGGAGAGGATCTGCAAAGAGGAGTGGGACAAAATCCCTCCTGAGATGTGTGCAAACCTGGTGGCCAACTACAAGAAACGTCTGACCTCTGTGATTGCCAACAAGGGTTTTGCCACCAAGTACTAAGTCATGTTTTGCGAAGGGGTCAAATACTTATTTCACTCATTAAAATGCAAATCAATTTATCACTTTTTTGAAATATGTTTTTCTGGATTTTTTGTTGTTATTCTGTCTCTCACTGTTAAAATAAACCTACCATTAAAATTATAGACTGATCATTTGTCAGTGGGCAAATGTACAAAATCAGCAGGGGATCAAATAATTTTTTCCCTCACTGTATACTTAGTTTTTCACACATGGCTTCTCCATTTTGGCTTTCTTTTTGTAAAATAAATGATGACATGGTGTAATGTCATGTATTGTTGTTCATCTGAGGTTGTATGTACCTACTTTTAAGAACTGCTAATGACCAGATGATTTTTACTACCCATGTTTTCCCGAAAATAAGCCCGGGTCTTATTTATTTTTGGTCCAAAAGACCCATTAGGGTGGCAGAGTGGAAGTGATTCGTGCAACACTCCAGTCCTCCTTAGATACTGCAGTTGGGACATGAGACTTACTCTTCTCTTTTACTGTAACAAATTGTGTTGATGACTTCACAAGGATTGATTTATTTTCTTTCACTGCTAAAACTTCTTGCTTAGTCACTTTCTCTGCAATCACATTGTTTTTCACTTTAGCTTCCTGAACAGATACTTTTGTTTTTGTCTTATTATTTTTCAAGGTTAAACTACTTGAAGGGGAAGATATATTTTCTGTTTTTATCTTTTTTACTTCCTTTACATTGTTCACTTGTTGTACAGCAACTCCTATGTTGGTGTTTCCCTTAGTAGGTATAGAGGTGTTTGAAAATTTTGTACTGGCTTTGGCTGCCTCTGCTGCTCTGGCTTTTTTGTTCTTGTTCAGCTCTGCCCCAAGGCTACTTTTTAGAGTCAGAGTGCTAGGAGAAATACTCAACTGCCGACTTCTGGATCTTGACAATCTGTGTCTACTACGAGATCTTGAATGCCTTGACGGGTAAAGACTTCTGCTTCTGGATTTTGCTGATTTTCTGCTTAAAAAAGAAAAGTTTTAGTGGGTAACTATTGTTATATTTTTGTACTATAATGAACAGCTTTTTTAGCCATCCCACCATCCCATTAACATGTTTGCTGGATAGCTGGTTTTTTGTTTTGCCAAAAAACTTTAATAACAGCAGCTAAGTTACCTAAAAATGTTAAATGTTTAAATCTGAATGCTGTATTTTAAGAATACTGCCAACTGAATTTCAATTGTGTAAATCTGAATAGTTATTAAATAAAACATCCCACATTTCATTCAAAAAATCAAAATGAGCTTTGGAATGATTTGCTGTTGAAATATTTCACTTCTAATTTAGAAAGCAAGCAATTAAAGAAACCAATCTGAAAACCTCAGACTAATCATGGGGTGGAATCTACAGGGGACTAAGACTTTAAAATTGGGAAATTATACCCCAAATGAAGATAAAACATTTTATAAAGGATTTATGGATAAATTATTGGATTTTACATATGAAACGTGGTGTGTCCTGGGGGATTTGAATGGAGTGGTTTCTCCACAAAAAGAACTATTGAGAAAAATATAAAAATACACAGGGTAAATTACCAAAGTTTTTTTTAATTTAATGGAATAATTTGGACCTTGTTCATGCATGGAGATATGAAAATGGTAATTCCGAAGAATATATTTATTTTTCTGAAAGACATAGATCTTTTTCAGGAATAGTTATGATTTGGATTTCTAAGACTTTGGCTAATAATGATTATAAAGTGGAAACATTACCAAAGACTGTCATATCACAATCCAGTGACTTTTAACTTTTAAAAGGAAAAATAAATCTTTTAGGTGGAGATTGAATGAGGTGTTACAAAAACAAACATTGGTGGTGGATTGTACAAAGCCATTAAAGGAATTTTTGTGAGAATAATCTTAATAAAAGCATAGAAGTAAGAATGGTTTGGGATGCAAGTAAATGTTTCTTTTTTTTTTTTTAATATATATTTTATTAGATTTTATAAGGGAAAAGGGGTTACATCAAAGTGCTTAGGAACCACCGTGGAGGTGGGTATATTGAACATCCAAAAAAAGAGAAAAACAATCACAAATATATAGCCCAAATCAAATCATTTAAAATTCCCTAATTCCCTCATTTAGTCTTGCATATTCAAATTAATACATTTCTATATAAGCTTCAAAGAATCCTATCAAATATCACTCACATTTCAATTCTAAAAATCCAAGTCCTGTTTTAAGCTTTACTAACTTACAATTACCATATTCCAATTGGCCTTAAATAGACATATTATTAACACTTTGGGTATCCTTTTTTTTTTTTAGATAGTAATTATATCTGGTATATTATTTCTGCAGTAATATTCTTATATTTTCTTCATTAATACCATTTCTTCTCTTGTCACCCATCCCTCTTGTTCTCCTTCTATTTCAAACTAATTATCTTAAAGTAAAAATATCAAACCAACAAGTAAGCAAATAAATTTCTATCTAATTTAAGTATATATTCTATCAGTTCATCTATATCTATAAAAATCTTTTTAAACCAGTAAATAAAGTTTACTTCTCCAGTAATTCTCATGTCTAAAACAAAGTATTGTTACAAAGGGTATCCTCTTAGAAATTTCACATGTTCCATTAGTTATTAACTCAGTCAAAGAATCAAAGCCTTTTAAAACCCATTAAGTAAAGCTTTAAAATACATTTTTAAATCTAATTCTAGGTTTCCTTCTATGCCATAATGGTTTCCATAATAAAATTCCTGTATCATCAAACCACAATGTTAAAGGGTCCATATTCTTTAACGCTTCAAATTGGTCAAAGTTCTCTTTCCTTTCTTTTAGTAGTCTTTGGATGGTAAAAGCCGTTTTATTCCATGTTATATTTGCCAGTTGTTTATCCACCTTTTCACGATTTTCAATAACTTGTATATGAGTATCAGTCTCTGTTGATGTTAATGCTTCAGACATCTCCGTTAAAATTATTCTTTGATCCTCAGGCTTCTCCATAGATTGCGTTTGGAGTTGTATAAAGTTAGTTTGTTCTTTGGTTTCCACAGTTTCTCTCAGTGTAGTTTCATAGTTGAGTTGTTGACATGGTTCCTCTTTAGGTTGTTCATATTGTTGCTTCTTCTGTGCTGTCTTTCGGTTTATAATTTGATCTGTCCAAGTTTGAATGTAAGAGTTCATATCCTCTGTGGCTTCCAGAATCTTTTCCAATATGAGCTCATAGTCCAGCTGTGTGTTAGGTTCCATATCAGTAATAGAAAGATTTTTTAATCTTTTAGAGAAGGCTCTATTTCGTAGAAATCAAACAAATGTTCAGCTCCAATTTTCAATACCAGCTGTGTCTTATCCTTATGCTTATCATCTTTTAAAGGTCATAGCCATTCCCAGCCATAATAAAGAAAAATATACAGTTGCAGTACCACTTTTCGACACCAGATGTCCTCAGCAGACCATCAAATCTTTTTTCTTTGTTTCCAAATTAATAGATTTTTTATTTTTCGTGTTGAAAAAAAAGAAGAAAGAAATGCCTCTCAGAGTAATAGATGCGTAATTATAGCAATGATAATCAAGAATAAAATGTTTTCAGGTCCCCTCAGTATTCCAAAATTTAAATAGTCCATACAAATTAACTGGTTTTTTTTTTTTTTCCCAAAGCTGTTTTTCCCGAATGCTCAAACGCTGCTCCCTCACAGCAGGGAAGTAATTTAAACACAAAAGCTTTTGACAGGAGAGTAATTAGGGAAAGAAGGGGTAGGAAAGGTCTCACCCGGGTTCTCCACGGGGGTTCTTTACGCTTAGTTGTTCTTCTGGCTTTCAGCTGGTGCGACGAAGTGATCGTCCATTTTACTGGGCGATCTTTTCCTCCGGCAGCCCTAAGGAGAAAAGCTTGAACTGAGGAGAGCTGCCGCTCTTCCCCAGTCAAGCAGGAGCCTCCTCAAGCGGTGGTCGCCTCTACGGGGCGACCTTCGACCCGGTTAAGGGTCTACCGGCGAAGGGAAAGCAGCCGGTGGGAGAGACGGCTCTCTCCGTGCGACTGCGCGTGCCGCGTTCCAAGACCGGAAGCCGCAAGTAAATGTTTCTAAGAGGCTATTTTATACAACACAAAAATGGATTTTAAAAAAAAAGAAAATACAAATGATTTTGGATGAGATAAAAAAAATAATTTTAAAAATTGCAGACTTCCAGTTGGGATCTCGCGGCGATGCAGACGCAGGAAGACGGGGCTCCGTCTTTCACATCTGGTTTCACCCTGCTGGGGGACCCTGGAAAGGGTCGAAAGTCGCCCCGTAGAGACGGCAAGCAAGGAAGGGACTCTCGTTGATCGTTCGGGGGGTGGCAGCCCCCCCGTTTGATCCGAGGAAGCCCTCAAAACCGGCGGAGGAAAGACTGGCTGCATTTGTGTAACCAGTCCGAAGTTGAAGACAACGGAAGTCAACAAGCACTACCAAGCAACTTTACAGCAACGTGGATGAAACTGGGTGAGACCTGATCCTTTCTTCATGATTTTAAGACCTCTTCCTGAAAATCTGCCCAAAGCATTCCCCTCCCCGATGTAAGAGGGAAAGGGAATTTCCGCCCCACTCCCTCAGAAAAGAAAAGTGGCAAATTAATACTTGGGGACACTGGCGAAACCTGTAAGACTTATCTGGAATTAAACTATGCTTACAGCTTGAAAATTTGGGGACCAAAAGTGTTTTTAAGAACTTTTTATTATTTTTTTAAAAGAAAAAGACTTGAAAAGTTTAACAACTTATTTATGCCTAAAAGAAACCTGGCTTGAAGCCCAGAACTAGATAAGATTTTGGCTGGCCTTGGAACTATTTTATTATTTAGAATTACAGTTGAGAAAAAAAAGGAACAGGCTTGGGGGCTGCTTATCTATGTGGCAGAGATGATAAACATTTTAAATTTGGCCTGTCTGAATTTTGAACATAAGTACTGCATTGTGGATTTTTTTTTGGGGGAACACTTTGGATTATAAATCTTGATTGTTAAATAACCTTCAAAGATTCTTCTCTCTTGGCTTCTGGTTCCGTATCGCGGCGCTGGCGGCCATGCGGGGCGATCGCTCCCTCTGTCGTCTGGTTTTCTCTCGCCGGGGGACCCTGAAAGGGGTCGAAAGTCGCCTTGGAGGGGCGACGAACGGGGAAGAGGACCTCCTGATTGATCGTGGAAGGGCGTTAGCCCTTCCATTTGATCCAGGGCAGCTCTTCGGACCGACGGAGAAATGATCGGCCATTCACATGGCCCATCATCAAGCCGCTACCTGCCGAGGCCAAATTTACAACCAAGCACATTGAAAGCACCGCGGAGGAACTGGGTGAGACTTTACCTTCTTGTATCCCAAGTATTTGCCTGTCAAAAGCCTTCTGAAACTTCTTCCCCCTGCGGGAGAGAGGGAAGGAAACGTTTTCCTCCCACCCTCTAAGATGGCAGCGCCTGACTACGTAGGGAAAATAAAGCCCTGAAAAATACTATTAAGTAACTGGATTTATATTACCTTGATATCTGGGGACCCAAAAATTCCTATTCTCACGGGAACCTGTCACCTCATCTATGAAAAAGAACTTTACCTGGATAAAAACCTAGCCCTGGTCTTGAAAAAGATTTTAAATGCTGTCAGGGACTATTACTAAGTGATGATGTATTAGGACAGTGGTGGTGAACCTATGGCACGGGTGCCAGAGGTGGCCCTCAGAGCCCTCTCTGTGGGCACACGTGCCGTTGCCCCAGCCTTGCCTCCCCCTGCAACCCCCTCACCAGCAGCCCCCTGGAGGAGAGTCGCCCCCGAGCGTGGCCCATGCGGAGCAGCGCAGCCAAGGACATGGCAGCCAGGCAGCGTAGACAAGACTCTGCCCTCACGCCCCATCACGCACAGTTGATGCTGTGGGGCGCGGGCAGAGGGCGTGGACACCATGGCGCTGCTGGGCTGCCTGGGCAATCTGCGGCAGGCCCTGGAGGTGGTGAGTGGCCCTGCGGGCAGGTGGGGTGGGGGCAGGGCAGGGGGTGGAGCAGGGGCGGGGCCAGTTTTTGGGCACTCGGTCTCTAAAAGGTTCACCATCACTGTATTAGGATGAGAAATAGAAAATGTTTATGAAATAAGATAAGAATACACTTAAGTAAGTAATATGTATATTCTAGATATGATAACTTTTATGTAGTGAAATAAAGGAAATTTGGATTACCCGAAACTCAAACATTATGGATATTAAAGGTTAAATTGGAATATTGTAATAAAAAATAAAAAATTAGGTAAAACTTGAAAACAGGATATGGATATGTATAAGCAAAAAATATATTGATAAATATTTCAACTAACTTTATTATAATTAAAAATCTATTAGCCTAAATGTGATATAACAAATGTTAAGGGAAATAGAGAAGGAATTTCTGGTGATGTAACCTGAGATATGTACTAAAGATTTTGTTATTGAACCACTGATTACCCAGTCACCACGCTGCTTTCCAAATACTCAATGTAAAATTGGAAAACCAATAAAATTTGTTTAAAAAAAAAAAGATTCTTCTCTCTCCCTGGACAGAAAGGATATATTTTTTATTGGACAGAAACATTTGAACTTTACTTATAACTGCTTAGGGGAGATTCAGGAACGGACAGTCGGTTGGATAAATCTATAAAGGCTACTTATAAAAATAAAATAAAATAAAATGGATGTTTTATACTCAGCGTTAAATAGTAAAACATCATCTTTAACATCTGTTCCCAGCAGCCTTAACTTGCCATATCATCAAGAAAATACTGATGAAACACAGAAAGAAATTCTCTCCATGCTGAAATTAATACAAAAAACAATTATTCTAGCTTGTGAGCAGGTTACTAATAATACAAAGGAGATAAAAGAACATTTTTTAATTCAAATCTACAAACTCAGAAGACAACTACAGAGAAGGAACCAGCAACCCAGAAAATAGAAGGCAAACTAGAGAATGCTGACACAAACATTGATGATCCAAAGGAGGAAACAAATGACCAGACTCAGATAAATGAAAACTCAGAAGATATAACGATAATATTGGAAACGGAAAAGACATTTTATAAACCAAGGTTTCAGAACATACTGGATGACAAGGAAGGAGAGCTGATGGAATGGAAGATAAAGTCATTAATAGAACTGTGGGGAACCAGAGAAGGAGAGAGGCAGTTTAATGAATATCAATGGGCTAGCTCTTTCAAAAACATTTTAACCAAATTGTTTCTCTTGTTCCAAATAATATAGATAAAAATAGAGGAAGAATTATTTGATGATCCAAATGTGCTGATTTGGAAAGTTAGTTGGCAAAGAAAGAAAGCTAGAGTAAGATTGAAGGAAACAGAGGCTTTGACCTAATAGAGGGGATGCTATATTATTGATTAGAGGTTTGAATATGGTTAAGAATAGATTGTTAGAAATAGAAGCATTTTTATAACTAGATAGCTAGGATTTGTAATCAGAATATTATATCTTGGTATGAAAAGGGAAATAAGAATATGTTAAGAACTTTGAATAAGGGATTCTTTTGGTTGCCCAAATACAACTTGTTTTGAAATTATAAATGATTGGGACACTTTGAACATGGATGGGAAACTAAAATTGAAAAAAAGCAAAAATAGGATATGGATTAAATAAGTGGAAATTGAATGCAAATGCAATTAAGATATGTTTTGGCTAGGAAAGATATTCTAAACTGATATTATTGATATTACTAGAAAAATGTAACAAATGTTGATATGCAATTGTATGTTTACTAACAATAATAAGAATTGTATTTGCTTAATGCGGAAAAATTGTTATTACCAGAAGAAGAGAGGATGTACTGGCGGGTGTAACATTGGACCTAGTTGGAAAAACCTATATGCATCACTGAATTATTAATGGACTCAGTAATCACGTTGTCTATTGAGCACTTGTTTGTGAAAATAGAAAATTAATAAAACATTTATTTTTAAAAAATAATAATTTTAAAAATTGCCAGGGAGGACAACTATTACTCACCAAATTAAGCTTTTACAGAGCCAATTATCTAGGTAAACAGCGAAAGAGATGGAAATAAAGATGAACTATGCAAAACAAAGAAATTTCAAATTTGCAAATAAACTGGGGAGATTTGCAAACAGAAATACAAAACAAAGTTACACAAAAGTCACAAGAAGAAAATACTGCAATAACAGATAACACCAATATGTGAAAAGTGTTTTTGAGCGGGTCTATAACAATAAGGGATCTGTGTGAAGCTATCAAAAAGAGACAGCCCTTCTCTGGGTGAGATGGGCAGTTAAGAAATATGAATGAATGAATGAATGAATGAATGAATGAATGAATGAATGAATGAATGAATGAATGAATGAATGAATGAATGAATGAATGAATGGTTTCATCAGTATTATACTATTATACTATAATACTATAATTTATACAAAAGTCAAGAAATTTCCTCAGAAAAAGTAGATGAATATATGCATATGACCCATGGGATCACCACTTCAATATACAGTGGATATATAAAGTCTACATACCCCTGTTAAAATGCCAGGTTTTTGAGATGTAAAAAAATAAGACCAAGATGAATCACTTCAGAATTCTTTCCACCTTTAATATAACACATAAGCTGTACAATTCAATTGAAAAACAAACTGAAATCTTTTAGGGGGAAAAATAACAAAAAACATACAATAATGTGGTTGCATAAAGATGCACACCCTTAAACTAATACTGTGTTGAAGCATCTTTTGATTTTATGACAGCATTCAGTCTTTTGGGGTAGGAGCCTATCAGCATGGCACATCTAGCCTTGGGAATCTTTCTCCTCTCTTCCTTGTAAAAGCGCTCCAAATCTGTCAGACTGTGAGGGCATCTCCTGTACACAGCCCTCTTCAGATCACCCCACAGATTTTCAATTGGATTTGGGTCCAGGCTCTGGCTGGGCCATTCCAAAACTTTGATCTTCTTCTGTTGATTTGGTAGTATGCTTTGGGTCATTGTTGTGTTGTGTTACACAAGTGTGCTCTCAGGTTCAGCTTATGGTCACTCACTCACACACTCACAGGCCTGGAAAACTGCCACACTCAATCCCAAATCAACTGAACACTGAGGCACAAACGGTTCTTTAAAATACACAGAGACCCAGTGAATTTAAAATAACAGCAAACTTTTACTGATATATTTTTGCTCTTACACACGCACTCTCTGTCATCCATACTTACCCAGCGTCCACTACTAGGCTGCCAGGCACTAGCCAGAGGGACAGAAGCCGCCAAGTCTGGGATCCAAAAACAACTCAAAAGTCTGGGCAGGCTTCAGGACCTCTTTTTATCCTCCAGAGTTGGTGGGGACGAGCTTCCTATGCAGGCCCAACTCCTTTGTTGATGAGATTCGGGGAGGGGCTTGCCATGTGCTCAGACCCAATTTTTGTCCTTTTGTTCCCTTAACGACTTTTAACGTTTTCTGACAAAATTGACTAATATTTGGAACTGTTCATCGGAATGGGACAATTAACCCAGGCCGCCCACTGCAGCTGACCCATTGTGGGCATTCATCCTTAGCTGGGCCTCTGCCAGCGCTCCTCCCCTACCAATGGTCCACCGGCTCTTGTCCAACGCACCCTCATCCCGGGAGATTTGCCAAGAGATACTTGTCCCCAGCCAATCCACAGCGCAGGATAAGTGTCCTGGTTCTGCCTTCCCATTGGACGCAGTCCCATTTCAGCTTGGCTTCTTGAAATGAAAACTGGAAAGGTTGGGGGGGGCAAACATGTGGTTTCCCCTGACAAGAAGCAGAATAATATGACTCACTGCATTTTGTAAGTACACAGGGGGCTGGGATGGCAAAGCTGCTGCCTTCCAGGCCTTCCACACTGTTGCAGGGAGCTCCTTAGCTGAATGTTGTAGATACATAGCAAGGCAGCAGGCGAGCAGGTGGAGATTCATGGTGCTCCTGAAAGGAAGAGATTGGCAAATAATAGAGTCCTTCCAAGCACATCCAGAAATCAGGAATTTGTTTTCAGTTTCAGGATCAGACTTCCTGCGTTCTAAAGAATATGTCAAAAAAGTTTGCATAACAAAGCCCCCAAGGAAGAAGCATGATAAATGTGAAGGACCCCTCTTGGAAAAGGAATTGTCAACCGCACCCCAAAAACTTCTCCGACCGAGCGTGTTCTCTGTAATTGTAGTCAGCAAAAATAAAATGAAAACATTAAAGGAAATCATTCTCTCAGAGAGAGAAAGAGATAGAAAGAGGGAGAGGGGAAAAAAATCTCACCCCCCTCATCCCTCACAAGTAGAACTGAATGAAATGACAATATGCATATGAAAATCTCCAGAAAGATGTTTGCAACAAATGTTGCAATCCAAAAAGGAAAACATTAGCCTCTTTAAAAGAAAGATGTTTTCTTGTAATAGAAGCATAAGGCACTAATCCTGACCTGTCATACAATTATTCTCCTAGTCAATATGTTTTATCTTATTAGGACAATGTTTCTGGTGGATTTCAATATCAGGCATCTCATCCTCTTCCGCCTTCTCCTTTCTCTCCCCCCTCCCCCCCCCATTTCCCTCCTCCCCAAACAAGGTCATCTCTTTTTAAAAAACAGGACTACCAGTTCCTAATATAAGATTAATGTCATGGTTCCGATAGATAGAGCCAAATAAATCAGAACTCCGAGGCTAGAGGCTTCCTCAAAGAACATGTTTATTGGATACAAAATATCGGCACGGTCAAAAGTGAAACCAAGTCTAAAATTCCCTCCAAAGAGTTACACTATTACAAAGTCAAACTTCCCACCCCAGTGCTATGCAATCAGCTACGTTCCCCAATAGAATAGTTTGGCGGGCTTTCTTATACCCCGCCCAACCCCCTAACATAACCGATAGAATGACCTTGGTTCCCACGGGACACAGAATTGTTTAGACTAGCAAAAGTCCTCCACACCCCCTCCCATTCATGTGGCAACCTAGAATGAACAAGATGGCTACAGCCAGGTTCGTTGTAGAGTTGACAATTAAGTTCTAACTATGTTATAAAACTAAGTGGTTTTCTCTATAATAAAATATGTTTATCCCAAAATTAGGACTCTGAACACATCACTGCTCTATGTGATCACTTGGGGGGGGGGAGAGAAAGGGTAGGCCTGATATTGATATTGAAATCCATGCCCGATATTGAAATTCTGGTGGATTTCCTCCCCCCTCCCCTGTGATCACATCAGGGCAGTGATGTGTTCAGAGTCTAATAATTTTGGGATTGCAATCACTGCCCTGATCAAATCCGATCTCATTAATTTTGACAAGGAGAGAGAGGTAGAATTGAGAAGAATTTATGGTCTGGACACTTGAAAAGATTGTAATTCTGTTTAAAGTAATTGTAATTCTGTTTAAAGCTGTAGCAAACCCTTTAAATACCTTTTATTATAGAGAAAACCACTTAGTTTTATAACATAGTTAAAACTTAATCTTATATGAAGAACTGCTAGTTCTGTTTTTTAAAAAAGAGAAGAACTTGTTTGGGGAGGATGGGAGGGGGAGAGAAAAGAGAAGGCAGAAGAGGAGATGCTTGGGACTTCCGGTTTTTGCGCCGTAGTGCACGGCTGCAGGATTGCGGAGCTCCGCACCCCACGGCTGATTTTGTCCTGCCAGGGGACCCTAAATGGGTCTGAAGTCGCCCCGGAGAGGCAACAAAGAAAGAGGGGTGCTCCGATGATCATGGAATGACAGCGGTCGTTCCGTTCAATCCGGGGGAAGCCCTCTAACCCGAAAGGAGAAAGGCTAGCTGCACACCAGCGTCTAGCCCAAGCTACTTGCAGCCGAAGTCCAAGAGCACGCACCAGAACAACGGTGAACAGCGTGCTTGGAATTGGTGAGAGTATCGATCTTCTCTCCTCTACTCTGTAACTAAGTCCTTGGGAAAGATCCCCAAAGTAAGAAAACCTCCGAAAGTGAAGGGAGGGGACTATACCCCCACTCCCCCATAGACGGAAGCGGCGAATTAACCTTTAGGGGGAAAAATATATTGAAATCAAATTTAAATTACTACAGTCTGGATAAATCTAGAAATCAAAAAAACCTGCTAAGATTATACTTTAAAGGGTTTTGATGAAACTATAAAAATAATAATAAATAATAATAATTTTTTGTCTGAAAAAGCTGGAAAACAAACAACTACTGACACCTAGTGGAGAACTAGAACATAGAACATTAACAACACTGACTCAGAAATCGGCAAGATGCCCAGAAACAAAGAATAATCTGTTCCCTTGAACTTTAATAACCCCCAGAAGACAGCTGGTGGGAACAAAGAAAGAATACATACTGGGCCAGCCATAAGATTAAAAAGTGTCTGAAGGAAAAGTAATACCCTGACTGTTGTCTAAACTCAAGAATTGTTTACAGAAAAAGAAAAACTTTGACTCTGGGCTAATCTTTTAGGGGGGAATCTACAGGAAGGACTCAAGGTGGCTAAATATAACTGAATTGCAATTTTGACTGGTTGACAACTGATCCCTGAATAAAAGAACTGTTATAAAATACTGATTTTACTGATGCCTTGACAACTGGAAATACAGTGGATTATAAAAACTATATATAAAGATAAGAACTATACAAAATTGGGCTGTTTGGATTCTGAGTTTGGCTGGTTTGATGAGGCTAATTATAGAGACTATGGCACGGATGAAGGACTATTTGAAAGGGGGAGACAACATGGATATTGCATACTTATCAAAAAATGACAGAAAACCACATTTAATACTTACTCCTGAAGGACCTAGCCTGGAATATCAAAGACCTCCAGAAGCAACATTTCAAGACAAGACAAATACTTTCCAGGAGGAAATGTATGTAATGCTACGACATATACAAATGACAATAGCTTCAAACCACGAGGAGATCAAAAACAACTTTGACAACATAAATGAGCACATCTCTAATCTAAACCCACAATCAAAAAACACTCAGAAAATAATGGTAAAGAACGAACAAACAAATCAGATAACAGAACATAAACTAGAAGAAAATGACTTAATCAGCGAAGCTACAAATGAAGAGAATTAAAATTTAACATAAATAGGAAAAAACCTACAAGACTTTGACATAACAATAAAAATGGAAAAGATACTTTATTCATCAGAACGTCAAAATAAACCTGAGGATAAGAAAGAAGACTTAACAAAATGGACTATAGAACTGCCAGGAGAATCATTAGAGTTCGGGAGACAAAAAGCATATATTCTACGCACTCTGTCTTCTCCACTCCCAACAATACTTACAAAAATACAAGAACTTCCCGGCAAGCGGAATATATCAACCTAGAAAGCTACTTGGCAAAAGAAGAAGGCCAGAGACAGATTCAAGAGTTTTGACTCACCCTACCAGATGGAGTATTACATGAGCAAACACTTGTTTGAATATTGTTAAAAGAACAGATAACTTTGGGTATAAAGGGGCCTTACAATAAGAGGGTAAGAGATATAAGTAATATAGTATTTTTCATAATATATAAAATGTAAAAATATTGGGATGATGTATGTGAATGAAAAGTTTGAAATTTAAAGGTAAATTAAGCTGAAGAGAATTAGGACTAAGGAATGACTGAAATACTGAGGGGAAATTAAGCTTAAAGAAGAACTTTGAAAATAAGATATATAGTGATTTAACAAATTAACTTTTACAAATATAAGTGAAATATAAACTGATCAGAGAAGATGTTATAGGTAGATGTCATAAGATAGATAAGCAGTATAGTATTTTTATAACGCATGAAATATGAAACATTGGGATGGTGTATCTAAATGGAAAATCTGGATATTTAGATGATTAATATTGAGCAAATTATGACTGATAAGAACTGTTTGAATATTAAGGGGAAATTAAGCTTAAATAAGAACTATGAGAATAGGATATATGGTGAACTAATAAGATGATTTTTATAAAAATAACACAAGTTGATAAGAAAAAATGTCACACACGGACGTTATTATTATTTGTACAAACATGAAAAAATGTTTATATTTAACCATTTATGCATTGAAAATATTAAGAATGATATTTGTTTAAGGTTGAAGAAGGAGAATACTATTGGGAGAAGGGAAGATCAAAGAAATATACTATTAATTAATATACTAATTGTGGAATTACAAAAATTAATTATTATTGACTGTTAATTAACTATTGTTTTTTTTTCAAAATATATGAACCAAGACAACACGCTGTACACTAGGCACTAAAGGATTGTTATAGTAAAAAATCAATAAAACATTTCTAAAAAAAAAAAAAAGAACCCGAGATGCTTGATATTGAAATCCAAAACAAACATCGTCCTGTCGAAAGAAAAATCATCAGATCCAATTCCAAGCTGGGAGTAAATAAAATGGAGGCTAAGACGCTGGAAATAAAAATGGAGGCTGGCTGTTTGGAAAGGTTTAATGATGAGCAGAACCACCAGCAGCAAGCGGTTCTGGGACAGCTGACAAAATGGAGTTGAGAGTGGGTAGGTGTCAGTGGTCCTTACCCCTGGCTCCAACAAGAAACAACACTGAGTTGAGTTCACAGGTGGCTTTAATCAAGGAACAGTCTGCCGTGCACAATGGCAAAATAAAGTTAGCGCTGGGAGCAATCGCCTCCCAGTGCCTTACATATGAGTTTCCCACCTGGTCCCACCCCCCACCCACCTAACCAGCATCCGGTGGTTGAAGTTATATGAGCAGCGAGGCAGGACGCCCTGCAGGCTTCCAGCTCCACGCAGCTTCCCTTCTCTGCTCAGCTGTTCTTCAGGATGTGCTACAGGCTTCTGGCTGCCTGGCGCGTCCCTGCACCGATCAGCTGCTTGTCAGGATGCGCGCAGGCTTCTGGCTTCCTGGTTCCTCCCAGCACCGAACAGCTGTTCAGCGGGCCGGCCGTGGAGCCTATCGGCTGTTCGGCGGTGTACTCGCAGAGACGATGACCACGCCACCATGCTCAGCCGGCCAAGGCCAGGTAACGTGGGAAGGGCTGTTGCCGTTGGGTTGGTCACTGGTCTCCTCCCAGGTGCCGTCCGTATCCCCCCCCTCCCGTCAGTGTCGAGCCCACGGGGCTTGACAGTGGGTTTTTATATCTTCTTTGGGGCTTTGTGTTTGAGGTGCCTGTTCCTGTGCAATGTACTTTGACCTGTGCCCTTTTGGTATTCTAATTATTGTTGCCTGACTCCCATTGTAGCTTGAAGGTCATGTCCTGGGTGGGGGATGTAGATTTTAGGAGTCTTTGTTTTTCTAATCCCATCAGCTCCAGTCTTCTGTGGGAGCTGTGGTTGAAGGCATTTTGCTTATTAATAGATTGACCAAGTCTTCCTGAATGGATTACCAAATCTGCATTTCTAAAAGCTGGCCTGCTCAGTTTCTGCCTGGGGCAGGGAAACTGGGGGCTGTTTCTGTTAAGGTTTTTCTCCATTATTCCTTTGGGGAAATATAATATTCTGTCTTTTTAATATCCCCCAAAATATTTCCTTCTCTAGGAGGGTGGGTGGGTGCTGACTTTCTTCAGTCCTAATAAGATCAAAGAAAACGTATTGACTAGAACAGGCATGTCAAACTGCCGGCCCGCGGGCCGGATGCGTCACGCCGAAACCGCACCCACCCCGTTGCCGGCAATGGGGAAAAAGTCCCAAAACGTCGCGCAACGTCACTTGACGTCACGAGTTTGACATGCCTGGACTAGAACAATTGTATGACAGGTAAGGATTAGTGGCTTATGCTTCTATTACAAGAAAACATCTTTCTTTTAAAGAGGCTAATGGATTCCCTTTCTGGGATTGCAACATTTGCTGCAAATATCTTTCTGGACATTTTCATATGCATAATGTCGTTTCATCCAGTTCTACCTGTGTGGGATGGGGGGGGGTTGAGATTCCCCCCTCCCTCTTTCTATCTCTTTCTGTGATAGAATGACTTTCTTTAAAGTTTTTTTTTTTTTTGCTAACTACAATTACAGAGAAATCCCTCGGAGAAACTTTCGGGGCACAGTTGACAGTTCCTTTTCCAAGAGGGGTCCTTCACATTTATCATACCTCTTCTTTGGGGGCTTTGTTATGCAAACTTTTTTGACATATTCTTTAGAATGCAGGAAGTCTGATCCTGAAACTGAAAACAAATTCCTTCACTTCAGGTTCCTTTTCTTCTTTATAACCTGATAGGAAAGTTGTCTCTAATTTCAGCACTACTTGTCACTTGGGTTTTATGCAAACTTTTTTGACATATTCTTCATAATGCAGGAAGTCTGATCCTGAAACTGAAAACAAATTCCTGATTTCTGGACGTGCTTGGAAGGACTCTATTATTAGCCAATCTCTCCCTTTCGGAACCACCACTAATCTCGGCCTGCCCGCCCACTGCCATGAATCTGCAGCATTCAGCCAAGGTGCTCCCTGCAACAGCGTGGAATGTCTGGAAGACAACAGCTTCGCCATCCCAGTCCCCTGCATGCACACAAAGCAAAGCAGGTCGTATTATTCTGCTTCTTGCCAGGGGAAATAAAATGTTTCCCCCCCCACAACCTTTCCAGTTTCCACTTCAGGAAGCCAAGCCAAAAAGAGACCGTGTCCAATGGGAAGGCAGACCATTGGCAGGGGAGGAGCACTGGCAGAGGGCCAGCCAAGGATCAATGCCTGCAATGGGTCGGCTGAGGCGGTGGACCCTCGGTGAAGTGGGTGCAGCCATGTGCCCACACTTAATTGTCCTAGGCCCCTGTTCATAATTCCCTCCACCTGACTAAAGCCCCAGTTTCAGCTGAAGAAAAGCAGACCCAAAGCATAATGCTGCCACCTCCATGGTTCACTGGGAGCATGGTGTACTTTTAGTGATACAGTGTTGGTTTTGCACCAAACATACTTTTTGGAATTATGGCCAAAAAGTTCAACCTTGGTCTCATCAGACCATAACACATTTGCCCACATGCTTTTGTCAGATGTGATGTAGGTTTTTTGCAAAATGTAGCCAGGCTTAGATGTTTTACTTTGTAAAAAAAGGCTTCCATCTTGCCACCCTACCCCACAGCCCAGACATATGAAGAATACTGGAGATTGTTGTCACATGTAGAACACAACCAGTACTTGCCAGAAAATCTTGCAGCTCCTTTAATGTTGCTGTAGGTCTCTTGGCAGCCTCTGGGACCAGTTTTCTTGTTTTTCATCAATTTTGGAGGGACATCCACTTCTTGGTAATGTCAGTGTTGTGTCATATTTTCTCCACTCGTGTTCCATGGTATATCCCACGGGTCGGCAACCCGCGGCTCCGGAGCCACATGTGGCTCTTTCAGCCGTCTCCTGCGGCTCCCTGTCCTCCGCTGCCATGTGCAGTCCGAAAAAAAAAAGTGGGACTAAAAAAGTTCAACCAATCAATTCAAACTTCTCACAAAAAAAAAAACTTCGCAAAGTTTGAATTGATTGGTTGAACTTCTTTGGTTTGTGGGACTGCCCACAAACCTCTTTCCTTCTTCGGACTGCACGTGGCGGCAGCGGTGGAAGAGCCGGGAGGACGGCTGGAAAGGTGTCCCTTTGCCGTCCTCCAGAGGCAGAATCTGGGTAAGGAGCCGCGGGTGGGGGCGACCAGTCTCGGGGTGCCTCTTCCCTGCCCGACAGGTCTCCCCTCGCCCTGCTCCACCGCCGCCTCTGCTAGCCCTGGGGGGGGGTCGCTGGGGGTCTCGGAAACTTCCCCTCTCGGCCCGCGCCTTTCGGCCATCTCGCAGGTGGCGGATCTCCGTGGCCTCTTTTGCTGCTGCCGCCGTTCGCGCTGAGCGAGGCCGGAGAGGCGGCAGCGACCGGGTAGCCGCGCCCCTTCCCCGTCCTCCCGACGACGACGCCACCGCCGCTGCTGCCGCTGCATGAAGCTCACCTGGCTGCCGTGGGGCTCTCCACCGCCCGGCCCCACCTCGGCCCCATCGGTAGCACCTTCCTTGGCCGCTTTTGGGGAGCCGCCGCCATCGCCCTTGGTGCTGAAGGAGAAGGAGACCTTGGGTTGCGAGGGCGGCGGGGCCGGCGGTGGGTCGGGACTCCCCTCGTCCCCATGGCGGCATGGTGCACCCGCGCTGCAGGTAGAGCAGCGTCCCCTTGGCACCCTCCTCTTGTGATGGCGAAGTGGCCGAGGATGCGGCAGGGGCAGCGGCCGGGCAGGGGGCGGCGGGGACCCCCGACGGTGCTGCAGTGGCCGCCGCCGTTCCGCCACCGCCACCAGAGCCGCTGCCTCCCATCCTGCCCCCCTCCCCGCCCCTTCGGCACCGTCTGCCTTTCTTCTCTCTCTCTCTCCTCACCTGGAGAGAGGGAGAGAGAGGGAGAGAGGAAAGAAAGGAAAGAGAGAGAGACAGGAAAGAGAGAAAGAGAAAGAGAGAGAGAGAGAGAGGGAGAGGAAAGAGAGAGAGAGAGAAAGAGAGGAAAGAAAGAAAGAGAGAAAGGGAGAGGGAGAGGAAAGAGAGAGTGAGAGAGACCCTTTTGACATCTAAAATGAAGATAACACTGCATATATCCTTTTTTACCTTTATTATATACATATATATATATATATATAGGTCTTTGGTAATTCGGGTTTTCTCCCGTGTAAAATTGAAAGTGTCTTGCCAACGTTTCGACGAAGTCCCATTCGTCATCTTCAGGCTGGTGTCTTCGGCTTCGTGCTTCTAGGAGCAATGTGTGATCGCAGCTGTTTCTTCCTTTTAACTGCCAGTGGAGGTATGAACTGATTGGATGGGAGCTTGGCTGTGTTCTGATTGGGTGGAGGTGTGTTCTGATTGGTTAGGGGCTTGGCTGTGCTCTGATTGGATGGGGGGTTGGCTGTGCTCTGATTGGATGGGGGGTTGGCTGTGCTCTGATTGGATGGGGGTGTGCTCTGCTTGGGTGGGGGCCCTGTTGTGCTAGGATTAGTCTGAGTTGCAGGGGAATTTGAGATGGAGAGCTGCATTGCTGTAGTTTGGCTTCGCGTTCGTGGTCGTGCCACATCTTCAAGGTGGGTGTCAGTTTGCTTCACGTATGGAATGGAGGGGTTTAAAATGGCCAATGATGCAGCTGTGGTCTGGTTTCTGGTCCGCGGTCGTGCCTCATCATCGGTGCGGGTTTGAGTCTGCTTTTTGCGTGGATGTGTGGTGGTGACATCATGTGTGGTCTTCGTGAGTGTGGGTCCAGTGTCGCTCCTTGTGCTAGGGATTCGTCTGTCAATAAGGCTGGGTTTCCAAATGGCTGGTAGGCGGGAGGTATCATCTCGTTTATTCATGCTGTGTGGGCGTTTTTCTATCTCGATGGCTTCTCTGATTATTCTGTTGTTAAAGTGTTCAGTTTTGGCAATAGTTCTGGTATTTTTAAAGTCAATTTTATGTCCTGTGGCTTTGAGGTGTTGGACCAGGGAGGAAGTTGGTTCCTCTTTTCTGACTGAGTTCTTGTGTTCTTCAATGCGTGCGCTTATTCTTCTGTTGGTTTGTCCGATGTATGTGGTGGGGCAGGCGGTGCATGGGATTTCATATACTCCTTGATTTTCTAACTCAATTTTGTCTTTGGGGTTTCTTAGGATGGTAGATATTTTTCGGTTTGTGCAGAATGCTGTCTTGATGTTGTGTTTGTGGAGGATCTTGCTGATTTTGTCTGTGGTGCCTTTTATGTATGGGAGGAGGGCTTTGCCGTTTTCTTGTTCTATGTCTTGGATTTTAGTGGGGGTTTCTTTTTGGATTAAGTTGGTAATCTTATTTCTTTGGAATCCGTTGGATGTTAGTACATTAGTGAGAGTGTGTAGTTCGGTTTTTAGGTGTTGTTCGTCAGCTAAGCGTTTTGTTCTCGAGATGAGTGTCTTGGCTACGGAGTTGATCTGTGCTGGGTGGTGGTGTGAGAGTGCGTGCAGATAGCGGTTTGTGTGTGTTTTCTTCTGGTAGATGGTGTGTCCTAGGGAGCCATTGGATTTCTTGTAGACTAAGACATCCAGGAAAGGAAGTTGCTTGTTAGCTTCTGTTTCCATGGTGAACTGTATTTTGGGGTGTAGGCTGTTGAGGTGTGTGAGGAAGTTGTCTAGTTTTTCTTTCCCATGTGGCCAGATTATGAAGGTGTCGTCTACGTATCTGAGCCAGAGTTTGGGTTTGTGATCAGATTTTTCTAGAGCTTGGGTTTCAAAGTGTTCCATGTAGAGGTTTGCAATGACAGGTGAGAGGGGTGACCCCATGGGTGCTCCTTCTATTTGTTTGTATTTTTGTCCGTTATAGATGAAGTATGTGTTGGATAGGCAATGGTTGGTCAGATCTAGGATGTGCTTGGGGGGGTTATATTTGTTTTGGATAGCTGTCAAGGCTTCTTGGATTGGCACTTGGGTGAAGAGGGAAATGACATCAAAGCTCACGAGTAGGTCGCTGGGCTGTAAGTTTTGTTTCTTTATGATCTCTATGAATTGGAATGAATTTTTTACGTGTGAGGTGATGGATTCTGAATAGGGCTGTAGTTGTTTGGCGAGAAATTTGGCTAGGTTTTGTAGAGGTGAGCCTATGGAGCTGACTATGGGTCTAAGTGGGGTTCCTTCTTTGTGTATCTTGGGGAGACCATAGAGCTTAGGGCATCTGGATGATTTTTCTCTGGGAATGATTCTTTGCTGGATCTCTTCGCTGATGGGGGAGGCTTTTATTTTGGATCTAGTGGTTTTTTCCAGGTAGGTGGTGGGATCTGTGATTAGGGGTTTGTATGTGGAAACAAATGACCAGACTCAGATAAATGAAAACTCAGAAGATATAACGATAATATTGGAAACGGAAAAGACATTTTATAAACCAAGGTTTCAGAACATACTGGATGACAAGGAAGGAGAGCTGATGGAATGGAAGATAAAGTCATTAATAGAACTGTGGGGAACCAGAGAAGGAGAGAGGCAGTTTAATGAATATCAATGGGCTAGCTCTTTCAAAAACATTTTAACCAAATTGTTTCTCTTGTTCCAAATAATATAGATAAAAATAGAGGAAGAATTATTTGATGATCCAAATGTGCTGATTTGGAAAGTTAGTTGGCAAAGAAAGAAAGCTAGAGTAAGATTGAAGGAAACAGAGGCTTTGACCTAATAGAGGGGATGCTATATTATTGATTAGAGGTTTGAATATGGTTAAGAATAGATTGTTAGAAATAGAAGCATTTTTATAACTAGATAGCTAGGATTTGTAATCAGAATATTATATCTTGGTATGAAAAGGGAAATAAGAATATGTTAAGAACTTTGAATAAGGGATTCTTTTGGTTGCCCAAATACAACTTGTTTTGAAATTATAAATGATTGGGACACTTTGAACATGGATGGGAAACTAAAATTGAAAAAAAGCAAAAATAGGATATGGATTAAATAAGTGGAAATTGAATGCAAATGCAATTAAGATATGTTTTGGCTAGGAAAGATATTCTAAACTGATATTATTGATATTACTAGAAAAATGTAACAAATGTTGATATGCAATTGTATGTTTACTAACAATAATAAGAATTGTATTTGCTTAATGCGGAAAAATTGTTATTACCAGAAGAAGAGAGGATGTACTGGCGGGTGTAACATTGGACCTAGTTGGAAAAACCTATATGCATCACTGAATTATTAATGGACTCAGTAATCACGTTGTCTATTGAGCACTTGTTTGTGAAAATAGAAAATTAATAAAACATTTATTTTTAAAAAATAATAATTTTAAAAATTGCCAGGGAGGACAACTATTACTCACCAAATTAAGCTTTTACAGAGCCAATTATCTAGGTAAACAGCGAAAGAGATGGAAATAAAGATGAACTATGCAAAACAAAGAAATTTCAAATTTGCAAATAAACTGGGGAGATTTGCAAACAGAAATACAAAACAAAGTTACACAAAAGTCACAAGAAGAAAATACTGCAATAACAGATAACACCAATATGTGAAAAGTGTTTTTGAGCGGGTCTATAACAATAAGGGATCTGTGTGAAGCTATCAAAAAGAGACAGCCCTTCTCTGGGTGAGATGGGCAGTTAAGAAATATGAATGAATGAATGAATGAATGAATGAATGAATGAATGAATGAATGAATGGTTTCATCAGTATTATACTATTATACTATAATACTATAATTTATACAAAAGTCAAGAAATTTCCTCAGAAAAAGTAGATGAATATATGCATATGACCCATGGGATCACCACTTCAATATACAGTGGATATATAAAGTCTACATACCCCTGTTAAAATGCCAGGTTTTTGAGATGTAAAAAAATAAGACCAAGATGAATCACTTCAGAATTCTTTCCACCTTTAATATAACACATAAGCTGTACAATTCAATTGAAAAACAAACTGAAATCTTTTAGGGGGAAAAATAACAAAAAACATACAATAATGTGGTTGCATAAAGATGCACACCCTTAAACTAATACTGTGTTGAAGCATCTTTTGATTTTATGACAGCATTCAGTCTTTTGGGGTAGGAGCCTATCAGCATGGCACATCTAGCCTTGGGAATCTTTCTCCTCTCTTCCTTGTAAAAGCGCTCCAAATCTGTCAGACTGTGAGGGCATCTCCTGTACACAGCCCTCTTCAGATCACCCCACAGATTTTCAATTGGATTTGGGTCCAGGCTCTGGCTGGGCCATTCCAAAACTTTGATCTTCTTCTGTTGATTTGGTAGTATGCTTTGGGTCATTGTTGTGTTGTGTTACACAAGTGTGCTCTCAGGTTCAGCTTATGGTCACTCACTCACACACTCACAGGCCTGGAAAACTGCCACACTCAATCCCAAATCAACTGAACACTGAGGCACAAACGGTTCTTTAAAATACACAGAGACCCAGTGAATTTAAAATAACAGCAAACTTTTACTGATATATTTTTGCTCTTACACACGCACTCTCTGTCATCCATACTTACCCAGCGTCCACTACTAGGCTGCCAGGCACTAGCCAGAGGGACAGAAGCCGCCAAGTCTGGGATCCAAAAACAACTCAAAAGTCTGGGCAGGCTTCAGGACCTCTTTTTATCCTCCAGAGTTGGTGGGGACGAGCTTCCTATGCAGGCCCAACTCCTTTGTTGATGAGATTCGGGGAGGGGCTTGCCATGTGCTCAGACCCAATTTTTGTCCTTTTGTTCCCTTAACGACTTTTAACGTTTTCTGACAAAATTGACTAATATTTGGAACTGTTCATCGGAATGGGACAATTAACCCAGGCCGCCCACTGCAGCTGACCCATTGTGGGCATTCATCCTTAGCTGGGCCTCTGCCAGCGCTCCTCCCCTACCAATGGTCCACCGGCTCTTGTCCAACGCACCCTCATCCCGGGAGATTTGCCAAGAGATACTTGTCCCCAGCCAATCCACAGCGCAGGATAAGTGTCCTGGTTCTGCCTTCCCATTGGACGCAGTCCCATTTCAGCTTGGCTTCTTGAAATGAAAACTGGAAAGGTTGGGGGGGGCAAACATGTGGTTTCCCCTGACAAGAAGCAGAATAATATGACTCACTGCATTTTGTAAGTACACAGGGGGCTGGGATGGCAAAGCTGCTGCCTTCCAGGCCTTCCACACTGTTGCAGGGAGCTCCTTAGCTGAATGTTGTAGATACATAGCAAGGCAGCAGGCGAGCAGGTGGAGATTCATGGTGCTCCTGAAAGGAAGAGATTGGCAAATAATAGAGTCCTTCCAAGCACATCCAGAAATCAGGAATTTGTTTTCAGTTTCAGGATCAGACTTCCTGCGTTCTAAAGAATATGTCAAAAAAGTTTGCATAACAAAGCCCCCAAGGAAGAAGCATGATAAATGTGAAGGACCCCTCTTGGAAAAGGAATTGTCAACCGCACCCCAAAAACTTCTCCGACCGAGCGTGTTCTCTGTAATTGTAGTCAGCAAAAATAAAATGAAAACATTAAAGGAAATCATTCTCTCAGAGAGAGAAAGAGATAGAAAGAGGGAGAGGGGAAAAAAATCTCACCCCCCTCATCCCTCACAAGTAGAACTGAATGAAATGACAATATGCATATGAAAATCTCCAGAAAGATGTTTGCAACAAATGTTGCAATCCAAAAAGGAAAACATTAGCCTCTTTAAAAGAAAGATGTTTTCTTGTAATAGAAGCATAAGGCACTAATCCTGACCTGTCATACAATTATTCTCCTAGTCAATATGTTTTATCTTATTAGGACAATGTTTCTGGTGGATTTCAATATCAGGCATCTCATCCTCTTCCGCCTTCTCCTTTCTCTCCCCCCTCCCCCCCCCATTTCCCTCCTCCCCAAACAAGGTCATCTCTTTTTAAAAAACAGGACTACCAGTTCCTAATATAAGATTAATGTCATGGTTCCGATAGATAGAGCCAAATAAATCAGAACTCCGAGGCTAGAGGCTTCCTCAAAGAACATGTTTATTGGATACAAAATATCGGCACGGTCAAAAGTGAAACCAAGTCTAAAATTCCCTCCAAAGAGTTACACTATTACAAAGTCAAACTTCCCACCCCAGTGCTATGCAATCAGCTACGTTCCCCAATAGAATAGTTTGGCGGGCTTTCTTATACCCCGCCCAACCCCCTAACATAACCGATAGAATGACCTTGGTTCCCACGGGACACAGAATTGTTTAGACTAGCAAAAGTCCTCCACACCCCCTCCCATTCATGTGGCAACCTAGAATGAACAAGATGGCTACAGCCAGGTTCGTTGTAGAGTTGACAATTAAGTTCTAACTATGTTATAAAACTAAGTGGTTTTCTCTATAATAAAATATGTTTATCCCAAAATTAGGACTCTGAACACATCACTGCTCTATGTGATCACTTGGGGGGGGGGGAGAGAAAGGGTAGGCCTGATATTGATATTGAAATCCATGCCCGATATTGAAATTCTGGTGGATTTCCTCCCCCCTCCCCTGTGATCACATCAGGGCAGTGATGTGTTCAGAGTCTAATAATTTTGGGATTGCAATCACTGCCCTGATCAAATCCGATCTCATTAATTTTGACAAGGAGAGAGAGGTAGAATTGAGAAGAATTTATGGTCTGGACACTTGAAAAGATTGTAATTCTGTTTAAAGTAATTGTAATTCTGTTTAAAGCTGTAGCAAACCCTTTAAATACCTTTTATTATAGAGAAAACCACTTAGTTTTATAACATAGTTAAAACTTAATCTTATATGAAGAACTGCTAGTTCTGTTTTTTAAAAAAGAGAAGAACTTGTTTGGGGAGGATGGGAGGGGGAGAGAAAAGAGAAGGCAGAAGAGGAGATGCTTGGGACTTCCGGTTTTTGCGCCGTAGTGCACGGCTGCAGGATTGCGGAGCTCCGCACCCCACGGCTGATTTTGTCCTGCCAGGGGACCCTAAATGGGTCTGAAGTCGCCCCGGAGAGGCAACAAAGAAAGAGGGGTGCTCCGATGATCATGGAATGACAGCGGTCGTTCCGTTCAATCCGGGGGAAGCCCTCTAACCCGAAAGGAGAAAGGCTAGCTGCACACCAGCGTCTAGCCCAAGCTACTTGCAGCCGAAGTCCAAGAGCACGCACCAGAACAACGGTGAACAGCGTGCTTGGAATTGGTGAGAGTATCGATCTTCTCTCCTCTACTCTGTAACTAAGTCCTTGGGAAAGATCCCCAAAGTAAGAAAACCTCCGAAAGTGAAGGGAGGGGACTATACCCCCACTCCCCCATAGACGGAAGCGGCGAATTAACCTTTAGGGGGAAAAATATATTGAAATCAAATTTAAATTACTACAGTCTGGATAAATCTAGAAATCAAAAAAACCTGCTAAGATTATACTTTAAAGGGTTTTGATGAAACTATAAAAATAATAATAAATAATAATAATTTTTTGTCTGAAAAAGCTGGAAAACAAACAACTACTGACACCTAGTGGAGAACTAGAACATAGAACATTAACAACACTGACTCAGAAATCGGCAAGATGCCCAGAAACAAAGAATAATCTGTTCCCTTGAACTTTAATAACCCCCAGAAGACAGCTGGTGGGAACAAAGAAAGAATACATACTGGGCCAGCCATAAGATTAAAAAGTGTCTGAAGGAAAAGTAATACCCTGACTGTTGTCTAAACTCAAGAATTGTTTACAGAAAAAGAAAAACTTTGACTCTGGGCTAATCTTTTAGGGGGGAATCTACAGGAAGGACTCAAGGTGGCTAAATATAACTGAATTGCAATTTTGACTGGTTGACAACTGATCCCTGAATAAAAGAACTGTTATAAAATACTGATTTTACTGATGCCTTGACAACTGGAAATACAGTGGATTATAAAAACTATATATAAAGATAAGAACTATACAAAATTGGGCTGTTTGGATTCTGAGTTTGGCTGGTTTGATGAGGCTAATTATAGAGACTATGGCACGGATGAAGGACTATTTGAAAGGGGGAGACAACATGGATATTGCATACTTATCAAAAAATGACAGAAAACCACATTTAATACTTACTCCTGAAGGACCTAGCCTGGAATATCAAAGACCTCCAGAAGCAACATTTCAAGACAAGACAAATACTTTCCAGGAGGAAATGTATGTAATGCTACGACATATACAAATGACAATAGCTTCAAACCACGAGGAGATCAAAAACAACTTTGACAACATAAATGAGCACATCTCTAATCTAAACCCACAATCAAAAAACACTCAGAAAATAATGGTAAAGAACGAACAAACAAATCAGATAACAGAACATAAACTAGAAGAAAATGACTTAATCAGCGAAGCTACAAATGAAGAGAATTAAAATTTAACATAAATAGGAAAAAACCTACAAGACTTTGACATAACAATAAAAATGGAAAAGATACTTTATTCATCAGAACGTCAAAATAAACCTGAGGATAAGAAAGAAGACTTAACAAAATGGACTATAGAACTGCCAGGAGAATCATTAGAGTTCGGGAGACAAAAAGCATATATTCTACGCACTCTGTCTTCTCCACTCCCAACAATACTTACAAAAATACAAGAACTTCCCGGCAAGCGGAATATATCAACCTAGAAAGCTACTTGGCAAAAGAAGAAGGCCAGAGACAGATTCAAGAGTTTTGACTCACCCTACCAGATGGAGTATTACATGAGCAAACACTTGTTTGAATATTGTTAAAAGAACAGATAACTTTGGGTATAAAGGGGCCTTACAATAAGAGGGTAAGAGATATAAGTAATATAGTATTTTTCATAATATATAAAATGTAAAAATATTGGGATGATGTATGTGAATGAAAAGTTTGAAATTTAAAGGTAAATTAAGCTGAAGAGAATTAGGACTAAGGAATGACTGAAATACTGAGGGGAAATTAAGCTTAAAGAAGAACTTTGAAAATAAGATATATAGTGATTTAACAAATTAACTTTTACAAATATAAGTGAAATATAAACTGATCAGAGAAGATGTTATAGGTAGATGTCATAAGATAGATAAGCAGTATAGTATTTTTATAACGCATGAAATATGAAACATTGGGATGGTGTATCTAAATGGAAAATCTGGATATTTAGATGATTAATATTGAGCAAATTATGACTGATAAGAACTGTTTGAATATTAAGGGGAAATTAAGCTTAAATAAGAACTATGAGAATAGGATATATGGTGAACTAATAAGATGATTTTTATAAAAATAACACAAGTTGATAAGAAAAAATGTCACACACGGACGTTATTATTATTTGTACAAACATGAAAAAATGTTTATATTTAACCATTTATGCATTGAAAATATTAAGAATGATATTTGTTTAAGGTTGAAGAAGGAGAATACTATTGGGAGAAGGGAAGATCAAAGAAATATACTATTAATTAATATACTAATTGTGGAATTACAAAAATTAATTATTATTGACTGTTAATTAACTATTGTTTTTTTTTCAAAATATATGAACCAAGACAACACGCTGTACACTAGGCACTAAAGGATTGTTATAGTAAAAAATCAATAAAACATTTCTAAAAAAAAAAAAAAGAACCCGAGATGCTTGATATTGAAATCCAAAACAAACATCGTCCTGTCGAAAGAAAAATCATCAGATCCAATTCCAAGCTGGGAGTAAATAAAATGGAGGCTAAGACGCTGGAAATAAAAATGGAGGCTGGCTGTTTGGAAAGGTTTAATGATGAGCAGAACCACCAGCAGCAAGCGGTTCTGGGACAGCTGACAAAATGGAGTTGAGAGTGGGTAGGTGTCAGTGGTCCTTACCCCTGGCTCCAACAAGAAACAACACTGAGTTGAGTTCACAGGTGGCTTTAATCAAGGAACAGTCTGCCGTGCACAATGGCAAAATAAAGTTAGCGCTGGGAGCAATCGCCTCCCAGTGCCTTACATATGAGTTTCCCACCTGGTCCCACCCCCCACCCACCTAACCAGCATCCGGTGGTTGAAGTTATATGAGCAGCGAGGCAGGACGCCCTGCAGGCTTCCAGCTCCACGCAGCTTCCCTTCTCTGCTCAGCTGTTCTTCAGGATGTGCTACAGGCTTCTGGCTGCCTGGCGCGTCCCTGCACCGATCAGCTGCTTGTCAGGATGCGCGCAGGCTTCTGGCTTCCTGGTTCCTCCCAGCACCGAACAGCTGTTCAGCGGGCCGGCCGTGGAGCCTATCGGCTGTTCGGCGGTGTACTCGCAGAGACGATGACCACGCCACCATGCTCAGCCGGCCAAGGCCAGGTAACGTGGGAAGGGCTGTTGCCGTTGGGTTGGTCACTGGTCTCCCGTCAGTGTCGAGCCCACGGGGCTTGACAGTGGGTTTTTATATCTTCTTTGGGGCTTTGTGTTTGAGGTGCCTGTTCCTGTGCAATGTACTTTGACCTGTGCCCTTTTGGTATTCTAATTATTGTTGCCTGACTCCCATTGTAGCTTGAAGGTCATGTCCTGGGTGGGGGATGTAGATTTTAGGAGTCTTTGTTTTTCTAATCCCATCAGCTCCAGTCTTCTGTGGGAGCTGTGGTTGAAGGCATTTTGCTTATTAATAGATTGACCAAGTCTTCCTGAATGGATTACCAAATCTGCATTTCTAAAAGCTGGCCTGCTCAGTTTCTGCCTGGGGCAGGGAAACTGGGGGCTGTTTCTGTTAAGGTTTTTCTCCATTATTCCTTTGGGGAAATATAATATTCTGTCTTTTTAATATCCCCCAAAATATTTCCTTCTCTAGGAGGGTGGGTGGGTGCTGACTTTCTTCAGTCCTAATAAGATCAAAGAAAACGTATTGACTAGAACAGGCATGTCAAACTGCCGGCCCGCGGGCCGGATGCGTCACGCCGAAACCGCACCCACCCCGTTGCCGGCAATGGGGAAAAAGTCCCAAAACGTCGCGCAACGTCACTTGACGTCGCGAGTTTGACATGCCTGGACTAGAACAATTGTATGACAGGTAAGGATTAGTGGCTTATGCTTCTATTACAAGAAAACATCTTTCTTTTAAAGAGGCTAATGGATTCCCTTTCTGGGATTGCAACATTTGCTGCAAATATCTTTCTGGACATTTTCATATGCATAATGTCGTTTCATCCAGTTCTACCTGTGTGGGATGGGGGGGGGTTGAGATTCCCCCCTCCCTCTTTCTATCTCTTTCTGTGATAGAATGACTTTCTTTAAAGTTTTTTTTTTTTTTGCTAACTACAATTACAGAGAAATCCCTCGGAGAAACTTTCGGGGCACAGTTGACAGTTCCTTTTCCAAGAGGGGTCCTTCACATTTATCATACCTCTTCTTTGGGGGCTTTGTTATGCAAACTTTTTTGACATATTCTTTAGAATGCAGGAAGTCTGATCCTGAAACTGAAAACAAATTCCTTCACTTCAGGTTCCTTTTCTTCTTTATAACCTGATAGGAAAGTTGTCTCTAATTTCAGCACTACTTGTCACTTGGGTTTTATGCAAACTTTTTTGACATATTCTTCATAATGCAGGAAGTCTGATCCTGAAACTGAAAACAAATTCCTGATTTCTGGACGTGCTTGGAAGGACTCTATTATTAGCCAATCTCTCCCTTTCGGAACCACCACTAATCTCGGCCTGCCCGCCCACTGCCATGAATCTGCAGCATTCAGCCAAGGTGCTCCCTGCAACAGCGTGGAATGTCTGGAAGACAACAGCTTCGCCATCCCAGTCCCCTGCATGCACACAAAGCAAAGCAGGTCGTATTATTCTGCTTCTTGCCAGGGGAAATAAAATGTTTCCCCCCCCACAACCTTTCCAGTTTCCACTTCAGGAAGCCAAGCCAAAAAGAGACCGTGTCCAATGGGAAGGCAGACCATTGGCAGGGGAGGAGCACTGGCAGAGGGCCAGCCAAGGATCAATGCCTGCAATGGGTCGGCTGAGGCGGTGGACCCTCGGTGAAGTGGGTGCAGCCATGTGCCCACACTTAATTGTCCTAGGCCCCTGTTCATAATTCCCTCCACCTGACTAAAGCCCCAGTTTCAGCTGAAGAAAAGCAGACCCAAAGCATAATGCTGCCACCTCCATGGTTCACTGGGAGCATGGTGTACTTTTAGTGATACAGTGTTGGTTTTGCACCAAACATACTTTTTGGAATTATGGCCAAAAAGTTCAACCTTGGTCTCATCAGACCATAACACATTTGCCCACATGCTTTTGTCAGATGTGATGTAGGTTTTTTGCAAAATGTAGCCAGGCTTAGATGTTTTACTTTGTAAAAAAAGGCTTCCATCTTGCCACCCTACCCCACAGCCCAGACATATGAAGAATACTGGAGATTGTTGTCACATGTAGAACACAACCAGTACTTGCCAGAAAATCTTGCAGCTCCTTTAATGTTGCTGTAGGTCTCTTGGCAGCCTCTGGGACCAGTTTTCTTGTTTTTCATCAATTTTGGAGGGACATCCACTTCTTGGTAATGTCAGTGTTGTGTCATATTTTCTCCACTCGTGTTCCATGGTATATCCCACGGGTCGGCAACCCGCGGCTCCGGAGCCACATGTGGCTCTTTCAGCCGTCTCCTGCGGCTCCCTGTCCTCCGCTGCCATGTGCAGTCCGAAAAAAAAAAGTGGGACTAAAAAAGTTCAACCAATCAATTCAAACTTCTCACAAAAAAAAAAACTTCGCAAAGTTTGAATTGATTGGTTGAACTTCTTTGGTTTGTGGGACTGCCCACAAACCTCTTTCCTTCTTCGGACTGCACGTGGCGGCAGCGGTGGAAGAGCCGGGAGGACGGCTGGAAAGGTGTCCCTTTGCCGTCCTCCAGAGGCAGAATCTGGGTAAGGAGCCGCGGGTGGGGGCGACCAGTCTCGGGGTGCCTCTTCCCTGCCCGACAGGTCTCCCCTCGCCCTGCTCCACCGCCGCCTCTGCTAGCCCTGGGGGGGGGTCGCTGGGGGTCTCGGAAACTTCCCCTCTCGGCCCGCGCCTTTCGGCCATCTCGCAGGTGGCGGATCTCCGTGGCCTCTTTTGCTGCTGCCGCCGTTCGCGCTGAGCGAGGCCGGAGAGGCGGCAGCGACCGGGTAGCCGCGCCCCTTCCCCGTCCTCCCGACGACGACGCCACCGCCGCTGCTGCCGCTGCATGAAGCTCACCTGGCTGCCGTGGGGCTCTCCACCGCCCGGCCCCACCTCGGCCCCATCGGTAGCACCTTCCTTGGCTGCTTTTGGGGAGCCGCCGCCATCGCCCTTGGTGCTGAAGGAGAAGGAGACCTTGGGTTGCGAGGGCGGCGGGGCCGGCGGTGGGTCGGGACTCCCCTCGTCCCCATGGCGGCATGGTGCACCCGCGCTGCAGGTAGAGCAGCGTCCCCTTGGCACCCTCCTCTTGTGATGGCGAAGTGGCCGAGGATGCGGCAGGGGCAGCGGCCGGGCAGGGGGCGGCGGGGACCCCCGACGGTGCTGCAGTGGCCGCCGCCGTTCCGCCACCGCCACCAGAGCCGCTGCCTCCCATCCTGCCCCCCTCCCCGCCCCTTCGGCACCGTCTGCCTTTCTTCTCTCTCTCTCTCCTCACCTGGAGAGAGGGAGAGAGAGGGAGAGAGGAAAGAAAGGAAAGAGAGAGAGACAGGAAAGAGAGAAAGAGAAAGAGAGAGAGAGAGAGAGGGAGAGGAAAGAGAGAGAGAGAGAAAGAGAGGAAAGAAAGAAAGAGAGAAAGGGAGAGGGAGAGGAAAGAGAGAGTGAGAGAGACCCTTTTGACATCTAAAATGAAGATAACACTGCATATATCCTTTTTTACCTTTATTATATACATATATATATATATATATAGGTCTTTGGTAATTCGGGTTTTCTCCCGTGTAAAATTGAAAGTGTCTTGGCAACGTTTCGACGAAGTCCCATTCGTCATCTTCAGGCTGGTGTCTTCGGCTTCGTGCTTCTAGGAGCAATGTGTGATCGCAGCTGTTTCTTCCTTTTAACTGCCAGTGGAGGTATGAACTGATTGGATGGGAGCTTGGCTGTGTTCTGATTGGGTGGAGGTGTGTTCTGATTGGTTAGGGGCTTGGCTGTGCTCTCATTGGATGGGGGGTTGGCTGTGCTCTGATTGGATGGGGGTTGGCTGTGCTCTGATTGGATGGGGGGTTGGCTGTGCTCTGATTGGATGGGGGTGTGCTCTGCTTGGGTGGGGGCCCTGTTGTGCTAGGATTAGTCTGAGTTGCAGGGGAATTTGAGATGGAGAGCTGCATTGCTGTAGTTTGGCTTCGCGTTCGTGGTCGTGCCACATCTTCAAGGTGGGTGTCAGTTTGCTTCACGTATGGAATGGAGGGGTTTAAAATGGCCAATGATGCAGCTGTGGTCTGGTTTCTGGTCCGCGGTCGTGCCTCATCATCGGTGCGGGTTTGAGTCTGCTTTTTGCGTGGATGTGTGGTGGTGACATCATGTGTGGTCTTCGTGAGTGTGGGTCCAGTGTCGCTCCTTGTGCTAGGGATTCGTCTGTCAATAAGGCTGGGTTTCCAAATGGCTGGTAGGCGGGAGGTATCATCTCGTTTATTCATGCTGTGTGGGCGTTTTTCTATCTCGATGGCTTCTCTGATTATTCTGTTGTTAAAGTGTTCAGTTTTGGCAATAGTTCTGGTATTTTTAAAGTCAATTTTATGTCCTGTGGCTTTGAGGTGTTGGACCAGGGAGGAAGTTGGTTCCTCTTTTCTGACTGAGTTCTTGTGTTCTTCAATGCGTGCGCTTATTCTTCTGTTGGTTTGTCCGATGTATGTGGTGGGGCAGGCGGTGCATGGGATTTCATATACTCCTTGATTTTCTAACTCAATTTTGTCTTTGGGGTTTCTTAGGATGGTAGATATTTTTCGGTTTGTGCAGAATGCTGTCTTGATGTTGTGTTTGTGGAGGATCTTGCTGATTTTGTCTGTGGTGCCTTTTATGTATGGGAGGAGGGCTTTGCCGTTTTCTTGTTCTATGTCTTGGATTTTGGTGGGGGTTTCTTTTTGGATTAAGTTGGTAATCTTATTTCTTTGGAATCCGTTGGATGTTAGTACATTAGTGAGAGTGTGTAGTTCGGTTTTTAGGTGTTGTTCGTCAGCTAAGCGTTTTGTTCTCGAGATGAGTGTCTTGGCTACGGAGTTGATCTGTGCTGGGTGGTGGTGTGAGAGTGCGTGCAGATAGCGGTTTGTGTGTGTTTTCTTCTGGTAGATGGTGTGTCCTAGGGAGCCATTGGATTTCTTGTAGACTAAGACATCCAGGAAGGGAAGTTGGTTGTTAGCTTCTGTTTCCATGGTGAACTGTATTTTGGGGTGTAGGCTGTTGAGGTGTGTGAGGAAGTTGTCTAGTTTTTCTTTCCCATGTGGCCAGATTATGAAGGTGTCGTCTACGTATCTGAGCCAGAGTTTGGGTTTGTGATCAGATTTTTCTAGAGCTTGGGTTTCAAAGTGTTCCATGTAGAGGTTTGCAATGACAGGTGAGAGGGGTGATCCCATGGGTGCTCCTTCTATTTGTTTGTATTTTTGTCCGTTGTAGATGAAGTATGTGTTGGATAGGCAATGGTTGGTCAGATCTAGGATGTGCTTGGGGGGGTTATATTTGTTTTGGATAGCTGTCAAGGCTTCTTTGATTGGCACTTGGGTGAAGAGGGAAATGACATCAAAGCTCACGAGTAGGTCGCTGGGCTGTAAGTTTTGTTTCTTTATGATCTCTATGAATTGGAATGAATTTTTTACGTGTGAGGTGATGGATTCTGAATAGGGCTGTAGTTGTTTGGCGAGAAATTTGGCTAGGTTTTGTAGAGGTGAGCCTATGGAGCTGACTATGGGTCTAAGTGGGGTTCCTTCTTTGTGTATCTTGGGGAGACCATAGAGCTTAGGGCATCTGGATGATTTTTCTCTGGGAATGATTCTTTGCTGGATCTCTTCGCTGATGGGGGAGGCTTTTATTTTGGATCTAGTGGTTTTTTCCAGGTAGGTGGTGGGATCTGTGATTAGGGGTTTGTATGTGGAAACAAATGACCAGACTCAGATAAATGAAAACTCAGAAGATATAACGATAATATTGGAAACGGAAAAGACATTTTATAAACCAAGGTTTCAGAACATACTGGATGACAAGGAAGGAGAGCTGATGGAATGGAAGATAAAGTCATTAATAGAACTGTGGGGAACCAGAGAAGGAGAGAGGCAGTTTAATGAATATCAATGGGCTAGCTCTTTCAAAAACATTTTAACCAAATTGTTTCTCTTGTTCCAAATAATATAGATAAAAATAGAGGAAGAATTATTTGATGATCCAAATGTGCTGATTTGGAAAGTTAGTTGGCAAAGAAAGAAAGCTAGAGTAAGATTGAAGGAAACAGAGGCTTTGACCTAATAGAGGGGATGCTATATTATTGATTAGAGGTTTGAATATGGTTAAGAATAGATTGTTAGAAATAGAAGCATTTTTATAACTAGATAGCTAGGATTTGTAATCAGAATATTATATCTTGGTATGAAAAGGGAAATAAGAATATGTTAAGAACTTTGAATAAGGGATTCTTTTGGTTGCCCAAATACAACTTGTTTTGAAATTATAAATGATTGGGACACTTTGAACATGGATGGGAAACTAAAATTGAAAAAAAGCAAAAATAGGATATGGATTAAATAAGTGGAAATTGAATGCAAATGCAATTAAGATATGTTTTGGCTAGGAAAGATATTCTAAACTGATATTATTGATATTACTAGAAAAATGTAACAAATGTTGATATGCAATTGTATGTTTACTAACAATAATAAGAATTGTATTTGCTTAATGCGGAAAAATTGTTATTACCAGAAGAAGAGAGGATGTACTGGCGGGTGTAACATTGGACCTAGTTGGAAAAACCTATATGCATCACTGAATTATTAATGGACTCAGTAATCACGTTGTCTATTGAGCACTTGTTTGTGAAAATAGAAAATTAATAAAACATTTATTTTTAAAAAATAATAATTTTAAAAATTGCCAGGGAGGACAACTATTACTCACCAAATTAAGCTTTTACAGAGCCAATTATCTAGGTAAACAGCGAAAGAGATGGAAATAAAGATGAACTATGCAAAACAAAGAAATTTCAAATTTGCAAATAAACTGGGGAGATTTGCAAACAGAAATACAAAACAAAGTTACACAAAAGTCACAAGAAGAAAATACTGCAATAACAGATAACACCAATATGTGAAAAGTGTTTTTGAGCGGGTCTATAACAATAAGGGATCTGTGTGAAGCTATCAAAAAGAGACAGCCCTTCTCTGGGTGAGATGGGCAGTTAAGAAATATGAATGAATGAATGAATGAATGAATGAATGAATGAATGAATGAATGAATGGTTTCATCAGTATTATACTATTATACTATAATACTATAATTTATACAAAAGTCAAGAAATTTCCTCAGAAAAAGTAGATGAATATATGCATATGACCCATGGGATCACCACTTCAATATACAGTGGATATATAAAGTCTACATACCCCTGTTAAAATGCCAGGTTTTTGAGATGTAAAAAAATAAGACCAAGATGAATCACTTCAGAATTCTTTCCACCTTTAATATAACACATAAGCTGTACAATTCAATTGAAAAACAAACTGAAATCTTTTAGGGGGAAAAATAACAAAAAACATACAATAATGTGGTTGCATAAAGATGCACACCCTTAAACTAATACTGTGTTGAAGCATCTTTTGATTTTATGACAGCATTCAGTCTTTTGGGGTAGGAGCCTATCAGCATGGCACATCTAGCCTTGGGAATCTTTCTCCTCTCTTCCTTGTAAAAGCGCTCCAAATCTGTCAGACTGTGAGGGCATCTCCTGTACACAGCCCTCTTCAGATCACCCCACAGATTTTCAATTGGATTTGGGTCCAGGCTCTGGCTGGGCCATTCCAAAACTTTGATCTTCTTCTGTTGATTTGGTAGTATGCTTTGGGTCATTGTTGTGTTGTGTTACACAAGTGTGCTCTCAGGTTCAGCTTATGGTCACTCACTCACACACTCACAGGCCTGGAAAACTGCCACACTCAATCCCAAATCAACTGAACACTGAGGCACAAACGGTTCTTTAAAATACACAGAGACCCAGTGAATTTAAAATAACAGCAAACTTTTACTGATATATTTTTGCTCTTACACACGCACTCTCTGTCATCCATACTTACCCAGCGTCCACTACTAGGCTGCCAGGCACTAGCCAGAGGGACAGAAGCCGCCAAGTCTGGGATCCAAAAACAACTCAAAAGTCTGGGCAGGCTTCAGGACCTCTTTTTATCCTCCAGAGTTGGTGGGGACGAGCTTCCTATGCAGGCCCAACTCCTTTGTTGATGAGATTCGGGGAGGGGCTTGCCATGTGCTCAGACCCAATTTTTGTCCTTTTGTTCCCTTAACGACTTTTAACGTTTTCTGACAAAATTGACTAATATTTGGAACTGTTCATCGGAATGGGACAATTAACCCAGGCCGCCCACTGCAGCTGACCCATTGTGGGCATTCATCCTTAGCTGGGCCTCTGCCAGCGCTCCTCCCCTACCAATGGTCCACCGGCTCTTGTCCAACGCACCCTCATCCCGGGAGATTTGCCAAGAGATACTTGTCCCCAGCCAATCCACAGCGCAGGATAAGTGTCCTGGTTCTGCCTTCCCATTGGACGCAGTCCCATTTCAGCTTGGCTTCTTGAAATGAAAACTGGAAAGGTTGGGGGGGGCAAACATGTGGTTTCCCCTGACAAGAAGCAGAATAATATGACTCACTGCATTTTGTAAGTACACAGGGGGCTGGGATGGCAAAGCTGCTGCCTTCCAGGCCTTCCACACTGTTGCAGGGAGCTCCTTAGCTGAATGTTGTAGATACATAGCAAGGCAGCAGGCGAGCAGGTGGAGATTCATGGTGCTCCTGAAAGGAAGAGATTGGCAAATAATAGAGTCCTTCCAAGCACATCCAGAAATCAGGAATTTGTTTTCAGTTTCAGGATCAGACTTCCTGCGTTCTAAAGAATATGTCAAAAAAGTTTGCATAACAAAGCCCCCAAGGAAGAAGCATGATAAATGTGAAGGACCCCTCTTGGAAAAGGAATTGTCAACCGCACCCCAAAAACTTCTCCGACCGAGCGTGTTCTCTGTAATTGTAGTCAGCAAAAATAAAATGAAAACATTAAAGGAAATCATTCTCTCAGAGAGAGAAAGAGATAGAAAGAGGGAGAGGGGAAAAAAATCTCACCCCCCTCATCCCTCACAAGTAGAACTGAATGAAATGACAATATGCATATGAAAATCTCCAGAAAGATGTTTGCAACAAATGTTGCAATCCAAAAAGGAAAACATTAGCCTCTTTAAAAGAAAGATGTTTTCTTGTAATAGAAGCATAAGGCACTAATCCTGACCTGTCATACAATTATTCTCCTAGTCAATATGTTTTATCTTATTAGGACAATGTTTCTGGTGGATTTCAATATCAGGCATCTCATCCTCTTCCGCCTTCTCCTTTCTCTCCCCCCTCCCCCCCCCCATTTCCCTCCTCCCCAAACAAGGTCATCTCTTTTTAAAAAACAGGACTACCAGTTCCTAATATAAGATTAATGTCATGGTTCCGATAGATAGAGCCAAATAAATCAGAACTCCGAGGCTAGAGGCTTCCTCAAAGAACATGTTTATTGGATACAAAATATCGGCACGGTCAAAAGTGAAACCAAGTCTAAAATTCCCTCCAAAGAGTTACACTATTACAAAGTCAAACTTCCCACCCCAGTGCTATGCAATCAGCTACGTTCCCCAATAGAATAGTTTGGCGGGCTTTCTTATACCCCGCCCAACCCCCTAACATAACCGATAGAATGACCTTGGTTCCCACGGGACACAGAATTGTTTAGACTAGCAAAAGTCCTCCACACCCCCTCCCATTCATGTGGCAACCTAGAATGAACAAGATGGCTACAGCCAGGTTCGTTGTAGAGTTGACAATTAAGTTCTAACTATGTTATAAAACTAAGTGGTTTTCTCTATAATAAAATATGTTTATCCCAAAATTAGGACTCTGAACACATCACTGCTCTATGTGATCACTTGGGGGGGGGGAGAGAAAGGGTAGGCCTGATATTGATATTGAAATCCATGCCCGATATTGAAATTCTGGTGGATTTCCTCCCCCCTCCCCTGTGATCACATCAGGGCAGTGATGTGTTCAGAGTCTAATAATTTTGGGATTGCAATCACTGCCCTGATCAAATCCGATCTCATTAATTTTGACAAGGAGAGAGAGGTAGAATTGAGAAGAATTTATGGTCTGGACACTTGAAAAGATTGTAATTCTGTTTAAAGTAATTGTAATTCTGTTTAAAGCTGTAGCAAACCCTTTAAATACCTTTTATTATAGAGAAAACCACTTAGTTTTATAACATAGTTAAAACTTAATCTTATATGAAGAACTGCTAGTTCTGTTTTTTAAAAAAGAGAAGAACTTGTTTGGGGAGGATGGGAGGGGGAGAGAAAAGAGAAGGCAGAAGAGGAGATGCTTGGGACTTCCGGTTTTTGCGCCGTAGTGCACGGCTGCAGGATTGCGGAGCTCCGCACCCCACGGCTGATTTTGTCCTGCCAGGGGACCCTAAATGGGTCTGAAGTCGCCCCGGAGAGGCAACAAAGAAAGAGGGGTGCTCCGATGATCATGGAATGACAGCGGTCGTTCCGTTCAATCCGGGGGAAGCCCTCTAACCCGAAAGGAGAAAGGCTAGCTGCACACCAGCGTCTAGCCCAAGCTACTTGCAGCCGAAGTCCAAGAGCACGCACCAGAACAACGGTGAACAGCGTGCTTGGAATTGGTGAGAGTATCGATCTTCTCTCCTCTACTCTGTAACTAAGTCCTTGGGAAAGATCCCCAAAGTAAGAAAACCTCCGAAAGTGAAGGGAGGGGACTATACCCCCACTCCCCCATAGACGGAAGCGGCGAATTAACCTTTAGGGGGAAAAATATATTGAAATCAAATTTAAATTACTACAGTCTGGATAAATCTAGAAATCAAAAAAACCTGCTAAGATTATACTTTAAAGGGTTTTGATGAAACTATAAAAATAATAATAAATAATAATAATTTTTTGTCTGAAAAAGCTGGAAAACAAACAACTACTGACACCTAGTGGAGAACTAGAACATAGAACATTAACAACACTGACTCAGAAATCGGCAAGATGCCCAGAAACAAAGAATAATCTGTTCCCTTGAACTTTAATAACCCCCAGAAGACAGCTGGTGGGAACAAAGAAAGAATACATACTGGGCCAGCCATAAGATTAAAAAGTGTCTGAAGGAAAAGTAATACCCTGACTGTTGTCTAAACTCAAGAATTGTTTACAGAAAAAGAAAAACTTTGACTCTGGGCTAATCTTTTAGGGGGGAATCTACAGGAAGGACTCAAGGTGGCTAAATATAACTGAATTGCAATTTTGACTGGTTGACAACTGATCCCTGAATAAAAGAACTGTTATAAAATACTGATTTTACTGATGCCTTGACAACTGGAAATACAGTGGATTATAAAAACTATATATAAAGATAAGAACTATACAAAATTGGGCTGTTTGGATTCTGAGTTTGGCTGGTTTGATAAGGCTAATTATAGAGACTATGGCACTGATGAAGGACTATTTGAAAGGGGGAGACAACATGGATATTGCATACTTATCAAAAAATGACAGAAAACCACATTTAATACTTAGTCCTGAAGGACCTAGCCTGGAATATCAAAGACCTCCAGAAGCAACATTTCAAGACAAGACAAATACTTTCCAGGAGGAAATGTATGTAATGCTACGACATATACAAATGACAATAGCTTCAAACCACGAGGAGATCAAAAACAACTTTGACAACATAAATGAGCACATCTCTAATCTAAACCCACAATCAAAAAACACTCAGAAAATAATGGTAAAGAACGAACAAACAAATCAGATAACAGAACATAAACTAGAAGAAAATGACTTAATCAGCGAAGCTACAAATGAAGAGAATTAAAATTTAACATAAATAGGAAAAAACCTACAAGACTTTGACATAACAATAAAAATGGAAAAGATACTTTATTCATCAGAACGTCAAAATAAACCTGAGGATAAGAAAGAAGACTTAACAAAATGGACTATAGAACTGCCAGGAGAATCATTAGAGTTCGGGAGACAAAAAGCATATATTCTACGCACTCTGTCTTCTCCACTCCCAACAATACTTACAAAAATACAAGAACTTCCTGGCAAGTGGAATATATCAACCTAGAAAGCTACTTGGCAAAAGAAGAAGGCCAGAGACAGATTCAAGAGTTTTGACTCACCCTACCAGATGGAGTATTACATGAGCAAACACTTGTTTGAATATTGTTAAAAGAACAGATAACTTTGGATATAAAGGGGCCTTACAATAAGAGGGTAAGAGATATAAGTAATATAGTATTTTTCATAATATATAAAATGTAAAAATATTGGGATGATGTATGTGAATGAAAAGTTTGAAATTTAAAGGTAAATTAAGCTGAAGAGAATTAGGACTAAGGAATGACTGAAATACTGAGGGGAAATTAAGCTTAAAGAAGAACTTTGAAAATAAGATATATAGTGATTTAACAAATTAACTTTTACAAATATAAGTGAAATATAAACTGATCAGAGAAGATGTTATAGGTAGATGTCATAAGATAGATAAGCAGTATAGTATTTTTATAACGCATGAAATATGAAACATTGGGATGGTGTATCTAAATGGAAAATCTGGATATTTAGATGATTAATATTGAGCAAATTATGACTGATAAGAACTGTTTGAATATTAAGGGGAAATTAAGCTTAAATAAGAACTATGAGAATAGGATATATGGTGAACTAATAAGATGATTTTTATAAAAATAACACAAGTTGATAAGAAAAAATGTCACACACGGACGTTATTATTATTTGTACAAACATGAAAAAATGTTTATATTTAACCATTTATGCATTGAAAATATTAAGAATGATATTTGTTTAAGGTTGAAGAAGGAGAATACTATTGGGAGAAGGGAAGATCAAAGAAATATACTATTAATTAATATACTAATTGTGGAATTACAAAAATTAATTATTATTGACTGTTAATTAACTATTGTTTTTTTTTCAAAATATATGAACCAAGACAACACGCTGTACACTAGGCACTAAAGGATTGTTATAGTAAAAAATCAATAAAACATTTCTAAAAAAAAAAAAAAGAACCCGAGATGCTTGATATTGAAATCCAAAACAAACATCGTCCTGTCGAAAGAAAAATCATCAGATCCAATTCCAAGCTGGGAGTAAATAAAATGGAGGCTAAGACGCTGGAAATAAAAATGGAGGCTGGCTGTTTGGAAAGGTTTAATGATGAGCAGAACCACCAGCAGCAAGCGGTTCTGGGACAGCTGACAAAATGGAGTTGAGAGTGGGTAGGTGTCAGTGGTCCTTACCCCTGGCTCCAACAAGAAACAACACTGAGTTGAGTTCACAGGTGGCTTTAATCAAGGAACAGTCTGCCGTGCACAATGGCAAAATAAAGTTAGCGCTGGGAGCAATCGCCTCCCAGTGCCTTACATATGAGTTTCCCACCTGGTCCCACCCCCCACCCACCTAACCAGCATCCGGTGGTTGAAGTTATATGAGCAGCGAGGCAGGACGCCCTGCAGGCTTCCAGCTCCACGCAGCTTCCCTTCTCTGCTCAGCTGTTCTTCAGGATGTGCTACAGGCTTCTGGCTGCCTGGCGCGTCCCTGCACCGATCAGCTGCTTGTCAGGATGCGCGCAGGCTTCTGGCTTCCTGGTTCCTCCCAGCACCGAACAGCTGTTCAGCGGGCCGGCCGTGGAGCCTATCGGCTGTTCGGCGGTGTACTCGCAGAGACGATGACCACGCCACCATGCTCAGCCGGCCAAGGCCAGGTAACGTGGGAAGGGCTGTTGCCGTTGGGTTGGTCGCTGGTCTCCTCCCAGGTGCCGTCCGTATCCCCCCCCTCCCGTCAGTGTCGAGCCCACGGGGCTTGACAGTGGGTTTTTATATCTTCTTTGGGGCTTTGTGTTTGAGGTGCCTGTTCCTGTGCAATGTACTTTGACCTGTGCCCTTTTGGTATTCTAATTATTGTTGCCTGACTCCCATTGTAGCTTGAAGGTCATGTCCTGGGTGGGGGATGTAGATTTTAGGAGTCTTTGTTTTTCTAATCCCATCAGCTCCAGTCTTCTGTGGGAGCTGTGGTTGAAGGCATTTTGCTTATTAATAGATTGACCAAGTCTTCCTGAATGGATTACCAAATCTGCATTTCTAAAAGCTGGCCTGCTCAGTTTCTGCCTGGGGCAGGGAAACTGGGGGCTGTTTCTGTTAAGGTTTTTCTCCATTATTCCTTTGGGGAAATATAATATTCTGTCTTTTTAATATCCCCCAAAATATTTCCTTCTCTAGGAGGGTGGGTGGGTGCTGACTTTCTTCAGTCCTAATAAGATCAAAGAAAACGTATTGACTAGAACAGGCATGTCAAACTGCCGGCCCGCGGGCCGGATGCGTCACGCCGAAACCGCACCCACCCCGTTGCCGGCAATGGGGAAAAAGTCCCAAAACGTCGCGCAACGTCACTTGACGTCGCGAGTTTGACATGCCTGGACTAGAACAATTGTATGACAGGTAAGGATTAGTGGCTTATGCTTCTATTACAAGAAAACATCTTTCTTTTAAAGAGGCTAATGGATTCCCTTTCTGGGATTGCAACATTTGCTGCAAATATCTTTCTGGACATTTTCATATGCATAATGTCGTTTCATCCAGTTCTACCTGTGTGGGATGGGGGGGGGGTTGAGATTCCCCCCTCCCTCTTTCTATCTCTTTCTGTGATAGAATGACTTTCTTTAAAGTTTTTTTTTTTTTTGCTAACTACAATTACAGAGAAATCCCTCGGAGAAACTTTCGGGGCACAGTTGACAGTTCCTTTTCCAAGAGGGGTCCTTCACATTTATCATACCTCTTCTTTGGGGGCTTTGTTATGCAAACTTTTTTGACATATTCTTTAGAATGCAGGAAGTCTGATCCTGAAACTGAAAACAAATTCCTTCACTTCAGGTTCCTTTTCTTCTTTATAACCTGATAGGAAAGTTGTCTCTAATTTCAGCACTACTTGTCACTTGGGTTTTATGCAAACTTTTTTGACATATTCTTCATAATGCAGGAAGTCTGATCCTGAAACTGAAAACAAATTCCTGATTTCTGGACGTGCTTGGAAGGACTCTATTATTAGCCAATCTCTCCCTTTCGGAACCACCACTAATCTCGGCCTGCCCGCCCACTGCCATGAATCTGCAGCATTCAGCCAAGGTGCTCCCTGCAACAGCGTGGAATGTCTGGAAGACAACAGCTTCGCCATCCCAGTCCCCTGCATGCACACAAAGCAAAGCAGGTCGTATTATTCTGCTTCTTGCCAGGGGAAATAAAATGTTTCCCCCCCCCACAACCTTTCCAGTTTCCACTTCAGGAAGCCAAGCCAAAAAGAGACCGTGTCCAATGGGAAGGCAGACCATTGGCAGGGGAGGAGCACTGGCAGAGGGCCAGCCAAGGATCAATGCCTGCAATGGGTCGGCTGAGGCGGTGGACCCTCGGTGAAGTGGGTGCAGCCATGTGCCCACACTTAATTGTCCTAGGCCCCTGTTCATAATTCCCTCCACCTGACTAAAGCCCCAGTTTCAGCTGAAGAAAAGCAGACCCAAAGCATAATGCTGCCACCTCCATGGTTCACTGGGAGCATGGTGTACTTTTAGTGATACAGTGTTGGTTTTGCACCAAACATACTTTTTGGAATTATGGCCAAAAAGTTCAACCTTGGTCTCATCAGACCATAACACATTTGCCCACATGCTTTTGTCAGATGTGATGTAGGTTTTTTGCAAAATGTAGCCAGGCTTAGATGTTTTACTTTGTAAAAAAAGGCTTCCATCTTGCCACCCTACCCCACAGCCCAGACATATGAAGAATACTGGAGATTGTTGTCACATGTAGAACACAACCAGTACTTGCCAGAAAATCTTGCAGCTCCTTTAATGTTGCTGTAGGTCTCTTGGCAGCCTCTGGGACCAGTTTTCTTGTTTTTCATCAATTTTGGAGGGACATCCACTTCTTGGTAATGTCAGTGTTGTGTCATATTTTCTCCACTCGTGTTCCATGGTATATCCCACGGGTCGGCAACCCGCGGCTCCGGAGCCACATGTGGCTCTTTCAGCCGTCTCCTGCGGCTCCCTGTCCTCCGCTGCCATGTGCAGTCCGAAAAAAAAAAGTGGGACTAAAAAAGTTCAACCAATCAATTCAAACTTCTCACAAAAAAAAAAACTTCGCAAAGTTTGAATTGATTGGTTGAACTTCTTTGGTTTGTGGGACTGCCCACAAACCTCTTTCCTTCTTCGGACTGCACGTGGCGGCAGCGGTGGAAGAGCCGGGAGGACGGCTGGAAAGGTGTCCCTTTGCCGTCCTCCAGAGGCAGAATCTGGGTAAGGAGCCGCGGGTGGGGGCGACCAGTCTCGGGGTGCCTCTTCCCTGCCCGACAGGTCTCCCCTCGCCCTGCTCCACCGCCGCCTCTGCTAGCCCTGGGGGGGGGGGTCGCTGGGGGTCTCGGAAACTTCCCCTCTCGGCCCGCGCCTTTCGGCCATCTCGCAGGTGGCGGATCTCCGTGGCCTCTTTTGCTGCTGCCGCCGTTCGCGCTGAGCGAGGCCGGAGAGGCGGCAGCGACCGGGTAGCCGCGCCCCTTCCCCGTCCTCCCGACGACGACGCCACCGCCGCTGCTGCCGCTGCATGAAGCTCACCTGGCTGCCGTGGGGCTCTCCACCGCCCGGCCCCACCTCGGCCCCATCGGTAGCACCTTCCTTGGCCGCTTTTGGGGAGCCGCCGCCATCGCCCTTGGTGCTGAAGGAGAAGGAGACCTTGGGTTGCGAGGGCGGCGGGGCCGGCGGTGGGTCGGGACTCCCCTCGTCCCCATGGCGGCATGGTGCACCCGCGCTGCAGGTAGAGCAGCGTCCCCTTGGCACCCTCCTCTTGTGATGGCGAAGTGGCCGAGGATGCGGCAGGGGCAGCGGCCGGGCAGGGGGCGGCGGGGACCCCCGACGGTGCTGCAGTGGCCGCCGCCGTTCCGCCACCGCCACCAGAGCCGCTGCCTCCCATCCTGCCCCCCTCCCCGCCCCTTCGGCACCGTCTGCCTTTCTTCTCTCTCTCTCTCCTCACCTGGAGAGAGGGAGAGAGAGGGAGAGAGGAAAGAAAGGAAAGAGAGAGAGAGAGGAAAGAGAGAAAGAGAAAGAGAGAGAGAGAGAGAGGGAGAGGAAAGAGAGAGAGAGAGAAAGAGAGGAAAGAAAGAAAGAGAGAAAGGGAGAGGGAGAGGAAAGAGAGAGTGAGAGAGACCCTTTTGACATCTAAAATGAAGATAACACTGCATATATCCTTTTTTACCTTTATTATATACATATATATATATATATATAGGTCTTTGGTAATTCGGGTTTTCTCCCGTGTAAAATTGAAAGTGTCTTGGCAACGTTTCGACGAAGTCCCATTCGACATCTTCAGGCTGGTGTCTTCGGCTTCGTGCTTCTAGGAGCAATGTGTGATCGCAGCTGTTTCTTCCTTTTAACTGCCAGTGGAGGTATGAACTGATTGGATGGGAGCTTGGCTGTGTTCTGATTGGGTGGAGGTGTGTTCTGATTGGTTAGGGGCTTGGCTGTGCTCTGATTGGATGGGGGGTTGGCTGTGCTCTGATTGGATGGGGGGTTGGCTGTGCTCTGATTGGATGGGGGTGTGCTCTGCTTGGGTGGGGGCCCTGTGTGCTAGGATTAGTCTGAGTTGCAGGGGAATTTGAGATGGAGAGCTGCATTGCTGTAGTTTGGCTTCGCGTTCGTGGTCGTGCCACATCTTCAAGGTGGGTGTCAGTTTGCTTCACGTATGGAATGGAGGGGTTTAAAATGGCCAATGATGCAGCTGTGGTCTGGTTTCTGGTCCGCGGTCGTGCCTCATCATCGCCTCATCATCGGTGCGGGTTTGAGTCTGCTTTTTGCGTGGATGTGTGGTGGTGACATCATGTGTGGTCTTCGTGAGTATGGGTCCAGTGTCGCTCCTTGTGCTAGGGATTCGTCTGTCAATAAGGCTGGGTTTCCAAATGGCTGGTAGGCGGGAGGTATCATCTCGTTTATTCATGCTTGTGGGCGTTTTTCTATCTCGATGGCTTCTCTGATTATTCTGTTGTTAAAGTGTTCAGTTTTGGCAATAGTTCTGGTATTTTTAAAGTCAATTTTATGTCCTGTGGCTTTGAGGTGTTGGACCAGGGAGGAAGTTGGTTCCTCTTTTCTGACTGAGTTCTTGTGTTCTTCAATGCGTGCGCTTATTCTTCTATTGGTTTGTCCGATGTATGTGGTGGGGCAGGCGGTGCATGGGATTTCATATACTCCTTGATTTTCTAACTCAATTTTGTCTTTGGGGTTTCTTAGGATGGTAGATATTTTTCGGTTTGTGCAGAATGCTGTCTTGATGTTGTGTTTGTGGAGGATCTTGCTGATTTTGTCTGTGGTGCCTTTTATGTATGGGAGGAGGGCTTTGCCGTTTTCTTGTTCTATGTCTTGGATTTTAGTGGGGGTTTCTTTTTTGATTAAGTTGGTAATCTTATTTCTTTGGAATCCGTTGGATGTTAGTACATTAGTGAGAGTGTGTAGTTCGGTTTTTAGGTGTTGTTCGTCAGCTAAGCGTTTTGTTCTCGAGATGAGTGTCTTGGCTACGGAGTTGATCTGTGCTGGGTGGTGGTGTGAGAGTGCGTGCAGATAGCAGTTTGTGTGTTTTTTCTTCTGGTAGATGGTGTGTCCTAGGGAGCCATTGGATTTCTTGTAGACGAAGACATCCAGGAAGGGAAGTTGGTTGTTAGCTTCTGTTTCCATGGTGAACTGTATTTTGGGGTGTAGGCTGTTGAGGTGTGTGAGGAAGTTGTCTAGTTTTTCTTTCCCATGTGGCCAGATTATGAAGGTGTCGTCTACGTATCTGAGCCAGAGTTTGGGTTTATGATCAGATTTTTCTAGAGCTTGGTTTTCAAAGTGTTCCATGTAGAGGTTTGCAATGACAGGTGAGAGGGGTGATCCCATGGGTGCTCCTTCTATTTGTTTGTATTTTTGTCCGTTGTAGATGAAGTATGTGTTGGATAGGCAATGGTTGGTCAGATCTAGGATGTGCTTGGGGGGTTATATTTGTTTTGGATAGCTGTCAAGGCTTCTTTGATTGGCACTTGGGTGAAGAGGGAAATGACATCAAAGCTCACGAGTAGGTCGCTGGGCTGTAAGTTTTGTTTCTTTATGATCTCTATGAATTGGAATGAATTTTTACGTGTGAGGTGATGGATTCTGAATAGGGCTGTAGTTGTTTGGCGAGAAATTTGGCTAGGTTTTGTAGAGGTGAGCCTATGGAGCTGACTATGGGTCTAAGTGGGGTTCCTTCTTTGTGTATTTTGGGGAGACCATAGAGCTTAGGGCATCTGGATGATTTTTCTCTGGGAATGATTCTTTGCTGGATCTCTTCGCTGATGGGGGAGCTTTTATTTGGATCTATTGTTTTTTTTTCCGGTATGTGGTGGGATCTGTGATTAGGGTTTGTAAGGTGAGTCTCTGGAGCGGTTGTGTTAATTTGTTATTGGTAGTCAGATGTGTTCATAACCACGTGGCGTTGCCTCTTGTCTGCTGGTAGGATTAATTTGCTGGTGGTCTTCTTTCAGGTTAATTAGTGCTGTCAAAGCCCCGGACATAAAATGGCTTTAAAAATACCAGAACTATTGCCAAAACTGAACACTTTACAACAGAATAATCAGAGAAGCCATCGAGATAGAAAAACGCCCACACAGCATGAATAAACGAGATGATACCTCCCGCCTACCAGCCATTTGGAAACCCAGCCTTATTGACAGACGAATCCCTAGCACAAGGAGCGACACTGGACCCACACTCACGAAGACCACACATGATGTCACCACCACACATCCACGCAAAAAGCAGACTCAAACCCGCACCGATGATGAGGCACAACCGCGAACCAGAAACCAGACCGCAGCTGCATCATTGGCCCTTTTAAACCCCTCCATTCCATACGTGAAGCAAACTGACACCCACCTTGAAGATGTGGCACGACCACGAACGCGAAGCCAAACTACAGCTATGCAGCTCTCCATCTCAAATTCCCCTGCAACTCAGACTAATCCTAGCACAACAGGGCCCCCACCCAAGCAGAGCACACACCCCCATCCAATCAGAGCACAGCCAACCCCCCATCCAATCAGAGCACAGCCAACCCCCCATCCAATCAGAGCACAGCCAAGCCCCTAACCAATCAGAACACACCTCCACTGGCAGTTAAAAGGAAGAAACAGCTGCGATCACACATTGCTCCTAGAAGCACGAAGCCGAAGACACCAGCCTGAAGATGACGAATGGGACTTCGTCGAAACGTTGCCAAGACACTTTCAATTTTACACAGGAGAAAACCCGAATTACCAAAGACCTACATACAAACACCCATGAAAACCTCAGAAAACAAATATCGTACCTCTACGGGGAGGAATTCTACCATCTGACCAGGACCTATGAAAAACTCGAAGTCCAAAGAGCTTCCATTCTATGTGACCTCTCATTCTTATGCTACTGCCGAGATCAAAATTTAATCCCCACATGCTTCCAATTGAAATTCCACTCCAACTCTGCAGCCACCAAACGCATCCTGAAAAGAACAGAGTTGGCCCTAATCAGAAATGAACTTCACACAAAAAGATTCCTCCTAGACCGAATCAACAAAGATCTCCTCACACTTCACCTCAAACTCAGCAACAAGATTCACCCCGCACTTTGGGACAAATCCAAACAACTCGCCGTCTGGAGAGCCGAAACACAGACCACCCTCAAGACAGACACACATACCAACAAATTCCGAAGACTACAGGAACGCCAGAAACAAACCCTTCCTCCCTCACAGCCACACATGAAACAAACAGTGCATAACATCTCAGATAGGACCCTCACCAAAGCCGAAACCGATGTCCTTTCCAAAGGATTCAACTTTGCAGTTGCTCCCAAACACATCCCCACTGAAACCATTATATGCGGAGTTGAAACCAGCCTGACCAAAATCAACCCCGACGACGCTAACAGAATCAGACTCGAAATCACCAACATCCTCTGCACCAGCAAACCCCCCAAAAGCAACTTACACAAAGAGGAACAGACAGCACTAATTAACCTGAAAGAAGACACCAGCATAATAATCCTACCAGCAGACAAGGGCAACGCCACGGTGGTTATGAACACATCTGACTACCAAACCAAATTAACCAACCTGCTCCAGGACTCCACATACAAACCCCTAATCACAGATTCCACCACCTACCTGGAAAAAACCACTAGATCCAAAATAAAAGCCTCCCCCATCAGCGAAGAGATCCAGCAAAGAATCATTCCCAGAGAAAAATCATCCAGATGCCCTAAGCTCTATGGTCTCCCCAAGATACACAAAGAAGGAACCCCACTTAGACCCATAGTCAGCTCCATAGGCTCACCTCTACAAAACCTAGCCAAATTTCTCGCCAAACAACTACAGCCCTATTCAGAATCCATCACCTCACACGTAAAAAATTCATTCCAATTCATAGAGATCATAAAGAAACAAACCGTACAGCCCAGCGACCTACTCGTGAGCTTTGATGTCATTTCCCTCTTCACCCAAGTGCCAATCCAAGAAGCCTTGACAGCTATCCAAAACAAATATAACCCCCCAAGCACATCCTAGATCTGACCAACCATTGCCTATCCAACACATACTTCATCTATAACGGACAAAAATACAAACAAATAGAAGGAGCACCCATGGGGTCACCCTTCTCACCTGTCATTGCAAACCTCTACATGGAACACTTTGAAACCCAAGCTCTAGAAAAATCTGATCACAAACCCAAACTCTGGCTCAGATACGTAGATGACACCTTCATAATCTGGCCACATGGGAAAGAAAAACTAGACAACTTCCTCACACACCTCAACAGCCTACACCCCAAAATACAGTTCACCATGGAAACAGAAGCTAACAAGCAACTTCCTTTCCTGGATGTCTTAGTCTACAAGAAATCCAATGGCTCCCTAGGACACACCATCTACCAGAAGAAAACACACACAAACCGCTATCTGCACGCACTCTCACACCACCACCCAGCACAGATCAACTCCGTAGCCAAGACACTCATCTCGAGAACAAAATGCTTAGCTGACGAACAACACCTAAAAAACGAACTACACACTCTCACTAATGTACTAACATCCAACGGATTCCAAAGAAATAAGATCACCAACTTAATCCAAAAAGAAACCCCCACCAAAATCCAAGACATAGAACAAGAAAACGGCAAAGCCCTCCTCCCATACATAAAAGGCACCACAGACAAAATCAGCAAGATCCTCCACAAACACAACATCAAGACAGCATTCTGCACAAACCGAAAAATATCTACCATCCTAAGAAACCCCAAAGACAAAATTGAGTAAGAAAATCAAGGAGTATATGAAATCCCATGCACCGCCTGCCCCACCACATACATCGGACAAACCAACAGAAGAATAAGCGCACGCATTGAAGAACACAAGAACTCAGTCAGAAAAGAGGAACCAACTTCCTCCCTGGTCCAACACCTCAAAGCCACAGGACATAAAATTGACTTTAAAAATACCAGAACTATTGCCAAAACTGAACACTTTAACAACAGAATAATCAGAGAAGCCATCGAGATAGAAAAACGCCCACACAGCATGAATAAACGAGATGATACCTCCCGCCTTCCAGCCATTTGGAAACCCAGCCTTATTGACAGACGAATCCCTAGAACAAGGAGCAACACTGGACCCACACTCACGAAGACCACACATGATGTCACCACCACACATCCACGCAAAAAGCAGACTCAAACCCGCACCGATGATGAGGCACGACCGCGGACCAGAAACCAGACCACAGCTGCATCATTGGCCATTTTAAACCCCTCCATTCCATACGTGAAGCAAACTGACACCCACCTTGAAGATGTGGCACGACCACGAACGCGAAGCCAAACTACAGCAATGCAGTTCTCCATCTCAAATTCCCCTGCAACTCAGACTAATCCTAGCATAACAGGGCCCCCACCCAAGCAGAGCACATCCCCATCCAATCAGAGCACAGCCAACCCCCCATCCAATCAGAGCACAGCCAAGCCCCTAACCAATCAGAACACACCTCCACCCAATCAGAACACAGCCAAGCTCCCATCCAATCAGTTCATACCTCCACTGGCAGTTAAAAGGAAGAAACAGCTGCGATCACACATTGCTTCTAGAAGCACGAGGCCGAAGAGACATCAGCCTGAAGATGACGAATGAGACTTCGTCGAAACGTCGCCAAGACACACACACACACACATATATATATATATATATATATATATATATATATATATATATATATATATATATATATATATATATATATATATATATATATATATATATATATATATATATATATCCCTAATAACTATAAAAATGTGAATCCCAGGCATATTTTTTTTTATATTTTTTTATTGTTCTTACTGTTTTAACAATAAACAGCTGTTGCATATTCATCCCAGAGTTCGAAGACTTATATTTTTACACACACACACATATACAGTATATATATTAACAGTAGAAAAGCAACGACCTCCAGGATAAAGGTAAAAAACAATTGTTTATTAGCTAAGCTTTCGTCGGTCCCCTGCCAACGTCATCAGAGTAAAAAACCAGAGATTTGAAAGTCTGCTTATAAAGCATTATATACAGTATATATATAATGAATTTAAATAGATTTAGTTTGTGGACAGGAATGGATGACATTTGGTATGGGTGTATATTCCAAAGTCCTTGCATCATCCCTTGCCTGTCTTCCTGTGCAATATAGGCAGGCACCAGCATGATCACTGTATCAAACTAATTTGCATTTTCATGAGATTTCAGTCTCTGACGAGGCTTAAGGATTCCTGTAGCAAAGGGCATCATCACAACCTAAGATTTGAATTGCAAATATGGTCTTCTTTCCTTCCATGTTGCTTTTGCTTCTCATCCATTTCTCATCCATTTCTGGGCCAGCAGGTCCCACTGAGACCTGGTCATATATGTTCCCTGAAGTCATGCTTTTAAGAGTTTCTATCCTAGACTCTTTTGCAGGATGAAGAAATGAGAACTAGCAGCATGCCCCATGCAGGGACAGGGTTCTCACAAAACCTTTTGTTTCTCCTTTTGGAAACCCCGCCCCCACTACAATGGAACGATTTGTCCTCTTTTCTATTTTTTGCAAAGCTCAGACAGGAAGGCTCACACCATGACCCAGGAAGCATAGCATTTAATAATTCATACTCTCCGTGTAAATTAAAATGTTGCTTCAAGCTTCTAGAAAGTTGAAGAACAATTTTGAGAGAGAGGATTACATCACGGAAACAAGGGGGAGGAGAGGGGTTCTTTCAAACAAGATTGTGGGAGGGCAGCAGTTCTATTTCTGAGATAAGAAATATGAGGAAACGGAGAACAATTTAGAGAATGTTGAGATGTGTAGAAGTGGGAAATGTTCCCAAGTTGAAATCTTCTCCTGATCTTGATAAAAGATAATATTTGTAGCTCAGGGTTGAACTGTGAGGTCCTTTGTGCTCTCTCAACTTGGTTGTTTTCTTGCGGACATTTTATTACCAAAGTAGGTAACATCATCCATGCACAGATGATGTTACCTAGTTTGCTAATGAAATGTCTGCAAGAAAACTAGCAAGCTCAGAGAACACAAGGACCACACAGTTTTCCTTACCTCTCAGACCACCATAATACAGAAACATTTGTTTATTGGAATAATGAAGGTTTTTCCCATGAATGAGCATAGATAATTATTTATCACACATTTAGGCAATTACTTAGAAATGTAGCCATCTTTATTGTCTAACCTAGGCTGAGAACTGAATCTATCCAAAGGTGGGTTGAAACCACAGGGCACAACTGAAGCAGAAGTGCATCTCCTAGTACACTTGGAAGCTCAACTTACTGATTTGTGCCATTTCTTGATTTTTCCACTGAAAAGGGAAAAGCTAGGGATAATCAAGTCCTGTACTAAAGAAAAAGAATAACAATCCACCTTGGCAGTAAAAATTTATGGCCCACAGTACAGAGGTTCCTTATACCTCATTTACTCAGCAATGATGCCAGTGTAATTTTTATTATTATTTTTAATTTCTTTTACCTCTCTCAAACTTCTACTGAGCCCTTAAATCAGGTATTTTGCACCATAATCCAGTTTATAAGTCTCAGTTGATATTTAATAGCCTATTCCCCATACCAGATAAACAGGGTAGATATTTTTCAACCTTTTCCACCTGTCTTCTCTATACAACTGCATCAGGTTTTGGTAGCATTTATGGCCACATGGAGTGTTAATAGAAAGACTATTCTTCAATTATCGAAAAATACTTTTCCCCATTATTATTATTTTTGCATTTGTATAATAAATTATTATTGTGACTGAGCACAGTGGAGAATCTTGTCAAGTTCCATAGCTATAGAGAGCTATCAAGGAAGCAAAATTCAGGCAGACCTTCTATTAGTTTTCATGCCAAGAATGGGGTGGTGGTAGTTAGAAGACAGATCTTTGTAAACTTAGATAGACAGAAACTCCCCTCTTTTCTTTACTATGTTAAGGTAGAGTTTCTTCAAAACTGTTGAATCTCTTTCTTACTCCTTCTTGGACCAAGCTTATGCAAGGCAGTATATGGAAACACAATAAGAATAATAAACTACTCTGAGAAAAATGCAAAATACAGTAATAAAAAAGGAAGGGAGGATAATTTCCAGTGTAATTCAATGTAATTCAATAATTCAAGTTATGGCTGGAACTCATGTTATTCAAGAATTCAAGTCATTGGAACTATGGTTAATAATAGTTCAGTGCTGCGGCAGTAATGCCAGTAAAATGCATCTTTAAAGCAGGCAACGTTTCAAAACTTAGGGAAGTATTTTTCTTCTACAAGAATTTTTTGCTTGTATGAATAACAATCATATGTGCAGTTATCTGAAACAAAGCATAGGATTACATACACAGAATTGTGCTATAAGAAAGTCTCAGTGAGACTTCATTCATAGATACTGCTAAGCCCTAATGTGATTTATTTGTTTTGATTTAATGTGATAAGAATACTAAGTCAACAGACATATTTCAGTCTCTGCTACTCAGACTTCACGATATTACAACTCCTTGTCATGTTTCAAGGCTAGGTATAGATGGTTATGATTTCAGGTCCACAGTTTGCTTTTCATTAAACAGGATACATATATAGTTTCATAGATATGGCATCTATGGCAACAATTACCTGTTGGCTTTTTTAATGGGAATGGACTGAAGGGAGAAAATTAAAAAGTTTCAGATTGCTGTAGTCACTTTGTGGAACCCAATTTACTGGGGAATATCAGGCTGTACCCCTAGGGGTTCTGAGTTTGGTATTTAAGAGTGCACCATGGAACCCACAAAAGAACACCCTGCAGAAGTCTAGTGTCACTGCATGGCTAAACAAAATATTTTAAATTCCTGAACCAGAACTATAGTTTGCTTGATAAACCGTAATCTAAAACTAATCTTGGGTCTCTGTGCAGACGACATCAGTCTACAAGGAGATGAACTGATCTTGGTTGTCTGTTTCATTTTGCACAATTTTTTTCCTCCATCCACGATGAGATTAGCAATTGTAGCAATAGCAATAGCACCTAGACTTATATACCGCTTCATAGTGCTTTACAGCCCTCTCTAAGCAGTTTACAGAGTCAGCATATTGCCCCCAACAATCTGGGTCTTTACTGACCTTGGAAAGATGGAAGGCTAAGTCAACCTTCAGCTGGTCAGGATCGCATTAGCCCAGTGATGGCGAACCTTTTAGAGACCGAGTGCCCAAACTGCAACCCAAAACCCACTTATTTATCGCCGGGTGCCAGGTGGGCATGGCCCACTGGGTGGGCGTGGCCCACTGGGTGGGCGTGGCTGTGGTGGTCAAGGCAGATTGGGTGGGTGTGGCCAAGGTGGGCGTGATCACCTCGATGTTGCTCGTGGGGGACGCCTGTGGGGGCCGGGCAGGGTTGGGGGAGATCCGGGGGTCCCTGGCAGGTGGGGTGGTGGGCAAGAGGCTCGTCCTGCGGGGTGAGGCAAGGCAAGGCGAGGTAAGGCGGGGGTGCCATTGTCACAGGGCAAGGTGAGGCAGGGGCCGGGATGGCTGCTGCCTGACACCATCTGGCCAACACCAGAGGCCAGCGAGCGCATGGGTGCTGGGATGCATCTGGCCATGTGGGACCTCGGCGAGTTAGTGGGCGGCTGGTTGAAGAGGGACAGTTGCCATCTCCGGGGCATGGTGCACGTGCTGACAGAGAGGGCTCTGAGTGCCACCTCTGGCACGCGTGCCATAGGTTTGCCACCACTGTATTAGCCTGTCGGCACAATTAGCCTGCAATACTCCATTCTAACTACTGCGCTACACAGCTCTTTGAATAGTAGCTCCTTACCACCATTGTCAGGAGATCTAAACAATTGCCTGAATGGAGGTGGGGTAGCAAGTGGCAGGCTGGTATGATTACAATCATGTAGCCCCAAACACAAATTGACAAAGCATGGCACCATCTGCTAAAGTGACCTAGCCCATCAAATCATGATACCATGCAGAATTCTTCCCAACCAAGTCATTGTTCTAACATAGTTAACAACTTTTTTTTTTAAAAAAAAAGGAAGCCTGACCTGTTCAATATCAACAAAGTATCTGTCTGCCTTTAAAAATGTCCTGCTATAATCATCATACAAAAACATATCAGTATTGTTTCAACAGGTTTTCTTGGCCATTCTAGCCCAATCGCAAAAATATCTTTTTCCCTCTTGGTTTCTTTTTGTTTTATATGCCAAAAGCTGGCATGTGGCGACTCTTGGGGAATAGTTTCCAGCTCCAGAAAATTGTTAACATATGGCTAAGCATGTACCATGGCCTTGTAATGACAGCTTGTTCAAAAATGGAAAAGACAGGGTAGCACTGTAAAAAAAAAAAAAAAAAAAAGCTTAATGAGCTTGCTTGGGTTATATACTGTATGCTTAGTCCTGAAACGTCAGCTAACTTTAACGTAGGCTGTTCACAGGCTTACAGCAAAGCACTTCAGGTTTCATTTTTGCATATCTTTTTCCAAAGACATTTATTTTAAGACTTAGGCCATGACCTCAGTTCCACATAACCAAGGCACCACATTTTTTCCCCTGCCATATTCCCATTATATTGCCTTCATCTCATCCTTAGCTTCCGCGTGAGTCAAAGTATTTTCTACTATTCTGACATTATCCATAGGCAACTCAGAGTCTTACTGCTAATCAGTTTTATTTTGTATTAGATCTCTCTCTCTCTCACACACACACACACACACACACACACTCACAAACACACACACACACACTGCTTGAATGCTTTAGGAGGGTAAAAGAGAGTAAAAGAAAGGACCTTAATTACCTTTAAATTGATCTTAGATAAAGCAACTGTTTTGTTCATTGGGTTGTATGAACAGAATATTGGTTTTGGCAACTTGTTTGTGTTATAGTAAAGATGATGGCGAACCTTATGCAGTGTTCAGAAAATGTCTAATTTGACCCTGCTGGCATATTACCCATCGACACCACTCCTGAAAAAAAGAAAAATAACTATTTTCATATTCATTTTCTTTTTAACAAAATACAGTCCAATCATGTGTGGTGCTATGTATTATATAAAGACATATCCAATACTTGCAAAAATGCAACACAAGTGAAACAAACACATTTTCAGTGGGTCAGAAGGCTGTGCGAGAGCACACCCCATTCTCACACGGCCTCTGTAGCTTGCAAAAATTTCTTGAGAACGGGACATCCCTTTAAGAATATTTGTTGTCAGGTGTTGATGAACGCTGGTGTGTCACTCAAAATGTTGTGACGTATCACCTAGGCTTGGCTAAGCCAAATAATCTAAGCATTTGTTCTCCTTTTTCTGTATCATCAATCTTTCGTGCCCATGTCACCCCTGTAATGTAACAATAAATTTTTGGAGAACTATTAGTTTAAAGATACTTTTGCTTTTGATAAAATATGAACCTGTAAGCTTCTGTGAATTATGATTCAGCTTTTTCACTCTTGAAACTAACCAGGAGAGACTTCAAGACATTCAAAGTGGGACAGGAATTGGCAACGGGCACAGCGAATTTTATATTGATATGGATTTAGGCTGGTTCAGGGATGGGTGGAAAACTTAATAGTTTTGAAAAGCGGTATCAGGAATTCCTGCATGGGAAAGATAAGAATGGGAGTTATGGAAAACAATTCACCTACCACAAATGATTATGAAGTGTTTGTTGTAGGACAGTGATGGCGAACCTTTTAGAGACCGAGTGCCCAAACCAGAACCCCAAACCCATTTATTTATCGCAAAGTGCCAGGGCCACATCAGCACTGTGGTGTCCTCGGGGGGGCATGGGGGCATGGCCCACTGGATGGGCATGGCCCACTGGGTGGGCATGGCTGCGGTTGTCATGGCAGACTGGGTGGGCATGGCTGGGGTGGGCATGGCCACCTCGATGTTGCTCATGGGGGGATGCCTGTGGGGGCCGGGCAGGGTTGGGGGAGATCCAGGGGTCTCTGGTGGGTGGGGCAGTGGACAGGAGGCCCAGCATAAATGGGGGAGGCACGCAATCCTAGCTGGGACTGGGGGGCCATGGCGCTGACGGGGATCTGGCTTTCCCTGCTCGGGGTGGCCTTTGGCTTGCTGGGTGTGGGTGTGCTCTACCACCTCTACTCGAGCTTGCTAGCTGGCCGCTTCGCCTCCTTTGTGCAGGGTAGGGCTGCCGCTCCGGGCGGCGGTGGCGGCAACCTAATGGACCTGCGCAAGCTGCTGGCAGTGGCAGTGCGCGTGCCCACAGAGAGGGCTCTGAGTGCCGCCTCTGGCACGCGTGCCATAGGTTCGCCACCACTGTTGTAGGAGAGCATGGATATATCCTAATACAGATGGAACAGCGTGATCTTGGAAGGTGTCATATCTCATATTTCTCTATAAGAGTTTTCCCCAATCTTTAATTGTGCTACAGTGTTGGTTGAGAATTTAGGGAGTAGCACTTCCAAACTACCAAGACATCTTTCTCTCTGATCATTCCAGTTTCTCTTGGACAATATCAGGAAGTTTTCAAGATTAGAAAGTTCCTGTCTTACCATAATAGTGAAGAATATGCCTAACTTTAGAAGTTTTGATTATATATTTTCAGAATTCACAGCAAGTTCCATCTACTCAAAACAACTACGGCCTTTTCCTATTTCAGAAGATCTATTTATGAAGTACAATAAGGAGTATAAACAACGGGGTCTTCTTTTCCCACAAAAGCCACTTTTGTGCTCAAAGGCCATTTTATGCTTTCTTTATTTGGAGTGTTCTAATTTCCTTGCCATAATCCTATTATTGGATTTTCCTGAATCTGAAATTTGTTTCTCTAGTCTGTTTTGAAAAAGTAAGGTCTGGTGGTATCCATTTTCTATGCAGAAAGTTATGAGTTTGCAACACTTTCTAGTTTACACTGGAAAAACGTTTACGACTGCAATAAACATGTTGAGTTTCTTATCAGAAGCTGACCAGGCTGGTGGGGTAATTGGAAGCACACACCACACTCATTAAGGCATGAGTGGATGTGGCCAGAGCCTTCTGTTCCAGAAATGGACATAAGTGCCATGTATGCTGAAGCTGGTCAAAAGCCTTCCTGTTCCAGGAGGACCTGAGGATGCAGGAACATCCCTAGATCACGCACCAGCTCTTGTTATGGAAACACAATCCCACCCAGACCTAAAATGTAATTATTCTAGAGCATGCATTCTCAACAGGGGTGATATTACCCCAAGGGCAAAAATTGGTTCTTGGGGAGAGAAATCAGAAATCCTAGCTATTGTAATGGTCTGTGGCCCTCTAAAGCTCAACTCTTCCAAACAAAATCTTATTCCTTAGTTTTTAATTTCTCTCATGGGGTTTTCTTGGGTATCACATGAGCAGCATTGATGCTGAGTTTATGGAAGATACACAGAATTAATGCAAGATCAATGTTGTGAAAAATAGAGAATGAATGGCCATGATTGTAGGAATTTCAGTCAGTTGCTGAATGTTGAAGTCGTATCAAGAGAAGTGGCTTGGATGTGTTCATTGGATACCACTGGATTCCTTCTGGATATTGCTCATTGTGGTGTGACATGGCAAAAGTTCTAACATTTGATATGGTTGAAAGTGGTTTTAGTTCAGTAAGTAATATATAAACATAGGAAAGAAACAGAACTGAAAAGTATTCAGGAGGGGATATTATAATTAAACTTACTAACATCATACCCAATATTGAACTTTTAGTTGAAAAACATCGGGCTCAGGGATCTTGTTGAATAGTTCTTGGGTATTGGTACTTTCTTTTGCAAACTAGTTAAATTCACTAATTAATTTCTCATATCAAGCAAATGTTAAAAGTTCACTAAAATAATGTTTAAGAATTGAATTTAATTATTTCAATTGACTTATTTTTGCTAGAAAAATAACCATTTTGCATTATTTGCAAACATGTCGATTACTTTGTTATTATTGCTTATATAAATTGCTATTTGATATATTACAGTTTACATAAATAAATTTCATGAAAAGTTACTCAGCAAATACAGTTAACTAATACAGTTAAGTCAAATGTTAGCTTAAGCTTTTAATTTTTAATTTAACTTTTAATTTTAGAAGAATTATTTAGTCATTCTTAAACCTGCATTGAATAAAAAGTGCATACTTCTTTTATGTATAAAACACAGATATATATTCAGTACATAAATATGTTTATATTTGTGGGATTAAAATTTCATGGGGAGAGGCAATTAAGAAAAATAATGTCTAAAAAGGCTTGGAGGGGTGATAATGAAAAAAAAGGGTTGAGAAACACTGTTCTAGAGTTGTGTTCAAATACACCCAGTTAATGCAGAGAATTTTAAAGATTAATATTCAACTGAAATCAGAGACTTTCTTGTTAATGGATAGATTAATGGATAGACAATTCGAAGAGTTACAAAATATTGTTTTTGTATATGATAACTGTTTTGAAACTATTGAAACTATTATATGCCCCCAAATGAAAAGACTCTGAAATACCAACAACGGATGATAGAATTAGCAGAGATGGCAAAATTGACTTGTCTAATTAGCAAAAGGACGATTGGTTACTGGAAATTCTTTATGGACTTTCTGCTGAAAAAAGAAAAAAGAAGCAACTTGTGATTTATGGGTTTGATTATTACAAAGGGTAGATTATAAAGAGAAGGAAATTATGTTGTAGCCTTAGAGAGAGAAAGGGTGAAATATAAATGGACTTGTAACTGCTGTTAAGAAGATCGGAAGCTGCTTCTTTATATATTTTTTTAATTTTCTTTTTCTTTCTTTCCCCTTTTCTTCCTTTGCATCTTTTTCTCTCGCTTACAACTTTATGTTTATTCTTTTTATCAAACTTGCTATCATTTTTATTCTCTTAAAAATTACTTTAATAAAAATTACATAAAAAGAGAAACAGTTTTTTGATCCCACGGCCAGCCTGACTTGGTAGGATTGAGTCTCACCCTATATTTCCTCCTCCAGACCCTAATAATCTCCAGGCAGCAAGATGAGTTTTTCATTCCAAGGTCCTGTTACTCTAACTTTGCAATAAAGTAGTATTGACCTTCAAAACCTTGGTTTCTTAGTCTGGTCTGCCTTGCAGGACCATAAATGACATAAATCATGCAAGACTGAATGAGTTTCCTATCTTCCTCTTTTTATCTTCATCAGACCTAGGGCAGGCCTGTCTGAAATGTTTACTCATGCCGCATTCCTGCTCTGGGCTCAGATATCTTTTATCTAACCATGGTCTTGTTAGCAGCTCATCCTCTTGTCTCTTTCTAGACCATGCCCTCCATCCCTACACTACCAAAGAAGGGTGGCTATAGTTCTCAAACCTCTCAGGTGATCCAGAATAGCAATAGCATTTAGACTTATATACCACTTCACAATGCTTTACAGCCCTCTCTAAGCAGTTTACAGAGTCAGCATTTTGCCGCCGACAATCTGGGTCCTCATTTTACCGACCTCAGAAGGATGGAAGGCTGAGTCAATCTTGAGCCGGTGAGAATCGAACTGCCAAACTGCAGGCAGCCGGCAGTCAGCAGAAGTAGCCTGCAGTACTGCATTCTAACCACTGCGCCACCAGGGCTCTTACTACTGAGATGGTATCTGGGAAAGACCTTGGGAGCAAGGCAAAGAGATATTGCCAAGGCATCAGTCAGATAAGAGAGAGCACAGCTGCACCATGGGTGGAGCAAGAGGCCCCAAAAAGACTTCCCTAAGTTCTCAGGCTATAAAGGTGGCAGTGGCAGAATTTTACTTTCAGGCTTGCACAATTCTGTTACTGTAGCTTTGCAATAAAGTAGAATTAGTTCAACTGGTAGTGTTTTCTGTCTGGTCTCCTGACAGCTATCATCAAAATATATGTTAGAAGATAAGAGTCTCTCAACTCTTTCTGAATACCTTTCCATGTCCTCTCAGCTTAGTTGGCATCAACCCAGAAATGAGATAGGTAAATAATACATGCAGCCCTGGATGGTTCCCCATCCAGATCTGAACCTCTCAGCTTAGCTTTGACATCGCTCTAGTTTGCTCCATTCTATCTGTTTAAAAATATGTCCGAAGAACAGGACACACACGTGCAACAATCCTGCTCACTCTTTTAATCAGTTTAGTTTAAATCATTGTTAATTAAAATTAAATTTTATTCTGACCTTGTAGAGCAGCTGTTGGCATGCCACTCAAGGGTCAAAAGACAAGCCTTAACTCTAACAAAATGTTGCTTCCGTGGAACAGAATTTTGTAGCGATGGCAAGAATTCTCTTTAAAAGGCCATTGAACATCACTCCCAGAGTCCTTTTGGGAATGTGGTTTTTAAAGGCGTATGCTCATTTATCATGCATGTTTGTTTGTTTGTTTCATCTTTGACATCATTCAATACAGTCAGCAAAAGAAATGTCATTCGTTGCTAGCCAAGATTTGTCTTCCTGCCAAATGACCAGTCTGAAACAATAAAGGAATATCAACCACAATCAGATCGGGTGGTCTCCTTTTTTAATTTGTGTCTGTGTGTGTGCGTGTGCGCGTGCCTGTCTATCTGCCTGTCTGTCTGGCAGGAGCAAAGTAGCATTGTATGCTCCATGACCTTCCTCTAACCTTTCTACAATCTCAGCTTTATAGAATGCAATTTATTCAACAGGCTACAGCACCCCAGGGGATTTGTCTGCCGTAAAGTAAGTCTGCCGCAAAGTAAGGACGTCTTACCTTCAGCTTTGTCCCTTCTGAAGGAACAAACACTACAAGGGTCTGCTTCCCAGTCATGTTTCATAAAAGGTAGTATTTAAAGAAAATACAGAAATGATGCATACTTTTGGTTTTTCCCCCACACCCACACCCATCCATGGAGATTATGAACACCCCCAAGGCAGCACATTTTTGCAGAGTGTTTGCTGTCAAGAAGCAATGAAGTGCAAATGCGAGCCAATTGAACTTAGCAATTTGTTTACCAGAGAAGACAACAGCTGGAGAAAAATCAGGGATTTTAATAATTAGCCAGTCACATTAGATAAGGGATATACTAGTATATGATCTTGCATTGTAATAAGGCAGCAGTTGCCAAGGGGGTTAGAAAGAATTAGAAATCAACCTCCTTCAGGATCAGAACTGTGTCTGCCTGGATCTGGAGATGGTTGGGGAATTATGCTTAGCCCAAAGGAGCATACTTCATCTGTTTTCTGACCCTTTGGCAGTTTATATTTACAGTTCTCAATTTAATATGCGGGGGGGGGGAATCTCCAATGGCCCTTACTTTGGTCAAAGTGAAAATAAGCCAGCAACAAATATTTTGAGCTCCTGAGGTTTACCATATGTATTGGTCTGCTGCTTGATCATGCTTGTTTGTTTTCCATCAGAGATTAAAGGCAGGCAATCATTCTTTAGCTAGCAGACTGAGGGTGGAACTTTTGAGCTCGACATGTCAGAAATTCGGAAAATGCCTAACTCTACTGGTATGTACTGTATGTCATACCACCCTTCCTTTGAGCAAAAGAGGAACGATTCTCTATGTCCCCACCCTCTAGGCCACCCCGAATAGTGACACTCAGCCCTATCATCACTGCTGCCACTCAAAAGTCCCCCTTGCGCTGTTCCTCAAGGCATGCAAGCCTTTTCACACGACTTCTGGAGGCTGTGTGCTAGCACCCCTCATTCTTGCCAGCCTCCAAAGCCTCCAAGGATTTGGGCAAGAATGGAGTGTGCTTTTGAGAATAGTTGTTGGTGAGTGCTGATGTATCACCCAAAACATTTCGGCATGTCACTTTTGACACACGTGTCATAGGTTTTCCTAAAGGTGCTTTTTTTTTCTGAAAAGGCAACTGGACTTTCTTGTTGTTGTTTTTTTCTTTGAAAATGTTTTGCTTCTCATCCAAGCAGCTTTTTCAGAGCTGAAGAAGCTTCTGGAACGAGAAATGAAAAAACCAAGAAAGTCCAGTTGTTTTGTGAGGGGAAAAAAAAGCACCTTTGGGCTAAGCATGACCTGGATGATTGAGAATCTCCATACACCTCACGTCATAGGTTTGCCATCACTGTTTTAGCATGATGTGTGAGGGAAGCTACATTTAATGAGAGGGACTTTGCTTCTCATAGTATGCACACGTGGCTTGTGCTCAGTGGTGGGATTCAAATATGTGAACAACCGGTTCTCTGTATGGATGCCACTTCCGGAAGTCCGTTCTGGGCCTGGGCAACAAAAAATTAGCTACCGGTTCTGCCGAAGTGGTGCAAACTGAATCCCACCACTGTTTGTGCTCCCTTGTCATTTCTAGGAAAAAGGCTTTTCAGGGAAGAGAGGCCAGGAGTGTAGAAAAACCTGTTTGACACATAAAATTGCATTAAAACGCAGGTAATGATTGCTCTTCAAAGCACTTTCAGTTCCATGGTGAAAGATAACCGTAACAATCCTAAACTTTATGTTGCAATACATTTTTCATCAAATCTAGAAGACAGCATAAGTGTCTCTTCCAAGAATTTCACTTTGATTGCTCATTTTGTTTTTTGCTTTGAGGTGGCATTTTTATTTTGCTGATGGCAATACTGATTGTATTGAGGCAGCCCTGCGTAGCTTTTGTTAACTCTTCTGGATACACAAATAAATGAGCTAAAGCAACAATTATTCCAGAAGGTAAGTGCTAATGACTTTTAAAGAGACACAAACCAGCCCTCTTCTTTGCTCCCACATAAATATATGAAATTAAAAATGGAAATGAGCCAATTATCTACCTTTACAGTCATAAATACCAAAATAACACCGGCATTGAGCCCTCAGGAATATCCAATTGAATTTTGTGTGAGGGCTCACAAAATAAATACCTGGATTTTAATCTAAAGTGTACCAAAGGAGGTTTCTGTTTGCTTTGAAATAGAACTAATTAGATAGCCAGATTGATGTAGCATTTAAGGCATCAGGCTGGAGTCACTGGGAGACTGTGAGTTCTAGACCTGCCTGATAGAAGTAATGGAAAGGTCTTCAAAAATTTAATATTGAAAAAGAAATTTAAAATTGAATTTGCTGCAGTGGAAATTTACTGAGTAGAGAAAAAAAAACTATAATGGTTGGGAACCAGGAAAGGAGAGCATAAAGGGAGGAAGTAAGATAAACACGTAGGCAAAAATTATATGGGTCTTCAGAATGGGAAAAGGAGCTGTAAGAGAAGATAACTAGCAAAACAGGAAAGAACCTATTTTTCTAAGAAGTCATAAAAGGGGGGGGGCAGAACTCAGGCAACTGAGCATGTGCAACTAGTTGATTAATATTAACTGACACACCTTGCATAAATTATCTCTTAATTTTAATGTACATGTGATGTATGATTTAGTATGTAGCAGGAAATATGTAGGAGACGGTCGGAAAGAGTGTAACCTCATACTACCTCAGCCAATGGGGAAAGAGGAGGGAAGTGCGGCTGGGACAGGGTTGTATAAATAAGGGAATATTTTGGGTTAAAACTTTACAGAGAACCAAGCTTTGATAGCTTCTCTCCCCGCTTATTGCAATAAATGAAACAAAAGGCCTTCACTGTATCTTGGCTGGTTATTGGTCAGGCAAGCTTGCCTCTGGTCACAAAGGAAGGTAGCCAGGAACACATAACATGCCTTAGGCACAAAGCCAGTTGGATCACCCTGGGTCAATCACTTTTTCTCAGCCCTAGGAAAGAAGCAATGGAAAACCACTTCTGAAAAATCTTGCCACCAAAACTACAGGGACTTGTCCAGGCAGTCTCTAATAACTGAATGGAAGGGCAGGGGGGACGAATTTAGAAGAAAATTAAAATGTTCAATGATTAAAAGTGCATGCTTCAAAAATCCTTTATTCCATTCTAATTTTACATCCATGTTTTCCTCTATTAAGCTATCTTTTTTTTTTATTTCCTTGGGGAAAATATATTAATGGACATCAACACTCACTTCATCCATTCTGCACTTATTTTTCTATCATAGTTAGACTAGATCTAATCTCTGCACATATTTAATTTGAATATGATCACTGAAATCGTGACGTTAGACAATGTTATTTGTTTTTCTCTTAGATTTATAGCCTGCCTTTTTGTTCAGGAACTCAGGCCTTGTATATAGGTAGTCCTAGACTTACAATCACAATTAAGCCCAGAATTTCTGTTGTTAAGTGAGACATTTGTTAAGTGAGTTTTGCCCCCATTTTCTTGCCACAGTTGTTAAGTGAATCACTGCAGTTAATAAGTTAGTAACACAGTTGTTAAGTGAATCTGCCTTTCCCATTGATTTTGCTTGGCAAAAGGTTACAAAAAGGGATCACATGATCTTGGGACACAGCAACGGTGATAAGTATGAACTGGTTGCCAAGCATCTGAATTTTGATCTCATGATCATGGGATGGATACAAAGGTTGTAAGTGTGAAAAATGGTCATTAGTCACTTTTTCCAGTGCCGTTGTAACTTTGAACGGTCACTAAATGAACTGTTGTAAGTCAAGGACTACCTGTATACAACTTTCCCTCCTCCTGTTTTTCCCCACAAGAGCCCAGATAGATGATTTGGACTGAGTAAGAATGCCAGCCAATGACTACAAAGAATACTTAGAACCAAGGTCTCTACAGTGCCAAGGCAACACCTTAACCACAGCTTCCTACTGGTTCTCAGGGGTTGCAAGTGTTAGGTTATCTGAGGGACATGGAGCCTATAGGAGATCCAGACTTGTTATCCAAAGCCAGAAAATATTTCCAAGCTCTGATTTGGGGTCATTTTTCCTCCTGTACTTAGAAAGGAATAAAACCTTTGCTACTCCAGATCCAGATTTCTATTCTATTCTATTCATCTTATAACATATTTCAAAAGTAAAATACTTGTTTGCTATCACTGGGTGTCTCCTAGTTTGAAATGCAGAAGCCATCTAAATCATTCTGTGGAGGCCTACGTGCAACCCCTTTCCCTATACAATTGTCATGGTTCCGATAGATGAGACCAGTAAAAACAGAACTCCAAAGCAAGAGGTTTCCTTAAAGAACATATTTATTGGCTACAAAGTATCGGCTCGATCAAAAGTGAAACCAAGACTGAAGTTCCCTCCCAAAGGTTACAAAGTTACAAAGTTGAACTTCCCACCCCAGTAATATGTCATTAATCATATTCTCCAATAAACTACTTTGGAGGGCTTTCTAACAGAAGGCTCAACCCGCCAAAACTCAAGCAGCAATGACCTTGGTTCCCACAGGACAATTTATTGTTTTGTCTAACCTTAAAAGCACACATATCCCCTCCCAACTGTGCCAACCAAAAACGAAGTTGCAGCATTGACAACAACCATCTGAGGATGGCAACCAGAGGCCTGAACCGACCTTCTATCCTGCTGCTGATTGTTCTCCAAATATTTTCAGAAGTAGCCTTTTTTTTTCTGTCTTCCACTCCACATCATTATATAGCCAGCTTCCATTTCCTTCAGGCTAATACAGTAGAAGCAAAATGTGAATCCAGTGTTATCTACTAATGGCAAAAACGGGCTGACTAAAAAAAAGGTAAAGGTTTCCACTGCCAGTCATGTCCAATTCTAGGGGGTGATGCTCACTTCTGATTCACAGCCAAAGAGCCAGCCTTGTCTGAAGATGCTTCCGTGGTCATGTGACCAGCATGACTATATGCCGAAGGTGCACAGAATGCTGTTACCTTCCCACCGAAGTGATACCTATTTACTTACATTTCCATGCTTTTGAACTGCTAGGTGGGCAGGAGCTGGGACAAATAACAGGAGCTCATGCTATCACATTGTGCTTGGGTCTTGAACAGCTGACCTTCCGGTTGACAAGCCACTTGGCTGCCCTGCCCTCTAGGCTAACTACAAGCAGTCATTTCCTTGATCTACTACTGATTATATCTGAATTGGGTAACCCCAAGGAAACTCTGGAAGGGAGCAAGAGACTAAACCATATATAAATATACAGGAATTATACTTCTTAGAAAGATTTGGTTGGCTGGTGATCAGGCAAGATAGAGGGAGAAAGGCAACTGGTGACAAGATCCACTTCAATCCATCAAGCAAAGCCTGACTCTCCAAGAACACATCATGACATACAAGCCTGCCAAAGAAGAAGGTTTATACTTCATTTTTCAGGCCAGGACTGATTCATTTTTCAGGACTGATTCAGATTTTGGAAAGGCATTGACAAACATAAATCCTTTCAGTAGAAATTTTCAATGGTCCCGTAGCCCCATTCTTTTCCATTTCCTGTGACCTTCTTCAGGAATCAGCTATTATTACCATACACGTAGTATTGTATTTCATATTCTTTTCTTAAATTTCTCTGCTGACCTTTTGCGCACTTTTGGGTCGGGAGATCTAAAGACCTTTTGACATTTGTGACTTCATTTTGCATTCAAAACAGAAAAGGGATACATTCCTTCATTTGAAAACACCAACATGGGTGTTTTCATTTCATTTCACTGCATATCTTCAGGCACAGATCTACATGTACAGAATACACCTGAAGCTCAGTGAAAATTCAGTAGCTCAGAAGTGATGGCTCTACACTTTGTTGAGCTCCTTCAAAGGGGAACATTTGCAATGGTTGCCCCTATTGAAAATGAAAACTTTGGGAAAGTGAACTGCACAGTATATCTCTCCAAAACCAACAGAGCCAAAATTGCATAAAATATCTAATCTCAGATCATACTTTCATGAATTGGTAATTTTGCCCCTGACTTTCTTTATATTATTATGTCACTTTGCTGATGCTTAGATGGTACGCATCATACCTGTTGGAAAAAGTAGACCTGAAGCTTCCAGCTGGTAATTACTTTGAGAGGAAGCCTTTATTGTGCAATCATTCTGCCTTGTTTATCAACATTTATGGAGTATGCAGATTAGGCTGCCTTTTAAGTCTCGTACCTTTTCTTCATCTTTTTGTTTTGCTCTAGAAATTATAAGGAGAACTAGATGTTGGAAACGCCCAGTGAGTTATTTCAGCCCAGCAAACTTAACCCCACATTAATATATATACAAAACAGAGATATTATGTATTTAAGGGGGTTCTGCGTGTCAGTCATACAGTATCTAATTAACCACTGCAACTCATATAGTTTGAAAGAGTCGTATTTGCTCATATTTGTTCGCATTGTTACAGTTGATTTATATTAATTAGCTGTGTTTGATTAGTTTGTGTTGTTTCAATTCTTTGAAAAAAATGTAAGATATGAGACAATGAGGGATAAATTTAGAATAGTGATTCTCGGGACAGAAGAATCAGTTCTGCCAACAACCAACCGGCATCTGGCTTCAATGAAATGCACAGCAAAAAATTTGCTGAAATGCATGAAGGTGAGAAGCAGCAGCAATCGGTTTAAACCACTGTGCTTATAGGACTGGAAGGGCATCCTTTTGTTGACATCAGGAAATCAATTTTTCAGTGTGGCTTCATCCTAGTTTGTAATAAATTCTTATTAGCTCTGCTCGTTCAATTATCTGAGAGAATTCATCCAAATTCAGCTGGGCAGCCAAGTGAAGATGAGTGAAGATGAGATATTGTGCCAAATCTTGATTGGGGGTAGGGGGGTGGGCTGTTCTGAAAGCCTGGTTACCCCTTCAGTATTCCCACCACTGCCTGCAGCTCAAGAATTAGCATGATGACTTATGACCCTCTGACAACTCTACCAGCTATCCATCAAATAGGCAATGTCTTGCTGCAGGAAAGATAAGAATATGGTCTTTATCAGTACATTGTGTCAAGTGTCTGAAAACTTCAGCAGAGTTCAAGCCTTAAGAGCTAAGTTAATCTGTCTAAAGTCAAGAGTTTGCCAAGTCTTGATCTGGGAAACTTGAGAATAATAACCTTACAGATAAGATTTGTGTGGTTTTCCAGACTTAGCGTAGACTGTTGTTGTTGTTGTTTTTATTCATTTAAAGACGGGTATTTCAAATTGCAATGTAATTAAATCAGCAATCACAATCTAAGAAAATTACTGGATGAAGCTTGAAATCTAAAGGAAGAATAGTGGTTTTGGTTTTATTTTTTAAGGACAATTGAGCTTCTTGGTCACACTGTTTTAGTCAGCTCAATCTGAAATGATAGTATCTATCACTGGGGTGAAATCTCCTGAGGAAAAGAAAATAATTTCAGTCAAAGAGTGAGAACATGATATCAGTCTCTGGCTTCAAGAGACAATAAGGTGAAGATGAAGAGTTGCAATAGTAACTCAGCGGGGACAGTCAACATAGATTTTAAAAATGCCATTTATATAGTTTGCAGTACAACCACTTTTCTAAACATATGGATTTGTACATCCTAAAGGAGTTGAGGACTACTTTCAGTTCCAACAACTAACAGGCCACTAGGACAAAATAATTCCCCTCTATGTGAAAAAAAAATTAAGATGGCTGTTTTATTCTTTTAGGTACAAAAGGCAGAATACTTGGGGTGCTCGCTCTATGATAAAGAGACATGAAGAAACAATCCCATTTTTTAAAAAACATTAAACACCTGCTCAGTTTTGTTCTGGTTCATTTGTCAAGATTCACTCTAAGGTGGGAGAGGGGGGAATGGGCCAACTTGCCACAGCCAATTCAACATGGTCAACTTACTACAGCAGGGGTCCCTAACCCCCGGTCTGTGGACTGGCACCAAGCCACGGCATACCAGCAACCGGGTTGTGCAAACAAGTGAAGCCCCATCCGCTGGATGCAGGCAGCACACGAAACCATGCCCCCTCTGGTCCACAGAAAAATCTTTCTCCACAGAAATGGTCCCTGGTGTCCAAAAGGTTGGGGGCCTCTGCACTACAGGACAACTCACTGCAGGACAATTTAACAATTCTATTTAATTATTTAAATTTTTTTTAAAAAAAATTGTCAATCACATTCCATTCTGTCCCTCCTTTTGCATCCTTTCATTCATTATTCTATTCCACAATTTCTTTGATATTAATGTAACTCTTGTCCTGCAGCAAGTTGTCCTATAGCCGTGGCAAATCGTCCCACAGTGAGTTCGCCGTGGCAAATTGTCATAGACCCCGGGAGAGGAGTTGTTGCACAAACTAGCACCTCAATTGTTTGGTAATTAAAAACCAGCTTTGCAAAACAACTTTTCTCTTCCCAAGTTCACCTGCAAAACATGTTAGATGTATCATCAGCGTACAATAATATTGGAATCAGTCTGCAAGCCAGGAAAAGAGGATGAGAAATTGGGAAAGAGTCTGTTCAACTGGGTTAATATCTGAATTGAAAAGAGGAGCTATGATACTGTCTCATCCCTCTTAGGTGGCAACGTACAAATGAATCTGACATGTACACCTAACTCTGACATTGGTATTAATTTGTAGTCTTTTGATAAACATTAGGAATCTTTTATCAACAGTAAACATATCTAATTTCTCCTTAGGTAATAGATCAAAGCCAAACTTGATAATCCATTGAGGTTAAATAAAGAGGTCATGTATCTCTTGAAGCATCCCTCACCAGACCCTACCTGCTTCTTTGTGAGAATACTTGAGTTCTCCTGATTAAGTTGATAAAGAGTCTTACCTAGCCATCTTGCACATAATTTACTATTTTATATTTAATAATTATGCTTAACAAGCTCATACAGATAAACCTTGTTTAATAATTTTGTATCGGCCCTCTCAGGTAAGCCAGACAGGAGACAAACTAGATAAAGTAAGTCTACTTTATTGTAAGGCTACATTAACAGAATCTTGCAAGTCTGAAGGTACAAACTTCCACCACCACTTTCAATTGCTTGATTCATTAAGGCAGGTCCTTCTTAAGTTTTTTTCTCTGACCAGTAAGTCACTGGGGGCTCCTGCCTCTCTTGTCTGATTGTTTCCTAGGCAGCATCTCTTTCCCTCAATCCCTAAGGTCATCCACACATTCCATTACAAACTGGAACCAGAAATTCCATCATTAAGCAATACAGTAGTAATTTAAAAAAAATCTGCACCACTTAGCAACAGTATTTTCAGCAGTCCCAATTGCCATAACTAAATGAGGGCTGCACCGGTCATTAGGCAAGGGCCTCATATGACTATCACCTATGACTTCCCACTGACTTCCCCACTGACTTTGCTTGTGGGAAGCTGACAGGGAATGTTGCAAATCAATATCACATGAATACGCGGATGTTGTGACAGCCATAAGTAAAGGGTTTAGTTGTAACTAGCAATCATTCTCCTCCTCTTCCTCTTCCTCCTCCTCCTCCTCCTCCTCCTCCTCCTCCTCCTTCTTCTTCTTCTTGTAAGCCTGATTATGCTTCACTTGCCTTTCTTTTACACCCAGGTGAATCAGGGAGAAGCCTGCCTTTGTACTTCTGAATACTGTCATGGCTTCCCAGAACTTAAATGATGTTTCAGCCCTCTTTGCTTATGCAATGGTTCTGGTTTATTTCTGACATGATCATGTCCCTTACTTGCTACAAAAACTGAGAAGTGGACTATGGACTATTCGAATGAGCAATATCAAAGGAATCCAGGAGGTCATTAAACATGTTGATCCTATTGCAAGAAGGAGAGAGTTAATTTATTGATTGGTCAATTGGCCATATCAAGGCACAACATAACAAAAGGGTGAATTAGGTATAAATATACCAAAGGACAGAACAAAGTCTATTCATATAAGTACATCAGCTTTGCGTGAGACTCTGATCTCTTCCATGTAATGGCCTCTCAGCTCTGACTATAAACAAAGCAGTTTTCCTGGCTGCCCACTTATTTGTGGGAGAGCTGGTGTAGAGGTCCCAATAGGCCATGAGTGGGTAATTAATTTTCCCAATGGGCCACCTGAGAAATTGGGACTGTTGTGGAGGGCTGCTGCTGCCACCCTGCCCTGTCCCCTGCCACCAATCCTTCATCCCTGCTGCTGCCACTGCCTTACCCCCCAGCAACAACGCTGCACCAGCACCCTGCCCTCTGCTGATGCTGCCCTGCTCCCTCTGCTGATGCCACATTGACACTTCACCCTTGCTGCCAACACTCTTCCACTGATGCTGCCAACACCCCACCCTCCAACTATGCTGATGTCAACACCATAGGCAGCATTGGGGCAGATGTGGCCGACAGGCCGTAAAATTCCCAGATCTGCAATAGGCTATTCAGTCAAATGAAGGGTCTAAATACTGGCTCCTGGCTCCTTGCTGGGGAGAATAATTGGCACTGAAATAAGATACACAGAACTTCTTCAGGGATCTGAAGCACCACATACATACTTCATTTCATAGTATGGCATGTGGTACAATCACCCAAAATTTACCTGGGAGTCCAGCAACTCATATCTTGCTGTAATAAGAGCAGTTCTTAGATAGCAGTTCTTTGTCAGGTATTTTTCTCTTTGAACTGTGATTCCCCCCGCCCCCAGGCCAACCATTTTAAAGAACGGTCTCTATATCAGTTTAGGCACTGATATTCAAAACTCTCTATTTAAACTCTCTATTTCCTTGGCCTGTTGATGTCCAATCAAAATTAAATAGAGAATTGATAACCTATGCTATGAAATAACTTTAATTGTTTTTTTTTCCCGTGTGGTGGACTACCTATTCTTCTGAGTATATTTTGGGTAGATTACCAGTTCCATTAAGAGAATCATGCACTGGTTGTTAAACATTTTAATTGTTGAGTAGCTATGTACAGGAAAGATACTTGTTTAGGTTCTTAATGTAAAGGCAAATACAGGTAGTCCTTGACCTACGACCACAATTGAGCCCATAATTTCTGTTGCTAAGTGAGACATTTGTTAAGTGAGTTTTGCCCCATTTTATGACCTTTCTTGCCACAGTTGTTAAGTGAATCACTGCAGTTGTTAAGTTAGTAACATGATTGTTAAGTGAATCTGGTTTCCCCATTAACTTTGCTTGTCACAAAAGATGCCACAAAAGATGATCCCATGACCCCGGGACATTGCAACCATCATAAATATGAATCAGTTGTCAAGCATCTGAATTTTGGTCACGTGACCATGGGGATGCTGCAATCATTGTAAGTGTGAAAAATGGTCATAACTTAAGGCACGTTTTTCAGTGCCGTTGTAGCTTTGAACGGTCACTAAATGAACTGTTGTAAGCCCCACAAGTCTGCATTGTAGATCAACATTGGAGCTATTTTAGCCTTGTAAACCTTTAGTCTGGAGATTAAAGTACCTGGATAATTATAATTGAATGGTTTAATCAGTGGTGGGATTCAAATACGTGAACAACCGGTTCTCTGTGTGGATGCCGCTTCCGGAAGTCCATTCAGGGCCTGGGCAACAAAAAATTAGCTACCGGTTCTGCTGAAGTGGTGCGAACCGGCCAAGTCCCACCACTGGGTTTAAGTAATATTTTGGAACTTGGTGCTGCTTTGGCTGAGCTTCTTTTGAAATGATTTACCCACTGTAAAAAAAACCCACCTCTATGTATAGAAGGAAGTCAATTTGTTAATGGATATCCTGTCCAGGTGCTAATTATATTCAGCACATTTCTTACCAATCATTTTAGACTTAGCTCTGTTAATATTCAAGGATTTGGAAGCACAACGCACACCTAATTTTCACAGCAATCTTCTCAGGCCAACTGAGAAAATCAAAATCGTGTCATCTGCAAAGGATACTAATGAATTTATTAGAATCAAGAAATCCTGTAATAAATATCATTGATATAGAGACTGAACGATATCAGAGCCAAGATGCACTGTGGTCTGACACGTTTATGGGCAGGTATGTCAAGAGTTAAAGGGCTACTAACTCAACGTAAACTTTCAAGTAGGCATTTGTATACAGGGACTTAATCAAGTATAGGAATTCAGGATCCATTTTTAACACAGCTAGTTTCTTCCATAAAGTATCTTTGTTTTCACAGGAGGTGCAACCCCTGAGTAAGCTCACCTTTTATTGAACCATTAAGGATAATAAGATCTAACCTAATCGCTAAGTGAGCCAAACAGAAACCAGTGACATTATAGCCCTCGTCCCTTGAATGCTGGCCCTAGGGAAGATTATATCCTTCATTGGAGGAGGAACCTGATTAAAGTGTGCAAACAGAGAGCCATCATTGGCTCATATTCCCCGGGGTTGCCGATCTTGTCATTTTGGTTTCTAAAATGAGATATGCCAGCAACTAAACTCCCTTGAAACTTGAGTCTGCTTGTCAGCATTTGTTTCCTTATTTACCAATTGACATGTTTCCTGGAGTGAACTCTGCCTGGATTTAAACTTAAAAATTCAGAGATTGTGAGGAAGAAAATGTCAACACTTTCCACTGAAGAATATTTTAGAGAACCCTACACACCATGGAAGATGATGAGTGCTATTTAGTTATTGACATGGTGATACCAATATCCTGATAACATAGATGGGAGAGGCCCACATACTGTAAGCCAATAAATTAGCTTCTCCCACATGTATTTCTCTATTACATTAGTTCCAGAGCTGAGACTGTGCTTTTTTTTTTTTACCAGTTTTAATATATGAGAAGAAATAATCCTTCCTAGACCTGCAGAAAGCTGAAGCAGAACACTGATTGAAACATCCTTTTTTTTTTTTTCAGGCTTGCATAGATGCCTGCAAATAAATAAATAAATAAATAAATTTCAGCCTTCTTTCATGGATAGCAGAGACATGCTGCAGTCACGCAGGTTCCAAAACAATTTTTCCAAATTATTTTTGAAACCTGTACAGCGCTAAAATCACTATAAAAAATAGGCCACATATACCTCGAGACCTAAACTACTAATGTCTCATTTGAAGTAGATGAGCAATTCTCAATTAACTTTTTTTCCCCCTTCCTAAATTATGCTGCTGAAATCAAGAAACCTCAGGAATGGGAGAAATAGAAATAGATTTCTACATGAAGAATTCATGAGCAAGATACTGTCTGTGGCACTATCTGCCTCATATTGTAGTATGTGAGGGACACAAAAATAAGGACGTGGTTATTTCAGAGATGAAATGTTGGCTGCTCTATATTGCCAAGATGAAGGAAACCAGGGAAAGTATTATTTTATTTATTAGATTTTTTTTTATCCTACCTTTCTGTCCAAAATAGTACTATACTACTCAAGTCACCAGAAATACATAAACTTTTACAGTATGAACTTTCTAAATGAATTATACAAACAAGCCCAACATCTGCAATTTCACAAGTACTTATAACATTCAAATAATAACAAAATTGTACAGTTTTAAGGTAGCTGAAGTTTAGCTGATCTCTTGCTAATTCAATCCATTTATTTTTTTTACTATTTGAATGCTCACCAATATTTCAAGATGAAAGAAAGCATCCTAACTCTGGAATTGAGTCCCTAAATTGCAGGCAGATGTCCCACTGGGACAAATGTCCCATTGTCCCAGGCATCTCCAGATAAAACATGGATTGTAGCGTCCAGTCAGTGCAGTCAATGCTGAATTAAATGAGTGAAAAATCTGACTTAGTGTAAGGCAAGTTGCAGTGTTCTTGTTTTAGAACACCACACCCTTCGCAATCATATGAAGTGACCAGATTTATGAAAAAGATGACATAGTCCAAAATATCCAGTACATTCTTAAAATTGCTATAGTACATTTGTAAGAATCAAAGCACACACATGGCTAAAATAGATACGTTAAAGCAGTGAACATTACATTGCTCACAGGAATTATAGTGATATCTTACACTACAGCTACAGTGTTCACATGTCCTTTATTATAAAGAACAATCTTTATTCCAGAAAGCTGTCTTTTATATTTATTTTTTTTCCAAAAGCTCACTTTTGTACTTTATTTTGATCATTTAACTTTTATATTTGATACCACTCAATGCTCAACTTGATTGCAAAAATCTCTTTTACCACTTGCTTTTTATAACTTCATAGCTTTTTATGCTTTTTAGATATTTTTATTAGAATATGCCTTTTTCGTGAAGATTTACTTAGTTCGCTCTTGAATTTTTATTTATAAAGCAAAGTTATGACCATAAACAATTTTCTAAAAACTTTATCAGATTTGTCCCCTTTTTTAGGTTTGTCCTTTATTTTATTTTTCCTATGATCACTGCAGTTATAGTCATCCTTCTCTTTGTAAAATTCCTCTGGACACTTAGGTGTGGAGAGTGTTTTTTTCCAATAGTATAATACTATCAATTTCTAATATCACTGGCCTGGACAGAAAATCAAATATTTACATCTGAAAAGGTTATTGCATTTGTTTTTAATAAACCTAAAGTTATATTTCTATACTGTCCTAAGGAACTTCTACTTCCCTCTTGAAATCTCTTTCTTTATGAAAATCTAGCATGACAGTTCCAGGAAGAAAAACAAGGAAGATTCTTGTAATTTAATGCGAATGAAAGTGTATTCTGTTCATGCTGGAATTCCAGAGCATTTTACCATTTACTTTAGTAATTTACTGATTGTGTGGAGTCCTAACACCCACAAAACATATTGCTTTCTTTCTGTGAAATATTACACTTGCTCTTTGCCCCAGTGAGATCTAATATTTTTTTTCTTTTGCACAACCAAAATTTGCAGGCAATTCTATTTCATCTGATTTATGACCAATGCAGTCCCTGTGAGAATTTCTTGCTTTGGCACCAGTGTCAGGAACAGAAAACTATATCCTTCTGCTTTTTTGCTATAAATAACATACTAAATCAATATTGGACAAATGTTAATTTGTGGTCCTGATTCAGCATTCTGTTGCAAGGCATAGATTTTAACAGGACTTCATTGACTTCAATGGAATTATTATACCCATATAAAAATAGGTTTGGTGATATTAAAAGTTGGGTCTCTTGTGGCAAATGAGGAATTTGCCATCCTAGATACTTTAACTTTGTTCAATAACTTTTTTCCCCTCCTTTTAGAGTCTTAATGACTTAGCCAAGCTAATGAAGTGTGATATCCTATTAAGCAAGTTGGCTGACAACAATTAATTCCTAGGGGCACATTCCTCACTGATTGATTATATTTATCATCTTGTTGTAGTTTTAAAAACACTGACTTCTTAGGGGGAATACCAAATTGTGAATCTTTGTAAACTTTAATTAGAACCAAATTAGCAGTAGCCATAGGTTTGCTTAAACAATCAGATCAACTTGCACTGCATCAATGATCAACAAAATATGGTGAGTGACCTTATTAAAAACTTAACCACCAGTTATCAACATCCTATTAATGGGTGCACATTATCTGCCATCATTTAAAAAAAATCTGTTTGTCATAAAAAAAAATTGGGATGTTGCGATTGTTACTTTTATACCAGCCTCCCTGCTGCATAGCAATCTTCCTGCCTAAGCTGCTTGACTCCATTTTTGGGTTGGCAGAGTTCCCCAGACTTGTGTTTTGGGGGGGCTTCAATCTTCCTTCTCTGGGAGTGGGATCTGAGGTGGTTTGGGAGTTCATGGCTACCACAAAACCAATGGGCCTATCCCAAGGTCATCTAGAGCCTGACACAGGACTGTGGTCACAACCTAATCTGGCTTCCTGTCACTGCAGTGGCAATGTGACCTGGAATCAGGGAAGTTTTCAATGGTCATGGTCAGATCATGTCCTGATTACTGTGGGATTCTCTGGCACCATTATCTTTTGCAAACAGGCAGGACCTATTAGACTGTCTACCCTCAGTGACTGATGGACTCTGGATAGTTTCAGAGGGAGCTACTGCATAGTTGTCAGCCCTCCCAGGTAAACCAGACACAAAGCATGAGTAGATGAGCTAATTTAGATTAACAGAATCTTGCAAGGCTGAAGGTACAGACTTCCCACTACCCACCCACTTTTAAGTACCTGATGGACCCTTCCTAAGTTTCTTTCTCAGACAATTAAGCCATCTCTTGTCTGATTGTTTTCAGGCAGCATATGGTTTGAATTTGTTGGACTTGAGGAAGTAGACAGGATCCTTATGGCTATGAGTTCAGTCACCTGTTATTCAGTCTCATGCCCCTTCTGGCTTGTTAAAGTTCTCTGGGGAAGTGTCATGTTCTAGTGGTGGTGAATTCTTTCCTGAGCAAAGGGGTTGTTCCTTCCCCTCTTAAGGAGGTCTTGGTTCACCTCTTCCTCAAAAACCCACGCAGGACCCCATCACACTGGACCACTTTTGTCTGGTGCCAAACCTCCTGCTTTTGGGGAAAGATGTTGAGAAGGTGGTCAAGAGCAGTTTTAGAAGACGTTGGATGGAGCAAATTATCTGGATTCCTTCCAATCAGGATTCATGTCTGGGTACGTGTCAGAAATGGCATCGGTCACACTTTTAGATTATCTCCAGCAAGAGCGAATAGGGGTTGTGCAACCATCCTTGGTCTGCTTCAATTTTCAGCAGCCTTCAATACCCTCAACCATGGCATTCTTCTGGACTGGTTCTGGTTCTGTGGATTGGGGATGGGCAGCAATATACTATGCTGGTTCACTTCCTTTCTCTGGGGTTGATATCAGTTGCTGGCAACTGGATGGGAGAGATCCCACCTTCAGCCCCTAAGTGGGTGCTGCAGAGTTCAGTGCTATCTCCTCTTCTGTTCAACATTTACATGAAGCCCCTAGGTCTGTTCATCCACTGCCATTGGGTGAGGTGTCATCAGTGCTTTGATAATACCCAAGTATACCTCTCTTCCCCCGGCAAATTAAGGGATATTGATGTCTTAGCCCAGTGTCTAGAGGCTGTACAGATCTGCAGGGGAAACAATAGGCTTCAACTGAAAACTGGCAAGACTCAGTAGTCTTGTGTTTTGAGGCCTTCCTTTCTGGGACGATGCCATCTTTGGTTCTGGATGGGGTTACACAGCCTGAAACAGACTGTATGCAATTTGGGAGTTCTTGTAGACTCGTGACTCCTGCTTGAAGATCAGATGGCAGTCATGACTAGAAGGACCTTTTCACAGCTCGTGTTGTGCACCAGTTGTGCAAATTCCTAGATTGAGAGGCTCTGCTCATGGTCACTCATGACTGGGTCACCTCCTGGATGGACTATTGTGATGCACTGTACATGGGGCTGCCCTTGAATAGTATTCAGAAGCTTCAGCTCATGAAAAATGTAGTGGTGTAGAGTCGTCATCAGATTTGGAAGCCCTTAAGGAATGGTAAATTGTTGAGGCAGCTCCACTATTCATATCCGTCACTCTCCTTGCCTTTTTTTAACCCTGTAAGCAGCTCAGAGTTGCCTAGAACCGCAAGATGGGTGGCAAATAAATTTAATAAATAAACTGCAATATTAATTTTTTAAATTATTGTTTTTTATATTATTGTTTTCTTTCTTTTTTTATTGTGCATCATCAAGAGTCACATTTTGTAGTGACTTCTAAAAGAAAAATGATCCATTCAAGTTGAAGCCCCCATCCACACACCCACAAAAGGGTGATGACATTTGGGAAGTACTGTATTGGAAGGGAAAACCTGGTGCAATCACAGTTAAGGTTAGCGGAAAGACTCCTTTGTATGTTCCTCAGAAACAAAAGGAAGCAGATTAGTAAATTGGTCAATATGTTTAGCATTCAGAAGGCATGTTGTGGCTACTTTCACAAAATGGCTGTCGTGATAGTTTTAGCCAGCCACAAAGCACCAATTTATCAGAAAGCAATTGCTGTGAAGCCCAAGGCACTCTTGGAACTAAACATGATACAAGAGACAGATTAAGTTATACCAAAATCTGCCTTAGAGTTCCACAGATGTTTTCCTTCCTTAAGAAGCATCTATTGTTCTGCCTGAGTCTCAGAGGCATGAGGAATTATGTTGCATCCCTCTAGATAATGGTTATTGACTTTACATTACCAGCTGCTGGTATCATGGTTTTCTTTCCTGGCTTCTGGCTTCTCTGGCTACCCAACTTTACAGTCTGAGCAAAGACAGAAATTCCGTCCTGATGCTACAGTATTTGAAGGCTGTAGACTGATGGAGAGATAATTACACCAGCAAAGATAGCACCTTCACACACATCCCTCGGACATCTTGCAACTGAACAAAATGCAAGAACACCACTGAGAATTACATTTAAATTGGGGCGAGGAGGAAGTTGAGAGCAAATTCTCCATCAAATTGAATGAGAACTAATAGGAAAAATGGTCGGTCAGTTGATCGTTCAGTCGGTTGGTCGGCTGGTGGATTGAGTATGTGCCATCAAGCCATTTTCAACACCTAGTGACTATGTAGACAGATTTTTCTCCATGATGATCTATCCCTAACCTGTCCTTTCATGTCCCCCAGTGGTGTACTCATCACCACTGTAACGTTAGTCCATCCATGTTGCTACTGGTTGTCCTCTTCTTCTCTTTCTCTCCACCTTTCTCAGGATTAGTGCCTTTTCCAGAGAGTCTTCACATAATAGGTCTGAAGTAAGATGTGAGCCTAATGTAAGAACTTCGTGTTGATTTGTTTGACGACCCATTGGTTTGCTTTCTTGAGAAAAGATAATACAAGAGAGTTTTTCCATATGATATCAGGTAGGGAAAGAATCCACAAGAGTCCACTAAAGGCAGTGTCCTCCAGCATTTGGTGTTCAGAGACCCAATGTTGCTCACCTCATCTTAAGAGACCCTCCCTACCATTCTTCCCCCCCCCCCCTTTATATATGTCTCTTTCTGTCAGGCGTACACAAATACACAATTCTCCTTATTTTCCAAAGCTTCAGGTTTATTTCAACCTAGCTGGCTCATAATTTACTCATGCTAATTTCAGTAAACAGAAGGAAGAACTCCGGGACCATTTAAAAATCTTTTCTTAAAAGAAGAGGAGCAAATAAAACCACACTTCTTATTTGCCTGAATGCCCCCTGAATGTGTTATATCTTTCAAAAAAAAAAAACAAGCTTCTTCCCATCCTGTGAAATGAATTCAAGTATAATCCAGAGACATTTATTTAGGATTATGTTTCGTGAGTTAAATGGGATCCACTTCTGTATTGATGTACATAAGCTTGTGTTATCATGTTGTGACAAACATCCAGATGCCCCCACACACGCACAAACACAAACATGATTAGTAACTTTACTCTGAGGATAGAGAAGTACCTGTTACAATAGTTGAAGAACAAAATTGACTGGTGTTTGTTCACATATAGCCCTTGTCTTCAACTCTATAAAGTTGATACACTCACCCTGTGCTCAGAAACATTTTTTGCAATCGACTCCAAAGCTCTCCACAGCTCTACATCTCACTATAATTTCCATTAACACTGCAACTTTCAGCACCCATAGCAACAACAACATATTCAAGGGGAAATCTGAATAAGAAGAAACAAGCAATTTGTAGTGCTGCATCTCAAGGCACCATCTGCATTCAAATTACTGAGAATATCATTGTTAGATGAACGCCACCTTAAATGTGGTGATGCTGGGGAAATAAGGCAGACGGAGAGGACAAGAACGAAAATCCAGTCCTTGTTTTCCTTCTTGCCTCCTTTAAATTAATGTGGCCTTTATTAGGCTTCTGTCTCATAAATATTACTCTGCATTCATTAATTAACTGATTGATGGATGTGACATTGCTACAGGGCCTCCAGGCCTCAGTCACTTGAGTGTCAATTTGGATCAAGAACTACAGGAGCTCTCAACCAGCATGAGAAATGAAAAATCGGCAATGGCCCCATTTTCCACTCAGATTAATCTACTGCTCCCCTCCCTTCATAAAGAGATTCTTGGTAGCAATTGTGCTCCAACTTGGACTGCTATTATTTGACTATGACTAGAGACACTTGATAAACAATACTCTGATTCTTTCTTTTCTCCCGTAAGATGCATTTTCTGCAATTGACTTAATAGCAGGAAGAGGGGGGCGTTTCATAGTTTGTTGTTCAGCATACATGGGAAGGACCCAGAAAAACACCTCCCACTTTTTAATTGTCATTCATATCATAGGTGACAAACCGGAGAAGTCAGGGTTTACACGATTCCAAAAGGAATCCTATTATTTCAAAACCTACAGGATGGCTACACGTGGCTGAACAAGAAACAGAACCATTTTTATAAACTACAGCATAGAACTGTGGTATAGAAGAGGGTTCCATACTTTCAAACCAATATTATTTCATCATTTGGTGAGTCTTTGTTCATCTTGTTTGCCTTCTTAGTCTACAGCTAGTTCTCAACTTATGAACATTCATTTAACAATAATTCAAAGTTATAACAGCCTTGGAAAAAGTGACTTACAACATGTAATAGCATTTATGACAGTTGCATCATCCCCACGGTCACCTGATCCCAGTTTGAGTGCTTTCCAACCGGCTTATATTTATGGCCAGTCGTGTGATCATGACTGTGAATGTTTTTGCTGATTTCTGGCAAAAAAACACCCCCACCCCTTAACCACCATATGTTTCACTTAATGATTGCATGTCTTACTTAACCATCACAGTGATTCACTTAACACCTGCTGCAAACATTGTCATAAAATCAGGTCTGATGGCAATGACTTACAATGGAAATTTGGGTCCAAATTTTTGTTAGGACAGCTTGTGGATTAGTCTAGGTTTCCATTGAAAAAATGCCCATAGATGGCTCGCAATTTTTCAGAATAGGCAAAAACAAAGCTACCTTGTCTGGATTCCAAATATTTGATTTTTTTTTCAAAAAGTGAGCATTTTGCCATTAATTATAATTCCAACTGGAGCATATAAAGAACATTTAAAATACATCCATTGGGATCCTTTACTTGGGCAACTAGTATGTGGCCCAAAATTACTTTTTTTAAACAATCTGTTTAATATTAAAATCACTACAGAAGCACTTGGTGTAAAATCACATTTTTCTGTTTCTGCATTTAAAATCGTTTTCATCACCTTTTAACATAGAACAGCCTAGCTGTTCATAGCGTACCTCAAATTAGTGCCACCTCTCAAAACCCTAATATGAAATACTTCTCTGCTGTATTGCAGAGGCTTTCCATTCTACAAAAAATTAATTGCTTCTTGATCATAGCTGTGTTCATCTTTAGAACTGAAGTAGACTCAAGTTTCCTTTTTTAGAATAATAACAAGAAGCCATTTGATTATATTTGATTATAATCAAATGGCTTCTTGTTATTATTCTAAAAAAAGGGTATGTTCTGGGTAGACTTCCCATTCCCAGTCAGAAAAAAATATGTGTAGCTTTACATTTTTAATCACTTTTCCATTTTCTTATGTCTTATGTCTCCCTTTAAAATTATGCAATATAATACAACAGTGGAAACTTAATATAATCTATAATCTAAATTGTTCATTATTCACCCCTGAGCTTTTTGCAGCCCGAAAATGCAGCAAGGAGGAGACAAATGTAAAAAATGTGAAGGAACGAATTTGAAAAACTGTTGTTTGCATGTAGGGGGATAAAGAAAGTTTGATGCTAGTCCTGCAGTGTGTGAAAGAAACAGCATCAGTGTCCAATAAAGCTCCTTCAGATTAGGATACAAATGGTGGATCATGCACAGATTGATATGAATGATCCCTAGCTTGCTCAGAGTTCCTGGGATCCCTTCAGATCACTTCTGATGCTACAATTGGATGGTATTGCAATGGCCAACTGTTGTGATATATGGGCAGCTTTTTCTTTCTTGTTTTATTTTTCAATATGCTTTGAGGGTTTCTGAAAAGCAACCCACCCACAAAGCCCTTTATTGACATCCAAAGTGTCTGGATCAAGACACTTACTAGGTAGAAAATTTAGATTTTGGATCTGAGAGCCAAATAATAAGCAAATTGTCAAAAATCAGCAGAATCTTAATTTCAGACCAAATGGTAAATGAGCATTTTTCTGCCACGATCTTCATTTTATTTAAGGCTATCCAGACATTTATTCTGAAATCCTTCTGTAGATGAACCAAAGTAAGCTCAGCAATACCATTACAGATGAATTATATAGGAAAACTATATAATCAGAGATGCAACTATATGAATGTATTTGTATTCGGAGAGGATCTTAAAAAAAATATATATATAAGTAGTCATAGCCAAAAATCTGAAATGCACCAACAAAACAAAACAACCTCACAAACAAACAAAAATTAAGGCTGGCTGCTTAAAAGAGGAGCATCGGTCCAGCCATCTACATTCCCTGCCATCTGCAGTGTATTCTAAACTTTTTGGCTCATCCCCATAAGCAAAATTCTTCTGTTATATGGGCAGTGCACAACCATTTCCAAGCTGCAGGTCATACTTGGCCTTTAAGTGTCAGTTGTTGCACTCCCAAAAAAGTACTGAGTTGGAATGTGGTAAAAATTAAATTTGATTTCATTTGCATTAAAATTGAAGATAGCACACCTTACTTTCCAGACATGTATTTAATTGTTCTTCCCTTCTGTTTTGGGGAAATCTTAGAGGGCCTGTGCTTCCCTGTGTTGCTATACTGTCATAGGAGACTCAGAGATGTGAAGCCAAAAGCCATTTACCATAAGCAAATAACACAATGTACAAGACACAAACATATCTGCTGGGCTATTCTCACTCCTTCTGGGTGGAAGTTAAACAAAGCAGGAATAAAATGGAAATACGTTAGAAGTCCAACCCCTTGAATTGCAAACTTTTTCTATTAGAAATTAATTAGATGAATAGAATAGAATAGAATAGAATAGAATAGAATAGAATAGAATAGAATAGAATAGAATAGAATAGAATAGAATAGAATAGAATAGAATAGAATAGAATAGAATGACAGAGTTGGAAGGGACCTTGGAAGTCTTTTAGTCCAACCCCCTGCTCCTATACCATTTCAGACAAATGGCTGTCCAGTCTCTTCTTAAAAACTTCCAGTGTTTGAGCATTCACCGCTTCTGGAGGCAGGTTGTTCCACTGATTAACTGTTCTAACCATCAGGAAATTTCTCCTTAGCTCCTTAGGTTGCTTCTCTCCTTAATTAGTTTCCATCCATTGCTTCTCTTGCTTTGGAGAATAGGTTGATCCCCTCTTCTTTGTGGCAGCCCCTGAGATATTGGAACACTGCTAGCATGTCACCCCTAGTCCTTCTTTTCATTAAACTAGATATACCCCAATTCCAGAAACCATTCTTTATATGTTTTAGCCTCCAGTCCCCTAATCATCTTTGTTGCTCTTCTCTGCACTCTTTCCAAAGTCTCAACATCTTTTTTTACATCGTGGTGACCAAAAATAGATGCAGTATTCCAAGTGGGATCTTACCAAGGCTTTATAAAGTGGTATTAACACTTCACGTGATCTTGATTCTATCCCTCTGTTGATGCAGCCTAGAGCTGTGTTGGTTTTTTGGCAGCTGCAGTACACTGCTGGCTCATACTTTAGTGATTGTTCATTAAGATTCCAAGATCCCTCTCACAATTATTACTATTGAGCCAGGTACCACCTATGCTATACCTGTGCATTTGGTTTTTCTTGTCTAAATGTAGAACCTTACTTTTTTCACCATTAAATTTCATTTTTTTTAGATAACACCCTATGTTCAGGTCTGTCAAGATCCTTCTATATCTTAAAACTATATTCTGGAGTGTTGGCTATTCCTGCCATCTTGGTGTCACCTGCAAATTTGATGGGTTCCCCATCTATCCCCTCATCCAAATCATTGATGAAGATGTTGAAGAGTATTAGGCCTAAAACAGAGCCTTGAGGTACCCCACTGTATACTTCCCTCCATGTAGATGCAGTTCCATTGTGGACTACATGTTGAGTGCAGTTGGTCAGCTAGTTATGAATCCATTGGATGGTAATGCTGTCTAACCACATTTTTCTACCTTATCAAGTAGTAGGTTGTGGTCTACTTTATCAAATGCCTTACTGAAGTCCAAGTAAATTATATCCGCAGCACTTCTCTGGTCCATTAATTTTGTCACTTTGTCAAAGAATGTAATAAGATTTGTCTGGCATGATCTGTTTTTGACAAACCCATGTTGGCTTTTGGTTATGACTTTGTTTGCCTCTAGGTGTTCGCAGATTCATTGCTCGATTATCTTTTCCAGAATCTTCCCAGGTATTGAGGTCAGGCTGATAGGTCTGTAGTTTCCTGGATCTATTTTTTTCCCTTTTTTGGAAGATGGGAACTACATCAGCTCTTTTCCAGTCCTCTGGTAGTTCCCCAGTGCTCCAGGATCTTTGAAAGATATAGTTCAGTGGTTCTGAGATCACGTCTACCAGTTCCTTCAGAATCTTGGGATGCAATCCATCTGGTCCTGGTGATTTGAACTCATCTAGAGTGGATAGGTGCTCTCTTATCATTTTCTTGCCTATTTTAACTTGTATTCCTAATCTGTTTTTTATGCTACTGTTTTGATAAGTTGGACTGTTTTTTTTCTTTTCGTGTAAAGACAGATGCAAAAAATGAGTTAAGCAATTCTGCTTTCTCCCTGTTGCTTGTCACCTTCTTGCCACTTTCTCCCACTAATGAACCAATTCTTTTCCTTCACTTCTTGCTTGTGTTTTACATGTTGAAACAAGCTTTTTTTAATTATTTTTTACTTTTGTCGCAAGCCTTAGTTCATTTTGAGCCTTAGCTTCCCTCGCTTCATCTTTGCAGGCTCGGGCTAATTGCTAATATTCTGCCTTAGTTATGTGCCCCCCTTCCACTTTTTGTATTTGTCCTCTCACGTTATCTTCACCACTACCCATATCTATTCCTCTTTCACATATTTATTTACTTTACATTTATGTGAAGCAAAATTTCAGAATTCAGGAGCCTCCCTTAAAAAGCAAACTTTCAGAAAGGAATTGCACTGGCAGATTCACCAGCCAGCTGCACAGATGCTCCTAAGAGCTGCCAGCCAAGCAGAGAGAAAACAAACCAAAAAGAAATGAGGGCCCAGGAAGAAAATCAGGAAAATAACCATCAAGGTTCAACTGGACAGAGATAGCACAACAATAAATATGGAACAGCAGTGATGAAATGGATGACTATTGGATCATAGTTTGACATAGGAAAGAACAGGAACAAGTAACATTTTCATGCACACATATAAACCTCAATGCAATTATGGTAGCATTGACCTCAATTGCCTCAATGAGTAACAGAATAACAGAGTTGGAAGGGACCTTGGAAGTCTTCTAGTCCAGTGGCCCCCAACCTTTTGGGCACCAAGGGCCAGTTCCATGGAGAAAGGTTTTTCCTTGGACCAGAGGGGGCGAGGTTTTGCATGCTACCTGCATCCCACAGAGGGGGCTTCACTTGTTTGCGTGGACTGGTTGCTGGCATGCCTCTGAGTGATACCAGTCCATGGACTGGGCTTTGGGGACCCCTGCTCTAGTCCAACTCCCTGCTCAAGCAGGAGACCCTATACATTTGCAAAGGCTGGAAACTGATTTTAGTAAACAATAGGGATGTGCATTTCAGGATGTAGGTCATACATGAAAAACCTCTTTGTTAACTTGTAAAGCAGCCTTGTCATTAACAACTGCTCTATACATTGTTCCCAGCAGCAAAGCAAAGGGGCCCATCTCCATACACAAGGAGAATGACCTGAAGCAGCTTTTGAAGCCGCTGCAAAGCCTGCTTTAATTATTCAAAAAGACATGCTTCAAACGAGAAAGCACCTCTTTCAAAGGCTCTGTGCAGCCCTTTTAAATAAGAATAATCAACTGAAACCCCATGGGATAATATTATCTAGAGGTCTAGTTAGCAGGTAACTTCTTCTAAGTTATTCTGATTCTGTTAAAGCAGGAGCTTGCTTTCCTTTCCCATAAGAAATAACCCATCATAGAGAGCTGCATGGGCAAGAATGAAATAAAAATGCAGTGTCTTAACAACTGACAAACGTATTTAATGGATAATTTTACATTTGGAATGGCTTTCTCAGCAAGTGGCCAATTTTGCTTAGCCATTTTAAGCCTAAAGAAGATCAGTTTTTAGAAAGATTCCTTGAAGATGACTTAAGAACAAAATGATGTTAATCTAGTTCAATATGCTACAAAACTAATCCATTTTATAAACATACCGCAGAGAGATCTAATGGCAGAACCATTACTTACTTCAGTTGAAAAGTCTATGAAATACTCCTTATGAAAATTGAGGAAGGTCGCAGCAAAATAGGGATTATAGCCACTGCTTTCATCTTAAGTAGCTTTAACATTTAAACCTTATTTATGGCACTATGTTACCATGGCAAACTTAACATTAAAAAAAAAAAGTCTTCCATGGGAAATAAGTTATAAAAATCAATACATTGGTGAGTAATGAAGATTCCAACTCTGTGAATCTTATTATTCCCTTTTCAGCCCATAAGTCTTTTCTATTCCTATTAATGATATGTGCAACAAAGCAAAAATTCCCACTTGAATTTTTAACTGATACCTACCCTACTACATTACTGTACACTTCAGCTGGTTTGATATGAGAAGGTTATGAACAATGAGATTACATATTTGGAATTTGGAAAGCTTTTTAGAAACCCATGTATAATAAGCATTGCCTATAAACAGTCAGTGGTCTCATGTGATATATTTGTCTCTTTCAAACGATTGTATTTCACAGTTTGGCCTGTGCTTTAAGTAAGAGAATGAGCCCAATTCATTCATAAGGTTGGGGGTCTTAATATTTCAAGGTGGAGTTTCCCTATAAAATCCCAGAAATAAGACAAGACAATCCCTTTTCATTCATCTCTTCCATATGTTGCCGAGGAAACTCTGCCCATTGAAGTGAGTGAGCATCACACACAACCAACTGCATGACAAATGCATTTTGCCATTGAAACTTGGGCAATTTTACAGCCGATATTTTATAGTGCAGCTGGGAATTATTTCTTTACATAAAAGAAAAAGCATGGTACAACCCAGCATATGTTTACCTAAATAATTGCATCGATGAATACTAGCCAAATGAGCCAGTGAGTGCTGCATTGTATTCAGATTCATTTCTGTTATCCATTTCCCAGCTCAAATTATTATTAAATAGAACTATATTTAATAAATAATAAATTAAATTGTGTTTTAAAAAATCCTCTTGCATGTCATAGGGTTACTGTTTCTGGGGTATACACCTCTATGTGATCATTAGGCAATGCAAAATAAAATCTTGTTGCCATATTGTAGTTATACGGACCTTTGCAGATCAGATAAAGTCGTCTTATATTAGCACATAGTCAAAATGATATGGAAAAGAAAGATAGACATGGGAATCTGGAAAACATATCATCTAACACAGGGGTGTCAAACTGCCGGCCCATGGGCCGGACACGTCACACAGAAGCCGCACCCACCCCATTGCTGGCAATGGCAAAACAGTCCCAATACGTTGCACGACGTCATGAGTTTGACATGTCTGATCTAAATGTATGAAGGAAAAGTTGTTATAAATTGCCAACAAATGGCAGCACTGATCCATGTGAAGCTCTGCCATGTTCTTGAGTATCTGTTCTTTCACTTCAGTTGGCAGGCAGCTGCTGTATGAAAAGATTGTGTTGCTGTTGTGAAATGGAAGCCTCTAGTGACTACAGTACTTGTCAGTGGGCTTTAAGCAATGCGCTGTGACTGAATGCTTGGTGTCCAGAGTTCGTCGTCCTCCCCACTTGACTTTAGCTGCTGAATATAGGTAGTTTGTGGTAATGACTGTGTGTTGTGAGAACTGTGCATCCCAGGTCAAAAATGTGTAAATGTGGCAAACCAGGAAGATCTGATTTGTGCGATCAAAAATGAAGTGAATGACTTGTGACAGCTTGTGACATGAGAAAGGTTATTGAACTGATTAGGAACAATTGGCCTATCAGTAAAAGAAAATGTTTGTAGCTCAGGGTTGAACTGTGGGGTCCTCGGTGATCTCCGAGCTTGGTTGTTTTCTGGCAGACGTTTCATTACCAAACTAATGATGTTACTGAGGATACCACAGATCCTCCTGTGGGAACCTACTGTATCAGGTTGGCATTGCACAGGAAGGCATGAATCACATTAATATAAAGTTTGTGCAAGATGGGCTCCTCACTCACTGATGGCAGAGATGAAAGCTTCAGTAGTTGGAATTTGCCAGCAATTACTATCATACTGTGAGGATGAAAGTAAGGAATTTTTTTTACAGCATCAGGCTAGAAAACATTATGCCCCAGAAACGAAGTGTCAGTCCATGAAATATCATCACAAAGCTTCATCTACAGAAAAAAATCATCCAAACTCTGACTTCCATATTTAAAGTCAGAATTGTCGTGCTTAAAGATTTGGGGGATTCAGATGGTGTTATTTACTTGGACTCCCTCGAACTTCACACTGCTGTCAACCCTAAGTGCCATAGTGTAACACTCAAAGAACCTTGAAACAATGGATAAAACAACAAGGAAATGTTGCTGCCGTGTCAAAAATAGCCTTCACACCTCAATAGTTACTCAAGTGGCAATTATAAGGTTGGGTCTCGGCATCTTATCTCAACTGCCATATCGTCCTGTGCTTCCATCTTTTCCCCAAATTGAAGTATCCTCCTTGGGCACCGGTTTGGCTCAGAGGAAGAGCTGGAAAGGACTGGTTGACCCGGGCTGAAGAGAAAAAGTATGGAGTTCTTTCCTGATGGTTTTAAGAAGCTTGTCCATTGTCACCAGAAGTGTATAGCATAATGGTGATAGTACAGGTAGTCGAGGACGTAGAACCACAACTGAGCCCCAAATTTCTGTTGCTAAGTGAGACATTTTATGAAGTGGATTTTGCTCCATTTTACGATTTTTCTTGCCACCGTTGTTAAATGAAAAACTGCAGTTTATTAAGTTAGCGATGGCGTTGTTAAGTGAATCTGGCTTCCCTCATTGACTTTGCTTGTCAAAAAGGGATCACGTGACCCCAGGAAACACGGCAACCATCATAAATATGAGTCAGTTGCCAAGTGCCTGAATTTTGATCACGCAATTTTGATCACGCAACCGTCAGGATGCTGCTACGTGTGCAAGTGTGTAAGTGTGCAAAAATGGTCACAAGTCACTTTTTTCCAGTGCAGTTGTGAGTTTGAACAGTCACTAAATGAACTGTTGTAAGTCGAGGAGCTCCTTCTAAAGGTCCTTTTCCTGATCCATTTATTAAAAAGTGTCTATTTAAACTGAAGTTACGGAGACAGGGATATTATTTGCATTCAGCCTTCATGAGAATCACCAGGAGTTTTTCTGCAGGGAACTGTAGATAAAGCTGCAATGTAGAAAGTGATCATAATTTCTGTATATAGTTGTAGGCCACTACAACCCAGGTGGCCATGTTTTCTTTCTAGTCTCATTTCCACATAAGAAGTTTGCACCATTCCTGGGTCTGCTCTGCATCACATTACTATCTCTTCTTGAGGGCTGAGTCAATCAACTTCTGAATTGGCGGCAGGGCGAGAAAAAAATGTTCGCAAGCCAGTTTGCAACCGAAAATGCTGGAGCTCTGTGGAGTTTGGGGGTAAGCCGTTTCACCCTGGGAAGAATAACTGCTTCATCCTTTCTCTACCAGATTCCTGAGTTGCTCTAGAAACTGTGCGAATAGAAAGCTGTTTTGGCAGATTTGCACTTATCAACAGTAGCCAGACAAAGCATGCAAAGGCGAAGTGGTCGAGTTGATACAGTCAATTTTCCCTTCGCTTTGGCAAGGCACTGTCCCTCATAGAAAGTCCTTGGATATTTGGGTTTTTTTTTTCTTTTGTTGTGACCAAAACCTGGCTCACCTAAAGCAACCATATGACTTTGAAGATACCACATATTTTTATTTGCATACATGCACATCATCATCATCATCATCATCATCATCATCATCATCATCATCATCATCATCATCATCATCATCATCATCATCATCATAATAGAGCCAGTTTGGCCCAATGGTTAAGACAACAGACTAGAAACTAGGAGACCATAAGTTCTAGTCCCACTTTAAGCATGAAAATCAGCTGGGTCATTTTGGGCCAATTTCTCTCTCTCTCCCTCTCTCCCTCTCTCCCTCTCTCCCTCTCTCCCTCTCTCCCTCTCTCCCTCTCTCTCTCTCTCTCTCTCTCTCTCTCTCTCTCTCTCTCCCCCTTCCTCCCTCACTCAACTCAACTCAACTCAACTCAAACCACCTAACAGGGTTGTTATGGTGGGGAAAATAGGAAAAAGGAGTATTAGGTATTTTTATTACCTTGAGTTATTTATAAACAATAACAAGGTGGGATAATACATAAATAAATAACAGTGTATACTGGACACCCAACCATGAGTTGATATTTTGCTGAGAGGCCGTGAGCAAAAGAACCAGAGCTTATATAGCTTTGGTCCACTACATTGTAAGGCAAAGAAAGGTGGAGGCAAAAGAAAGAAAAAGACAGACACAGTAGACATCACAATGTGACATCTATGTGATCTTATTGTTTTTTATCTCTTCCTCCTAGGCCACCGTGCTATCTTTGAGATATGGTCAATGAATATAAACAATTTGGATTACTGATCCCTGTCTGATCCCTCCTGTTGCCACCCAGGGTCAGTTCAGTTTGCTGTGAATGTTTCTTTACAAGGGTCCTTTAAGCAGTGCACATGTATGGGGTGAGAGCTTCTTGGTAGTGAATGAAGCTCACATAGGTTTGGGTAGATATGACCTTTTAGCACCACCCTTCCTTTCTCTTCTGCATCCGGAGTGTTGTTGCATGGAAGAGTGGATTTTTGTTGTTGCAAAATCTTTGTCAGTTCAACTCAGGAAGTAGTGTTTACTCCTTGCTCATCTCAGTTCAGAATAGGCAGAAATTAAGATGTCTGAAGGTTTTTTTTCACAGCACTTTGAGGAGATTTTACCCTGTTTTTGAGCATGAAAGCCAGAAGCATGATGGTGTTCTTAGTATCACAATCTTTTAGAAAAAGCACAGAAACACATTATAGCAAACTTAAGAATGTATTTGTCAGACCTGTCCCAGTCAGCCCCTCAGGAAAGTGAGACTCTTGAATCCATCGAGTTGAATCAAAAGAACTTCTACCAAGAGAAACTAGATGCAGTAAAGTCAGGCAGAATCTGAAGGTCCCATGCAAAACACAAAGCAATTCTTTTGGTTTCCCAATCCCAACCCTCTTGACCAGTCCACCAGCAGCCGATGTGATGCTGAGAAGATGTTGTGAGAATGCTGAGGTGCTAGGCAGATAACACTTCACACTCAGGGTGCGACAGCCTTGGAACCTGGCGAAAACCAGCTGGGAAGGAGCCCGTCCTGTCTCCGAAGACAGTCCCACGTGAACAGCAGAAATGGAAAAATCCCAACCAGGCCATCCCCACCACCACCCCCTCAGTGCGATGGCAGGACACCAGAGTACGAATGATGGACTTGACAGTATTGGATATTTTTTGGCAACATTGCCTTGCTAATAATGTTGACAGATTCATAAAGTTTATAGGTCGCACAGCAATGGTTTGCAGTTATGATGATGATGAAAAAGTATCTTTGCACACCATGTTCATATTTACATATTTGCAGGTCTCTAAAGCAAAGGAAAACTGGAGTAAGGTCATAAGTACAGTGTCCTTCACTTAATGACCAAATTGCCAGTTCCAATTGTGGTTGTAAAGTGAATACTACCTGTATTAAGAAAAGGTCCCCAGATTCTAAACTAAGATATTTTATGTAGTCCAACCTTAGTCTATTCTAACTTCTTGGGTCAATACTGAGTCACATCTCTGGCCCAGGGTTTCAGATTGGAATCTTTGTTGGATATCTTCATGCAGTGAGGAAAAAATGAATGAGAACAGACACGCTAAAGTTAGGAGTATAACTTTTATAAGAAAGTATTCCTGAGGCTGGCACTTGCGTGACAGAAAAATAAGCTTTTAGGAAATAACATGGTGTTAGGAAACCCTTTCTTAAACCTATCTAAGCTTAGAGGCTGCAATGTGCTGTCCTCCATTATTATGGGGGGGAATGATAGAGATTAGAGATGATAGGGATAGAGATAGGGTGATGGGGAGATACGGAGGTGATAGGGAGATAGGGGGATAGAGAGATAGAGAGGAGATAGGGATATACAGAGATGATAGAGAGATGGAGATGGAGAGTTAGAGAGAGAGAGAGTCAAATGAAAATGGCCCAAAAACAGATGACAAAGTGAACTGAACCTGTGAGAGGAACAGTGCAATGAAAGTCCTAAAAGTATCAGTCTAATCAAAGGAAGCAGTTCACCCAAACCATGAAAAGTAAGTATTTTAGATAAGCAAAAGAAAAAAGAAAAAAGCTCAGCATCCACTCTGCTAACAGTCTCTACATGTATTGTCCATAATGGTCAATGGTTCAGTAGATATAGAAAGCTGCTGCCTTCAAAGATAAATTCCAACCATCTCTCCAAGAGATTTCTGTATAAATCTAGCCTTAAATGTGGTGTCTTTGGCAGACCCACATGCGCCTCTTCCGAGCTCCTTTGCATCACAGAAACAGCAGCCAGCATTCCATAGAAATCAGCAATGTTTGGATTCTATGGGAAAGGTTTCTTGCAATGGGACAGGAAGAAAGAGATAATCTTGACAAGGGTTTGGAGTTCATTTGTTGATTAGTGACTTCTTCCTCATCGGCTAACATAACATTAGCGTTATTTGAATTTTACAGCGCATCCGTGAACTTGGGACTATATGCTTAATCCTGGAGCT